>JACMZG010001913.1:22512711-22537711 GCA_018340805.1 Microvelia longipes
TTCTTTACTATGTTTGCACTCTCTAGACTTAGAGATTGATTCTTGTACTATGTTTGCACTCTCTAGACTTAGAATTTGATTCTTGTACTATGTTTTGCACTCTCTAGACTTAGAATTTGATTCTTGTACTATGTTTGCACTCTCTAGACTTAGAATTTGATTCTTGTACTATGTTTGCCTCTCTAGACTTAGAATTGATTCTGTACTATGTTTGCACTCTCTAGACTTAGAGATTGATTCTTGTACTATGTTTGCACTCTCTCTAGACTTAGAATTGATTCTTGTACTATGTTTGCACTCTCTAGACTTTAGAATTTGATTCTTTACTATGTTTGCACTAGACTTAGTTTGCACTCTCTCTAGACTTAGAATTTGATTCTTGTACTATGTTTGCACTCTCTAGACTTAGAATTTGATTGTTTGCACTCTCTAGACTTAGAATTTGATTCTTGTACTATGTTTGCACTCTCTAGACTTAGACTCTCTAGACTTAGAATTTATTCTTGTACTATGTTTGCACTCTCTAGGACTTAGAATTTGATTCTTGTACTATGTTTGCACTCTCTAGACTTAGAATTTGATGCTCTTGTTTGCACTCTCTAGACTTAGAGATTGATTCTTGTACTATGTTTGCACTCTCTAGACTTAGAATTTGATTTTGTACTATGTTTGCCACTCTCTAGACTTAGAGATTGATTCTTGTACTATGTTTGCACTCTCTAGACTTAGAATTTGATTCTTGTACTATGTTTGCACTCTCTAGACTTAGAATTTGATTCTTGTACTATTTTGCACTCTCTAGACTTAGAATTTGATTCTTGTACTATGTTTGCACTCTCTAGACTTAGAATTTGATTCTTGTACTATGTTTGCACTCTCTAGACTTAGAGATTGAACTATGTTTGCACTCTCTAGACTTAGAATTTGATTCTTGTACTATGTTTGCACTCTCTAGACTAGAATTTGATTTTGTACTATGTTTGCACTCTCTAGACTTAGAATTTGATTTCTTGTACTATGTTTGCACTCTCTAGACTTAGAATTTGATTCTTGTACTATGTTTGCACTCTCTAGACTTAGAATTTGATTCTTGTACTATGTTTGCACTCTCTAGACTTAGAATTTGATTCTTGTACTATGTTTGCACTCTCTAGACTTAGAATTTGATTCTTGTACTATGTTTGCACTCTCTAGACTTAGAATTTGATTCTGTTTGCACTCCTAGACTTAGAATTTGATTCTTGTACTATGTTTTGCACTCTCTAGACTTAGAATTTGATTCTTGTACTATGTTTGCACTCTCTAGACTTAGAATTTGATTCTTGTACTATGTTTGCACTCTCTAGACTTAGAATTTGATTCTTGTACTATGTTTCACTCTCTAGACTTAGAATTTGATTCTTGTACTATGTTTGCACTCTCTAGACTTAGAATTTGATTCTTGTACTATGTTTGCACCTCTAGACTTAGAATTTGATTCTTGTATGTTTTGCACTCTCTAGACTTAGAGATTGATCTTTGTACTATGTTTGCACTCTCTTAGACTTAGAATTTGATTCTTGTACTATGTTTGCACTCTCTAGACTTAGAATTTGATTCTTGTACTATGTTTGCACTCTCTAGACTTAGAATTTGATTCTTGTACTATGTTTGCACTCTCTAGACTTAGAATTTGATTCTTGTACTATGTTTGCACTCTAGACTTAGAGATTGATTCTTGTACTATGTTTGCACTCTCTAGACTTAGAATTTGATTCTTGACTATGTTTGCACTCTCTAGATTAGAATTTGATTCTTGTACTATGTTTGCACTCTCTAGACTTAGAATTTGATTCTTTACTATGTTTGCACTCTTTAGACTTAGAGTTTGATTCTTGTACTATGTTTGAACTCTCTAGACTTAGAGATTGATTCTTGTTCACCTTAGGTAGAACATATTAGGTAGAAGGAACTGAAAATGTTAGGTTTTGACAATTTTTCATTGATTTTTACATCAACATATATCAATATTTTATATACCAAATTTTAAGTGTCTTCGATTGCTGGAAGTGGTTTAGAATTTTGATGAGTGAGTGAGTGTAAAACTGCCTAACTTAGTGCCGTTATATCTCAACACCTGTGAATGGTAAAGATATGAAATCCGGCAAAATGTGTCAGCTCAGCAAGATCTTTAAGTTAATATTAAAATTATATTTTTAACGTCCTTAATAAAAAGATACGAGGGGATGAAAATAGCCTTGAGATGCTTCCTGTGTAGGATGGTACACCAGTGACTGCTAGAATTGGCGGTGGCACTGCCGTTCCCCCAAATATTTAATGGTTCAGCGTTAATATACACAATGAATTAGGTTAATATAAATATGCAGTTGTCGGGATTATAACACTAATATTTTTACTGTTGTGATATAATTGTTTTCTAAACATTGAGGAAGACGTAATAATTCTCATTGGCAAAACACCTGATTGTAAAATGATACCACAGAAAGGAATCTGTTTAATGATGATTGAAAGGGAAACGATGGAATGACAAATCCAACGATATAATGGAATAACAACTGCAAGACTGTGAGGATGTGAATAAATTACCATGAATCAACTACTGACCTTAGAGCGACTATCCGCACTGCAGCTACTCCATTCACGTCATTTGCTGTAATACACAGGTTTGTTTGGATTTACTCAACAAATGATCTGGATCCATTGAAAGGTATTGATGTTTCTTTTTGGAACTCAAATTATACTTAAAAAATAATGACTTCATAAGTAACTTATCATTTTTAAATCAAATCTTTTGATGAAAATTAAAAATAAAAGCACTTATTATGTTTGTTCCATTGTTAAAATTAAGCAAGTTCGCATTTTAGATATTACTTTCTGGTTCATTATTAGAATTTGTTTATTTTTCATACTAATGTTTTTCCGCATACACTCTTAATTGTAACAAACTTTGAAAGTTTAAAAAAAATTGTATTGAATTGTAAAATTGGGTTTAATGCTCATCGTCACCACTTCATACTCGCTTCGCTCGTCCTCAGAATATGAAAAACGCCTAATTTATAATTTCTTCAGGCAAAAAGGACCATTTTTAAGCCCTGTAACCAATTTTTCACGTTCGACGCTGTTAAAAAAAGATCTCTATTAAACCTTTTTGGTTTTAGTTAGAATTAACTTAAAAGGAAAAATCGGGGACGGGATACCTCATCACATCTGATTCGCTACGCTCATCCTCCCTGCTTCGGACTCGCTTTGTTTGTCCTAAGATAGTAAATGCATCAGTTCCATTTTCAGCGGGTTAACTTTTATGATACAACAAAAATCATGAATATACTAGTCGTATTAAAACGAAACTTGGTGTACATATTTATTACGTAATTGTACATACTTTTATCTAGTTTCAACTTAATTAGATTGCTTTCGAATTTTTTAAAAACATGTACACCAGTCATTTCATAAAAATTGAACTATTGCTGATGATGAGATGCTATAGCATCTCTATAACTATAGCACACATGACTACATGCGTGCCAAATTTCATCACTTTTCCGCGTTTTATGATTTTTCGAAATTTTTACTGAGTCATTATTGCAGGTTAATGTCGTCATAAAAATATTTTCCGAATAGCACAACTACAGCGGTAGACTGTTTTTTGTTCAAACTTTTTAACTCACAAGCATAAATATGTTGGGAGCCACGATGGTAAGAGACACCACACACACAAATACATAAAGACAACTTTGTAAAAAACCAGTCAGGAGCCTTAAATAAAATTCCGGTGACACGGAATCCAGGTTTCGGATTTTTTTGCGAACACATTACTTTTCCAATATACTAATGTTATAAATAAGGAAAAGTAAAAATCGAACTTTGGGACAACAAAATATTTTTAGTCTAGATCAAGTGAGACCCTTCTAAAATTATCCATCCAATAAACTAGAAAAATACAAAATAAAACAGGAAGCCAATCTGAATCGATCCCCCCCTTATCTGAATCGACGACCCCCCCCCCCTCAACTTCTGTCATCCGAAAACCTCATAAGCATAATTTTCACTATGAAATTTGGCTAAAGATAAACTTCAAATAAAACCTTACTTTGTATTTTCTTTAGAACTAAATATATTTTCCCTTTAAAGTATTTCTTATCTTATCTTTTCATATCGTATTTTATTTGAGGAAAACCTATGAAAATAAGAATAAAGAATTATAATTCATATTTTTTTTAAAAGTATTTCCAAAGGAAAATTACCATTTTTAAATCTAATTGTTGAATAAAAAACAGTAAAAGTCTGTTAACTCCTTTAATAAAATACATCTCTTAAAGAAGAATATTTATAACTATATAAATTAACTCAACACGCACATTATCATATTTTAAGGTTTTTTTCTAAACGTTGAAGATCTTTACAGGCTTAAACAAATTGTGGCTTGAGCAAGACACTGGATAAAGGGTTTTTCAAATATAAATTATTGTTAAGTGTTAAATTTTTTTTTGTTAAGTCTGTAAGCATAAAGAGCTTTATTAAACCCTTGTTAAACTGCTGTTTATATAAATAACCGAGCCGTTAACGTATGTCTTTTATATAAGTTATTTATAATAAATATTATTAGAATATAATTTATTAGTATCATATAGTGGGAAAAGGTTATGTATTTGAAGATATTTATCATATAATGATGATGAGACAATGGTCACCATCTTACAATGGGTTTTTTGTGTTAAGTATATTATTAAAGGATGTTGTAAACTGTAGTATGGAAAAAATTTTAAATGCATAATTTGTGGTTAAGGAAAGGGGTCGTGTTTGATGCTCGTGTTACAATGTCAATGTTCGTAGTATCCATTAAACAAATGCATTTAAGTTATCAAGGAAAATTCAGCGAGAACCACGTTAATTCTGAAATTAATTCTATTTTATCAATGATATCACACATATCAATAAATATTTTTAATTTAACCCCCGACTTAAAGAAAACAAGAGACCTCGGCGCCTCCGAGGCTTTGTTTACATGTGGTTGTCCGTATCAATTGATAAAACTGATTGACACTTAATAAGCTTGGTCTTCAAAATCAGGTAAAAATCATTTGGTTACCAGGACATCGTGGAATTGAAGGCAATGAAATTGCTGACTGGCTGCTTGTTCAGGATCTGGCATAAGCCTTGAACCTATTATTGGCATTCCAAAATGTCTTGTGAGCTCACACCTGCAACAGTCCCTTAGCAATGCTTTTATGATGAGTGGCGTAGTATCTTTTGGGATGAGACAATCTAAGCTTATGCTTTCTGGTCCTTCTCAGAAACGCATTAAGATTATATTCGTCGCTAAGCAAGGGAGTTTGTCACAATATTACTGAGTTCTTACAGGACACTGCAGACTCGACAGACATTTAAAATCTAATGGTCTAGTGAATAGCCCACTTGGCAGATTTTGTAACGAATAAGATCGCCATCCCATCTCATTGGGGCGTGTCCTGCTCTCAACACTCATAACGTTAGCTGGATTTTAACTTATTTTCCTTTTCTCCTAAATGGCTAAAGGAAATATAAATTGTGAAGTTAATAAGATTCTGTCGCTCCTATTTGATTTTTAAGCGAATGGGGGTAATAAATAAGTACAATAAGTGATCAGTGCCTAGATTGGAGACTTAAAAATAGGGTAATGAAACGAATGAATTTACTATCTGAGAATGAATAAAGCATGTCTACAAGGACGTGTTGCTAAATAAATTTAACGACTTATATTCTGAGGACGAGCGTAGTGAATCTGATTAATTCCGAATTCCGAGTACTCTGTACCCGATTTTTATCCTTATATCTGTAATAATCCTCTATGATATTTCTTTAAGAACTAGACTCGGCTAGAAAACATACGCTATATGACTGTATGTTACCAATTAAAATGAATGGTTCAACAGGTGTTAAACTGATGATATCGTGTTTTAGTCACGTCTAACAGTAGGTCCGTTAGTTTAACTCATTAACCTATATTGTGAAACTTAGCCTGTTTAAACAAACGTAAAACTTAAAGGTTAAGGATAACAACAGTCTTTGATAGTTGTAGTAAAACTTTTTTCTTTAGAAGAAGTAAAGAGTTGATGGAGTTCATCCTTATAAAAGACAATGAGGTCTAAATAAGACATATAAAACCTAAGAAAGAGACCATCATCAGTGCTAGCTGTTAAATTAAGATGAGTATGAAAGATATCATATTAAAGATTTATGATTTGTTAGAAGATTTCTTTTCTTTTTACTTTTCTTTATGACTTTATAAATTGTAAATGAAACTGATTAATCATTCCTTATTGCGTCCTTAATGCCATCAATGTATAATCACTTCCATAAACAGTAGCATTTAATACTTAATCACTTGGTTCAATGCTCTGACCCGATCCCTTATATGAACTGAGTGTCAAATATTGATTAGGTTCTATTGAAGTAAATAACTAGTGTAGACTAGAGATATTATTGATCAAACATATTTAACGACAATTAGGAATGATTTATTGGATTTTTTTATCGAGAGCATATTGAAATAGGTATTGAGTTCAATCCTAAAGCAAGGTTTCACCTGGATTACTTGCTTAGACGGTTCACTAGGAGTGATTTTGATAATTAAGATTTCAAATAGTAGTTGTAGTTTTACATTTACTCGCCTACTCTCGAAGGTTCATTAAAAATATTAAGAAGAGTGCAAATAAGAATTTAAAAGCGACACGTGTCTGGATTGATTCGTTTCAGTCTTAGATTCCGGCGTTAGAGATTTGAAACTTTGTACATAAATTTAACTTTTACGGATTGTTGTGAAAAAATTGTCTTCCACTTCCACTCGAAAATCGTTAAAATCGAAAATTTTAACGATTAATATACACGGTAAAACCATCGCATCGATATGAAATTCGGTATGCACAATCAACATTTTTTCCATCAGAAATTTTGATGAGACTCTTCTAAGGCACAACTACAAAATTTACGAACATACTACGTATACAGCTAACTTATACTACAGCTAACCTAACAGGTATTCAAGAACTTTTTAACATGGTAACACTTATTAGTGTAAACACTTGTTTTTCACAAAAAATCTTCGATATTCGTCAAATCACTTGTATTAAGCAGAATTCAGCTTTGTCAGTCCGTTAATACATGACCGCTGGGATTCTTAACTTTCTAAGGACGAGCGAAGCGAGTGTAAAGTTGTGACAATAAGCGTAGCGGTTATGAAACCTTCGTCCGCGATTTTGTCTTACACTCATTTTTATTAATTATAGTAGATTTCCTCTAAAATTTGCCGAAAGAATTTAATTATTTTAATAGTATTATTTAACCGTCTCTATAAGTCAATTATCTTTATTTATGTCACTTTTCGCTGTCTAATATTGATTAATTGATTCTAAAACTCGAAAATAAAACAATCAATAGAATGTTTGAATTATACAAGGAAATAATAATAGGAGTGCGGTTTTAGGATAATAGCTAATCCTATTTTTCCATTCTGAATTATTTATCTTCTTTAATTTTTTCACATTTTTTTAAATGAATCATTTTATTTTTTTTTAAGAAAAGTTATTTAAGTTAATGGAAAGTTTAAGATTATTAATTACGTTAAAAAGTACTGGTATTTTTTTTAATACACAAAGAATAACGTTTAATGATTGAGTTTAAATATGTAAAATGTGTCACTTTTTGCTGCTTAATATTAATTTTAAATCAATTTTGGGCAATAGCATGGAACTGGCAGTAAAAGGTTTAGACTGGGTCTTTATGATCTAGGAAATGATGGCAGGAAATCAAGTAATATATATTACGACAGTTTCACGATCAAGGTGTTAATTATTTTTCCATTCTGCATTATTAATCTCCTTTGCCGCATTATTTCTAAACGTGTCTCATTTTGTTTTATGTAATTAGTTTGATAAAAATCATTAATAATTTTAAAAAAATTAAATTAGGTACGGGATACCTCGGAAATATTCCTTATCACGTCAAATTCGATACGCTCATCCTCTTTACTTCGGACTTGCTTCGCTCGTCCTCACAATATTTAAGTCGTTAAATTTATACTGCATCACGTCTTCGAACTCGCTTCGCTAGTCCGAATGTATAGTATATACTCGTATGTATACTAAATTCATACGTTTCATTCCTAGCGGTCACCCATCCAGTCACTGACCACACTCGATGCTACTTATCTTTTATGATTTGACAAATATCATAGATATACTTGTATTGGAACGAAACTTAGTATACTTATTTATTACGTAAAGATATACACTTGTACCAAATTTATCCAATTAGATTATTTTCCGTTACGTTTAATTAAAAAAAGTACACTAGGTATTCGATTAAAATAAACTAATGCTGATAATAAGTTGAAACTTGGTACATTTTTGAGATTCGGCAAAATTTGTCCGCATTTTATAATTTTAGAAAATTTTTCTTAGTTAAATTAGCTTTACATAGTTTCAATTTTATTGCATTAGTATTCTGGGAGATACGATTATAACTGAAACACAGAGACACACAACTTTGTGAACTCCACTTAGAATGCCTAAAAAACACTTAAAATGGATAATTCCGGTGATATTTCGGAATTAGGGGGGGGGTAAGGGTTTTTTTTTGGGGGGGGGGCAAATTCTTAACATGTAATGTATTTGGTACTTACTTTGGTGATGTTAAATTTTGTAGGATGACAATATCGTTATTCTATTATTTCTGTATTTTTATTTATTATTTCTGTATTATTCTTGAAATTTAATGAGATTTAAATTGTCTTAAAAAACCAACCGTACCATAACAATAAATAAAAGTTAATCCATATTATTCTAATTCTAGAAATTGTGATGGAAAATTTTTAAGGAAAATTTCGAGCATAACCTTATTACTTTGTAGAAAAAATATAGCAAACTCATTCTTACGTTTCGTTGCATTTCTGAGGAATCGTAGTTGGAATGTTTTATTTTAAGAAATTAGAACTTGGTGATTATCTGGACGATATATTGTCACGCGATTTCTTGTAAGTTTCCGCTGCTTTGATATTCTGTAATGTTTCTCTTTTCCGGTTTACTTTCCTCTATCTATTTAAGATAAGAATGTTTTGTAGTAAGAATTAGTATTTCACTAGATAACGTGGTTACCATTTAAAACTAAAAAATAATATCAGAAACCAAGACGTTACCTTTTTAAGTGTTAATTGTGTTATTGAAAACTCGTATCAAACTTTTAAGGGCTAAAATAAAATTTCAAAAATTTAATTTTAATATAATGTTTCCGAAATTTAAGGACTACTATTTTCACAAATCTTTTTGTCAGTTTATTATATATATATATATAATATATTATATAATATTATATATTATATATATATATATATATATATATATATAATATCTGCGTGTTTGTGAGGAGTTTTTAACTAGTTCTTTATTGGCAAAGTATACTTATACTTAGTATACTTGCATAGAGATTATTTGTATTTTTATGCATTAAACCTAAGTTAACCTCTTCTTACTTTATTAATTTATATTCAAATATTTTTTTATTTATTTTTTTATTTATTTTTTTTTATTTTTTTTTATTTCATTTTTGTTTCTATTTGTAATGAAGTTGTTTCATTTACCCTTAACTTACTCTAATTACTTCTCTTTACTCTTACTTTCTTAGAAATTGTTACGATTAATAGAAAGCAAAGAAAACGCACCCTTTTACACCAGGTTTTTGCGGCACACGTGCAACACTATTGGTACCTTTTGTACCTCTCAGGTCAAAGTTTCGCTATTGTATTCTAGATTCAATATGTCACTTTCTTTACGTACCATATATCTATCATGGATCATATTCACATTTTGTCGATAGAGTTAGTGTCAGCACTTAATACTTTTATTAAAAACTGAGTTGAAAAACTTGGATCTTAATAATTGTAATGAACTTCATTTTATTTGTTGTATTTATTTATTTATAATAAGGCCCTTTAATTAAATGATTTGCATCTGTAAACATATCAAACAAATTTAAGAGCGAATTTCATGTATTATTTTAGTTGTTTTCACGCGTCTTTACAATTTCATGGAATTTTTATTTATCACTTCTTCGTGCTCTTCTTTATTTCTTTATCTTCATTTATTATTGGTGAATTTTTATTATATAATGACTCATAATAAGGTTGTTCGAATGACGGAAGTAGAGGGGAAGGAGTGTTTTACATTTTGCTTATTGTAAACTTATTTTATTAAAATGTCCGTTTAAATTTTATTATCTTTGTGTCAAAGCATGATTAACTGATTTTAAAAATATTTTATTTTTAAAATATGTAATATTTATATGTATATTATATATATTATGTAATAATAATATAATAATATTATATGATAATATAATATAATATTATAATATAATATATATATATTAATAATATTATATAATATTATATATATATATATATATATATATATATATATATATAATATATATATATATATAATATATATATAATATATATATATAATATTATATGATAATATAATATAATATTATATTATAATAATAATAATATAATAATATATATAATAATAATATTATATGTAATATTTACATATTTTTAAAATATGTAAAATCATCTTCTTGATTTACTGAATTTTGACTTATTTGTCGAAATTATAAAACATGCTGATTTTTTATCTTATTTTATCGAAGTGAAAAATCATGACTTGCTAGTTGTTTACTTATTTTGTCGAACTGTAAAATCATGACTTGCTGGTTGTTTACTTATTTTATCGAATTGTAAAGTCATAATTTTTTCTTTATATTGTTTAAAAAATGTATGTTTTGACACACACTTTATTGATATCTAAACTAATTTTTGA
The DNA here is from genome assembly GCA_018340805.1 of Microvelia longipes. Lineage (NCBI taxonomy): Eukaryota > Metazoa > Arthropoda > Insecta > Hemiptera > Veliidae > Microvelia > Microvelia longipes. Next base: position 22,523,568 of record JACMZG010001913.1, read on the forward strand.
AATGGTTAGTTTAATTTTGGTTGTCTATAAAATTATTAGTTATTAAATGCATTAAAGGTAAAGGTAATGATATAATAGTATTTATTTACTTATACAATAAAATCCATACATCTAAATATGTCCCTGTTATTATATTTAGTAGACTGTAAATCATTAAATTTATGTTAATATAACATGTTATGTTACTCTTTTCTTTATACCTCATTTTGCTTTTGATTGTCTGTAACTAACATAATTACTCTTACGCTATTTTCTGGATTTTCCAAAGGAAATGCGGTAAAACATTTTAATTGTTAGCTTAAACAGAGGTTTTAATCGACGCAAGGGGAGCTGATTTTGGAAGAATAAGCATACTATTGTATTGCTTATGGAATAAACGTACGCATTTTAAAGAATTACGAAAAAATGAGTTACAAGTACATGCGTTACTGATAAGAGTGTCACGCATGAACCAAAAAATTCGGGCGGAAAAGTTGATTGTCAAGCTAGAAATGAAGCATTTAAATTAAATTTCGCACTTTAGTTGCATTATTCTTTTAGTGCTTTGAAACTATTTATGACCATATCTCAAGCTGTCAAAAAACTATCCAACTTTGTCGACAAATAAGTAATGAATCCCTTTCAAATTTCATTAATTTTTTTACGGCAGTTATACGCGTACATCGTATTCCATAGAACTGCTTCAGTAGCAAGATGGCATCAGGAATCCTAATGCTAGAGCCAAGCACTCAGTTAAATCGAGCCGGTTAATATGTTTGATCCATTCCTAAGCACTACAAGAATATGTCTATCAGGGTGGATTTTTTTACGAAATTTCGGACTTATTTGGGATGCATTTTTTTACATGCTCACAATAAAAGACTAACAAATCACGAGGTTAGGATAAAAAAATTACATCCTCAAATAACAATAACCTCCTTTCCGAGACGAGGTAAGCGAGATTTTTTGTAGCGCTAGCAAGATGCAGCGGAAACGAGAGAAGCAGCTTCATCATATTTAAATTAGTTAGTAAATACCCACAAGCAAACGTTTTTCAACTTCGCTTATCATCAAGTAGTAAATGTGGAAATTTTTAAGATCATTACAATAGTTACTCATTTTTGAACGGGTTTATCTAGGGGTAGTGTTTTCCTTACCCTGTGTAAGCGTTTCCTCGTCTCCCCACCACATATCTCACTCTACACACTACGCGTCTCACCCTCCAGTTACCATTCAGATGCCGGTCAGTGCGGTATTTAGCACTATACGTGAGACTAGTTCCGACACTTTGCGATCTTTATTACGCGAAAAGCATAGTTCGCAAAATATTTCAAGTAATAATTGTAACAAAATAATATTGTTTGACTTTTTTGAAGACAAAATTTAAATTTTTAAAACAAGCTTACTATCATATTTGGTAATTCACGAATGTTATTTTAATCCATTACTTTTTTTTAGTATTCAATTTATCAGATTTCATTATTTTTATTTATTTACAGTGTTTATATTGTATTTCAGAAAAAAAAACAAATATAGCTGATTAAAAAATACGAGATGAAATTGTGTTAGCATTTTTAATCTGTGAATTACTTTTTTTTAAGACTTTTGTTAAACATTTAAAATATGAGGACATTTATATTTACTAAATAACACCCAAAATTTTATATTTGTTACTTTGACTTTTATTTACTTATTAATTGAATATTCACTTATAATATTGCTTCATTGTTTGTAGTTATCAATAATTATTTGTTATGCTTATTCTGGTATTGGGAATGTACGTTAGTTGTTAGTTGATAAGGAAGTTTCGTTAATTGTGTCTTCTTCAGGTGATTTTAGGGTTGAGGATGGAACACGCCTCAACCCAGATATGGGATTCTTTAAGGCTGTACTTAAATCCCTTAATGTATTATTTGCCATGTAAGTTATTTTATTTATTATTTAAAATAAAATTTGGGACTTATGCTTGTTCTCAAACTGTTGTCTAGATATAAGGGTTTCCTTTGGAATAAGATGGACTTAAAATTGCAATTGTATGTTTTTGTGCTGATGCATTGTTAACTACGGTAAGAAATGCTGTACTTTTTACTTTTAGGTAACTTCTTCGCTTTTTAAAATTCTTCGTTTTATTTACCTCCTAAAAGTAGTTACAATATCCTAACGGTATGAGTAATCTTATTCATATATATATATATATATATATATATATATATATATATATTATATATATATATATATATATTTGGTGTGTGTGTGTACTAAAATAGACGTATAGAACTGATGTATTATGTAAGGAAACAATAACGCATTGAAACTGCTTTGATGACATTAGTGACGCATTGTTATTCTTTTTTTTAAACCGGTGCTACAAACCAGAGAATTCGATCACGTAGGCACTGATTTATTAAATTTAATTTAAATTTTTAATTCTTTATTTAGTAGAAACAAGTATTTTACTTTAGTAGTGGTACCTTTTTATTCAAAATTATGGGGAATTATGCACTTGAATCTTTTGTCTTGTGTCAAGAGAAAAGATTTGTTTAGCTATTTATACTGAAGATATCTTTTTCACTCTGCATGTTCTTACGAAGCCATATGTTTTTCCGTATTATCTACGTATATTAGGAAGCCTTACAATTCGCCACTACGTTTAACCAATATACCAATAATAACAAATACGAAGAAAATAATAAATAACTTCGTAGAACATAAAATAAGAAAATATCTTCCTGTTAGTTATTATTTATTTACAATAAAGCAGAGTTAAGTTAATTAGTGATTTAGTAAAGTACTTAAGTACTATTTGCTATTACGAATGTTATAGTGTCATTATATTGTTAATAAAATTATGAATGTTTTTGATACCGAAAGATTTCACTAAAACATATTTTTTTAGATTTACATTTATTATCTCTCTGTTCCTGACTTCTTTTATCTTTTCTATACTCTTTTTTTATTACTTTTAATTTCCTTTATTTATACCTTAGGTATATTGGAAAAGTATTGTGTTTGCAAATAATTCGAAACCGGGATGTCACCGGAATTATCCATTTCAAGCGTTTTTTTCTTGAGTGGTTTTTGCATAAGTTTGGTTGTGCTATTCAGAAAATATTTTTTTATGGCTTCATTAACCAGAAAAAATTCGAAAAATCATAAAACGCGGAAACATTGTAGTTATGTTGCATCTATATATAAGCACAAGTTCAATTTTTATCGAATAAATGGTGTACGTTTTTTAAAAAATTGTCAAAAAGCAATCCAATTGAGTTAAAATTTAGGATAAGTATATACCTTTGTGCAAGAAATAAGTACAAGTAGATTCATGATTTTTGTTGGATTATAAAAGTTAAGCAGCATTTAGCGTGGTCTGTGCTGTATGGGTGACTACTAGGAATTAAACGAATGCATTTACTATCTAAGGACGAGCGAAGGGAGTTAAGAAGTAGTAAGTAAGTAAGTCCGAAGTAGGAAATTCGATGTGATGAGGAAAAGTTCTGAGGTACCCCGTATCCGATTTTCTGATTAAATATAAAAACTAATATATATCTATAAGATTAATTTAAAATGATACTTATGTATAATATCATTTTTAAGTAAGACCTTGTTTTTATTGTCCAATTAAAACATAATTAATACACTTCTAATTTATACATGGGTTGAAATTATCTTTTATGTATGAGGTGCCTAGGTGTAAAAAACGGAGCTTAATAAAGTTATAATTGTTTATAAATATTTACATTAGGAGTTATTTTGTGCTTTATAATATAACTTAATTCTTAAGAATACAGCCCGCATTGTAGCGTATAATATGAATGTACTTATTAAATAGTCGCTCTACTCTATTGTGCTCTCACTAACTGCTAATATACTTTTTGATAGCTTCTTTTAAGTATTTAAATAGTTTTATTTACTCGTGTGCGTTGCAAGTTTTATATACGTTCTGGTTAACTCACTCTGTAAATGCTATTTCCTTACCTAGGGTGTGTAAGTAGCTGTATAGGCAGACAAAAGTCAGATTAATAGGGACATTGGTTAAATAGGCAATCAAAGCGAAGATGTTGCGATACTTTTGTCTGTTTAGCCGACTTGCGATGTCGCGACTCCACCTCCTCCGCAGACTTCTATTTGTGTGGAAATAAAAGTCTCCTCCTGTTTTATATTTGTTTATTTGATTAATTACTAAATAAATTAATTAAATAATTTATCATTAGGTATTTTAAAACTTGTTTCTTTAATTTGCTAGCTTCCATTAAAACGGGACATTATCTTATTTGTTAGTTTGTTGAGACATCTGTTTGTATCAATTGATGACAAGTTGTATGAAAGATTTCAGCTTTCGTGTTATCACTTTCGGCAAAGCCACGGTTGCCAAATGTTACTAATCACCCTCGGCTAACCTCGAGAGACAACTAGTTTATCTCCCTCGGCCTGTTGGCCTCGGGAGCTTATGAAGTTGTCATTTTAGGCTTTGCTGTAGGAGGAAACTTAAAATTAAGTAATGAAAGAAAAGAAGTCTCTCCACAAAATAAAACTTTATTGGCAAAGCGCTTTCAACCTAACTAGAGGCCATCATCAGTGCAAAACCTAACAAACCTAAAATTAAGTTCTATTACTTTCTTCCGTCCCTTGTTACATAAATAAAAATTAATTGCTTTAAGAAAATTAATTAGTTATTTAAATAATTTGTCCTAGTACGTCTTTGAGCTTCCACAATATCAAATAATCAATCAAATTTAAAATATTGGCTGTAATAAATGATTATATCAAATTTTAAATCATTTTTGGTCAATCTAGCTTTACAAATTTTAAATCCTACTTCTAAATTGAAATTTTTCTTCCAGCAATAGAAAAAAATATAATGACCATTTTAATTATACTGTTTTTTATTGCTCAAGAGTCGTTAACTCATGCGATTGATGTGCGCATACACGCACACGCACAGCAAGCATCGCAGCAATTACAAGCGGCTTAGTTATTTAGTTAACCAATCTATTCAGCTGTTATAGTTCGATACGTTTTTGTCGTTTAATTATTTTCTATGAGTTGTACTTGTTCCCTGTTAACTTATAGCGACTTCCTTTAAGTCTCTACCACGTCAGAAACATATGTTGTTTTTTTCTTATTTCATTATCTGTCAATTACCTAACCTATAAATAAAATAAATTTTTATTTCTTATTTCTCTTCACACTAATAAATAAGTTATATTTAAAGTATTATTCAATTCGTCGCATTTGATTAGTTAAATTTTAGATTATTGTATATTGAGGTGGTAAAATTAAATCTAGTATTTTACATAACTGGTGCAATTTTAAAATTTATTACTCTTGTACTTTACAGAATTTAAGATAAATACTGTGATCAAATTAAATTAAATATTGATGGCGTTCCCATGATTTTATACCCAAAACATTTCTGGGTATACGTTTTCTGATCCAACTGTAATTTAAATTCGGGTTCGGGGTACCTCAGATCTTTTTCTTACCATATCAGATTCGCTCATCCTCACAGTTCAAACTCGCTTCGTTCGGCCTCAGAATATAAATAGAATCAAATTTATTCTGTAACACGTCATTGAACTAATGCTGATAATGAGATTAAACTTGGCATATATGTTAGCAGACACGATGATAGCAGACCCTAACGTACACAATCACATACAGACAGACAACTTCGTGACAACTACTTAGGAGGCCTTAAAATTATATAAAACGGATGATCGGAGGTGAAATATCGGTTTATATTATATATATATATATATATATATATATATATATATATATATATATATAATATATATATATATATATATAGCAATATTTATACTGTATTTTTTTTGTATTTTTAATAGGCTCTATCTAACCAACTTATTCTCATAGAATAAGTATTTAGTAACATTTGGTTGTTAACTAAATCTAATAACGGAAGGAAAATTTATATAATAATAAATGATCTATCGAGAAAATATTTTCATTTATTGTCTTCATATATTTATTTTTGGAGTAGCTAAAAAGGGCATAAGTTTCTTGTTTTGGGAGAAAGAGAGGCTAATTTCAAACAAAAGTAGCTTTAGCCTCTCTTAGAATTGCCTATGGATTGGCTTAAAAATATTTTTTATTAGAGTTAATGCGTACAAGCTTTAACAAGCATTAATAAGGGGCTTTTGAATAATGAAGTCATTATAAGTTACAAATGAGTAAATTGAACTAAGTTATTTTAACTTAGTCATTTAAATTAAGTTATTTTAACTGCTCTTTCGTAGAAACAATGACACCATCATATTATTTTCACAAAGCTTATCCCGTTATTTAAATTAATTAAATAATTTGTCTGAATTGATGTTTGACACGCAAAGAAAATATTTCTAAGTACGTACTTATGATCTAATGCATTGCCTTCGATGATTTATCCAGTTTCCTTCTTGTATGGTTAGTTTTGCAAGTTGTAAAAAGTTGATTTTTTTACAGTTCCATCGGCTTATAGTTTCTGTGCTATTTAATCAAATCGTTCCTTAATAATAACCGGTACAAACCTGACAAATTTGGCTACAATATACGTTATTATGTACTTTAATCGAATAATTCTACCCTGTATAACTTACTCAAAAAATTAGGAGGAGCCCTTTATGCGCATGCTCAAAATATTAGAAAATCGTACAAATTCCAGTATTCTGGCAATAAGCGGTTTCCTGTAGGTCGTGTGCAAAACATGAAGTGAATATTTTAAGCTCATAAAATTTCTATAAAACGAGTGTTTTTTCATCAAAATCGAATGACAACAACTTAAGTTATGACATTTGTTAAATGGCCAAAAAAATGCACAAAAAGCCAAAATTTGTTTAAAGAAATTCGCTGACTTATCATAAATTAACAATTTTTTGGTGTTTTTGAAAGAGCCCTAATTTTGGTTGTAGTCATTCGATTTTGATGGTTAAAGACTTGTTTTCTTTATTATTCTAATTTAATCTGCATTATTTGGTCGTAGAAAATTAGTTTTTATTTTATGGTCTTGTTTAGTAGTGTTAAGGTAAGTGCTTCTATAAAATTTTAAATAAAAATTTTCCTTTATGACGAAACATTTCCGTAAAAAATATTATTATTAATAAAAAATAACAAATAGCGTTTATTGACCATATTATTTTTAAAACCTCATTTCTCTTTACTGTTTATTATTATCAATATAATTATAATAATAATAATTTTCAATAATAAATCAATTATTTCAATATTAATTCGTAAAAACGTTTTAAAAGATATGGTAAGACAAAAAAAGTTTAAGAACTCGTATATTACATAAAGAAATTACTTTTGATTATTTATTTTATATATATATATATATATATATATATATATATATATATATATATATATAATATATATATATATATATATATATATATATATATCATATTATTATTATAAAAATAAATAAAGTTAACAATCGAAACAAGTGTCAAGCGAACTTAGTTTGCTTGAGTTCCTTTATGTTACAATAAGTGATTAATGTATTTTATTGACAGATTAATATTGATTTCCTAGATATTAACCAATACTCGGTCCTCATATGTGGCCTTTAAAGGCTTTCAGGTTGAAACAACTTTGCCTTGATCTTGATTCAAAAACATGCCAGTATATTTACTCGTTTGTGAACGTTACAATAACTTCTTTGTATTATATTTTTCCTATTTTTATGTGTAGCATTTTGTAGTCTACCTCTCCAGTTTATTTCTTACATTGTTTTTTCTTTTTTTTTTCTTGTTTTATTATATTTTTTTATTTTATTTTTTTTTTTTTATATGTCCTAAGAAAAGAGGGCGTGTATTAATCAAATGATCGATCTATTTATTTCTCCCTTGTAATTAATATTATAAATTTGTCATGGTGTTTTTTTACGTGTTTATTTTTTATTTTTAAATATTTCAATTTTAAATCTTATTAAATACAATATTTTATTAATCTTTTCATGCAATAATTAAATCTGGCAGGGATTAGAGAGAAAAGTAAATTAAGTTCTTGGTTTAAAATGATTGCGTGTAAAATTGCAAATTTAATGTCTATAATGTTTATTAAATCATCCAGTATTATGCAAATACTTATAATCAATAATCAAAATAACTTTGTGTCTATCACACTAAGTTGTTCGTTCTATGATCCCAACTAAGAATTAGAAAATCTATCAATCTAATAAAAGAGAAAACTGAAATAATCTTGTCTTACCTCTTTGAGGTCGTTGAAGCGTCAGTTTTTGTACTGACCTTTGACTCCGTAGTGGACTGGAGTTCGCGTCCGAGGCTACGTTCTCAGTTTGTATAAAATTTTGCCAAATAAATGATATCCCTAACTATAGATTACAATTATAGTGTTACGGTTGCCACTAATACCTGACGTGGTTCCCACCGGGGTTATCCCTGATCAGCTGCAAGCCTCAGTCTGCCCCCTATAAGTTTAGAGGATACGGATCTAACCCAAATATTAGGGATCACTTTTTATTCCCAAGAAAGAACAATTTACTTTTTTCTCCCTTGGGAGTGAAAATTGCTTGTTTACTCCCTAATAACTATGCAATATACTTCACATTATACACCTTCTTTAGATAAAAGACGTAGAATTAATATCATAACCTCAGTTTGTCCTCACGTTTTCGATAATGTATCAATAATCAGTTAGATACCTTGATAAATCAAAATATGACGACTCTACCGCAAACCTATTCAAGTGCAACATATATAAAGGAAGTGAAATAATATTTGGTAATGACGAATTTGTCAACCGTAACGGTTACCATTGTCAAATCAATGTTGTGTGTCTGCTATGGTGAGCTATGTCGCAGAAAATATTTTATAAGCATTTGTTTTAAGGTCCATTTAACATTGATAAGTTGGTGGAAGTAATAAAATATAAAGTTGTTGATCAATATCTCAAATATTAACAGTCCGTTAATTCAATCCAGTTAATTAATTCTTCGTTTAATTTAATATGTATGTTTCTTTAAATTAAATTACAAAAAGGGCTTAATTTAGGACCCTTTAATGTTGAGGCCTATGTTGAGACTTACACACATTTAGCTTTATATAGAGAGTTATATTGTTGGCTACACTGGACACACACCATGATGATTACCCACTTGTTGCATTCTTGTACATTTCATACCTGCTAATTAATTTGCCAGTTATAGTAATTAATAAATGTAATAGCTTATCAAGTATCTGTGCTTTATTTAAGGTTGCTCACGAAAGCCTTTATCAAAAGCATATCGTCCATATGCTCGATTTCCCATTTTTATTTTTTAACTTGCTTCGCTCGCCGTAGAGCGTTTTAAAAATCAGTTTTTTTTGTACTATTTCACTATACCATCCCGTTTATAATATTCTTGAGATTCTCCTAACCAGTATGGTTAGCAACTTAGTAACGCCATCAGGCTGTTCGGCACTTTTATTCTTTTTATACAAATCCAAATGTCAAAGTCAAACAAAAAGAATCAATTGTTTTGTCTTTGCTAAAAGAAGCTCCTGTAAACAAATGTTTGAAAATTTCGCAACTACTATGTTGATATTGGCGCAGACAACGTTATTAATACAAATGCCTTCTCAAGTACAATTATGTTCTTTGTTTCTCATTGAAGTTAAACAAAAAATGAACTTATTTTTCTGTTTTCTTTACTAAAAGCAAATATATTAAGTTTAAATAAATATAGAGTTAGTATCTGTAGATCTTAGACTTTAGTATCGACTTGCTAAAATGCTAAACAATTTAAAGTCTTCGAAATTCATAAAATAACTTCATTCTTTTCTAAAAAGGTTACAAACCTGTTATCTTTTAGTTGTTTCTATACTTGAAAGACGCAAATAGTTTTCATTTCTTATAAGAATAATAAAACTTAAAAGCCCTTTCAAATTTAAGCCCTTTCACTTTTATGCATTTTTTTGCAAAAAAACAAAGTGCAAAATTGAACTAATGCTGATAGTAAGATGAAACTTGGTCCATTTGTTGATCTTATATATGTGCTTCTTGCGTGCCAATATTTTAAGCAATTCAAACATTTTCCCGCGTTTTATAAATTTTTAGAATTTTGCTTAGTCATAATAAAAGTCATCATACAACAATTATTCTGGAAAGCATAGAGAGCCCAAAAGATTTTATTTTATCGTAAGTTTTAATTCACTAGTTTAAACACACTGGTAGCTTGTGACTAACACACAAACATACAACTTCGTAAAAACCATTCAGGGGCTCTTAAAAACACCTGTAATGAATAATTTATTTGAAATTTAGATTTTTAGTTTAAACACAATACTTTTTTTATATTACTAACGGTATAAATGTATATCTATAATCCCTTTTTCTCATACGTGGTAAAAAGTCAATATTTTACTTTTCCTAAGTTAACTAAGGAAAAGCTGTTGGAATAATAAATGTCTAAATGTACATAGCAATTAATAACAGGTAAAAAGTAAGTAAAATAACTAAATATATTTTTAAAATCGCACTAATTATATTAAGAGTTTAATTTAAAATCAAGTCAGTGACCAAAAGAATGGAAGGTCGATAAAAAAAATTGAATCTGTCACTCACTACCTATGACTGACGTTTTATCGAAACTGAAACGGATTTCAATAAAAAAAATACTCATGTCACGTGCAGTTTATCTATCGATCTATTACAATATGCAAATTACGATAGTTACTTAAGTATTGGGGGTTTCGGACAGCCGTAGCAATGAGTCGTATGTAAGGTTTATAAAACGAATGTATAGAGATAGCTTGAAATGATAAGGAATAAGTTCGTCTGATTTTTATACCTTCGTGTTGGTAATAAGACAGTTCGAATCTTGTTTTGCCAAGTCAAATAAAAAGTAAACTAAGGAAAAGATGTTGGAATAATAAAAAATAATATAAATAATAAAAAATAATATAAATAAATAAAAAATAATATAAATTATTAAAAAATAATATAAATAAATAAAAAATAATATAACTAAATAAAAAATAATATAACTAAATAAAAAATAATATAACTAAATACAAAGTAATATAAATAAATAAAATATTATAATAATAATTGATAAGAAGAGTAAAATAAAATTGATATAAGTCATTTATTATTCTTATTATGTTTAATTCCAACAAATTAATGCTATTTCTTTTTCCGTTTATGTTTCAAAATACTTTGATAGAAATGAACATAGGAAACCAACATAATGCTAACATGTGCTCCTTGACATATGGGGGTCAGCCACGATACAGTTTCCTAAACAATCCGAGTCGACCTACTTCTGAATTTTATTTATTTTTATTTATATGTTAAATAAAATTAACTTTTTACTTTTTCTAATTTTTTACCAGAAGTATAATTTAAAAAGAATTGTATTTGTACAGAAAATCCAAAAACCGGCATTTCACCTACATTTTTCGTTTTAGACGTTTTAAGAGCTCCTGAGTCGATGTTTCTGAGTTGTCTGTGTGTGTGTTTATCATCGTAGTTCTCAAAATTTTTATGCTAGAGAGTTGAAACTTGGTACAAAAATCAATCAATTTTGTGTTTTTGATTTTAAATTTAGCGTGCATGTAATATAAGACCAACAAATGTGCTAGTTTCATTCCATTATTTATTTTAGTTCAATTTTTATCTAATGAGAAGTAAACGTTTTAGACTTTTATTACAATTAGTTAATCTTTATTCATGTAGCGTACCCATAATGATGTTACATAAAATGAAAAAAAAATGAAAAAAACTTTATTTATTTATAAAATCAATTTATTTATAACCGTCATTATTTATCAAATAAAAATTTGTAAAATAATATATTATTAACAATAGTTTTGCTTTGACCACCAATTATTTAATAATTAATATACTCAAATTAGTTAAATTAATTAAATAAATAAAAAACATTAGTTAACAAAACCAAGCAAACCGTCAATTGGTAGTAATAGATTTTTTAATGGATTATATTATTTTTTTGTTCTTTTTTAAATTTGTATGCATTAGTCTTTTGTTAGCAAGTGAATAAATTAGTTTATTTTTACTTTTCATTTGACCTACCATTTCCTTATTATTTTCCACGTTTTTCATATAAATCAAACATCCTTTGTTTGCATTTCTGTTTCAAATAATACCAATCTCTATTTTTAAACTTTTCTTCATTTTATCAAACTGAATTGTTTAAGCTAATTATATTACCTAATTATAAGCATGACTGTTCTATTTGAATAGAACAGTTCTATTCAGAATAGAACAGTTTTATTCAGAATAGAACAGTATTATTCAACTTCAACAGCATAAAGTTGAATAAAATGTATATTTACTATAAAAAAATGTTTTTTTTTAAATGTATATGCTCCTATAGAATCGTGATTTATTTTAGATTCAAGTTTGTTAGCTATTTATTTAATCTCTTGTAAGAGAGGCATTAGTATATTTAAATAAGCGTAATTTTTATGATGAAAATTCGCTGAAATGGAACACTTAGTTTTTGTAGGTATTTTTAATTTTCCTATGAATTCAAAGTAAAAATAAAACAAACCCTGTTTATATGTATTATGAGGAGGTATATTGTGTTTTATCTTTAAGCTATGTGGACTTAACATTTAAACTTATTTGATCAAACAAAGTTCATAAATCCAAATTCTAGGTGATTAATGAAAACTTCAGTTCTTAGATTAATTTCTTAATAGTCCAATAATAAATTTGTTAATTCACAAATCCAGTTTTATAAAATAACTCCTATTAAATTTTAAAAAGAAACCTACCATAAATCCTAAAAATTGTAGCCATATTTGACAATTGAAAATGTCTAAATATTTTAACTTCTTGTTGAAAATTTTGTATTTTCTTAACTATGGAAAGAAAAGTAGATTTCTAATTTAATATTTTTTATGCATTCCTTAATTTCATAATTATACATATATTTTACAAAAACAAAAAATGTTGGGAAAACGATGGGATATCTGAAGTTTTTTTTCGGTTTGCGTTTTCATGCAAAACCAGGGTAAAATTGCATCCTGTGTCAGCCATAGTTATAGATATTTTATTTATATTTAATTGCATTTTATTACTATACCATTTATTGCAAATAGTTTTTTTAAATATTGATTCATAATATTTTTAAACATATTTTCAAAGAAATTAGTTCTTAAAAATTTTGAAATTTTAATGTTTATTTGATTAAAAATGTAATTTAATTAACAGTTTAAGCCCATTTTTTCATTAATGTATTAATATTTAAAATATATGAATAATTTATATAGATAAAAATAAATTAATGAGTAATGTTCCAATATTGTAATGGGTATATAGTAATGTTCAATATATTTAAATTTACAATCATTAAGTAGTTTAATTTTAAATTTATATTTTTTAATAGTATCCCCTGATTTTATGTTCTATTTTTAATCGGGTTGAATATATTTATTAAGGTGAAAGTAAAAATACTTAAATTCCATTATCAAATAATTCTATACAAGAAACTTTAGATTACTTTAAGACTCTTTAGATTACTTTAACTTAAGACGGTCCTTTAGTTATTTTTTCAAAGGAAATGCCCCAATAAGAACTTAAACTAGTTTAAATTCAATGTCTTAGTTTCATAATTATTACTGATAGTTTTTAATAAAATTTAAATACGTTGGAATGCTTTGAATAATTGTTGTTTTGTATTTAACGTTCTTGCCAAGTCAAAAAGCTCCCTGTTAAAGTTTGTTTAGTTCTCTGTTTAGTAGATATGGTGTGGATAATAAGTAATCATAATAATTTCTATTAAAAAAAAAAATATAGACTTGGCGTAAACTATATCACTACTTATTACTCTTAGACTTTACAAAGGCCGCATTTGTTAGCTGGGATTTCACTTCTTTATGTTAGAAATCGAATTGTTCTTAGTGTTGAATTTACTTTGCTGCTGAAAATCAGATGAATGATTCTGCTATATAAATTTGATTATGTCAATATTCTAAGGACGAGCCAAGCGTGTCCGACTTATTTCAGTATAAATTTGGCGACTTGTATATTCTAAGGACGAGCGAAGCGAGTGGATCTCATCTTCTCTACAAAGTTGAGAGTTTGAGCGTAGCGAATCCTATTTGGCGAGGAAAAGTTTCGAGGAGCCCGTACCCGTTTTTTTAATTCAGTGATTAATCCTTTAAACTCTAGGCTTACAATAGCAATAATGA
>JACMZG010001913.1:22542711-22655498 GCA_018340805.1 Microvelia longipes
TTAGGCTCTGAATATAGTTTGTTTAAACTGAAAGCTACCTCTGTCTATATATTCAAGCTGTTTTTAAATTTTTTATTTATTGATAGATTCTGTGGCTCAATATATTTAATTCTAATAATTTATTTTCAGGCTTCAAATGAGAAGAGAACACCTACTGGAAGATGCTTTCAATAAAATCATGTCAGCGTCCAAAAAAGAGCTGCAGAAATGTAAACTTTATGTACAGTTTGATCACGAGGAAGGCTTGGACTATGGAGGACCTTCAAGAGAATTTTTCTTCTTACTATCGAGAGAGTTATTCAACCCGTACTATGGACTGTTTGAATATTCAGCTAACGATACTTACACGGTCCAAATATCGCCCATGTCTGCTTTTGTTGATAATCACCATGACTGGTTTGTATTTCATATTTGTGTTTTGCATTTTACTTAAAAAACAGAAAAAACAGTCCTATTCTCATCTCAAGGACCCTTAATACATTGCATGTATTAAATTGATTAGTTACAAAATGGAACCTCTTTTTTAATTGCAATTGAGTCTAGAAGTCCTTTAATTTTAAATCAGGGTTTTTTAGATGCTAAAGTGAATGCTTAATTTAATAGACCATCTTATGTTAGTAATCTATTCTAAATTATTGTATTACAAAACTAGAATGAAGAACCTATTAAGAAATTATCATTTGATTATTAGAATTATAAATATTTACTTTTGAGCTTTCTACTTTGTATTTACTTAATCTCTCTTATCTCTATACTTTTAGACCAAGTTTTACCTTCTGTGGATGATGTGGTAATTGGTGAACTTGATAATATTTTTATGTATTATGCTGTATTTTATGCTTCTCTAAAATTATCTCTAATTATCTGTTTCTCTGGTCTAAGTTCTAATGCAAAGAAAACTTCTCTTACTCCTGATGATTTTTCTTGTTGCAATTTGGTGATAGCATTGCTATTTATGATTTCAGGTTTAGGTTCTGTGGCAGAGTATTAGGTCTGGCTTTAGTTCACCAGTACCTGCTTGATGCATTCTTCACTAGACCTTTCTACAAGGCATTACTCAGACTGTAAGTTTTAAGAAAAAAATATATTTTCAACAGATCAATCAGCTTAATATTTGCCTTACTGGTTTAAACAAATAAATTTGTATTGTGTTAATTTCTTTATAAATTTATTAAATAGTATTATTATTAATTATTTCAATAACTTATTTCCTTAAAATCACAGTTTCTATTGGAATTTATTTTTTTCTGTATTATCTGATGCATTAGCTGACTAGTCATAGTATACAATTGAATATGCAACATGGATGGAGGGTTTTTGATCTTCTATTATCTCCCTCTGCAAAGCCTTTGGAACTAAAATAATAGTATCTTTCTGCGGCAAATCTTATTAGCTAACTATCTCCCTCAACCTTTCGAGGAGATAGTTCAAGGGAGATAATTTCTTCAACAATTTTTATAGAACATTTTTATTTTAATGTCTTACAAATACATTACAATAATTGCACATTACAATTATTGTAATGTACAATTTACAAATAATTGTTTCTCTAACAAACATTAAAAAACATTAAAAACAAGTGTTTCTTATTGTAATGTGGATTTATTATTAATGACTTGATTTTATTTAGCGCATGCATTTATCATTAAATACTAAATGTATTCATTTTATATCATTTGTTTTGCAGGCCTGTCTCCCTGAGCGATGTGGAATCTCTAGACCAAGAATTCCATCAATCTCTCCTTTGGATAAAAGAACACGATATTTCAAATCAGTCGTTAGATCTCTCCTTCTCTGTTACTGAAGAAGTTTTCGGACAACCAGTTGAGAAAGAATTAAAACCTGGTGGTAGAAATATATCTGTTACTGAAAAGAATAAGAAGGTACTTTATTTTTCTTTTATTTTATTTATTTATTTATAGAACTTTAGCTTATAAGTTGTATCATTATTTCTACTCGGAAAATTCACTAGGAGTAGTATTTGTTTAAAAAGTTATTTTAAGGCTAGCCAATCTACATTTAGCCTGGTACGTCTGCTTGGTGCTCATCTTATTTTATAAAAATGTGCCATCCTTAATTTAGTTTATCTTGCTTAGAACAGGAGATATTTACATTTGAATGAGTTCTTTTATTTTGCTAGAACAAAGCTTCTTTTAAAATGGAAAGCTAAAGAGACCAAAAGAAGAGTGCTTGTCTGCTTTTGTCTTTTAAAAATCCTGCTGTATCTTAAAGCCATTAAATTTGGCACTGCTTTTAAGAGAATTGATATATTTTTAATGTGATTTTGAAAGACTGGTCAATAATTATAAAATAACATGAATAGTCTGGTTCAATCAGTTTTGAATAATGTGGAACCTTTTCATTTTATTTATATAATTTGTTTTTAACAATTTAACTTTCTCCTTTAATTTTAAACTTCATGTTGGGCCTCTTGTGTTACTATGTTATGCAAGCCCTTTAATTATATTATATGTTTTTTTGTTACTAGGAGTACATAGAGCGTGTAGTTAAATGGAGGTTAGAGAGAGGAGTTAGTTCACAGACAGAAAGCTTAGTTAAAGGTTTCTACGAGGTAGTTGAATCCAGGCTGGTGTCAGTTTTTGATGCCCGGGAGTTGGAACTAGTCATTGCTGGCACAGCAGAAATAGATTTACAAGACTGGAGGTTGAACACTGAGTATAGATCTGGTAAGCTTTGCTTTTATCAAATTTTTATCAGAAAATGATGCTAATGAGGTAGCGTCAGTCAAACTATACCGGTCATTGTGAACTCAACCTCAAAACAAACATATTTATAATAGATGAACTCCACACTCTATTTATCTTTTGAAGTCAGCTCTTTCTTATTTCTATTTTAAGTACTTTTGCTCTTCTTATTCCATCTGTAGAATGATTTTTTGATGCATTTATAAAAAAATTCTGGTGTGGAGGTTAGCAAGCCTGGAATTTTTCTAAATGCTTGCTTCTAACAATCCATTTCTTGTTTAAGTTGTTGTTTATGCATTATTACTTGATCAGTAGAGTTACAACTTGTTTCAGATTTTTCAAAGGAAGTGTGCTAAACTTATTTAAAATTAACATAAACTGAACTTTAAATGAGTGCTTATTTGGAAAGAACTTGTGAAATGGAAATGCATAAATTTGGATATAAGATGTAACAAGTAGTGCAGCAAGATATGTGTAAAAAATATAAGAAAAAAATTTGTTTGCAAGAAATGCATTGCAAAGCAAAGAAGCTTAGCATTTCAAATAAAATATACTCGGCTTGCTGACCTCTGTCAGAATTATTTTGTAGTTAAAAACTTATATAGTGGAAATATAATGAAAAAAAATTATTGCCTTCACTAAAATTCAAATTTTGGAACCTGGGAAAATTTGACACTAGTAGAAGTTAATGAGTTTGGAGTTCATAAAAAAATAATTTTGAGATTTCTTCTTTTCATTGTTAGCTGGCCTGTTTCGGCTTTGGTTTCATAATTACCTGGATTGTTACTATGCATGTTATTTGTAGAGAGAGTTATGAACTGTTTGTATAATATGTATTTAAAGTTGTTAATTCTGCTTTCTCCACTTGATAAATTATTGATTATTTTTAAACATTAATATTTATTAAAGAATTCATAAATATCTGCTAGAGACCTATTTTTAACTTAAAATAATAAATTTATAACTTAATAAATATTTTCTTTTTTTTCAGGTTACCATGATAACCATCCGGTTATAGTTTGGTTTTGGAACGCAATAGAAAGGTTCACTAATGAACAAAGACTGAGGTTACTTCAGTTTGTCACGGGTACTTCGAGTGTACCTTATGAAGGCTTCTCTGCTTTGAGAGGTTCAACTGGGCCCAGGAAATTCTGTATTGAAAAATGGGGCAGACCTAACAGCCTTCCTAGGTAAATATAATCAATTATTTATTCTTAAATTTTTTTAAATATTTTCTCTATCTTGTCTTGTTTGCATTAAAGAATTCTATAACATCTTTAAAAAAAAATAATCAGCTTTCTTTTTTAATCGGTGGTCTGTATGAGTCGTATGACATAAGTCTCCTCCTTGCCCAACTAAGTCTCTTTGGCCAAATTCAGTCATATAACTGTTGTATTTGTAAAGAGTAAAAAGTATTTAAAATTAAATTTTTATTTGTAGATAGACACTTTCCAGCTTATTAATGAGCTACTACTAAATTTAAAAGTAAGGAATAATAACATACTTTCAATAGACTGTAAAAACAGTGTACAATATAATTTGTTGTTTTTCAGAGCTCATACTTGCTTCAATCGATTAGACTTACCACCATATCCAACTCCTGATCTTCTTTACGAGAAATTACTCCTAGCTGTTGAAGAAACTAATACTTTTGGAATAGAGTAAATAAAACTCTAGCTTGCTCATCTGTAACCCTACAATCTGTAAATTGAAGCGAATGTTTGTAACAAACATTACTGCCAATGTATTTAACTGCTAGCATATTTTTGAAAAGTAGTTTTTTATTGATTTTAAAATGATTTGGCTTTTAAAAAATTTTAAAGTTTGATAAGTTATAAAAGCTAATTTTTAATAGTGTGTAACACTTTTTGGATATTATCAAATATTATTTAGAGTTAATAACTTATTAGGCTGTATGCGTAATATAATCTATATTTTGTGATCCAAATTTAAATTTTGGTAATATTTTTAAACCATTTAAGTTGTGAAATTAATTTACAGTGTAATAGTAAGTTTTTTTTATTTTAAGATTAATTTCCTGATTTATAAAATACTTTTGTTAAATACATAAATAAATATTAAATGCTGTTTTAGAGTAAGTATATAATAAATTAGTTAAAATGTATGATTTCTTATATATTTCAATTTTCTTTGTAAAGATTTTAAATATAATTCCTAAACATTTATATTAATTTAAGGATGAGTTAGACCAATCCCTTGATTGGGACTGTGTCCAATCAATATATTATTTTAATTTATTATACAGGGTGTTACATTTTAAATACATCTCTCTAAATACTCAACTTGCGATGAAGGTTATCGAGCAACTCCACAGTGAGCTCAAATGACCAATTATACTTTTGTTTACCCATCTTGCTAGTATGACAATCTGATTTCTAGAATTTGTATTTATTCAGTAACTTTAAATCATCAAAATAGAGAATATCATAATATGGAAGGTTTCTAGATCTGTGTCATATCCTAGACAATTTGATACCGATATTATTGAATAACAGCAATTTTTCTTACATAATTTATTGTTAGTGGTGCATTCTGATGTACCAGATATCGGTTTTAATGAAAAATAGCTATGTATGCCAATCAATAGCTTAGAGAAAAAAATATTGGCATTTATTGATATTCGTATTAAATTTTTCAAAATTTTTTAACACAGATTTTTAAATGCTCCAAAATATGTTATCCTTTTATTTAACATTTGAAATTTATAAAAACACATTTTTGTAATCAGATTACCAAAAAATCAATTGCTTATTTGAACTCACAGTCACAGTGGTCAACAAAGTGGGTGTAGACACCTGTTTCATTACTATAGCCCCCCATGAAGCTGAGATAATTAGGGTGATGCATTTCAAATGTATTACCCTGTATACCTTATTGGTGAAAAACAAATGCTATTTAGAATTTATACTTTGGGACCTACCTCATTTGGGTTGCATCCTTTTAACTCAAATTAGTAATAAAAGTTAGCAAAATCTTTTTATTACAAATATTAACTGAGACCTTAGCCGGGATGGCAATTAAAATGATCACAGTCTGCTTCAGAGGCAGACTTCATTATTTAATGAAATTTTTTTTATATATTGAATTGGTGGGTCCCTGTTAAATGAAAATTCTTGATCAAACAAATAAGTAAAGAATAAAATTTAAAGTGCTTTAAAACAAACAAAAATAAGCAAAATTATAAAAATAAATTTATTTCCTATGATAGATTTGCTCTAGATAGACATTCCTCTTTTCATACTCTATCCTTACACTATCTACTATTTACTTTAACAGACTATTTATTGGAACATTATAGAATAAAATATATGTTTCCGATGTAATCGAAGCACAATGGTTGTGCTCAACAAATTTATATGTGTTGTTATTATTATACGCAATTGTTTCTATTCACCTGTTAATCTGCTGAACACACAAAAATGAATTTTGAATAATAAGTATAATGTATTACATTAAATAACAAAATTAAACAAATTGTGATATTAATATTTACTAGATAAATAATTTCTGTATATTCTCTTTATTGTATATATTTTTTAAATATTTTTTGTATACTAGGTTTTTATTGAATTTTTGAATCCTTACCACTTTTTTTGTGTACCTCTTTTAATTGTTTTGTGTATAATGTAATTTTTATAGATAATATTGAGTGTGAAACTATAATGGGTGGAACATTTTAGATGTGCCGATATTAAATCCTTAAAATGAGGTTCAAACAATATTCTAGACTTTTGCAAGTGGTCTATACCCCTGTTGAATTGGAGCATATTAAAAAATTTACCGATATAAAAATTAGAGTAAATATTAAGACGTTTGGTACCAATGTTATATTCTAGTGATTTTCACCATGTAATTTTCACATTATTATTAGTCATGTGGCTTAGTTTTTTTCTTCTAAAATGCAAGAATTAATCATCTTTTACAAAAATCTGTTATGTATGCCTAACACTAGGCCTCTAAAAATTACAAGAATACAATAATATTTTAATTTTATAATATAATATAAATTATATAAAATATTATAATATTTTAAATTTGTTAGATATGGTGCTTCCAAACAGTTTATATTTTCAAAGTTACCACAGTGATAGTAATTGTTGTAAATTACTACCAATAGTAATTGTTAGTAATTGCCAAAACTTTATTGGTAAATTTGAACACGTAGGGTTGATCCACTAGTGACAGAAACCATTTTCTCAAGTCTAGAATCATGTTTTAATATTTTTTAGTATTTGATGAATTTTTTGTATTTCATGTTGAGTCATCTTAAATGATCTACAGGTATAACTTGTATGGATTATTTATAAAAATCTTTAAAAAAAATACCAGATAGATATTCCAGCATTTCTTAATCATTTTGAACCGCGTCCTAAGATATTTGATGCTAACTACCTCGCTACTCAATAATTCTTATACTTTAACATGAGCAAGTTTTGTGGGCTTAGTATTTTTTTTAGATTTTGAATTATGGCCAAATGAATCAACACAACATACTATATTACTATAATAATCATTATTGCTTGCAACATTTAATATAATTGTCTTTAGTTGCTTATTTTATTGAAGCACATGACAAATCATAAATTAGAGAGCACAGCAAGCCAAAAATTTATACAGTACTAGGATTTTTTCTCCTATTTTGGAGATCCTTGGACTCTTTCATGAAGTTAGGCCTTGGACAACCTAATGCCAGACCCAAATTATAGTTTTTTCTAAGACATGCAACAAACATTTTTCTCCTTAAAGCTTAGCCCTTTCCTTGAATTCTGTTTAGAATATAAGCAATTTAGTAGACCAACAAAACCTGTAAGTTACAGAAATGAACCTATATAGAGCCATTTCTTTTTAATGATATAAATTTTCTTTTTAGTAAACAAATATTTTTGTTTATATTTTTTCAAAATTTTAAAATCTTAAGTAAAAATAGTGTTCTTGTACCAATAATTTCCTTACGGAAATATCTTTGTCTGCAACCCAATTTCGAAACATGGCCCAAGGGTTGAGAAACAATGGCATTATACAAGTTACAATCGATCCCAATTAGTCTATACCAGATAATGAAACTTGGACGACTTATTTCATCCTACTTGTCTTTTTAGGACTGTTTCAATTGATGATTAAGGTAAAATGATGAAAGATAAATTTATGAAAAGGATTGAGAAGGAGCTCAATATGTTTCTGTATATATATTGTACAAAATAATATTTATTAAAAAATATTTTTATTTTAAATTCTCTAATGCATGATATTTATTAGAAAAATGTTATAGAAATGCCAGTAACATACAAGATTTACTGTTTAATGTAACAATTGTACATTATGATATATTTATTTTTTTTATGTATATTTTTATTTATTTAATTATTAAGCTACTAGAAAACTTTTTTATTAATTTTTTTAAACTAATTATTATATTATTACTAAAAAATCTTTACTATGGGTGTGAAATGTTCTTAAATAGATTTTACAAAAACAAGAGGCCAGCACATAGCGATTATATGATACTATGTATTTAACATTCATAGTATTATATATGTATTAAATTTTAGCTCGAACAGATGACGTTTTAGAGGTGAGGTGACTTTAAAATTTTTGCTCTTATTATTTTGGGTTAATCAAATCTACACTTTTTATTTTTAAGATTGATTTTGACCAAGTTTCATTCAGATCGGAAAAAGTTCCAATAAAATCTCCTGCACACAATCATATATATATATATTATATATTATATATATATATATATATATATATATTCTTAACCAGTAAGTCTTCTCTTTCCTTAATGTTTCTAACATTATTTATAAAAAAAATTGATAAAAAGTGATATCACATTTTTCTATTACGATGCTTGCTTCTCTTCTATTATGATCCCCTCTATGATTAGGGATAGGGAAGAAAAATCTTCTCTTCTCTATATCATAGTACTTCTCTTGTAATATCAATTCTGTTCATAAACCTATTTTGACTTTTTCAAAGCCTTAAATTGAGTTGCAATTTAACATATTTGTCAATTTGTTATAAATAGTTTTATTATTTATTAACTGTCTCTTAGGTATGTAAGTGCATTTCACCTCATTTTAAAAGAAAAGCCTTAATATAATACAAAGAAATTGTTAAAGAAAGTAGGTTTTCAAAAACTGTTCTATACATGTTATAATTTCTTTTAGAAACCCAAAGTGCACAATTTCTTTATTAAGGAACTAATTAAAAATAAAAATATTTAATGTTAAATGTTAATATTGACTAATTTAATGGGCCAGTTAATCCATAAATATTATTAAATGTTCTAAAATAGTTAATAATCTGTACATATATTATATTGCGTTGTTTAACTAAATAATTTGTGAATGTGAAAATTAATTCATTGATTATTAACTAACGAAAGGTAGCAATATTTTTTTAAAATAGTGTATTTGGGCTTTAGGAGAAAAATAATGTTAAAAATCATTTAAATCCTGCAAGAGTGCATGCACTGGATTGTTTCTCTGACAAGTCTTACTAAGTCATTACAGCTGCTTTATCTCTAATACTTGTAACAATTATTTGTTGATACTAGTTTTGAAAAAATTTGAAATAAAAGTTACTCCCAATGAATGTATAGATAAAGAAAGATGGTCCTAGGATTTATTATTTTGGACAAGAAAAGGTTAGTTCTGTAGCCAGCTAAAAGGAGTGCTAGTGTATAATTTAGTTGTTTCACTATGCCAACTACGAGAATGTGCTCCTGTCATTTTTTTAGCAAATTACACCTGGCACTTAACCGATGTATTAAATATTTCTCTATACAATTAGCACTAATATGTAGTAGATACTCGTGTCGTTATAATGTTTATATGAAACGAGATAATGTTTTTAATAATAATTTTAAAAAGTGGAAAGAATGTTTTGGTAAGAAAAGTTCTTTCCAGAGCTGCCACTAGAGACCAGCACTGAGTACATCCCTACCTCGTGCCTGACACTCTTGTATACCTTCAGACATTCTTTACCTGTTATATTCATTGGTTACTCCTTAATAACTATATTTTGTTCCGTTTTAGCGAAATATAGTTTCAAGAGAAGTATTACAGTATTGTATTGAGTATACTCTTATACAAGGTTCTTATATACCAAGTGTAAGGCGTGAACTACGTAAAACAAAATTTAGACATAGAACCTGGTTTTAAGGTAATATGAAGTACTATTCAATGTATTTAAAGGGTTATAACAAAGTCTTTAGATATTATCTAAATCTTTTTAAATTTTTAATCATAAAGAGTATCTGATAGAGAGAGTTATTTGATTATTAATCCTCTTTTGTCTCTAGGTATAAAATGATTTTAAAAGTTACTCCACAGTCAGTATATTTTGCTCCCTTGTAAAATTTGTTTCATTACTCTTGCCTAGGAGTAAATACATATTTTAGAAATGTTGAGAAAGATTAATTTGAATACTTTTTCATTAATCAATTCCAACATTTTTTATTTTTTTAAAAAAAGATTTATTTGATTATAAGTATGTAATTAGTAATGATAACTTTAATCCTTATTTATTTAGTTTGAAGCAAAAAATAATTAATCATATTTCATGAAGGGTGACAAAACTAAAAAAATTGTTAATTTTTTTGTCTGAAAAGTCACTTTTTTTTAAAATGTCTACGTTTTGTGATTTTTTTAGTTATTTTGCAAATGCTATAAATTTGCATTTGCATCACAATTACATTGTGATGAATAAACATTCAATTTATTGGAAATTTTATGAGCATTAAAATGTTCTCTGCAAGTTTTGCACACCACCTAAAGGAAACCACTTAAAAATTTGAGCATTTGCATCATACAAGGTATCCACTCTGAATTGACAGACTATTTTTTCTTCATTATATGTTTGAGTCATGTTTTTAGGTTGGGCTCCTGGACTATTTAAATATGTTTAGTAAGGTAAAGGGACAGGTTAAAAAATAAGCATATTATTATTGGACGAAATATTAAAATAATAAACCTTATTTTCTCAATGTACAATCTGTATGATAAGTTTTATTTTCTATTTATTTTTATTTTCGAAACCTGATTTCTTTTGGCTTTAAAATTAATGTTAAATTAAAATGAACTGCCAAATATATTGTTTAACTATAAAAATACTGCTAGCTCAAAGATGATTTGGACCTAATACTGTGGCATAACCAAGGAGGTATGCGGTTCTTGGGGGCAGAGCTACACTTGAACCCACTACCTTTTCGGTTGTGTTAGAATTAAGGATAATTTAACCGGAAAAGAGGTTGCAAAATTTACTTAAATCTGTTTATTGCTCTGCTTCTTATTAACCAAAACTCGGCGTAAAACAAAATGCCAATTTAAAGTCTTGTTGATTAATCTACTAGTAGATTCACTTCTTTGAATTGGTAGAAAATAAAAATGAAATCAATGTTATGAACCATGTTTTTATATTTTTAATATTTAATAACAAAATATAATATGTATAAAAGTTGTTTTATATTCGAGATTCTAGTCAGAATAAGTCATTAGATTAATTTATGATTATTTGTAATTTATAATTATTATATTTGTAACGTCAATAAAAAAATATATCTTGTTATTGATGATATTTCTAATATTGTTTTTTAATTTGTATAAAACTTAAACTGGAAAAAGTAGTTAATGGTTTTTAAACTTAAATCCAAATCCTTGTGGAGGAGAGTTTATACGAATATATATCGTATAAACTTTCTCTCGTTCTCCTGGTAACGAAATATATCTTTACCAGGAGAGTTTATACAAAAATCAAAAGGGCTTTGGCCATTTGGCGACATCAGTGTGGGAGTCCGCTTATTCAGCCACCTAATCCTGTTGGCCAATTTGCTGCCTCAAAGATACAATAATAACAGACACATACAGACAGACAACTTTGTAAAATCCACTCAGGAGGTTTTATAAACACCTGAAACAGATAATTTAGGTGAAAATACAATACTTTTCTGTTATACCTATCTCGTAAATGAGGAAAATTATAAAGTAATTCGGGTGTCACAATTTTTACTGTTACAATGATTCCTTAACATTTAAGTTGTAGAACTCGTTATAACCTGTACACCAAAATTGCAAAAGTTCTCTTTAAAATATTTGGTAGTTAATGTAGTTTTGGGGAGATTCTGATATAAATTCTTGCTATACTTCAATTAACAAATCAGAGTGTTGTGTGATTAAAATACATTAGATCGACGTCATAACCTCGTAATAAATATTTACAAATAAAATTAAGATAAATTAGTTTAGATGGTTTTAAATGCAGTGTAATTGAATAATAATAATAGGTTCTTTATCACTCTATTTATTAATCTTAAAAAATAAGGCGAAATAATATTAAACGTAATAAAATAGTGCTCTTGTTTTGACGAATAATAATAAAAATTCTAGGAAATAAACCATGGGAAGTATAGTCTGGTTGTTAAAAAATTGGATTGGAAGGATAGTCAGTCGCCTGTTGGTACTACACTCTTGCAGAGAGATGCGTTGTTAAATCGATATTAAACATCGATTAGTTTTTAGGCTCGTAAACCATATCTCTATCCCCTATGCGTTAATTAATGCAATAAAAAAACCTTTATTATATTTTTCTATATTATGTATTACTTTAGTTTAGTGGTTTATAAATTACTTTAGCGTAAATCAAACCTATTTGACATAAGACAAATAATCGATTCCTTTAAATCGATATTAGGGACTGAAGAATCAAACCTTCCAAGGTCGTGGTCAGTTGCTTTACCGCGACCGTGTGTGAGGGACGTTGCGTTCCGTTTCCGTCTCTTCTTTGAGAACACTTGTGTGCAAATAATGTAAATCAATGTTATTTACTTACTTTAGTGGTTAATTTACTTGCAGGTCATTATAACTTTATTCTTTAATTATAATTACGGGAGATATGTAATAAAATTGCGTATTATTGCCGACGCAAAATTTGTTAAACGATTTTCACTTCGGAGCCCAAGTTTTAGCTCGTCTATAAGCTCAAACTCCCGTTTCCTGGTTTGATTTGACTTAGAAATATCCATATCAAGCATTGTTTACACGATAACTTTGACTTGACCCGACCCTACTTTAAGGTTTGGGTTTGAAGTACGATTTTCGAGTACTGGCCAAATTGCTTCCTTTAAGTAATTTTTCGTGCAAAGATGGCGAACTAAAATCGATTAGACCTACCTCCGTTCACTAGGGTGTATTGATTTACTTGTCAAATCGAGAAATTAAATCTCGGATTGTGAGTCATTTAGTGATCGAGGATATTGTGTACCTTGAGGAATCGGGAGGGGAAAAAATGATATAACTTTTTCATAATATTTTTAATTGAATAATCAATATTCAGTCTAAATGTTTGCTCTTTTTTTAATGAAAAAAACCTTCTCTTTCATTTAAATTTTAATTACTTATTAAGTAATTAATTATACATTTAATTACGTAAATGATCAATTAAATTAATCATTAATTAATTAAATTGTTAACATTAAATTATTTCGTAAATTCGCGCCATTTGTATAATAAAGTGTGTGCGCAAAGCATTATGGGATGATAGAAGACTCGAGAACAGACCAATCAGAAGCTAGTATTCTGATAGTTTGTTAGGTTGTGGTTTCAGTTCGTCTAGTGCCGGGACGCGATCGTGTTGTTTTATAAGTATTGCTTGTTGTTTTATAAGTTATTGTTTCATAATTTCGAAGTTAAAGTGATGAAATCTTATTTATAGTGTAATTGTTTAATATAAATAGTTTAATATAATATAACTCTATCACAATGTCTGTAATAGAGTTGAATGGAACTCTAACATAAAATTTTCTTGCTGACTCATCTTCCTCTGTTCTCTGGACACCACTCATGGGATCACGTCTCAATTTACACTACGGTAAGTTCATAATATACATGTCACATACCTTGTTAAGCTTGTTAACCAAAGTATTTAAGGCTTAAACTTTTAAAGTTCTGAAGTTCTATTGAAAAAAGTTTAAAGGTTCACAAATTAGTTAAGAATAGAAAATAATGATGAAGTACTTGCATAAGTCTCAAATTTCTGTTACAACCTATTTAAATGGACGTCATGTTAAGTCTGATCTTATTATTATAAAATTTTACTTTTTCTCATTTATACCGTAAGTAAATAGAAAAAGTATTGTGTTTGCAAAAAATCCGAAACCGGTTTGCCCCCGGAATCATACGTTTTAGGTGTTTTAAAGGCCTCCTGAGTGGTTTTTACAAATTTGTCTGTCTGTATGTGTTTTAGTGTGTCTATTCATCGTAGCTCCTAGTGTATTTATGCTAGAGAGTTGAAGCTTTGTGCAAAAATCAGCCTACCGCTGTAGTGCTTATTCGGAAAATAATTATTTTATGACCCGCATTAATGACTCAGCAAACATTTCTAAAAATCATATAACGCGAATAAATGATGCGATCGGATTGAGATTTGGCACGCATGTGGCTATGTAAAAGACTAATATATTTGCCAAGTTTCATCTTATTATCAGCCTTAGTTCAATTTTTTATCGAATCACTTGTGTTCAATTTTTTAAAAAAATTAAAAAAATCTGAAAATGATTCAATTGAATTTGCTACACAAGTGTATGACTTTACTTAATAAATAATTACACTTAAGTTTCATTTCAATGCGACAAGTATATTCATGATTTTTGTTTGTATCATAAAAATTAATGATATATATATGTATCAAGACAGATTAACTATTCTTTACTGATATAAAAACTCGGGTACGGGGTACCTCGGAACTTTACCTTATTACAACAATGTAATGAGAAAAAGTTATTTATTGCAGGAACTCAAATTCGAATCCAAAGGAATCAAATCCGAATTTGCTACGCTCATTCTCTCAGCTTCGGACTCGCTTCACTCGTCCTCTGATAGTAAATACATTTATTTCATTCCCAGCGGTCACCCTTCCAGGTACTAACCACCCTCAATGCTGCTTAACTTTTATGATCCACCGAAAATCATATAATTTTCTGATTTTTTGTAATTTTTTAAAAAAGGTACACAATTTATTCGATAAAAATTGAACTATTGCTGATAATGAAATGGAACTTGGCACATATGTTAGTCTTATACTTAGTATAATACTTAATTTAGTGCCAAATTTTAATCGGATCGCAAAATTTTCCGCGTTTTATTTTTCGAAATTTTTGCTGAGTCATTATTGCGGGTAAGTGACAACTACAGTGGTAAACTAATTTTTTATACTAAGTTTCAACTCTTGCATAAATACAGTAGGAGGTACGATGATAACATTCTCTCACTCACACACACACTCACAGACAAATAAGTTTGCAAAAGCCACTCAGGAGGCCTTAAAAACGCCGGATAATTCTGGTGACATCACGGTTTCGGATTTTTTGCTAACACAATACTTTCTCTGTACCTATAGTATAAATGAGGAAAAGTAAAAAAAATCAAGATAATTACAACAAGAATTATAAGAATAAAGGAATACATTTTAAATAAAAATCATTATAAGGCCAAGATTTTATCCAAAAGGTAAAATATAATAAAATATTTAAAAAAAAATATTACAACTTATAGAAATTATATTATAAAGAGTGGACCAATGGTCTCATTTTCTCTCACATTTTGAAGCATTTAGCATAAATTAATAAAACATACAAATTACGCTTATGAGGTTTATCTATATCTATACACACACACACACAATAACATATATATTTATATATATATATATATATATATATATTATATATATATATATATATATATGTATGTATGTTTATTTAATTTATGTATAAAGTTGTAAATAATGTTGTGTTCACCAATAATTCAATAACTATAATTATGACGTCATCAGTAATGAGTAAAAAAGACGGTTTCTTTTACTATACAGTAAGTCGTGTAAGATAATTGTTATTTCTTTTTTTAAGTCTATTCAAATTAAAAAAAAAATCTTTTTTTTTTTACATTTTTATAATGTATAAATTTGTTTGTGTGTGCAATTTTATTTAATTTTATTTAATTTTTTTTCTTAATTGTTATATTTGTAAATAGGGTACTTTTGCCAGTTGTTGTATTAATAAATAAATAAATACTAACTACCACTATCTAAAAATAAATTTAAAAGAATCCTTCCAGTGCTGCACTCCATTATGTAGGTGGTAAGAATATGAAACTGGATCTCAACTTTGTGTTGATTAGTGCTGCCCCGCGTGGATTTTACTCTAAACTAAAATTTCATACCGGTATCTCCCTGCTTCTCACCACCTTCAATGCACACCTTCCCCCCCTCGGGTTCAAATCGGTCAGATAACGTTTGACACGATACTGCGCTTTCGGTTACCGGTCGGTTTACTCACGGCAATCCGATCGCGCCAAAAATAATTGTTTATTTAATTAAAAATTGATATTGCTTTTTCACAATTTTAATTTTTGTTTAAGAGTAACATTTTTTTTATTAGAGTATTAAAACTATGCTTATTAATTAAATATTTTTAATTATCATATCAAAACAACTTTTAATTAACTTATTTAAGATATAATAAGGAACTTAAATTAATTTTCTTTTCTTCTAAGCATTAATATTAATTAATTAAGATGTCTACATTTGCCGGTCACCCAGGAGCTCATATCTTCGCCGCTCTTCTTCTCCTTACACTTGGTTAGTTTTAATAAATTGTTCAGATAAAAATTGTTGTCTCATAAGACAATTCTTTAAAGTAATAAAGACATGGCGATCCTTGGTAAAAAATCTAAGGAGGGCTTTCGCTGCCCCCTCACTTTGTTAGTATATATATATATATATATATATATATATATATATATATATATATATATATATATATATATATATTATATATATATATATATATATATATATATATATATATATATATATATATATATATATATATATATATATATATATATATATATATATATATATATATGCTATAATGTGTGTGTGTGTGTGTACGTATGTACATAAATATACACATATTTATGTATATATTATTCTGTGTGTATTTTTTACAATAAGATCTAATCTAATTAACTTTTCACTTTTTTTGTTTGGGCAAATTATTTCTTTTCCTTATTATCTTGACAAGTAGAATCAATCTTAGGTTTGATTTCTAACCAAACCGTTTAAAAGCTGATAATAAATTATTGCTTGATGTTATATTATATATATATATATATATATATATATATATATATATATATATATATATATATATATTTATTTATTTATTTATTAGTATATATTGAAATATATGTAACAAAATATATTTTGCTCTGTTACTGTGTGCCGATTTTTTAATTTATATTTATTTATTTCATTTTTCTTAATTACTTTTTTTTTAATTTCCTAATATTAATTTTATTTCTGTTTTAGTAGGTAAACAGAAATTTAAGTTTTTGGGGTGCTTGAGCCCCATAGGCCCAACCTAAAATCGTTAATGAATAAAGATAGTTTCGCCAATCCTAAGTCTCGAAGCAACTCCGTCGTTACATTTACTTATGTTTATATTTGCTTTGTTAGATAAATTTAAAGGGATCTATGTGCTTAAAATGTATATTTATTGTTTTTATTATAATAATAAATATAAACAATACGAGGGGCACCCATACCTCGAGAGGTAGCTAATCTTTATGCTCAAAGTAAAAACTGAGTTATTTTTAGAAGTTTTTACTAATCTTTGTACTCAAAACAATAACTGACATTGTCTGAAGTCTTTACTAATCTTAATTGCTTGGTAAATTCGTACTCAATGTAACTGACATTATTGGAAGTCTTAGCTAATCTTTATTGTTAGCTAACCTTTGCACTTAAAATAATAACTCTCATCGTTGGAAGTCTTTGCTAATCTTACTTGTTTGCTAATAAGCTAATCTTTGTACTCAAAGTAAAAACCGACTTTGTTGGAAGTTAGCTAATCTTTTTTCTCAAAATAATAACTGACATTGTCGGGAGTATTAACTAATCTTAATTGTTGGCTTATCTTTGTACCCAATTTAATATATGGCATTGTTCGAAGTCTTGTCTAATCTGTGTGTAAGTGTGTGTGTGTGTGTATGTATATTTGCCTATACAATTATTAAAATTATGGTTGTGTGCTTCTTATGCCCAATTAAACATTCAGTATAACATAAGATTTTCGTAGGGGTTGAAGATATAATGTGCATGCATAGGTACAGTGGCGGATTGAGCAAAAAAGGCCCTAGATGGGTTTAGTCTAAATGGGCCCAAACCTATATATCAAGGGGCCCTTATAGGTATAGTGAATAGGAGCCGTAGAGGTCTATGGTTTAGAATATACTTTTAATTACTTAAAAATGCAAATATCTAGAGCTCTTTTATGCTGTTTTAGGGCCCTGATCGAATATGGTAGGGTCCTTTTTAGCCCTAGTATTCCGTATTGGACCCTTAAAAGTCTAATTTAAATAAATAGGGCCCTTAAAGACCTCGGATTCATGTAACAATAACAAATTATGGATATTGTTAACTTCTTTAAAAACATTTATTTCTTGGACCTCTTTAGGCCCTACCTGAGAGTATTAGGCCCCTTTGACTCGGGTGTTATGAATATAAATATATAAAATAAATAAATATATTTATATTAATAAGCTTACAAATATTTAATATGTTAATTTTTTTAGATTTCGTTGTTTTTTTTAAGTTTATTTTTGCCCAAG
This sequence comes from Microvelia longipes, assembly GCA_018340805.1. Lineage (NCBI taxonomy): Eukaryota > Metazoa > Arthropoda > Insecta > Hemiptera > Veliidae > Microvelia > Microvelia longipes. The sequence continues at coordinate 22,561,106 of JACMZG010001913.1, forward strand.
GAGGGCTTTTGCCTTCGCCCTTACCGGCCAGTCTGCCCCTGCATGGGTATATAGAAGGTGTAGATAAATTTTTATTTTTGGCAACATTAATACGTTGGAATTAAATGGCTCTAAGATGTAAAGATTTAGGAAATATATTGTGTTACAATTAGATCTCCTGTTGTCCTTTGTAAGGGTCTTCTGGAAAAGATGTGATTCGTTATCATTTCCTCTCCTTAAAGGTTTTTTAGTCCGTTTTCCTGGTAATTTTTTTCCTTCATTCCTTTTGCTCTTGATACCGAGATGATTTTCAAGCATAACTCTTGAAAAGGTTAAAAATAATTTTATTTTTTATTTGTGATTTTGTTTAGACTACTAATCTTATGCTTAAAAGATTTGTTTAATTTTTTTTATAACTAATGCTTACCTGATTTGCTTTCCCGTTTCCTAACTTGCTGATTTGAATTATTGAAGGATGTAAATAGATAGGAGGATAAGTGTAGTTAGTCTTCGATATAACTAATGAGTGATACAAGTCTAATATAAATTATAAGTAAATGATATAAGTCTAATATAAGTAATGAGTAAACGATATAAGTCTAATATAAGTTATGATTAAACGATATAAGTAATGAGTAAACGATATAAGTATAATATAAGTTATAATTAAACGATATAAGTATAATAAAGTTATGATTAAACGATATAATAATGAGTAAACGATATAAGTATAATAAAAGTAATGAGTAAACGATGTAAGTCTAGTATAAATAATAAGTAAATTATATAAGTCTAATATAAGTAATGGGTAAACGATATAATTCTATGTACTTATTTATTACATAAAGGTACTTGTGTAGTAAATTTCAAATCAATTGGATTGTTTTCCGATTTTTCACATTTTTTACAAATATGTACACAAGTTATTTGATAAAGATTGAACTAAGGCTGATAATAAGATAAAACTTTGCACATATGTTATTCTTATATATGACTACATACGTGCCTAATCTTTATCTGATCGTATCATTTTTTCGTGTTTTATGATTTTTAAAAATTTTTGCTGCGTCATTATTGTGTATTAATGACGTCATAAAAAAATATTTTGCGAATAGCCTAACTACAGCGGTAGATTGATTTTTGTACAAAGTTTCAACTCTCCAGCATAAGTACCCTATAAGAGCTACAATGATAACAGATACACACACACAACCACTCAGGAGGCCTTAAAAACATCTGAAACAGATAATTTTTGCCTTTTTAAGTGTAGACCCAACTTAATATACTGGGCCCGGTTTCATTTTATTATTTTTACTTTTCCTCGCTTTCTCCGTAGTGTGTGGGAAAATATTTTGTTCACCGACCTCCTAAAAATCCGAAACCAAGATTTTATTATTACAATTCTTTATTGAAGCATAAAGAGATATAGAGCGATAGAAGCATCAGTAGTATAGGTGCAAAGGTGTCAAAAGGAATAAAGGTAATGATAGTAAATAAAATATTGATGTTTTATACAAACCCCAAAAAAATATATATATTAAACAAAAGAAAAAAAAAAGTATGTATATATATATATATATATATATATATATATATATATATATATATATATATATATATATATATATATATATATATATATAAATATGTATATATATATGTATATGTATATATATATTCTTCCACTGGTATTAATGTTTGTACTACGCATAATGGATTTATAGATTTCAAAAGTTATAGCCCTAAAGTATATGTACTTCTTGGTGATAGCTAGCTAATTTAGTAAAACTTAAAGCTGGTAATCAGGAAATCCTGGACTCTGGAAATCTGGAAAATATAAGAAACCAAGCTAGGTTTTTTTTAAGCAAATTTTCGAAGAAAACATGAGCACATGGAGGGGGGAGGTGGATTTTTTGGATGGGGGGGGGGGCTCGCTGAACAAGAATATATTTTAGAAGGACGTCTGACTTATTCAATTTTTGGTAGGAAAATTCTGTAATTGGGGAAAGATTGCTTTTTAGTGCCTATTTTCAAAATTAAAAAAGTCGTAACTTTAAAGCTGAGAATAGAATATAATAATGTTGGAATAATTCCAAAGAAAACGGAACTTTATCTTTTTTTAAACCCGTCATATTCAAATAAGGATAATAAAAAATACTATATAGAAGCACTTAAAATTCTTATAAGTAGCTAAATATACGTATTTTTGGCAATGTAGAACTAAGTATAAGATATTGTAGTTTAAAATACGTCCAAAAATTGCTATAAAATTTAATTCATTTTTGTTACAAGCAATTTTAATACCTTTGAATTCGGGGAAAACAATTTAACTGGCTACTTTCTGTTTTACATACATTAGTTTTTATTTCCTTTTCGTCGTTATTATATTTTAATATTCTTTTTTTCTTGGGCGTAATTTTTATTATTTTTGTTCCTATTTAAGTAATATTATTACTAACCTGAGAAATTTGTGTGTTTTGACTGTAGAGATATTATATCATACTAGAGGTGGAATTTTAAAGCATCGAAAAGTAACCTGAACACTTACGACTTTCGATGCAATAAAATAAACAAGATACAGTAACATATATAGTGGAACATTCAAAATACAAAACATGACATAAACAATTTGTAAAAAAATAGACGACTATTGATTTATTATAACCTTAACTAACTCTTAGAGGATAGGTAAATATATATTCTCTACACTAAATAGTATGTTAATAAATTTACTAGAGAGTTAACTTTCTGCTGCATCCGGCCATCATCAGTCTATAAAAAGCCAAGAAAATACAACAAACTAAAATAACTAAAAGCTAAAAATACAAAAAGTCTAATATAAAGCTAAATGAAAAATACAAAACAATAACAAAATTAAAATAAATAAATCGGTGAGAAGACATAAACAAAGACCATTCTTTGGAGTGCTAAGAACGATGTTTAGTAACGATCACTTTCCAATCTTTATAGCGCACTGACAAACGAGGGGGATTCTTATACAGTTAGAGCGTACTCCCCTGTCTTAAAGCTAATATCTCAGTGCTATAGCCTTCGAACCTTTTTCTTTAACATTAATGGAGGTACCATTCTCAACATCATTGAGAATTATGTAGGCCTCGAGAACGTCGAGCATAAGTCCTTTATTTTCATACCATAAAGTAGCAACTTCGTGGGGTCCATTAAAATGGTTTTCATCTCTCATATGTTTATAAAACCGGGTATTCCTTGAGTTATATTTATGTTCAGCCAAACGGGTAGAAAAAGAGCGACCTGTTTGACCTGTATAGGTACACTGACAAGTACCGCTGCGTATTCTATAAACCTCATTACGTTCAGCACGAGGAATAGGGTCTTTGACCTTAGAAATTAAGTTTTTTAAGTTACCCTCACTTTTGCACCTATACAGTGGGAAACACTATGAACCTATATACAAGTCACCAAGAATCTTGAATAAATAATTTGACAGCGTGGGAAAATGAGGCCAGGGAGCTTACAATCAAAACAAAGTGCTCATGCTTACAATCATTACATTAACTGTGTGGGTCCTAAATTTGAAGACAAACTACTCTCCAAGGTTACTTATCGAGAAGGTTATAAACAGATTGTAAAAAGTGATCTTTTTTTCTTTTTTAATGATATATTGTTATTGACTTTAAGATTTTAGGTGCAAACTCGACTTATCCTTGGTACATAACCTGTGTTTTCCGCTTTTTTTGCTATAAAAATAGGCGTTTTTGCTATTGCATAGAGGGGACGTTTGCTCCTATTTCTCTATCTCATGCAACGTCCATAGGATCAGAAAGGTTCCTTCGCGTCATCCCCTTTATTCTATACGATTGTAATAAGAGGTTTAATGTTCGTATATTAAAATATAAGGGCTTAGGAGCCGCTTTTTTGGGCTAGGTCATCGAAGCGTTAGTATTTACGTATTAATATTTAATACCACGGAGCTCTGGAATTTACCTGGTTAAGTATTTTATTTAGCCAGGATACGCTCTAAGTTTATTGACTTTATTTCTGCAAAATATAAGCCCTGATTGGTATAAAGAAAATTTGTAATTGAGATCATTTGAATTTTCATGGCATAAGACCCCGTTTGACACAAGCTTAAATCTTTTAATGAACAGAAATTCAAAATACTTGTAAACAAGGAATTTGGAATAAGTTCAACAAAATTTGTTAAAGAAAAAAACAATTGTTACATAGTTATGATAAGGAAACCAAACTTTAAGCCAAAACATAAAAATAGATATGAGACCTATATTCGATACTAGCGAGAGGTTGTAGATGCTGGAGAACGTGAGGAAATTTCTAAAAATACAACGGGGCCCAAAAACTGAGTTGGACCCGCCTCTATTTATAAGTTTATTTGAGCTATCTTCAATATCTCATTCCTAATATATAGACATTTTGGCAGACGTGCATTTAGTCAAAACATTGGAAGTAACAAAAATCACATGGCAGTTTGTCAAAGAGTCAGTTAGTACCAGGATGATGAAAATTTATAAGGTGATTCAATTCGATGTAAACAAACCAAATGCAGTCGGAGGATATAACCTGACTTTTTTTTTGAATGGCGTGACGTCACTGCAGGAATCAGTATTGGCGACTTACAGTAATTTTTCTTATACTATCAATTAAAAACCGTCACAATTAATATAAAACAGTTCAAACCCAAAATATCTCTACCTCTATGTGGTTTTCCTTCTTTTACCAATGTTAATCATAGTTGTCGCGTGGAGCTAATAATGTCTAATTAAGCCCGACAATAAATAAATAAATAAAATAAAAATAAATTACTCTCCGTAACTCCTTATCAATGAGTATTTTAGTTCGTATCATGTGTTGCTTGTTGGGGTTCTTGTGGTTTATCGAATTTTCTCACTTTTAAAGTAGATAATTATTTAAAAACGTATGATTGTGATAGCTGTTATTAAGTCAATATTTCGCCTGAATTAACTCGGCCCAAAAATCATGTAGGTAAAACCTACATGCAGATTATAATATAATTATTTATATGCTTTTTGTATTTTTAAAAAAACTAACAATCGTAGTTTAAGTACGGTACTCAAAATGCGAGTAAAATTTCTTTGCATTGTTCGTGTGGTATTACAACCTTTGCTTCTCTCGATCAGCAAATCCACCTCGTATGCAAAGTTCCGTTTTCATCATTAGTTGCGTAATGTAATATTTATGTAATATAAATGGAAAAGTCTTTCAATTTAAGTAAAAAAAATATATAACAACAATAAATATTGTCCCTAGACTATTTCGGATACTCGCCGTCCTAACAAATGTATCATTCTCTTTAAGAGCAGGTTAATTTACCTAAGATACATGGATTCCTCAAATACGCTTTGGTCTGTAATAGAGTACCCAAATAAATAAATAAAGTTTGTCTTTGCACAGATGGTCGATTATTATAAAACAACGCCAGCTTTCAACCTGAACGGTGCCAGTGAGATGAGTGTAAATTACTTTTTAGTCGGTTTCTGGGGACAAAGTATATATAAGACATGATGAGTCTATTTATAAGCTAAGGTTATTCCACATCTCAGTAATTATCGAAGTGAAATGAATAGTTCATGTGTGAATGGGTGGACCATTCTGTCTGTATTTCTAGTTGCAATTATAGTTCTAAACTCGATGCTTCCTTGTTAAGCGAGTTAGAAGCCAATCAAGTACGGTAAAAAATTAAGTGCCCTGCTCTCTGTAGCTAGTTTTTAATAAAATGAGATGGCAAGTTTGTACAAACTGAGAACTATACAAGACTGAAAAACTGATCTGGATTGTCTAGTCCATTGGTTTACGCTACTAGAGCCATTGTCGTAACTCACACTTGTACAATAATGTAGATTTACAATAATGTGACCATGGTATTTGACTTAATATTCGTAGAATTACGATTTAACATAATTCATGGAGCAAATGATTACTTTTTCCATTGATATTTTAACTTTTTGGTCGGGCTTAAGTAGGTTATTTTTAGAAACAGGTTGTGAACATTTTATCTGAAAAACTTTTTCTTGAGCAGGTTATTGATCAATTGCACCAACAAAGTTGACTCAGTCTTTTCCAGTGAAGAACTGCCTGACGTTTGTTCAACTTTTCCCAGTTAAAATCACGTATTCAATTCTAGGTTTAAAACTTGTGTGTGCTTTGCAAATTATACTTGTACCACACCAACTTTTAGCCCTCTAAGAGTTGTGTGGTAGAGCTAAGTTTAAGAGATAGAATTTCTACACTGAAAGTTTCAAAGAGATATAAACACTGTTTTCACTTTCAACATTATCTTCAAGTATTGTTCTTTTGAATGTACTATATCAATCATTTGAATACCAACTTAGTTTAGAACTTTAAAAAAGTTTTCTTCTCTTTTGCTTTCTTTTGGTTTTGTCAGCTGTTTTGTTGGTTTTTGTATTGATTAACTTACGGGACACTACAGCTATGGAAATATGCTTATTTAAATGATATTGAGCCATTGGAGTTAAGGAAAGGTCGTTATGGCGTCAGTTATTATACTGACCTTTGATGCCACAGAGGTCTTGGGTTCGCATCCCTGGTTACGCTCTCAGTTTTTATAAGATTATTGTTCAAATAAATTATCGCCTTTAACTTTAACTTAACTTAACTTTAAATTAGTGTAAGTATTATTTTTGGAATAGTTCAAACGCTAGTATTGTTATATTTACGTAGCAATCCCCTTCATTTTCTCCCAAGAATCTAAGACTGGGATGTAAGGACTTAAAAGTCAATATTGGAATACATTTCAAGAGGATAATCCTTCCGCATAATCCAGTTTACGGATTTTTTTGACGAACGGTTGGGGAAAACCCCCGATATAAACTTTTGGTAGACATGCTTTTAAAATTTCCTTTGAAAATTATACTAATGGCATGGCGTAACTCAGTCCTGAGAATGTGTTCAAAATCTGTTTCCGTTGTCCACTATTACGATTTATTTAAAAAACGACCCAATAAAAGAAATTACTTCGGCAGCTCTGTTTTACTCAAGTAAAACGTGATACCTAAGACAGAAGGTATTAAATAATATTGTAAACGTATTGCAAAACCAAGATAACATTTATATCGCAAGGAGTTAAATTAGTTAGGAATTGCAAAGGAGTTAAATAAAGGGTTAAGTAAATAGTCTGAAGGACTTATAGAACGAGCATACTTAATAAACTTAGTGAAAGGATAATCGGATTTACGACAAAGAGGATTGATAAGAGAGATCTCCTGGGGCTTAAGCCTGGTGTTGGTGTAGGCCTACCTATGGTATTATGCTCCTAATCTATTGTAACTAATGGATTTAGATTAACCTATTAATTGAGTGAAGTACTCTTCAATTTACACATTTCTTGTTCGCATTGTAATTATTTTCTTCTTATATTTGTTTAACTTTGTGAAGTTTAGCGTCCTAATTGTAAAGGTATGGATAAAGCTTAATATATTTACGATCCTTTATTATCTTACTAGAGTCCTATTTCTTTAAAATCTTGTGATAACCTGACAGAGTGACGCATCTTGAAGGAGGGTACTAATAGAAGAAGCTCTTCCCACTTATATGATGAAACAAATAAGATATTTAAGAGACCGACCAAGAATTAAAAAAGAAATTAGGTTTGTGCTGGTGCCGCTTAGTAAAGTCAGTTTTCAACCAAATATGTCATGTTTGTTAACAATGATATTTCGATTTCAATAAATGTGTTCATTAAAATTGAAATGTTTGTCGAAATAGAGTTTTTCCAATACTGTAGGTCGTCCAAAATCTAGGCTGTGTCTTTAGACTAGTGATTTTACAAGCGATGACTATGTAGTTGTAGTCGGAGGGTCAAACTTTTCCTTGAGATGTGATAATACTGAAGTTACAGATATATTTTTTCTTCTTAACCTCGTCTCAAAGTATACTAACGTTATAGTTACGTCAACACCGCATCGTTTTGATCGCAAATTTATGAATCAGCGCATTGATGAAAGAAATAATATCATGTCAGATTTGATAAATAAGGCATCTTGCTCTAGCCTAAGTTGGCTTCCCACTAATTTCAAAGCATGGCATCGGACTTCTTTTGGCCTGCATCTCAACAACAAGGGAAAGAATCTCCTTTCTTACAGAATTGTCAACTCAATACTTAACAAACATCAACATTCCTTCCTTACTTCTTCTGCTGCAGTTCCTCCAGCATTTCAAAATAATGTAAATTTCTCAGCTCACCAAACCTCTACCTGCTCAAGGCAGATACCAGTTGTAATTAGTAGGCAGCCTCAACTTATTAATTCAAATAACCCTTTTTTATAAATCATAGTTATGACAAGTTTCATACTAATGAAACTAAAAATATTGTTAATACTAGGGTATTAAGTAACTTGACAACTTGTTACGATCATTCATCTAACAAGGAGTATGATAAACTTGGCAATAATCATATCAATACTTTGAATTCTTTCAACTCTGACCCTGTAAATCTTGTTGTTATTCATCAGAATGTACAAGGCTTATCAAATTCTAAATTAAATATTTTTGAAGCCTATTTGCAATTACATGATGCAGATATATTTTGTATCACTGAACATTGGTTAACTTGTGGACCAATATTAATCGATGGGTACACTACTGTTACGTCATTCTTTCGTAATAACCATATCCATGGAGGAGTTGCTATATTAGTTAAAAATAATTCCAAGTTAGATTTAGTTGAAGACAATGAAATTTTTAAATTAAGCTCTGAAATGGATTTTGAATGTTGTGGAGCCTTATGTACTTATAATAATTGTTTGTCTGTTGTCTTTGTTGTTGTTTATAGATCTCCATCTGGAAATATTGATGTGTTTATTGACAAGTTAACTGTTTTATTAAATTATTTATCTAGTTTTAAGTCTAATAATAATGTAGAGTATGTTATTGTTGGTGATTTCAATATTGATGCTTTATCAAATAGCTGTGATAAATTAGTTTTATTTGATTTGTTCGAGTCTTACCAAGCTGTCCCTGTAGTTAAAGAAATAACTAGATATAGTAATAATGGTGGTACCGGTATAGACTATGTTATATTATCTAACAACTTGGCCTCTTATTATAATATAAAAATTGACCACAATGGCTTTTCTGACCATTCGTCTCAAATTCTTAAACTTAATGCAAACGACTGCTCTCTTTTATTTAAACAAGATGCTCAAATATCTAATAAGTATATCATGACGAGGCGATTTTCGGATAATAATATAAGTTTGTTTAATTATTTATTAAAATCAAGAGATTGGAGAGAAGTATTCCTTCAAGATACATGTCAGAATAAGTTTGATGCTTTCTTTAGTAAATATTATTGGTGTTTTGAAGCAGCCTTTCCTATGATTAAAGTAAATGTGATGGCCCCCAAGTCCGAATTCTGGGTTACGCCTGAAATATATGCATCTAGTCAAAATTTAAAAACTGCTTTTCTTTCTAAAGGGGTCAATAAAATTCAATATGATTTAATGAAATCGAAGCATAAATCATTAGTTAACAAAAGCTAAGCGTGAGTTCGTTAATAATAAATTAAAAGACTCTGGTAACAAAGTAAAACTGCTTGGAAATTAGTTAAAAATGGTCTAGTAAACCAACAGAAAACTAGCAATAACATAACTCTGATAAAAACAGATGATAATGGTACTGATGTACTCTTGACAGATCCTATTGATGTTGCTAATCTGTATGGTGAATTTATTTCCAAGATACCTGATAAGTTAAAAGCTAATATTAAAGTTAATAATAATTCACTTCAACCGAATCCGTTAGTAAATTATAATCAGCACTCATTTTTCTTTAATGGTGATATTAGCATTGAGAGTGTTAAGAATGTTTTAAATAAATTAAAAAATAAGAAAAGTGTTAGTCCTGATAACATATCAACAATGATATTGAAAAAGTCCTTATTATCGTGTAGTGAAGTTTTTACTCATATTTTGCATAGCTCTTTTTCTAACGGTGTATTCCCAAGTAATTTAAAACATTCTCTAGTTATTCCCATATTCAAATCAGGTAATCGGAACTCTGTCAACGACTACAGACCTGTATCATTATTAAGCCCTTTTTCTAAAGTTTTTGAAAAGTCACTGTTAGTCAATATAAATAAATTTCTTAATAAATACAATATCCTTGCACCAGAACAACATGGTTTTCGTATTGGTCTTTCAACTCACTCTGCCAGTGCTAATGCCTTTCAGAAAATTTTACACTGTATAGATGATAAACTATTTGTATGTGGACTTTTCTTTGACTTTTCAAAAGCTTTCGATCTTATGGACATTCCACTCCTGTTATGGAAAATCTATAGAATGGGTTTTAGGGGTGCAACTTTTGATTGGGTTCGTTCGTTTTTGCTTAATCGATCATTTGAAGTTAAAGTAGGTCAGCATAAGTCGAATAAATTCTTTAATAAATGTGGAGTGCCTCAAGGCAGTATAATAGGTCCGTTGTTATTCCTATTATTCATAAATGACCTTCCTGATTGGCTACGTAGGGTTTGTCCCGATATATATGTTGTAATGTATGCAGATGACACATCTGTCTTAGTTTATGCCAAAGATTTTAATATATTAGAAAGTAAAGTTAACTTAGTTTGTAAAGCCTTTTTTGAGTGTGTGTGTTATTAACAATTAGTATTAAACACTTCAAAAAGTGTCTCTATGTTTGTTTACAAATAGGACAATTCATAAACCTATATCTATCTTTATTAATACCAGTCGACTATCCACTGTGTCTTCAACCAAGTTATTAGGCTTAATTATTGATAATTCTTTTAAATTTCATGGTCATATAGATTTAGTAATAAAAAAGATTAATAGTTGTTACCATTTACTTAGAAAACTTAAATTATTTAATTCACCGGACGTTCTCATAATGATTTACTATGGTTGGGTGTATCCGTTCCTGGTTAATCACGTTCTAGTTTGGGGATCTAGCCCTGGTGTACAGCGTTTATTTATCTTGCAGAAAAGAATAGTTAGACTAATATATAATATATCACCACGCGATTCAGCCAAGCCAGCTTTCATTAAATACAATATCCTAACAGTATATTCTATCTATATTTATGAAGCTTGCAAGTTTGTAGTTAAATACCCTGATAAATTTTCTAGTCATCAAGAATTCCATAATTTCAATACTCGAAATAAGTCCAACATTTGTCCTGTCCCTTGCCGAACGACATTATATAAAAGTCACCTTATAATATCTCTATTTCATGTTTTAATAAGTTACCTGCGTATATTAAGTCTGTTAGTGAAGTCATACCTTTCAGTAAAGCTTTGAAGAAGTTGCTGCTTTCCAAAGCCTATTATAGTCTTAATGACTTTTTATATAACTAGACTTTTTTAATTGTTAATTAGATTTATTTTATTTATTGTTATGCTTTTGTTAATTGTCAGTCTTTAGGTTACATTTGTATGTCTTTTATTTTATTACAGTGTATTACTTTGTTACATTAGTTGTTGTAAGGTATTTCTAATGTGATATTAAGTATTATTTTTAATAGCGTAAGTTAAATGCTGAATTATTGTACTTGACATGTTACATACCTATGGGTCTATAGTAATTAATAAAGATTATTTATTTATTTATTTATTTATTTATTTAGACTCGCTTCGCTCGCCCTCAGAATATCATGATTTAATGCATTAGATTATTACTTCGATCTCGATGCGCTTGACTTCAAAATAATAATGTAAGGCAATGTTAAGGGTGTTCTGAGTTGGTTAATAAAAGATTAGAAAATTATTTAATTAAATAATTAGGGGAAACACTGATAAAAGTTAAATAGCCATAAAATTATTTCTACTTGCTTTTTTACAATTTTGCCTGGATTTAAAGCTCGGCAAATTTCATTAATACAAAAGTCGATACTTCCAAATATAGTGTAATAGTGACCAATGTTAAAAAATTAAATTTTGTTGGAGATTCATTTTACTCCAACTCCGATTGACTGACTCAATTAACTTTTGTTTCGACTTTTTATAGAAAACCTGCAAAATCATACTAAAATTATCATAAATTAAGCTTTAAAATTATTAAAGTATTAATTATGTTGTTCGGTGTCAATTTTGGAATAATAATTATAGTTTTGTATAACCTTTTGGATAAATAAACGTATTTCCTTCAAACTAGAATTTTCATGAGAAAGAAAAAAAGTTATGATCTTTTTAAAAAAACTCTGATTTTACAATAATTTTCAATTCATTTTAAAAAAAATAAACGTTTTTATTAAAGATAGGAAAAAAGTTTACATTTATTTTAAAATCTGTAATACTGCTTTTGAACAAAAACAACTTCGTTTTTGCTTTTAGTTTTTGAGATATACGCGCTAACGTACATTAAGGTTGCAACTGTTAAATTTTTAACCTTTGACCCAAAATTTAAGGTCTTTCTCCATTGGGATTTTCATCTGGGGGCTATCTCTCATCAATTTAAACGACCCCTTAAAGTTTCACTTTGTTACTAATTTGGTCACAATTCCCTATGTAATTTTACCTAAGTGCACTATACTCAGGAAAGTGTATAGAAAGGCAAACCCTTCTAAAAATACAAGAGGATTCGATGGTTGGTTCTTACATCCTCTTTCCTACTCTTTACCTACAACCGTAGTTGTTAAAGGATAATTACTGTTTGTCTAAAAAATCCTAAACCGAGATTACATCATTACCCTATCATTTTACCGTTTCAGAAAATTTAATGACTTTTTGAGTATTTTTAATCAAGCTGTCTGTCTGCGTCACGTTCGAGAATTGAAATTGGATACAAAACAGACATTAGGCCTATAAATGTTCTGCCTAGAATCCACACCTAGGTTACAGGTTGTTAGTGGAAACACTTTACTTTTTTCTATATCCCTAAAGTATAATTTTCGAAAATTAAAAACATATAGCTGTTGATTTGGAAATCTAATACAGGTATTATTGAAAACATATGCGATTTTATGAAAAATTCCTTAAATTTAATTTAATAATAAAAAATCTCACTTTTATATTAATTTGATAAATCATTTATATCTAAAATTCTCCTATTTTTTCGTTTTTTTTTGTTGAATACACAGCATGCATTAATTTGTTTTAGGAAAATAAATACATAAAAAAATAATATACAATTAGATTGCATTTCTTTTAAAAGATTTTAATTTAAATGTAATTTTTAAAAAACAAATAGAATAATTTAATATGATAAAATATAAAATCAACATTTGCTTTTAATTAAATAATAATTTAAATGAATTTTTATCATAAAATGACGCTTATTTGTTGTTTAATTTTTATTTAAGTTGAAAATCTATTAAAATTTATTCGATGTATTTTGTTCTTTTTTTCTCACGTTCCGTTAGTGCAATGAAAAGTAAAGGGTTTGCACAATACCATAAAAATTTTAAAAAATAGGTTTGAATTTCGTTTTTATAAAAGGACAAAAATATTTTTGGTTACATTATTTTTTGCAGAAGTAAATATTTTGCTGAATGATTTTCTAAAAAAATGAAAAGTCATTAAAAATGTTACTTATTTACTAATCTCTCGTGACTTAGAGTGCAAACATGTTAAAATCATGTTTGAATCACACTCAACTTACACACCCTAGGTTACACCCTAGTTTCTACTTTTTAGTATTTTATCCCTTTTATACAGAGAAAATCTCATTTCTTTAGATATTCCCTTATCATGATGTTGCCATGAGTTTTTTATGCCTTTATCCTTTGATGGAACTGATTTATGGTAATACAATCTCGTCTTAGATCTTAATCCGTGTCTGTAACAGAATCTATAATACTCCAGGAGTTTCTACATCATAGGATTTATAAAGCATTAGGTCATAGGATTTATGAAGCATTAGGCCATAGGATTTATTACAGGACCATAGAGTAGAGTTAGGATTTATGAAACATTAGGTCAGTATTTATGAAGCATTAGTCATAGGATTTATTACATTGAGTAGGATTTATGAAACATTAGGTCATAGTATTTATGAAGCATTAGGTCATAGGATGTATAAAGCATTAGGTCATAGGATTATTACAGGACCATAGAGTAGAGTTAGAATTTGAAACATTAGGTCATAGGCATAGGTCATAGTATTTATAAGCATTCATAGGATTATAAAGCATTAGGTCATAATTTATAAAGGGTCATAGGATTTATGAAGCATTAGGTCATAGGATTTATAAAGCATTAGGTCATAGGATTTATTACAGGACCATAGAGTAGAGTAAGAAAACTACCGATCTGCTGTTATACACCAGGGCTGGACAATATGCTGACAGCCAAATTTTAAGATTATTATTCCCATATCGCTTCAATTTTAAGATACAGCCTATCTATATCATTTACCCTCTCTGTTTAAACTATGTCTCACTCATTTTATTCTCACTCCTTAAAATACTTCCCTCGTATTTTATAATAAATTAATGTATAAAAATTCTATTAAAAAACGAGATTTACATAAAACTGTTTAAGACGAATATGAATCTAAATCTTCCATCTGTAATTCCTGCTTAGATTGGTTGTTACCAACTTTAATCCAATTTCATTACTTAAGATTTAAAACTTTTAACTAAAACTTTCTAACTTAATGTTAAAGACATTTAGACTTTATAAGTACTTTCAGTACAATATTTGAACTGAAGATATACTTTCTTACCGATTTATGATCTCCTTTAGGAACGGGACCGATACTGTCTTTTATAGCCCATTTAATAATTTACAAGAATACGTTTTAAAATTAAATGAAGATTTATGGTTTATTTTACTTTGTATTTAGTGCCTTAAATAATTGAGCTAAATGAAGATTAAGGAATATAAATGACGTCTTTTGGTAATTTTGATTAAAATAGGCGAATGACCTTTTGTGTTTAACTTACTCGTTTTTACTTTAAGCCTTTTTGAAAAGTTAGGTGCCAGTTTAGCTCCATAAGCAATAAAACCGAGCTGCTTAAAAATATGTTACTTTTTGAAAACGACTTGCTTGAAAGATTATCACACGTTCTTTAGGTCGAATGACAGCTCTTATTTAATTTTTTTAAATATTGACTTTTTAAAGTAATTATATTTAATACTTTTCCTCACAAATTCGGCCTCGCTGCGCTCGACCTCAGAACAAAGTGGTTAGCTGAAGTTTAGGGTTCAATAACTTCAAACTCGCTTCTTTCGTCCTCAGAATATCATAAGTTTCCAAAGCTTAAGGTGATACTACTTCGGTCTCTCTTCTCTTGACCTCTAAGTAAAATATTGATTCTACGGTCTATAAGTCTACGGTATTATAAATTCGAACTCGCTACGCTCCTCCTATGAATAATTACGCCCTTATGATTACGCTTATGGTGAATTAAGCTTAAGGTGGTATTACTTTTCCTCATTTATATCGTAGGTATATAGTAAAAAATATAAGGTAATTGTGTTAGCAAAAAAATTCAAAACCGGGATGCAACCGGAATTATCCGTTTTAGTTGTCTTAAAGGTTACCTGAGCGGTTTTCGCAATGTTGTCTCTCTGTATGTGTGTGTCTGTTATCATCACAAAAATCGACTGATTTTTGTGATGATAACAGACACACACAGCGGTAGACTTACCGCTGTATGTGTGCTATTCAGAAAATATTTTTTATGACGTCATTAACCCTCAATAATGATAATCAATAATGATGATGCACCACAACTAGACCGGTATTTCAATTAATTACCGGTTTTGTACCAAGTTGTCTGTCGGTATGTGCGTGTGTCATTATCGTAGCTCTAGGTGCGTTTTTCCTTAGACTCCATAGTATTAGAAGCGCAGATCCAAATCTGGCAGCATGTTTTGTTCTTTATTCTTCACATTTTAAGGTATAATATTGTAAGTCTTATGAAAGCGGTATGAATTGCAATAGGAGCGCACAAAGTAGTATTTCACATATATCAGGATTAATTAGAGTTGGTATTTCCAGAGACACTATTTTATGTTGTGAGGGGTACCAGGTTATACTTCTCTAGTTGGGGATGGGCTAAGTCATTATTTATTCAGCTCTTATTTCCTTAAGGTAATAAGATTTTCATTAAGTTTCATTTTTACTTTTCCTCATTTACTTCGTAGGTATATAGGAAAAGTATTGTGTTTGCATAAACAATCTAAAACCGGGATATTACCATAATTAACAGTTTCAGGTTTTTTTAAGGCCTCATGATTGGTTTTCACCAAGTTGTCTTTCTGTATGTGTGTTTGTATATGTGTTTGTTTGTGAGTGTATGTGTGTGTCATTGTGTGTGTATATAATTTTTTTATGACGTCATTAACCTGCAATTATGAATTAGTCTGAATTCCGAAAAATTATAAAACGCAGTAAATTGATTTTTAGCACATTTTTAAATTTGAGATTTAGCACGCTTTTAGCCACGTACAAGACTAACATATAGACTAAACATCTCACTATCAGCATCAGTTCATTTTTTACGAATGACTTGTATACGATTTTTTAAATATGTGAAACATCGGAAAATAATTTCATTGAGTTGAAAGTCGGTACAAGTATATACCTTTACTTAATAAATAAGTACACTTAGTTACTTAGTGTTTAAATTATGACTGGTTCAATTTTTGCAGTGCATAGAAAGGTCAAAAAACCCGGAGTAAATTTTGTTAGGAATCCGGAAAAACTTGTATCGGGATTCCTAGGTTTTCAGAGAAAACTACTTAACAATTCTCTACCAACTTAATTAGGTATAGAACACATTATCGAACAACATTTGATTGGGTACACATTTTAGTTTAGTTTTTGGTATAGAACACATTTGCTTTGTGTAGAGTTACACATTTGTTTGGTAGAATACACATTCAGTTAGGTTATACACTTTTTGTTAGGTAGAATACACATTTAGTTTTGGGTTTGCTTTGGGTAAGAAATACAAATTTGGTTTGGGTAAATTCACTTTTGGTTGTTAGAATTCACATTAGTTTAGGTATAGAACACATTTACTTTGGGTAGAATACAAATTTAGTTTAGGTATAGAATACATTTGCTTTGGTAGAATACAAATTTGGTTTGGGTAGAATTCACATTTGGTTTGGGTAGAATTCACATTTAGTTTAGGTATAGAACACATTTACTTTGGGTAGAATACAAATTAGTTAGTATAGTACATTTGCTTTGGTAGAAATACAAATTTAGTTGGTACAAAACACATATGCTTTGGGTAGAATACAAATTTAGTTTAGGTACAGAACACATTTGCTTTGGATAGAATACAAATTTAGTTTAGGTATAGAACACATTTGCTTTGGGTAGAATACAAATTTAGTTTAGGTACAGAACACATTTGCTTTGGATAGAATACAAATTTAGTTTAGGTATAGAACACATTTTCTTTGGGTAGAATACAAATTTAGTTTATGTACAGAACACATTTGCTTTGGGTAGAATACAAATTTAGTTTAGGTATAGAACACATTTGCTTTGGGTAGAATACACATTTAGTTTAGGTATACAATACATTTGCTTTGGGTAGAATACGCATTTGGTTTGGGTAAAATACACTTAGTTTGGGTAGTGAACACTTTTGTTATAGTGAGAGAACACTTTTGGTTTGGGTTGAGAGAATACTTTTGGATGGTAAAACTATTTTTAAGGCCCTCAAACATAAATATAAATCTATTAAACTATGTTCCACTACGTATGTGTAATGGACTTAGATTTTTGACTGTGAAAATAAAGTGCGGTGTTTATTTCATTTGTCTGATTTGTATTGTAGTCATTGTTTTACAATTTTTGCATTTCACTTTTATTTACAGAAACACGTAACAATTAATTTCTTTTTTTTTTAAAAAAAAGAAATTCATAAGTTTTGATAAATCCTAGATATAAATTGTGGTAGAGCAGAGATTGTGTGAAAAATAAATCAACATGAAAAACTGGGACTGAAGAAGAGGAAGAACTAGTGTCTCATAATTCAACTCATTCTTATCTGTTTTTACTAACAACTCTAAATTCTTCTCCTTTCTCAGTCTCCTCTTATATTTCACTCTTATTTCTTGATTTAACTCTTTTATTTTTACGTTTTCAGATTCCTCTTGCATTTTCTATTTAGGTTGATCTCTATCCTTATTTTTTACTATTTACTTAAAAGGTTATTTACGTTTGTTAGTCAGATCTAGTGGAAAAGACCCAAAAGAGCAATATGCCGTATACTACTTTAATTTTTAATTACATAGACTTCGCGAGATAATTTGATTTGTTTTTCGAGCAACATATTCTTCTTATTATTTCCATTTTTCACAAAAATAAGGTTATATTATTAAATTT
Source organism: Microvelia longipes (assembly GCA_018340805.1). Lineage (NCBI taxonomy): Eukaryota > Metazoa > Arthropoda > Insecta > Hemiptera > Veliidae > Microvelia > Microvelia longipes. The sequence goes on from JACMZG010001913.1 coordinate 22,579,370, forward strand.
GAATGAATTGAAACTCTTGTTAAATTGTTTTTCAGGACCTTCTGGGTCCAATTAAACTAATTAACTGTTTAAATACGTAAAAAAGTAGTGTTTACATCGGTGTTTACTCACTATTAATTGATTTTTCAAAAAGTCCGTTTTTTTTAATCGCAAAAATACAATAAAGTTTGGCATTGTTGTTTACTGAATGCTCTTGATATGATATTATTGCCAGCGTATATTTTGAATGTAATCACTGTAGAGTAAGTAGAGGGCCTTAATACCGATAACGTTATTAAAGATTTACTCCTTTTGGCTTTCCGGTTGCATGTGCAAGCTAATGTTTTACTTATTTAAATGTCAGTTACGTAAATCGTTAATTAAAAATGACATAACAACTATAGTCATCACTTTCCTGCGATTAATCTTTATTGTACGATAACCAAATATTGCTGCTACGTAAAATATAAACTTGATGACTTTTACTTTTATTGTAACTGAACATGGAAGTAATTACTATTTATGAATAAAATTGCTAGTGTAAATTGAGTTATACGCAAAGTGTTAGCAATTTTCATTTTTAACGCTCGTGTGCATTAAACCTCTCAAGACGCGTCTAACTACTTTGTCACGCTTGCGTTCAAAATGTTGTTTTCCAATTAGAGTGATAAAGTACAATTCCCTAAATCCATGTTTTTATGTTCGAATTCCAGAAAAGCTAAAATTGTAAATAAAAACAATCTTACTTGTAGGGAAACAAGCATTGAAATATACATATATTGAGTATTTGACTTTAAAGAGAAATCAAGCTGCCGCGCCGTACCCGAACAAAAAAACTTTTAAATTCTTTATCAACATAAAAAGGGCGGCTGAATAGGGCGCATACTCTGCAAATTCCGAGGATGTTTCGCTCTTTTTTCATCCAGTATAGGAGTGGTTCTCAAAACTCCTCCCTCTCCTATAACCTTCTCGTAAATATTTAGCATCAATTTTCCTTTTTGAGTGGTTTTCAAGTTGCCCACACGGTGGGAAAGAAAATTCATTTGGTAACTAAAATCTCTCGCGATAAAATGGAATTTGGGATTTTAGTAATTCGTTTTTTTATATAAAGTCATCTCGGGGTTATCAGAATTGAAATCTTAGTGTTTACTTATAAGTAAGGTTTAAGGATTTTTCGCATTAAAGATTTATAAAATGTATTTGGGATTTTCAAATACATATACGATACAGAATATTAAATGGATTAAATTAGATAAAAAAGTTTTTTTAAATTTAACTAATCCATATGCAGCTTTTACAAAAAAAATATAAAAACATTTGGCACATGCGTGCCAAATCTCAATCCTATCGCATCATTTTTCTGCGTTTTATGATTTTTTGAAATTTTCGCTGAGACATTATTGCGGGTAAATGACATCATAAAAAATATTTTCCGACAACTACACCGGTAGACTCTCTAGCATAAAGACATTGACAGACAGACAAACAGACAACTTTGCGAAAACCAAAAAATAGGATACGTTTTTAGGAGGTATTAAAAACGCCTAAAACGGATAATTCCGGTTTCATCCCGGTTTCGAATTTTTTTGAAAGCACAATACTTTTCTATATATACCTATATACCTTCGGTATAAATGAGGAAAAGTAAAAAAAACTGCATAAAAATAAAAATTTGATCATGAAGTGTTTTATTATTTAAATTTTGTGTTGTTTTGTTATTACTAAAGTATATCACAATACGACTTTCTCTTTAGACAAACTTGAAGTTTAAGATTACAAAATGCATTCCTGCATCTAGTCTCCGCTCCGTTAGAATTCACCAACAGCTGAATTTATTACTTGGGAATTCGCTATGAGTAGTATGTTTTAAAAATATATGCAAACAATACATATGGATAATCTATTTTACATTACCTGGACATTGTCTACATTTCCGTGTCCTTGGTCCATGTGAAAAAGTTTGAGTGGCATTAAATTTTAATTAGAAGCTATGATGAATAATCTGACTTAAATTAAATTTGAGTTAAAAACTATTATTGAAAATTTAACTAGAAATTTGAATTAGAGGCTATTACTTTCCAGTTCTATTGGACAATTTTCGAGCATTTTGGACAGTTCTTAATATCGCCTGTAACATGTATAGAGTTAATGATGTATTTAGAAATAGAAAATATAAGATTAATTGATATCAATTTAGTTTTTAAAATGAAAATGCTGTTCCACTTACAAATCAATGATTTGATTTGAAGGTAAAAGATACCTTATTTTTATATTTTATTTTGTTTGGGTTGAAATAAATGTACAAAGAGTATAGCCTTATGGCAAAGATTCGCACTGTTCAGTGATACAATACTTCCGATCTTGAATTTGTTACCGAATAGAGAAATTATTCCGCTTTAATAAATATAGATTCCAACAGTCAAATTCAGATAATGGAGTTTTGTAAAAAATGTTAACAAAAGAACTGCTTGACTACCTTACGGGGTACTTTGTTCGTAGGGGTGTTTGCTAAGGTTAAACTAATGGTTACAAGAAAATTATTAGTGGTTACGTTTAGTCTTTCCTGGTATAGAGCAAACTAAGTGTGCATTCGCGACGCTCGACCGTTCAGAGTGCTTTGATGATTATGTTCAGAAGTGGAAGTCTAGTATCAATCTCGCGAACGCTTTTTAACTATCTTGTGTGATTATTTGATATGTTTTGTTGGTTATTCTCGTTTTCTGTAGTATTACAAAGTTATTAAAGGGGTGAAAAAAACAAGACAAAAAGAATACAAAACTAATACACTCTGTAATTCAGCTGTCAGTTTTTCTGTTGTATTAAAATGTTATTAAAGGGGTGAAACAATAAGACAAAAAGAATACGAAACTAATACACTCTATAATTCTTTGAAATTGATTTTTCCGTACGTTCTCTGAATTTGATTCGTGCTGCTGAAATAGTATATTATGTTACAAGACTGTGAAGAAGGTTTTTTTTTTACCGTGGCGGCTATATTTACTGTGGAGCAAAGTGAGACAGTAAAAGAGGTGTGTGAATTACTTTTGTGCTATGTGAGTCCGAAGTAGGGGGGATGAGCGTAGCGAATCCGATGTGACGAGAAAAAGTTCCAAGATACTCCATACCTTTTTTTGTTAATTTTTTTCTTTGTAATTTGTCTCCGTGGATTTTTTTCTGTGTATTTTTTTCCGTTTACTTTTTTACCTCTCCTTTTTTCCTGTGTTTATCCCGTGAACCTACTTTCTTAAGTTTGAATTATTGATACAGAAATGAACAATACCAAAAGTCTAAAAAAAATCAAAATCCTTTCAGTGATAAAGGCTAGTAGTAGGCTGCAGTTGAGTTAATGTATTTACAAGGACCGTTCGCTAGCTAAGTTGTTTTCTCCATGTTTAGCAAAGAAATGTGGAATTTGTGATTTTATTAAGTTTGAATGCACACGAGCATAAGACGAATTCAAAAAGTCCTTATACATCCAAATTTGTTCTGTTGTTAAGGCTTTTGTTAAGCCTGGATAGGCACGAAATTCTGATGTAGAGGTCCACATGTCTGTCGAATTTCCTTTGGAATGCGTGTTTCCGCGCTTAACAATCTATTTCTTGCCTACGGTTTCATAAATTTATTTTCGGATTGCTCGATTAGACCTATCGATTAATTTTTGTACTAAGTTACATCTCTTAAGCATAAATACTCTGGGAATTACGATGATAACAGACACACACACACATAGAAAACTTTGTGAAATTCACTCAAGAGGTGTAAAAACACCTGACACGGATAATTCAGGGGAAATCTTGGTTTAGAATTTTTTGTGCAAACACAATACTTTTCCTATAAACCTACGGTATAAATAAAGAAAAGTAAAAATGTCTAAGAAAAACAATCTTATCATTCCACAGCTTATCCTTAAATCGGAAGGAAACAATATTCCATATTAAGGGTTAAAGTCGACAAAGGAAGTAGGATGAGTAAGTAAAGAGGGAGGGGTTAAGATGTATGATATATCCAATTTTGGGTGCCTCAGGGCCTATGTTGACATCTTAGCTACATATTTCCTCTCTCAAATATATCTCTATATACTTACACACATATGTTATTTATTTTTCTTTCTTTTATTTCTTCTTAGATGTACAGTGATATAAATATATACCGCGTGTTGTAAATGATATTGTTTCTACTTTTTTGATAATAATAAAAAGTATTTGTTAGAAAGGAAAAAAAAAGATTGTAAAAGTACTTTAATATTTTTAAACATTCAAGACGATTCTTTTTGTGAGTTTGATGCTTCTTGTTTTTTCACTAAATTTAAGCTCTATATTTGATAATTGGCCGAATGAGGATTTATCTAACAACCAATAAGCTGGTTAACCATGAAATGAATGATTGGACTGTTTCATTGGGTATAAGAATAATAAGAACACCAATGAATGTTATTTAACTTTTTACCAATAAAGTAAAAATAAACGTTGTTTAATTATTATCAAATAACTATAAAACCTGTATATATTTTTATAATTTTGAATAATTCTTGCTTAGCGAGCAATCAACCCATAGGAACCCTGATGATAGTTATGTATTTTCCTTGCCTCTAATATGAGTCTTTGACAAAGGATATTAAAACCTGTGATATAAGTTAAGGGTGGTGAGATCCTTAGCTGAGATGGTATAATACCATAAATGATCTTCTGCAGAAGGTCGATGTGTTGTTAATGGGTTTAAGTTGTTCGAACATAAGCACTTTAAAACGATCACCCTTTCGTTATCAATGTCTTATCAGCGACAGTGGCGCTGCAACGGACTTTGTTGTTAATCGCGAATAAGTTGCTGATCTTGATCTTCTGTTTAGGTTGATGTGATATTAATGGGTTTGAGTTGTTGAGAATTAAAAACGTACAAGAAATAACGATGTTAACACTCTTACAGAACCGTAAAACCGAAATGATTTCAGGTTTAACCATAAATCTTGTCTAGCGTTCTGCAATACAGGAGTGTATAAAAGGCGTAGCCTAATCAGTAAATTCCAGGGGAACTTAAATATGTATAGAGTTAGCAAATTCTAAATTGGATCTCATGGTTTGTAGGGAAAATGACTTAAAAGTAAACAAACGTTAACAAATACAAACAAATATGTCCTTCGCTTGTAATGCAGGTTTCGCTCTTGCTACATTTGTCCATAAAAATACGATTATTTTTGACTCTAGATGTGACTCATTATTTGAATAATCTATTCAACCACTAAAATCAGGTTTCAATATTTCAATTCGAAATAAAATTGGTCTACATCGAACTAATTAAGTCTCATTATTTAATCAGCCATAATATGCAAGGGAGCTTCAATTCAGAAACATGGAGGAGTTACTACTCATTAATATTCCCCTCTCCTAGGGAGGAATTTCACAATTTATCGTAACTTATTTAGTATCACCAACAATTGAATTTTTCTGGATTAGCATCTTAATTTATCAATGTAGGTTGGCGAAAGATTATTTAATTTGAAATCAATCCAATCAGTTTTCTTAAATTAATCAGTTTTCAAATATTATAGCCTATAATATTTGCTGTTATAATAATAATATAATAAATAATAGTAATAAAAAAGCTTCATTTAGAGGAATACAAATAAATCAAATTAAAAGCTCAAAGCATTTTAACAAAATTAAATTAAGGAAAGAAATGGTATATTTCTTTATTTTTGCCTACTCCAATGGTAATCAGTATGCCGTCAGGAGAAGGTTATTTATTATTATAAGGTGTTTTGTACGTTTATATAAATAAACGTATAAAACACACATACATGCATGCATATACATTACATGTATATCTATATATTTTCTATTTCTTTTGTTTATTCACTATTTTAAAGAAGTTAATATAATTTATCATAAAAAATAAGTGCACAAAGTTTCGTTTCAATACCATAAGTATATACATGATTTTTGTAGGATTGTAAAAGTTAAGCAGCATCGAGCTGTCAGTGCTTGGATAGGTGACTGCTGGGAATTAAACGGATATATTCACTATGTGAGGACAAAATAAGCGACTGCGAAGTAGGGAGGTTAAGCGTAGCGAATCCGATGTCGTGAGGAAAAGTTGCCCAGGTACCCCGTACCCGATTTTTTCATCTCGCAAAAATTTTATTATATTTCCCAAACTACGGTCACAATTTTTATCTGAATCCCACCAACTTTGGTGTATGTAATATTTTAACCCATAAAATGCATCCCTTAAAATTATTTTGAAGAACAACATAAAGAAGGTTCTAAGCATGATATCGAAAATTTAAAAACGTGCGATTCATCCTAATAGTTTTTTGGCATCTGTAGAATAAAAGTCTCTAAGACTAAGTAAGACGGAGCAGGGGTATAAGGAAAACCCATGAGTATTTCTAGCAGTTTTGATCGTATTTTTAAACTGGACTAGAAGATACCCATTCATGTATCTGCCGTTCAAAAAACCCGTTTGGTCACGGCACGATTGTCTTTGGTTGTTTAAACGCAGGTTGAAAGAAGTAGACTTTTTCCCTACGTAAAAACAATTGCAATGCGTGCACTCTAGGTAACATACCAAGTTGTTGGAGTTGCAGGTTGAGAAAGGAGGAATGCGGTTAGAAGGATTATTGGAAGGACTTGTGAAAGATAGTGTAGGATCGAAAATAGGACAGGTCAAAGAGCGATTTTTATTTTAAGGATGGAAACTCTGTTAAGTTTTTTTATATTATTCAAAATTTTATTTTGATTCTAATTACTACACCTGTTTAAAGTGACAATAAATAGTTAATGACAAAAGACTATACCGGGTTTGGCAATACTTGGTACCACAATTACACACAGACGCACAAAAAGCGAACACACTGATGTCCACCGAATTTTTGACTTCTTAGTTAGGCTCGAATTCAATATTGATTTTTGTTTACTTGATATTTGTTATGAAACCAATAGTAATAAATTTTAAGCAGATAGAGGCTTGTAAAGGAATAATATAAGGAAATTGGTTGTCTCTGCCTTTTTTGGCACAACACCAACTTCAGAGTGACTTAAAATGGTCGTTTGGAAAGGTCTGTCCTGAATTTTCTTGTTGAAATCATTGACACCTTCGAGTCTTTACCTTCCTCCTCTCCATCACAGTGTATTTACACGAATGATTTTCCCTTAACTACTATAAAATCGATTTTTAACCTTTTGCCTTAAACGAGATTAGGGTTTATCAATTGAGGTGGGTTAAGTTAGAGGCGAAGAAATAACTTAATGCACAGTACAGTTTAACAACTTTAAGCTATACAGTAGTTTTACTGATTTTTGTACAAAATTTCAACTCTCTAGCATAAATAATAAAAGAAAAGAAGTCTCTCCACAAAACAAAACTTTATTGGCAAAGCGCTTTCAACCTAACTAGAGGCCATCATCAGTGCAAAACCTAACACTTTTTGCAACTTAACCTTTTGTAACTTGTTTGTTAGGTTTTGCACTGATGATGGCCTCTAGTTAGGTTGAAAGCGCTTTGCCAATAAAGTTTTGTTTTGTGGAGAGACTTCTTTTCTTTTATTATTTATGATGGACTCCATTCACGCTCATTCTACTAGTATAGTCTCTAGCATAAATACACAGGGCGCTATGATGCGATAACACACTCACATAGACATATATACACACAGACAACTTTGCAAAAACCACTTAGGAGGCCTTAAAAACGCCTGAGACGCATAATTCCGGTTTCGAATTTTTTTCCAAACACAATACTTTTCCTTTATACACCTACCGTATAAATAAGGAAAAGTAAAGATGAATCCTTTAAGATATTATAGCTTTCATTCTATACTAATCTCAGAGATGCTCATTCGAATTGAAGACAGATGGTAGAGTGTAGTAAAATTGCTATACTAAACCATCAATACATAAATGTAACTCTGGTCTAAACTAATTAATTCTTATAAGGCGCGATTCATGAAAACCTAAATAAACCTAGCAGGGGTGCATAATATTAGTTAAGGTGGGGTGGGGCATTACTAGAACATAAAATAAGTATGTGTAGGCCACGCATTAAGGCCGGAACAGGAGGTCTTAAAAATACCAGAAACGGATTTGACTTTCCGGGTTCAGATGTTTTTGCAAACACAATACTGTTCCAATATACCTACGATGTAAATAAGGAAAAGTAAAAATACAAGTTTTTGTCTAATTCTGATTTCACATAATTGATTAATTTTTCATTTTAAGTTTATACAAAGAAATTCTTAAACGGTTTGGTAACAACAATACGAACAGTGTTAAAAACGTAAGAAATTCTTTTTGGTATTCCTCGTTTTTTATAAAAATGCTACAAATCAAACCAACAATTTTTGAGTATCCAGACATACATAGAAATTTTTTCTAAGGCAGGAAATATACACATTTCATACTTACTTACTTCAAATTTTTACAGAATAGGTTAGTAAGTAAATAATAATAAGAATTTTTAAATGTTTATACAATTAGTACAAAATGGTAAATAGTTATAATTTAGGGTACGTAACTCATGACACTAAAAAATATTCTAACCTAGAAAAAAAGTAATAGTTCATAAATTATTATACCTAACAAATATTAATATATCATTATACTAAAAAATATTAATATATCATTATACCAATAAATATTAATATATCATTATACCAAAAAATATTAATATATCATTATACCAAAAAATATTAATATATCATTGTACCATAAAATATTAATATATCATTATACCAAAAAAAGATACAATTTAATTATGATCTCGGTTTTAAGGAAAACATGAAATCTTTTCTGAAATGATTTCCAAAATAGTTAGAAAATTGACAGTGTTAATTTATTTTTAAATGGAAAAGTCTCTTGAAAACTCAAAATCTCTCAAAAACATTTTCACCAACGTTTTGCTTCTTAAACTTTTTTCTTATTTTTAATTTAAAATTTTGCAGAAATTTTTTGTCAAAGTTGTACAATTTGTTTAAGTGCTGTTAATTTATTACTGACGTCGCAGACGTTACTTTAAAAGTAGTTCGTTTGTATAACACAAATAACACGGTGACACTAAACCAGCTGAACATATAACAGGGGCATTAGTTTAATTTGCTTAAGTTAAACAGTTCATGTTAAGTTAAATTATATGCAACTAGTTTAACTGACTTTAAGAGTAAAAGTAACAGTCCAGAATTTCTTGCAAAAGGAATCCCTTCTTCTGTGGGTTCCGGTGTTGATCTCACCCAAAGTCTCACGGTTAAAGAGGACCTAAAAGACTGCGCATCCCTCATTTTAAATTTACATACCTCCAAAACTGAAATAGCAATGCAATACACTAACGAACCGAACGAACAAACGATGTATATATATATATATATATATATATATATATATATATATATATATATGTATGTATGTATGTACATGTATATATTACTATACTCTCGACAAATCGAGGAATCTCGTATCTCTATATTTTATTATTAATTAATTTTTATCTTCAATTGACATTACAGCAAAAATTTCTTTATTCTTATTTTTAAATTTCAATTTGGATTAAAGCGGAAAACTCCTTTGCTAGGTCCCATTAAGAGGAGCTCCAAGCCAACACCCATGGCCCAGAGTTTAAAAGGTCAAAAGTAATCCCCCTCCTTCGTCATTTCCTACAACTTTGTCATTAGTAAACATCCGACAAATTTAGTTGATGAAATTAAAAATAAAAAAACTTTGCCAAAAATTTCTTTAGAAAAGAAAAAGAAACTTTTTAGCTTAATAAAATTATTTTATTATTTTTATTTTTTGAGGTACAACATTTTTGATATAATTTTATTTGTAGCTTGATTATATTAAGAAAATAGTTAGTATAAAGTATAGGTTTTTTATTGAAGATTAAATTAATTAAATAGGGCGACTTAAGACTAGATAAAGTTTTAAAAAGACATCAATATCAAAGTGCAACAAGTGGGTGTATAATACGAATAAAAACTCTTTAATGAACAATTAATTATACAAATGGAAACTGAAAGCTTAACTCGAGTTGTCGCATACATCGCTTACATAGATGTAAGCTAACTTAACAACTTACCATTAGGGTATTCACCTTGCGAGAACAACCTCAGGTGGGTATCATCACCTATGAACTATGTTTATTTTTCCTTATTTATACTGTAGGAATATAGGAAAAGTATTGTTAGCAAAAAAATCCGAAACCTGGGATGCCACCTCAATCATCCGTTACAGGTTTTTAAGCTCTCTTAAGTGATTTTCACAAAGTTTTCTGTCTTTGTTTGTCTGTTATCATCGTAGTTTCCTGTATATTTATGCACATTGTGTGTATATTATTGAAACTTTGTGCAAAAATCAGTCTATAAGTTTAATTGTGCAATCTGGATGATCATTTTTTCATGACGTCATTAACTCGTAATAATGACTCAGCAAAACTTACGAAAAAATAATAACATAATAATAACACTTGAAAAAATGTTGCGTTCAATTTGAGATGTGGCATGCCCTGTACAAGGCTTACATATATGCGTAAGTTTCAACACATTATCAGTATCAGTTCAATCTTTATTGAATGATTTGAGTACATTTTTTAATAAATTTTAAAAATCGGAAAATAATCCAATTGAGTTGAAATTCAGTAGAAATAGCGAATCCGATGTGATAAGGTAAAGTTCAGAGGTACCACATACTTAAAATTTAAAAAGAATATTTAAGTACAGTGTATCGACGACCTTAAAAATATTGACAGCTCAGTTTAGGCACCACCGATTCTAAAAAAAAAATCCCTACAAAAAGGCAGCGGGGAAAAAACTTTGTAAACAAATCAGGTTATGTTACCCGTGTTTTCTTGGCGATGTTTCTACAATTCTTTGGTGTAGTTTTATTATTTAGGAATTATGCAAATGTGGAAAAAAATGAATTGTGAAGGGAAATAATAAACACAAGAAGAACCACAAACGAAGTGAACGAATGCCGGGAAGGAGGTTATTTCCCTACAGGGGTTATGGGAGTAGGGATTTTTTTTTCTCTTTCAAGAGAGGGGTTGGCAGCGGCTTCTCTGATTGGTCGATCCCCAAAATGCATATGACCTTGGGGATTTTTATACTTGACGATACACTGTAATACTTAATATTTATGATCTAAAAATATTTATTATACAAATACTATTCACAAACTAAGAGGTTAGTCCGAGCTAAGAACCTCGGACATCTATACTTGTACAGAGAGTTTTCGATTTTCGCTACGTTAAGGTATACACTTCTAACAAATTTCAATTTAATTGAAGTTTTCCCGATTATTACTTTTTTTAAAAAACGTACGCAAGTCATAGAATAAAAATTGAATTTATGCTAATAATAAGATGAAACTTGGCACATGTGTTAGTCTTATTCATGTCGACATGCGTGCCAAATATTTATCTGATCTCAACATTTTTCCACGTTTTCTGATTTTTAAACTTTTTTGCTGATTAATTATTGCGGTTTGATGACGTCATAAGGATAGCACAACTACACCTATAGACTGGTTTTTGTACAAAGTTTCAACTCTATTAATATTCTGAGATCTACGATGATAACAGACACTCTCACGAACTACTTTGTGTAAACCAATTAGGATGTGTTAAAAACACCTGAAACAGATAATTCCGGTGATATTTTGGTTTTGGATTCTTTTGAAACCAAAAAATTACTTCTTTGTACCTACGGTATAAATGAGGAAAAAACATTTCCTCATACTTTTATTAGTGAAACGTTTACAATTCATTTAATAATACATACATTTTTTCGGAACAAATTTTTTGGTGTTAGATGACTAAAAATAATCGACCCCTTCTCCTCTTTCGTGATCCGAACAACCTCATAAGCCTTATTTTGTGATAAAAATTTCCTAAAATGAATTTCCATGTTAATGTAAAAATTACAAAGGATGTCCAAATAAAATAGTTATTACAAATGAAAAAGTTATTTTTAAAAGTACTTCCTTAAAACATTAAAGATAATTAAAACGAGCTAATATTAGCTTATCTGAAAAGTTAAGCAAGTTAGCAGCTTTTAACAGGTTTAAAATTCTTTATACAATTTAACAGAAACAGTGTAGAGTAACGACAACAGAGAGACGGAAAAGTCGACAGTGACATTCCAAACAGTGGAAAGAGATTTAATCAAGTATCTTTTAAAGAGAAAATAGATTTTAAAACACAAAAAATGTTTGCATGAATGCAGTCCCCAGAAGTAATTACATCGTACTCAACAAAAAATTGCCTTTTCGCTCTAAATTTTTCCTCCGAAAATTTAATTAAAATTCTTTCATTTCATTCACATTTTCTAAAAATTATTTCGGACAAAAGGAAATAGTTTATTTTGTTACAAGGCTTTGAAATGTAACTTTTAACGCTTTTGTATCTGTAGCATGCAATTCATTACTTATGCTTTTAGAGTAAAATTACACCAGAATAGTATCAGTTCTGTAAATTTAGAATTATTAAGGCAGTTCTGACTACTCTTATCTTTTATCATTGATGGTTGGTGCAGTATAATAATAATAATATAATAATAATACCCGTTTAGAGCCTTGCAGCTCATCAGGAATAACCCCTGCGAGAACCACCTCGGGTGTTAGTAGCAACCGTTATGCTCAAAGTGAATTTTAAAGTTGGCGATAATTTATCTAAACAATAATCTTCTATAAACTGAGAGCGTAACCTGGGATGCGAACCCCAGACCTCCGTGGGTGTCAAAGACTATCGCCTTAGCGTCCTCGGCCACGAAGGTTGTTGGAGCTTTGTTGCAGTATCTTCCGATTAAAATATCGGGACTAGAAACGCATAGCGTGTCTTAAACAGGACTAATGGGTACCAATTTTTAAACCGAGAAACCATTTTTTAGTGTGCATTCACAACTAAAACACTCACATTCAAACACACTCATAAACAGAAATCATTTTTTGCATACAATAATGATCAATTGGTGACAATGTTGAAATTACTACGGTTCCCTTCCTTATTACAAGAAATAGGGTAGCAAAAATTTAACCATCTTCAATATTCACTTAGTTTATTACTTTTCCTCATTTATACCGTAGGTATATAGGAAAAGAATTGTGTTTGCAAAAAAATCCCAAACCGGGGTGAAAACGGAACTATGCGTTTCAGCCGTTTTAAGGCTTCCTGAATGGTTTTCACAAAGTTGTCTGTCTGTATGTGTGTGTTATCATCGTAGCGCTCAGTGTATTTATGCTAGAGAATTGAAATTTGTACAAAAAATAGTCTACCGCTGTAGTCGTGCTATTCGGAAAATTTTTTTTTTATGACGCCAACAACCCGCAATCATGACACTGCAAAATGTTTGAAAAATCATGAAATTTAGCACGCATGTAGCCATGTATAAGACTAACATATAAGCCAAGTTTCATCTCACTATCAGCATTAGATCAATTTTTATCGAATGATTTAAACAAGTCTTTTTAAAAAATTGAAAAAAAAGTTTTTACAAATGTACCTCTTGACGTTATAAATAAGTATACTAAGTTTCGTTATATTACAACAAGTCTATCTGTGATTTTTGGTGGATCATTAAAGTTAAGCAGCATCTACCGTGTTCAGTGCCTGGATAAATGACCACTGAGAAGGAAACGAATGTGTTTACTATCTGAGGACGAGCGAAGTGTGTTACAATATAAATTTAACAACTTGTATGTCTGAGGACGAGCGAAGCAAGTCCGAAGCTGGGAGAATCATCGAATTATTGATAATCCGCAATTAAACGCCGATTATTGAGCTAAACTCCTTTACCTCATATTTTAAAGTTATTATAAAAACGAGATGTATTATTTCACTTATTTTAATGTACATATCTGGAACAATGTGAATGCTACAAATGATGACTCTAAATCTATAGCGTTTATAGATGCTCATTAATGTTTATAGATGCATGGTAATGAGGAAAAGTTCGGAGGTACCCCGTACCGTATACTTACTTATTTTCAAGTTTAAAGGTAAACATTTTTTCGAACGTATTTAAGAGTTGTAAAAAGCAAACAAAGAAGTAATATAATGTAAGTAAAAGCTTAGTTTTATCACTTTCTTCGATAAAGCAATTTTAACAAGAGCACAATTACTAAGAAAACATCCTAACTAAAAGCTTGGTTTACACCTCAGGCAAAGATTATTTTTATTTTTGAAAAAGAATTGAGTTTCTCTCAAATAATAATTTTCATTATATTGCTTGTATTTAAATTTATGAAAGGTAGAAAAAATAAAAATTTAAACAGAAAAAAATGAAAAATAGATAGAGGCAAGGTTAAATAAAGTGTATATAATCTACATTGAGCAAACACTTTTTATTATGCATTATTCATTCTTTAATTTATTATGACATAAATGAATTAATTTAAATTTAAGTTACTGAAATGTTTATTTTTAGCCAAGTTATTTTAATTTTATTTGTATTTTTTGTCATTTTAATGAAAAACGCCGATTATTGAGCTAAACTCCTTTACCTCATATTTTAAAGTTATTATAAAAACGAGGTGTATTATTTCACTTATTTTAAAGTACATGGAACAATGCGAATGCTACAAATGTTGACTCCAAATCTATAGCGTTTATAGATGCTTGTTTAAACAACACCTAGGAACACATTGAACTAGTCCTAGAAATTATTGGGACAACTTTTGTATCCAAAAAGTTTTTGATAATATATTATGTCTTTATTTTGAAATGATGTTTCTGGATTTATCTAAAATCTTATCAGTTAGTCAAACTCAGTTATTTCAGAGAAATTAAGAAAAAAATGTAATTCGTTGTTAAAAATTTATTCGAAACCGATCAAAAGAACCCTGTTTTTAAATAGGGGAATATGATGTACTCTTTTTTATATTTGGAATTTTAAGGGTTAAACGCACTACTTGGCAAAAAAATCGGGTGGTACATTTAGGCAGCTGTTTATATAGGTGTTTTTAGTAGCTCCACAATTTTACAAAAACTACGTAGACTTCAGTGTACAAGTCCTCCGGCAGTGACCAAGTTGAAGTAAAAAATGAATCTAACATTTCCCAAAAATGAATACTTTATAAGGTAAGCTTATAAAGTATTAAGGTGACTATGTGATCTAACTAATCTAACTATGTGATCTAACTAATCTAACTATATGACTATGTGATCTAACTAATGTAACCATGTGATCTAACTAATCTAACTTTGTGATCTAACTAATCTAACTATATGACTATGTGATTTAACTGATGTAACAATGTGATCTAACTAATCTAACTATGTGATAACTAATCTTACTATATGACTATGTGATCTAACTAATGTAACCATGTGATCTAACTAATCTAACTATATGACTACTAACTAATGTAACTGTGATCTAACCTAACTATATGACTATGTGATCTAACTAATGTAACCATGTGATCTAACTAATTTAACTATGTGATCTAACTAATCTTACTATGTGAAATTTTAATCCCAAGGTAGATAATCCTTTATAATACTTATATTATGAATTTTTCCTGCCTGTTTTTAAAAGTCTAGCGACAGATCAACAAAATAGCATTTTTCTGCCTCAAAATAGTTGAGTTATGATTAATTTTAAAGGCTAATAGCGATACAAGTGAACTCATCAATGCTGTAATGAATGGTTACAGGTCTACTTATAATCTAATTTACAACTAATATATTCATGCAATGAATTTTCTTTTCCTATTACTGAATAAGGTTTCATTTATAATTAAACCTCGTGTAATTAACTCCGAATTAATTAAAACTGTAGAATAAATTTTCATTTAAACCCCTTAAAAATTCTCTTGAATAGAGAGACAAATCCCTCTTTTTCTATTTAAAAATTGATTTTTATTTAAATTTCAAATTACCACTTTTCAAGCTCCTATTTTCAGAAAAATGTGCAATGCAATTCAATAAGTGTTGGCTTTCATGTTCAGCTTTATCGTACAGAGGATTTTATATGCAATATAGTCTAAATAATTTCATATTTAAAACTTGAATAATACTTGTATAATGTTCTTTAAGGATAATTAAAGATCCTAAAGTTCTAATTAATTAACTCAATAGATATATTGAATGATTTATGTAATCATTAGTTTACATAAATCAATTTTCAGATGACGGAAGTGGAAGGGGCGAGTAAGAGGGGAATCGAGATACAAATTAGCTTCCTTATTCCAAACATGTATATCATTACAAAATATATATATATTTATATATATATTCATTTATAACAATCAGTAAGGTTATAATTTTTCGGCGGCAAAAAATTATAACCTTGTATTTTGAAGATTCGTTGAAATTTTTGTTGACTCAGCAAACCAGGGTAATGACGTCACAACAACCTGGTTTACAACAATCTGTGTTCGTGATCTACCTAAGGTTGATTTTTGTATTTTAATACGAAACGGTAAAAAATAATTTAATCAACTTAAAAGTTTGATTTAATTATTTTTTACCGTTCGATATAATATATATATATATATATATATATATATAATATATATATATAATATATATATATATATATATATATATATATATATATATATATATTAATATATTATATATATATATATATATATATCGAACTGTGTGTGTCTGTGTGTATCTATTCTTGTATACGATACACGATAACTTTCAATACCTTCAGTATTTATGTGAAAAAGTAAAAACGTGAACCTGTTCAAGATCATAGAGATATATACTAGAGGGGGCATAGCCTATCTCAATCTCAATACATTAAGAGGCCTGAAACATCTTTTTGGGGCTCTCAGGGGCTCTGTGTAACCTCATTAAAACCTCCTCTAGAAGTGAGTTAAGGTTATTATAAATTAATTATTTTCGTGTTCCCGCACATTTTTTGTGTTTTGATTTGTATTTATAACGTTCTCCTGTATAAATGACTGTAATTTTGTACTGATTATTTAATTATATTTTTATTAGCGAAGGTGGTCAGGTTACTTTTTCGATGTTTCAAAATTTAACCTATTTTAGTTAATAGGTTTTTAACGTAGGGCCTTTCTAGTAATAATATCTCTATGTTCAAGAAAACATATGAGCTGTCAAAAGTCACATCACCTTAATAAAACTGTTGTTTTTTAACCTCTCTTTAACTTTTTTATACAACATAAAATTTTTATTTTATTTGTTTCGTTTAATATTCCCTCATACCATACCTAGTACTAGACATAACATATTCAATCATCAACAAATATTTTAAATACATTATTATTAAATATTCTTTCTTGTAAAATTTTTCCTCACAAAACATTGCTACATTTATTTCATTTGATTTAGTATAAACTCTTGGTATTTGACTACAGACACGTTGAAGACTTAAAGGGAGGAATCATGTTATATTAAATCATGTTTTGATATATAACCCGTCTCCATGCATGTTGTTGACATATCACAAATCCTTTCAGATATTTCATGTTTTAAACATGTTACACTTAAAGCTTATACTAAGGTTATTCTAAACAAAAGGAGGTAAATCAATACAATAGGTATAAGAGGTGATATAGATGGAGGTGATTATTAAAGCATCGTATACATATGTGACATGACATATTGACACAACATACTTACAAACTACCAACAAATAGATGATACATATCGTTTTCATACTTATGCAGTTAATCATTATTCTATTTTTTATGCAGTGAAATATTGTCATAAGTTATTGTATACAAAAATAGTATAATGAAAATCGAACAAAAATTGGTTACAGGGAAAACGAAACTTTTCCTCATCACTTCGTACTCGCTTCTAACTATATAAATTCAAATAATAAAACTTGGGTACGGGGTACCTTGGAACTTTTCCTCTATAAAGGATTCGTTACGCTCTTCCTCACTGCTTCGTACTCGCTTCGTTCGTCTTCAGAATATACAATTCGGCAAATTCATATCGCTTCCCTCGTACTTAGATAGTAAATGCATCCGTTCCATTCTCAAAGGTCGCCCATACAGCACTGACCATGCTCAAAGCTTATTTTTTATGATAAAACAAAATCATTGATATACTTGTCGTATTGAAACGAAACTTAGTGTATTGATTAAATAAGTAAAGGTATATAGTTCTACTAAATTTCAACTCAATTAAATCATTTTCTGTTTTTTACGATTTCTTAATAAACGTACACAAGTCATTTAATATAATAATTAATGCTGATAATGGGATGAAACTTGTCACATATTTTATTCTTATACATGGCTAAATACGTGCCAAATCTCAATCCGATCACATAATTTTTCCGCGTTTTATAATTTTTTTGAAATGTTTGGTGTCATTATTGCAGGTTAATGACGTCATAAAAAAAATCCGAATATAGCACAACTACAGACTAATTTTTGTACGAAGTTTCAACTTTCTAGCATTAATACACTGGGCGTTACGATGATAACAGACACACACACATACTGACATTCCGGTTTCATCCTGGTTTCGAATTTTTTTTGCAAGCAATACTTTTCCTATATACCAACGGTAAAAATGACAAAAAATAAAAATGGTGAAAGTTCCCTAAAAAGTAAATTATTTATTAATCAGCTTTAAGTAACTGGACGAGCTATTACATCTACATATCTTCGGGAGTGTTGATGACCTGCAAAATCAGGCTCTGCTAAAGCTCTTGTTTGTTAATATTTGTTCTTTATTTCCTCACTGCTTATAATTTTGTAACATTATTTTGTTCTTCTTTCGTTAATCTCACATTTGTTTTTTGTTTCAGGTAAGTTTTACCCACTATAAAGAACTGCAAAGCTACGTATGTTCTGTGTTTTTGTGTAAGTTCACTGGTTTTTCTTTAACTTATTCTGTAGATATTTTGGTGCATCTATGTACCATTACTACCGTCAATGGTATAACTATTAAGTAGTTGACATTAAAACCCGGTAATCTAGAATGTTAGTATGAAGCTGTGAGGAGCTTAGAAGGAAAACTTACGAAGTACCCGGTACCCGTATTTTGGTATAAGAAGCGGAAGCTCTAAATCTAAAACTTTGATTTTACGCCCCAATTCAAGTGAGGCAAAGCTGATACGAATGATTCTTTCTCAAAATTATATTATCAGTATATTTTGATACACACTGAATTTGAAAATACTCTGGCACTCATTTTCATTTTTGATGTTTACCTTTTATGCTGTTGTAGTTTCTTTTTACTCAATGTTTTTTTCTGTACTTATTTATTTTTTAACATTAACTGCTCATCGCTTCTCGGCCTTTTGGCTGAGATCAAATTTTTATACGTCCCTCATCGAGGGACCAAAATATTAAATTAATTTTTGTCTTACTTTTGCCAATAAAGAACTTGTTTAAAAAAAAAACATTAACTGACTTTTTCCTTGTTTTTGATCTTTTTTCTGTTTTTCACATTTATTTATTTTATTTTTTATCAATTCCTCATTTATTGACGCAATATGATTGTGTGAGAGACACCTAGGAAATGTAACAAGCAAAGTACAATGCTACACCTGGGAACTGTTTTGGAACATCCTCATTTATTTTTCACACTTATTTATTTTATTTTTTTTTATCAATTCCTCAATTATTGACGCAATATGATTGTGTGAGAGACACCTAGGAAATGTAACAAGCAAAATGCATTGCTACATCTGGGAACTGTTTTGGAACACCCTCATTTATTGACACAATATGATTGTGCGAGAGACACCTAGAAAATGTAACAAGCAAAATGCATTGCTACATCTGGGAACTGTTTTGGAACACCCTCATTTATTGACACAATATGATTGTACGAGAGACACCTAGAAAATGTAACAAGCAAAATGCATTGCTACATCTGGGAACTGTTTTGGAAAACCCTCATTTATTGACACAATATGATTGTGCGAGACACACCTAGGAAATGTAACAAGCGAAATGCATTGCTACATCTGGGAATTGTTTTGGAACATCCTAATTTATTTTCTTTGTTATTTTAACATGCATTTCTCATTTATTCACTTTTTTATATTCTTTATTTCACATCTATTTGTCATTAACCTCTTGAGAATGTCAAAGAGGGAAAATGATCCACTTGAAACCTCAGTTAAGAAGGGAGATGAAAATCTTAAAGCTAGTTAAAATAAGACTTGTTGGGAAATATAAAAAGGATTTTTATTTTAAGAGGAAAAAGCAAAGAAAAAGTTCTCAAAACTGTGTAAAGAATATTCCCTTTTTGTAGAAAAAATTGCTTCCGAAATCTAAAAAAAACATACTTGTTGACATTTTAAAATAGAAAATTGTTTTTTTTTCACATTTTTCTCATATATACCCTAGGTGTATAAAAAATGACGTAATAATACTCGAAACTAAGATTTACCCTTAATTTTCGTTGCTGGTGTTTTATGGATTTCACTAAGTTGTCTATCTGTGTGTGTGTGGTTTTTTTTGCTAGTTGTACAGCATGCTTCACATATAAGGTTTTTGTGTGTGTGTATATATATTTATATATTATATATATATAATATATATATATATATATATATATATATATATATATATATATATTTGTGTGTGCCTTTCTGTGGTGTCAGCTACAATTTAGAAAATTTAAACTCATTATCAGCATCAGTTCATTTTTTATCGAACGACTTGTATATGTTTTTTAAAAAAATTGTACAAAAATTAAATTTAGTCTGATTGAAATACAATTATTTAAATTTATATAATGAATTTATATACTAAGTTTAGATAAATAAATAGTCTCTCCCCTAATAGTATGTTAATAAATTTATGAACATACTATTTAGTGGAGAGGCTATTTATTTATCTATTCTTGGATTACTCCACTGAGTAGTTATTTATATTATACTAAGTTTTGTTTAAGTACGGCTAGCATATCTACGGTTTTTTGTTGCATTATAAACTTAAGCAGTATCGAGTGAGGTCCATGCCTGGATGGGAATAAAACGATTATATTTACTGAAAGACATTTTGCCGTGTACTATTGGTAAATTTAATATTTTAAGGACGAGCGAAGCTTGTACGAAGGGTGATTAAGTTTTTCAATTCTTATTTTTTAAAAAAACGCATAAAATAGCCCATTTGTAAATATCTATGTTTTTTTGCAAAAAACATTGGAGGTTAGAATTGTAGCAGATATTGTAAGCATTTTATTTACAAATATTTATACTTTTTTAATTATTATTTTTATTTATATTATATTTATTTAAATTTTACAAAATTTTAAAGAAAAGTCTATATGTTTTCGTTAGTAAAGATATATATAATATATATATATATATATATATTAATATATATTATATATATATATATATATAAATTGTATCATTACAAAGAAACAATAAGTTTGCAACAAAAAGAGAATTTATCTTTCTAGTACAATACTAAAGTTCATTCTTGCATCACGTATTAGTAATTTATTTCAATAAATACAGTAAATTTTAACTTAACGCTTGTATGCAGTGTTAAGATCAGAAATCTAAAAAAATAATAATAAATGGACATACCGCATGGTTTGTAGAGATCGACCATACAACCATGTTAATAAAATATTTTATTACTTTCAAATCTTGAGGAAATATAATAATGTCTGCGACAGCCACCAAGTCAAGAGTAATAAATGTATATATTTTGTATGTACTGGATGAGTACTTGGGTAGTGTTAATTTTAATAGTTGTTTAATGTTACTAGCTTGGTAGCTAAATATTTATTAGTCATAAATAATCATGCTAGGTTATTCTAACTGTTGTAAACTATATATTCCTCTTTGAATAGCTAGAAGCCTATAATTATACCTCTTCCGTATGTAGTTTTATGTAGTTATAAAAATAAAGTATTTGAATTAAGTCAGTCATCTTATATAAGTAAAAAAAGGTCATTTGAATGAAGTCATCGTGTATAAGTCATAAATAATGTCATCTGAATAAATAATTTGAATGAATGCATCCTATATAAGTCATAACAATGCCCTCTGAATAAAGCATTTGAATGAATTCATACTATATAAGTCATAAATAATGTCATCTGAATAAAGTCATCCTATATAAGTCATAAATAATGTCATCAGAAAAGTAATAAAGTCATAAATAATGTATCTGAATAAGTCATCCTATATAAGTCATAAATAATGTTATCTGAATAAAGTATTTGAATGAATTCATACTATATAAGTCATAAATAATGTCATCTGAATAAAGTCATCCTATATAAGTCATAAAAAGGTCATCTGAATTAAGTATTTATTTATTTACTTCCCAAGGAAGAAATGTTTTGGTCCTGAGGCCTGAATCTAGATTTTTTTGAAATTCAGACTTGGTTATAGGGGTCTCTGTCTTTGTCCTCTCTCCTTAAGAGCGAGGAAAATGCACTTTCCTCTCTCCACAAGAGCAAGAAAAGTTAAATTTTTCTTCCTTCTGGATGTAGTCTATATTATTTTCTTTAAAAGTATCTTTTTAAATAAAATATTAAATAATCTTATTTTAAAAGAAAAAAAGTCTTAGATTATATTTCGTTGTAATTTTAGAGATATAATGGTAGAGCTCCCTTGTAGTACACTTTCCACTGTAAATGACGTAAAGGAATAACTTATATTTTATTTAAAAATAAATAAAGTATATGTTACCATTAATCACCTCTGTCTCGCTTTGATTAATTAAAATATTAATCAAATCAAAGTTTGTCTAGATATCTACAGTTTTCCTAAAATAACTTTGTTTTTGCCTTGTAATATGAGTTATTTGGTGTCAGGTTTATTGTATTAGGGTTCTAGGAGGGTGGTCTAAGTTTTATTGTGTATTTTTTTGTAGATACCTTTTTGGTGCAATATCGACTTTTTCGTAGGTGGCATGATTGATCTTAAGTAATAAGAAGTAAAGCAGTTTAATAATTAGACGGCCCTTTAGTTAAATTATTTTAACAAACAGAAAAATTGAATTTACGGCGATTCATAAAAATTGTTCGTCGAATTTTGAGGCATCTATAAAGTAACCTGTCCATATGATACTACCTAGTTTTGCAAAACATGAATAGTTGACACAATATAATTGTGTGAGAGACACCTAGAAAATGTTACAAGCAAAACGCAATGGTACATCTGGGAACTGTTCTGTCATTTGACATTCGTCATCATTGATGGCTCGACATAATGTCATGTCCCTCTCTGTTTCGTTACGTCTAACTCATCAGGGTGCCGACAGAGCCTGAACTCACTCCGACCTTCAATTAAAATGCCGAAGAATATGATGTCAATTATTTTTCAGAGGCGAGCGGCGCTCTCTTACCGCCATCATGCTTGGCAAGCAAAACATATATCATTTGAAACTACTGAGTTTGGCAAAACATGAATAGTTGACACAATATAATTGTGAGAGACACCTGGGGAATGTAACAAGCAACAGTTCCCAGATGTAGCATTGCATTTTGCTTGTTACATTTCCTAGGTGGCTCTCACACAATTATATTGTGTTAACCTTTCCATCTTCGATTATGAATTTAATTAAATAAACAGAACAAAAATACAGTTATTTATATAGTAAAACGTTTTACATACAAATCAAAACACAAGTAATATGCGGGACGCCGAAAACAATTAATGTTGTATAAATTTGACTCACGCTTAGAAGAGGTTTCAGTAGAGTCCTTGGGAGCCCCAAAATGATTTTTAGGCCTCTCAAAGTATTGAGGTAGGCTATGCTCCCTCTAGTAATACATCTCAATAATTATAAATAATATATGAAAAAAGTTTTGTAAGAAAACTGAAAAATACAAGCTCTTATGGATGTAATTTTCATCACCTTATAAACCTGAATTTTAATATTCTCTTTTACATACCGCAAATATTTTAACTTTTCCACGCCCACTACCCTAAGTTTATAGGAAAAGTATTGGGTTCATTTTATTTTTACAAAACACTTTGCTGAAAAGTTTGTTTTTCAATAAAAACTTAGTGAATGTGTTTGTATGTAAAAATAAGCGAATTTATTATAAACAAGACAAATTTTCTAAATCAATTTCTATTTTTAGGAAACTTTTATATTAAAATTTCTAAGAAAAAAGTTTATTTTAAACTATTTTATAAATTAAGTTTTTTTAAAAATTATTATGTTGTGTTTTTATGTCTAGACAGATTTTTTAAAACGCTATTTTTAGGACGGATTAATATTTTTATATCAATCTTGGGCTGGACAAGGCTTTTATGTTTTATATTGGCTAAATCGAATAAAACCATTACTAGGTCTATTCGACCACAATTAACTATATTGTGGTCGTATAAAACGGAATATATAGATACGCAAAAAACGGAAGAAATGTGTTTAATAACCGGATATCCTATAAAATACGGTTTATAGAAGTCACGGAGTTTACGGAGTCGAAGATATTCCGGTCCTGAGTTAAATGAAACTAGTTCGGAGTCAAAACGAGCACTCAAAATTCTCAAACCTAGATGCCCATTCCCGAAAACGTGTTGTGTTCGCTATATTAATCCGTCATTAAAAATCTTAAAAATAGTAAAAATGAAACATTTGACTGACTTAAAATAAAAATTATCAAGAGTTAAAATCGATCCAAAAAATACTTTGGATCTTTTTTTTTCGTGTCGCGCACAAGCCTTGAGCTTATGCGACACAAATGGTCAATATATATTATTTTATTTATTTATAATTTGTAATTTAACCTTTGTAAACAAGTATTTATGTATAAATAAACGATTTATTATTATTATTATTATTACTTTTATTTTTTTTATTTATTTATTTACTTTTATTTTTTTTAAGAAAAAAGGTTGACTTCAGTTCTACGACTATTTTTAAAGAAGCTATACATTTCAACCCTTTTGGACCATCTTCAGGTCTAAACAACTAACAACAAGTATAAAACATTTAAAAACATTACTAAAACAAAAAAATATGAAAAAAGTAACAAATATAAATACACATAAAACAAAACTTACTATATCTAAAAGGTTAATGTAACAACTAAATAAATAAATGAACAATTAAACCATTTATTTGCACAAATAAATTTTACATACACAAGTATTAAAAACTAGTTAATAATATTATTTAGGTGCAAAATTGGCACGGGTCGTGATGTCGAAATCTGTATGAAATTTCCGTATTTAATGTAACAACTACTTTTGACATTTTAAAATTACTGATAAAAACTTAACAAATAACAAAACAACCTTATGAGGAATCAAACAAAGAAATATACTTTTTAAAAATGAAAATAGATAAAAATAAAGATAAATATAACTGATAGATAAATAAAACATGTAGTTGTTAAATGAACCTTTTGAGGATATGGTAACTGTTTTATTTATTTAAATTGGTTACTTTTTGTGTTTCGTTTTAGTAATGTTTTGTGCTTGTTGATTGTTGTTTAGGCCTGAAGATGGTCCAAAAGGGTTGGAATATATTGCTTCTTTAACACTAGTTGTAGAACTGAAGTCAACCTTTTTCCAAATAACAACCTATTAACTTAACAGCATATTTTCTTTGAAAATCTAGAAAATTTGACCAACATAAGTAAAAGGGTTAATGTTCGGATTATAAAACTGAGATCCATTTAAAAAAAATCACCCGGCTTGCGCGGAAAGCCCCTCTAATTATTTTTTACTTTTAATTTTTAAGATTCAATTAAATTAAAACTATGGAATGATTTCCGATTAATTTGTGTTTAGAATAGTTTTAAAATGAAAATCATGTAAGGGCAGGGGGGTGAGGGGTTACACCTAGAAATAGAACTAGAAGTGTTTTCTCTTATTGATTCAGTTTGGCAATTTTGATTGGTTTAGAGTGTGTTGGGGGAAAAGTTGGAAAACTGAGTTTTCCCTAGCCTAGTAAATAATTTTGGTTGGGCTACTAAGAACTGAGAGTTGTTTAGATTTTAAACAAGAAATCGTTTTGGCAGTTTTTTAGAATGCTTCCTTCTCAATATCCGGATTTGGGTTTAAGATGTTTTCCTACTTCTTCTGCTCTTTTTCACTGTTTTTTGTTTGCTTTACTTTTAACCTCAAAACAGAAAACAATAAGCAGAAAAAACTATTTTGATAAATTCTTAAGTAAGACAAAATAAAAAAGGGTTTGAAAGGTTCTTAAAAAATTAAAGAACAGCTGCAAATGTCAGACAATATCTATTTTGACCCTTTTGCAATATTTCCTCAGTTTATGGAAACATTTAATTCATACAATTTTTACTATTATTTTATTACTATCAAAGTATTTAATAAAATATAAATAAGTAATGTATTAGTAATATATAAGTTATAAAGAATACTGATTATCTTATTAATTATCTTTATATATTAATTTTATGTTTCATTTATATTCTCTCTTAAAACTTTTGCTTTTGTTTATATATGCATTGTTATAAAATGCGACCGTCCCTTAGCACAACCTTGGCTTTTTGGGGGACGTTCATAAATACATGCATGTTAAAATTCATATTTAACATTAATATTGTAAATTTCTGTCATTAATTACTGTTGTATATAAATATGTACTTTCTGAGAATAATAAAGAATTATTATTATTAAATATATATATATATATATATATATATATATATATATATATATATATATATATATATATTCTTTTTAGTTTTCAACATTTATACTGTAGGTATCCGACACCAGATGTCATCTGAATTATTGTTAGAGTTTCTCTTTCTAATTCTAATTAGGAAGTCTAATTAGAATTAGACTTCCTGCTAACACCAACTCAGCGATGCTGTACTCACTTCGACGATATGTAGGACTTGAAATTTTAAGATTCAGCTGGGAAGCTCTTTTACAACACCTTATTAAATCTTAAAAGTTAAGTCTGATACCAGGCCCCCTATTCTAAGACGTTGTCAACTATGACGAGGAAGTGAAAGAATGTTTTTAGAGATTAGACGTAGAAATTGTTCCTCATGAAAAAATAAATATCAAAAACTATCTTAGGACATGCGCGAGAAAAGCTTTTTATGATATTTTATGACCGTAAAGTACTAACGGGCTCGGAATAGAAGAATGCAATAAACTTAATAATAATAGATAAAAATGAAATAAAAGAATAAAAGCCAAAAAAAATGAAAAGTAAAATAAATAAATAGTTTAATAAATAAAACAAATAAAATTTAAACATAAATAAAGCATAATGAATAAAATACATGGAAGAAAAAATATGTAGGTATATAAATGTAATTAAAAGGAAAAAATAAATAATAACATAAAATCAAATAATGAATAAAATAAAATGATATATTAGAAATTACCGTTGAGATGTTAAAGAAGAAAAGTGAGTCTATCTTTTCTTACTAGATATTAGAGTCAGACTGACTCTAATACAGCGCTTTAGCATAGCTCTTAGTAACGTAGATTCCCCTCTCTCATTTATATTTCGTCCTTTTAAAAAATCTTTTATTCTTTTTGCTTATATATTAAACTTTTTTAATTTCAAATTATCTCAAAAACTTTTGAAAAACGACACTTTTTTGTTTTTACTTCAAAGAAGGTGGATTCTATTAGTGATTTTTTTTAAAGAAGGTGAAAATTAGGAAGCAAAAAAACTTTATATCCTCAAAGTATAAAATTACAACCAACTTAAAAAATCAAGTTAGGTCACTTTTGAAAACTGGATAAGTAATATAAAAGAATTAAATGAAAGTTTTTCTTTTTTACTTTTACCCGTGAAAAATGTTTTCATGGCAGAAAGCGTAGGTTCAACTATAGATAAGAGTATTGTGGATGAAAGAGGGCTCTTCCTTTTATTTCATTTTTTAAACAGGTGCTTTGTAATGTGACTCAAAAGGGCAGAAGGTTTCGAGCTTGTTTGGCCCTTCCTCTGATAGAGAATAAAATGCTCTAATATTAAATTGGTTTTGAAATCACCTTAAATTTATCAATAAAACCCAATATTTTTGATTTAATACTTGTTTCCTTTTCACTCAAATACGTATTAGCGAATTTTCTTAGAACTTTGTAAGTTTGAATAACTTCACATTTGAACTGTAGAGGTTTTACAAAGAAAAGTCCCCGCTGACACAAAATTATCATAATTACTTATATCAAACTTGTCAAATGTTTGGCTATACTTCAAGTAATATTTACTTAATAAATCCAAAGAATAAAGAAATATGGTGTTAGGATTTATTATTTAGTACAAGTAAAGGTTAGTTCAGTTGCCAGTTAACAAGAGCGCTAGTATGTTATTTGGTAGTTTCACTATGACAGCTATGTGAATGCGTTCCTGATACTTTTACGTGTTTCTCAATTTTTCTGATTTTTTAAAGGAAACCATTTTTTTACACCACAAATTTTTCAAAATTATGCTCGCTCTTGCTTAATCAGTTCTGCACAACATTTAAACATAACTCAGTTCGTGCTAGTAGTCTAAACGCTTTAGCACATTTCATTTGAAAATTTCAGAAAAAATTGACAAACAAGTAAAAGTGTTTTCTAATACAAGGATGGGAGCTCTGGGGAAGTGGTTGGGTCAAAGTATAGGCACGTTCAATGTGGACCAAAAGGTTGTAAAGATTAGTTGGATTTTTGTCAGTGACTGTCGGAGGTTTGAGAAGTAGGTTGGAAGTAGAAGGGTTTCAGGAAAGTGTAGCGAACCCTTCTTTTAGATATTTATGAATTATATGTAGGCCTGGATAGTAGGTTGTGAATAGTTAATAGGAAGGGGCAGTAGGATGTCGGGACTGGTCTGGGGTGCAAGGAAGCTTCAAATTGAAAGTTAACGATGTTTGGGGTACAACCAGGGGACAGAAGAGGGGTTTCATTGAAAGTATATATCATTCTTGGAAGGTTTCATTAGAACAGATTCTGTTGCCTTTGATCCCTGCTGCCTTTGATCTGCAAGAATCAGGTACGGGGTACCTTGGAACTTTTACTCATCACACACCCGTGTGATGAGTGATGAGTGATTATTGCGGGGTTAATGACGTCATGGAAAAAATATTTTCCGAATAGCACAACTACAGCGGTAGATTGATTTTAGTACAAACTTTCAACTCTCTAGCATAAATACATTGGGCGCTACGATGATAATAGACACACACACATACAGACAGACAATTTTGCAAAAAACACTCACTACTCTCTTCTCCAAACGTTTTTACGCCGACAACCTCATTCGCGAGCTTTTACTTACAATTTAGCTAAAAAACCAAAAGTTTTTTTGGTTATGAATGCTATAGGTTAAAAACTGTTTCTCCTTTGCTATACTTTAAAAAAAGCTTAACATTTTGTTGTAAAGACAAAAGCACTTTAATTTGAGTAAAAATACGATGTTGTTAACTGTACTTAAAGGATATTGTATTATACAAGCTGAATTTTATGGGCTAAATTAGGGTATAATGGTCTAAGAAAACCAATTTAACTCTAATTTTCATTTAGGGTCAGTTTAAGAAAAACATAGTGTTTAATTTACTGAGGGTAATATCATGTTTGTCCCTCATAAGGACTCCCCATTTTAGTTGGGAATTATTTGTGTTTTGTCCTGTGTATTATCCTATGGTTTATATGTGCATATTTATTTTAATAGATCGGTCAAATTAATACAACCCTCTAATACAAATTATCCTTAAGTAACAATAACATCCTTTCTCAAAAGATGTAAGCGAAATTCTTACTGCGCTAGCTAGATGTAACGGAAGCAAATCTCTTGCTTTCGCTGCATCTAGCTAGAGCTGCTTCATTTTGGAAACTTTTTAATAGATATTTAGAGCAACATAATAAGAACTATGGAAATAAAATATTACAAACTATAAAAATATTGGTATTATTCAATATATCTAATAGTTTTTTTTTTATTAGTGACCTGTGAATAAATGAAACGAACTAAGAAAATTTGAACTTTTAATGAAAATTACCCAAGTAATTTCAGGTATGGGGTATACCTGATTTTTTAACACACATTTAATCATTTTATAATCACAAATTAATCTAATGATTATATAAAATAATAAATTATTGGCCTGATTTGAAAATGCTGTGGTCTGCATGCAGCGCGAATTTCCTGGGGAATGCGTGTTTTCGTGCTTAATTAATTATCCATATCTTGCTAAAGGTTCCGGTTTATGCTTTATAACTCGAGCAGTTACTCAATTGTTAAGAACTACTCTTTACTCCTTCTTTCAGTATATATCAAAGGATATACGCACAATTATCTTGGCGGCTGAAAAATAGACGCTTTATATCCTGATAAAAGTAGATTAAATGCGTTTTTACCAACAGCAACGGTTCCTTATTTTTTACTCTTTTACTGTTGGTGACAGTAAAAGAGTTTTTTACTGCAGTTTGATGCTCAGTGGGGTTTTTTTAAAGGTTTTCTCGTATTTCCTTTGAAAAATACTGTCCTTGATAATTGAGTGCCTGTTTAAGTTTTAAAGCATAATCTGAAACCTTTAGCAAGAAATGGATTGATAAGCAAGGAAACACGCATTTCAAAGGAAATTCGCCCGACATGTGGACAACCACCCCAGAATTTTTGTTTATCAAATAAATAATCGAACATTTTCGTTAAAAGAGTGTTGTTATGTTCGGAAAGTGAGTTATTAATTATTTATTATCAAGTGGTAAATAATCATGGATAGTTAATAGTTATTCTTGAAAATACGTCGCCAGAACTGAACCTTTTGGCCTACAAGGCGATCGTAAGAAGTGTACCGGGAAATTTGTATACATTATACTGTTATTCTTTTAAATAGTTGTTTACTATAACTACGCCTGAAAAAAATAGCATATGCTACACCACTTAGAATGACTTTTTTACCTCGGCTTCTTTAAGTGTCTCGTCTCGGTTCTCTCGACAGTAAATATAGTCGCCACGGTATGAAAAAAGACCTTTACATTCTTGTAACATAATATAATATTATTGATTTAAATTTTTTTAACTTTATACCTTTGAATCATACCTTTGCTTATTTTCGTTTTCATTTAGTTACTTTTGTTTAAAAAATATTTATTTTTAATAAATAATTATTTTTATATTCTTTATGTATAAGATACTATACTCATCTAAAATAAAAAAAATATTCTTGGAGAGTGATTTTTGTTTTTTTCTCTTTCAAAATCTTCTTTTTAACTTTTATTTAATTTTTCCGCTTTATAACATTAGCTTTGTTAATTTGCTTTTCGTGTAAAATCCAAATTGTTTTGTTTGTTCTCTTCTACAAAACGAAAATTATTTTTTTATTTTTATGTGCCTAAAAGCTTGGAGTTCATAATGATATTTTTTTAAGCAGACATTACCAGCTGTTGTTTTATCTTAAGCTCTGAACTTGAAATTCTAATTAACTTATTTTTTTATTTAACTTAATGAAACTAACCAGTATCATTTATGAGCGAATTTCCAAAGGAAAAATGCATTTATTAAGTTTTTTATTATTTTATTTATTTACTTTTTACTTTTCCTCATTTATAACGTAGGTATATAGGAAATATATACCTACGGATTTTTTTACTCACAGGCCGCGAAGCGGGCCTGTAAAGAGGGGCTATTAAAATTCGCTAGATACATGGCAAAATGCCATATATATGTTTTCTTGGATAATAATTTTTGCTCTACTGAAATCTAGATGACATTTTATTCAATTAGATCTTTAAACTTGGCAGTATGTTAAGTACAATGTAATTTGATACCACCATGATTATTACAAAATTATTGTGTATCCCTCAGAAATCGTAAACCGAGATTATACCAGAAATAATCGTTAGTTATTTCCAACGTTCGTTAGTTAAGAGATGCAACTATGTGACTTTGTGTGTTAGGGCTACACAAGTCTGTTCTAGTGTACTTGCCATATCTCTATATTTACATGAAAATTTATTAGCTTTTTCAAGCTTGAAACTCTTTCAAATTATTGCAATATTTTAATTACTTATTATCTCTGCTTGTGTTAAATTACCACACTAATGAAAATATAATATACCACAAATTAGGGCTGTAAACTTGTCAAAATAATAAAATGTATAATTACTGTAAACCCTAATAGTCTAATTAAGAATAAAAATCCCAAAATATAAATGAAACTTAAAATTTATAACAAACCACTGTTTTTGCGACGTAACCCTTTTTATTTTTTAAGCTTTTTTACTTCTACTAAGCTTTCCCTAGAACTTTTTTTTAACTTTATATTTTTATTCCGTATTTTAAATTTTTGTTTTATATCATGCAATATTCTGTTTGATGAATGTTGCAAAAGAAATTCACGAACCCATTTTAAAAGTCAACTTAAAGAAATATACGTTTTGTGGTTTTTTTAGTAGTTCTTAGGGTTATTTCCCTTTTCCCATAGTATATGTCACCTCTTTAAAAAGCTGTTTCATTTAAAAGTTTAAAAAAATTAAAGAAGAATTAAAAGATTTAATTTTTTTTGTTGTATGATAAATATTAAACAAGAAATGGGTAAAGAGATAAAAATAAAAACTCAGAACAAACAAAATTCTAACCCACACAAGTAAGTTAAGGGGCCAGAGGTTTTAAAAAAGTTAAATTAAGTTTTAAATTAGCATTTAAGGTCCCACAATAATCTATCGGACTTAAAATTGCTTCTTCTTTTTTATGGACAGTTTTAAAAATACAGCTTATTAACTAACATTTATTATTATCATTGAGATAACATTTATCTTGTATATAATTTATTTTTAAAAATCGGGTACGGGGTACCTCCGATCTTTTTCTCATCACATCCGATTCGCTACGCTCATCCTCCCTACTTCGAGCTCGCTTCGCTCGTCCTTATAATGAAAAAACAACCAAATTTATAGTGCAAGGCGTCTTCGGACTTACTTCGCTCGTCCTCAGATATACATTCAATTCATGCCCAGCGGTCACCCATCCAGGCACTGACCACGTTCATAAACCCTATTGTTTATGAAACATGTGTGACTTCTTAAACCCACAATAATGACCCGACAAACATTTCAAAAAATCAAAAATCCTTAAAAAAAGTACACATCGGTCTGATTTTTTCACATTTCTGATTTTACGCCAGAACCACTCACTATGTCGATTATGACCATTAACAAGGTCGATTTTTGTACTAAGCTTCAATACGATCCGAGAAAGCGTTCAAAAGTTATCGGGCTACATAGAAACGTCTAAGAACAAAAATCTCATACATACTTACATGCGTACATTCCTAGACCTAGTCCGGGGAAAAGGATTATTCTGACCTGGACCAATTGAGGGGATTGTACAATAGACTTTCAGTCGCAGTGCAAATGGGATCTATCCTCGACTCCAACCCCAATCTTCAATAATAATAATAATACATCCGTACATACATATACATATATATATATATATATTATATATATATATATATATATATTTTATGTATTCTTGATATGTGATTCCCCTCCTTCCAACAAATCCAGCCCCACCTCTTCCCCTCTCTATGATCGTAACCTCGTAAGCTCGTTTTTTCTTTGAAAACTCGCTAATATAGAAAGAAAATCGGAATAGACAAGTTCTATTCATGTCATATAAAATTATGACAAGTATTCAGACTAATTAAAATGAATACGTGTGGGTATGCAGTCTGAATAATTTAATAAAAATATTTTCCATTCGAAGTGTATGTTATAACTTAAGGTTTGTATCCTTTAAATAATAAATTTAAATTTATATTAAAAATTATAAAACTTTATTCGGATTAGAAAGAAAACAAAACAAACTTAAATTAAGCTATAAACTTTTTAAGGTTATTATTACAACACATGCTTGTGTTGTGTTACTAAATTTAGATGTATGTTTAGTAAAAATTCAGCATAAAAATGTCTAAATTTTAATGTTTTGAGCTTTGTGATTCACTACGCTAAGCAACTCTTATTTGACTGCCGGTACGTGAATTAATTTATCCCCTATTTTGTTTTTAGAGATTTTGTGGGATTTTGTAACCATGTGTTGTAATTTTCATAAAGTTTGGAATATTTTTAAAATTTAAGTTTTTTAAAAGTTTTAATTACATTCAGTTAAAGTTGTTGTAATATATGTTCCATAAATAAATAATCGAAATTATTGGTAAAATATTATAATGGTACTGACTGTTAAATCAGTAAAAGACATTAATTAAAAATAATGAAATGGTAATTATAAAATAAAAATATAAATGATTCGATCACAAATTAACACCTAATTAACCGAACAATTATGTTGCTGTAATAATGCTGCAGTTAGATGGTAATAAGTTGAAGTTAAGTTAAAGATTTTTATTGATTAAAAATACATTAAATTTGCTTATTTGATATACATTCTTAATACAATTTAATTTATAATATATTTATTACTAACATAAAACATCAATAATTACTTTGTAATTTATAATTTAATCTAATCCTAAAACAGTAAATTATTAAATAGCCGCAAAAGCTTTAGCTTGTATACGGCTAAATAATTGTTTGATTATTTATATTATAAATATTTGATGTATATATCTTAATTATTCTATTTTAATTACTTACCTCACTGTTTTTTTTTACTTTTTTGAATTCTTCGCTACTCTTGAGTGTAAAAGTAACAAAGAGGGAAATAGAATAGAATGGAATGGAATGGAATGTAAAAATTAAATAAGAAAATGCCTGTGGTGTAGCGTTGCGGCTTTCACCCTAGTTGTGTAATTGTAATTTTTCCTCGTTTGTCTCGCACATTTTTGTTAGTGTTAGGCTTTATTTTGCTCGGTTTAGAGTAATAGTTTATGTGGAACATAAAAAATTTAATTTAAATTAAAATTTTCTTCATTTAATTTAGAGGTTGCAACATAGTCAAATTAAATAATTTATGATAATATTACTAATGGTACTATTATTTAGCTTTTAAAAGCTGTTCATATTAATCTAAGAACACATTTTTGTAACCTTAAAAAGTCTGTAGATAGCGCGGGATTCGATTGCAACTGTGCAAAATGCTTTTGACGCTTTTTGCAAATAACTACTTATCGTAGTAGTTGTTCGTTTTTACTAATGACTATATAAAGCGCTATTTGTCGATTTTTACTAATGATTTTAAAGACTGCTAAACTTGCATAACTACAATAAGCGCTAACAGTTAATTTTTATTGTCAATATAAAGCACTTGTGTCAGTTTGCTTAAAAAACTGCTCAGGTTACTTTTCATTAAATTGACAAAAACATGATTTAAATGTTTACACATTTAAGTCAACATCTTGCTCTTTAAACGGCTGATCTTTATTTTTTTTAAACTTGTCACAAACAACGAGACAACGAGGCTTACAAGAGAAAAAAGCCTGATTATTTTTGGGTTTTATCCATTACGACATTCAAAATGGCGTTACTTTAAACTTTTAAAAAATTGCAATAAATTAGTAAGATATTTGTCTAATAAAATATTTTTCTAATGATGTATTAATTTTTTTGTTAAAACGCTAACTCAAAGGACAATTTTATATGCTCTTATCAATTTTAAGCTTATAGAGGGAAGCCTTGTGCCATGATTTGCCGCTTTTATGGATTTTAATTTAAAATTTAGGGTTCAAAAAGTGAAAAGTAATTTAATGTAATTTATTATAATATCAATTAATAAAGGTGATTAAATTATTTGCCAAAGAAACTCTTTTTTCCTCTAATAAGTCAAATCTTTGTTCTTAATTTACTTTAGCGTCGGATTTCGTAAAAGCATGTCACAAACAGATTACTGTCCTTTAAATTTTAATGGATGTTGAGATTTCAAATGGGGTTGCTGTGAGAATAAATTTTTGTGGAAGTTTGTATTTCCCCGTTGTTTATTTTGTATGAAAGAGGAAAATATAGAGAATTTCTTTATAATTTATCTTTTTGTAAAATCTAGTTATCCTTACATCCTGATTTTCTAGGTTTTTACTGAATAAACCATGCTTTTTGTCCAGCATGGTGTGAATACATTAAAATGTAGCTTTGAAACTAAAAAGCTTGTTTCCTCTGGAAAATACGGAGGAAAACGCCACTACGAGAACATAATGTCATATTAAAGGGTGGAAAGACATATTACATTGAAATGCTTTAATGTCAGCGACAGTGAAAATTTTGGTGTCTGCCATATCTCCATGTTTTAGTTGTTCTGTTCTGACTATCTTTTATATTCTACTTTTGTTTTTACATCCAACATTTTTACCTTTACTCCTACGTATTCTTACAGTGAAACGAAATTTATGTCCAGACGTACTACTTCTTTACTTCTGTAACTTGAAGTATTCTCTTGACAGCAATCGATTGCATTTTATTTCCTTACAAAGAGTGAGTGTCCTGAATTGTGCTAAGAGCTAAAACATGTCTTTTTTTAGTTGTCACTCACATATGTTAGATGTGATTTTAGACTTGAATTTAAACGTGTATTCACTACTAAAAGCTTTATGAGGGTGTTGAGATTCATAAAGCGTGCTTCTTTTGTGAGGACTTAACGATTTTGATTTAATCTTACACCTCAGTTTTATTGCAAATGTCATCCTTATATTTAAAACGAATATTACGTACAAATAAGAAAGGCCACGATTTTGGCAACAGAGGTCCTGGGTTCATAGCCCAGCCCATGTTCTACGATTGTATGAATAATATTTCTATTAAGACTTCGCTAACTTTAATTAATTCTTAGAGTATAGTATGCAAACCACCTGAGGGGGTTCTCGCATGGTAAATACCCTGATTGGCCGAAAGGCCTTAAAAAGGACATTTGATTTATTTTTTAAGTAGGTCTCGGTGGTTTGAAGGTTATCCAGTCCGCCAGCTACCCAGCTAGTTCTATCTCGGTGCGCCAGACACCCAAACACTTGTTTCTTTATCGGTGCGCCAGCCACCTAGACAGCTGGTTCTATCTCGGTGTGCTAACCACCCAGACAGCTAGTTTTATTCCGGTGCGCCAACCACCTAGACAGCTGGTTCTGTTCCGGTACAAACCAGGCAGCTGCTTATATCTCGGTGCGTCAGCCACCCAAACACTTGTTTCTTTTTTGGTGTGCCAGCCATCCAGACAGCTATTTCTATTCCGGTGCGCCAGCCACCCTAATAGCTGGTTCTATCTCGGTGCGCCAGCCACCCTAATAGCTGGTTCTATCTCGGTGCGCTAGCCACCCAGACAGCTAGTTTCATTCCGGTGCGCCAACCACCTGGACAGATGGTTCTATTCTGGTACATCCCAGACAGCTAGCTCTATACTGGTTGGTGCTTTTCATGCCAGGGGTGAAGATTTTTTTAATGTTTCTTCCATCGGAAGGAACGTTAAGCTGGTGGCTCCGAGCCTGTGCGATTTAAGGTACTAGTAAAGGATCTACAACCTTAATAAACCTGGGTTTCGGCAAAATTTAAAATCCTGAAAAATATCTCAAAATAAAAATATTAATAATATTATGAGAACCTATGCGCTAGTGAGTATACTTTAAGTGACTCTTTCAGTTGTAAACTTCCTCAGTAAAAAATCTGTAATGTGTATCTTACTTGTGTGTATTTTATGATGTTATCTTATGTTATGTGTATCTTACTAAAAAAATGTGTATCTTACTTTTCTTTTGCTCATTTGACTAGTATCGCCTCACTTATGAATAGGACACGGTGTATCACGGACATTTTCCTCATCACGTTGGATTCGCTTATCCTTCCTACTTCTGACTCGCATGCTCGTCCTCAGAAAATACAATTGACCAAATTTACACTGCAGCACGTCTTCGGACTCAATAGTAAATGCATCCGTTTCATTCTCAGCGGTCACCCATAAAGCACTGACCACAGCCAATGCTGCTTTTTTGTTGCAACTTTTATCATCCAACAAAAATCATAAATATACTCATCGTATTAAAGCGAAACTTAATATACTTATTTATTACGTCAAGGTGGACAATTGCTCAGAATTTCAACCTAATTGGAATATTTTCAGATTTCTTAAAAAACGAACAACTAACTTGAAATAATGCTGATAATAAGAAGAATTTTGACAAATATGTAATTCTTACACATGGGTACATGTGTGCCAAATCTCAATCCAATCGTATCATTTTTTCGCGTTTTAGGATTTTTTGAAATTTTTACTGAGTCATCACTGCGGGTTAATGAAGCATTACATTTTTTTCCGAATAGAACAACTACAGCGGTACAATGATTTTTATACAAAGTTTCAACTCTCTTGCATAAATACACTAGGAGCTACGATGATAACAGGCACACACATATACAGACAAACAACTTTGTGAAAACAACTTATTAGACCTTTTTTAAAACAAGCTCTTTATTGGCTAAAGTATACAATATTTATTTTGTGTAAACCGGAGCCATATTTTATTTCTTGGTTTGGGGTAATTTGTGCCTCCTTATTTTTTTAGTATGAATTTTGGTTATTTTTTGGTGTCAGGAGGTTTGTTTGGGCTAAGGATAATTTTATATTTTTTGGTTTGGGGATTTTTTAATTTACTATTTTATTATTATTTTTTTAGTATAAAACTAATTTTTATTTCCTTGCAAAATTTTCAAAAGATTGTAATTTTGATGGTGTTTGAATAGGTTTATATAGTGAAGATAGTTTGCAGGAGTGTCAAAGAGGGTTTCTATGCAGTCTATATGGACTGACTTTTAATGAATCAACCTGGCATTTGCCTATAAAATTGAGGGAAACCACAGAAAACCCCCAATTAATTAGATCGGTCACGCGGCGGGAGACCTTAGAACACCTACAATGTATAATTCAGTTGACATTCCGGTTTCGGATTTTGTAGTCCAAAGAAAATACTTTTTCTATATACCTGCGGTATAAACAAGGAAATAAAAAAACAGTTATTTTCTTATATCTTATCTCAAAATAAAAAAAGTTAAATATTAAATTTTTTTTGATTATTTTAAGAAGAGACTCTTTTATTATTGTTTCTTTTTTTAAGAAGAATTTGTTACGCATTTAATATTTTTAGAAATAGAAAACAATATATTTTTATTTTATTTTCTTATTACATTATGTAAAAAATATGCTGCAATTTGTTTTATAAATCTTGTTTTATATTTTCGATTGAAGTCGTAAAAAAGAAATACTACTAATGTAATGTGATAGCATGCAAATATATTAAAATTTGAAGTACCATAACATATGCTTTCAAAGCAAACTTTTTTTAACCTTTTAGCGAATTCCCTTTGAAAAATATCGTTAATGGGATGATGGGTTTACATGGCTTAAGTAGGACATAGGAATTTGGCTAGAACCTTTTTGAGAGGTCCCTTATGTCGAAAATATCGTTTGCGAAACTTTATTATATTTTAAGTATGTTTTATATGTATTTCTAGACAAATGTTGTTAAGAGGCAAAATCTCGAAAGGATTATTTTTTAATCAACCTTTTTTTTTGAATGATTAAAAAGAAAAAAAATGTTTGTATAAATTGCAATAGTACGATTACAAACTCTTTCGTTTTTTTGTCTCGGCTCAGGATCCCTGGACGAAAGTCTCATTTTAAATAAATTTTAAAGGAATGAATTCTCCATTAATTATATAATTGTTAATTAATCTTAGTACAAAAATCAACTTTGAAATTCCTATTGAAAACCAGATTATTGTTACGTCATTAACTCGGTTTGTTACGTCCTGAACACCGGGACAAATTCTTACTTTTCGTTTTTAGGGTGCTGAATCGAATAAAATTGGTCCAGAGTTAACACTTAATGAAACAAAATATCAAAAAGTACCCTTAAAATTTAAGATCGATGATGGTACAAAAATTTTAAAAGTGCTTTTAACATTGCCTTTTCTGTTAATTGAGATGTAGAATCCAATATAACCAGTTAGCAAAACTATTAAACTCTAATTAGCCTGGTAAAATATTCAGGGAATTTAAAATCATTATATTGTTACTGCTAAAAGGTTGTTTATTAAAATTATGAATCATAACACTGTTTGTATTGAAAAATTCTGGTTAGGTGGTCCGTAAAGCGAGAAAATTTTCTTTAGAATATTTGCTTTCTTGTGCACCAATCTAATTCTTGTTTAAGTTTTCAATTAGTACGTTCACACACACTTCTATAGGGTACGATCTCTCAATACGGTAATATTAGCTGTATAAACCATCCGATCGCATACGCTAGAACTAGGGAGGTGGAATCTAAATGGATCCCCCGATGCGCTGTATGTACCTTTAGAGACGATCGTATTTAATGGATAACCTTCTCGTCGAACTTTTATTTCACTTTATTTTACTTTAATATTACCGTTTTTGATCAAATAACTTTTGGAATATTATTTGTTTTAGTGTAAAATTATTATTATGCAAAGAAATCACTATTTAATTAAATATATTTTTTGTTTTAGTCTTCCTTATAACCAAAAGTGAAGCTTTTGCAAGAAAGCAAACACTCCAAAGTAATTCACCTGGGTTACACACATTCGGTCCAAAATTATTTTGTTCTTGAATAGTATATAATATCTACTTAACTTAAAGACAATAAATATTATGTCTGTGTGAGGCACTTTTTAAAGGCTTTTATTGTCTTGGTTTTGAAGTTTATTGTCAAAAACAATACGAGTGTGTTTAAAAAATTTTATGCTGTTACAATAAAACTTGTCTTGCTATCGTATATTATCATATTATGATAGTTTACTGTTTGCACGATTATAAAGCAGAGGAACTTAAGAAATAAACTAGTTTCATATAGACAATAAAAGTTTTTTTATTGCAATCTATTTAATTCACTCGAGCATAATGTTAAATATTTTAATTATATTAAAATTTATTGCAACTTTTCTGACTTTTCGAAGTTCCTTGACTCAAGTGAATTACTTTACTTTAATTGGTAAGTATATAGCGTGCGACTGGGTTATTGAGTTTTTACTATTCCTCATTTACTCCGTATATAGGAAAAGTATTGTGTTTGCTAAATATCCAAAACCGGGATGTCACCTGAATTATCCGTTTTAGGTGTTTTAAGACCTTTTAAATAGGTTTCACATAAAATAAATAATTAATATTTATTCTGCTTTACAAAATCGAAAATACAATATTACAAAATATTTCTATTTTATAAGCACATCTTGGATTAATTTTATCGACTTTGCTCTCCAAAAACACCCTACTCGAGTGCATTTTAGATTTACCATCGTTTTTTAACTTTTTGGTCATCTAAAGTTGTCGCATCGACATTGTTTTGTTGGTTTTCTTCGATTAAAACAAAACGCGCCTAAAAATTCTGAAGTTTGGACCATTATTTCTGTAAAGATTTTCTTGTATATATATAATATATATATATATATATATATAATATATTATATATATATATATATATATATATAATATATATATATATATATATAATATATATATATATATATATATTATATTATAATATATATATATATATATATATATATATATATATATATATATATATATATATATATATATATATATATATATATATATATATATATATATTATATATATATATATATATATATATATATATATATATGCAATATATATATAATATAGTGCGTGTGCGCGTTCGTGAGCACAATATTTATCGTATCGTTTTACCTTTTCAACCTTATTGGCTGTAGATTTTAATCGTTCTTTTTACCAAAATTCAGAGTGAATTTTCGTAATTACCTTCAATGTTCAGATTCAAAGCTAAAATAAATGTTTATGTTTATCCTAAAATTGGAAATACTAAAGTACTATTAGCATGTTGTACTTGCTTGTAGCTTGTTGCTTTTTAATTCTTGTTACGTTAATTGATGAACAATAACATAAGTAATTATATGTTGTAAGGAGTTAGGATTGAAAAGCTTATAAGAGCAAGATGGTATTGTATTACATTTAGAGCAGTCCTGTTTCCTAAAATTCTCACGAAACTCTTGAAATCCCTATAACATGGATTATTTAAGACACCTTTGATATAAAAGTCCTACATGGGTCAGACCCTTGGTAAACTTGGAGTAGGTTTAAACGTGAAGCCTAAATCCCTATGGTTTGATCCTTTTCTCTGATTTTCATTTTCTTTTCATAAGATGTGTCAGAAAACATGATCCTGCTAAAATTCATGAATTATCAATCACAGGATGGAAAGGTTTTTTCATGAATTTTCTCCTCTAGAATCAAAATTTTCAAAGTTTCTGCAAAAGGGTTGCTTTTTCTGAGACCTTTTCTGTTGATCTTGCAGCTATCATCAATATTAATATGAACTTAATCAAAAATTTCAGATTGATTTTAGGCAAAACTTTTACGAAATGCACTTTGCAAATTGAAATTAATTTGTTGTATCTATCGTTTGTCCCTTGCTCTGGTTCCTTGGTACAAATATAAGGTATACCAAAGTCTTCCTCTGCTTAAATTTTGAACCGTTAGATATACGTTATTTTAGAGTTTCTAGGTTGCCAGACGATTTTTGTCCTCAGAATTATTAGGTAACCAAATTTCTGGGATGTGAAAACTTTTTGTTAAAACTAAGTTAAAAGCCCTAAAATGTCACTTGGCAATGTAGTTATTATTGATTATATTCCTTTAAATAAATACCAATTTTTTTTATTATTGTATTACACGTTTTGTTAATTTGAACTTTGTGCAGTAAACGCCACAATTTTAACAGATGTAAAAATTGATGACTCAGCAAAACAGGTTATCGTGGTCCAAAAAATTTAATTTTCCACAAGGTGGCAGCACAACTATACCATAGGTATGATTTTTGTATCAAATTTTCAATTCTCTAGCATAAACGCACATAGATAGATATGCACGGTAAACACACACGCAGAAAGCACGTTGTAAACCTCTCAGAACGTCATGAAAATGCCTGAAACGAATAATCATGTTAAAACCACTTGGTTTCGAATCCTCGAGTAAATAAATACTTTTCATATATACCTACGGCAGTATGTGAGGAAAAGTAAAAGATTAAACATATTTTTTTTTACGAAAACACAATTTTTATCTTAAGTCCAGTCAACGAACGGATTTATCGCGAAGTTTTAAATTTAACAAAAATTTTATTTTGAGAATCTTTTAGGACATGTTATGCTATTAAATGTTGATGCTAGTTATTAAAGTTCACTAAAACCTGCTATAAAATGTTATTTAGCAAATTAAGAGCCCTGTCTCACTCAATTTACAGGATAACATGCTCCATTAGGAATATTTGGCCTGGATAACTATTATAAACGTGTTTGTCTCTCGAGTTTATTTATAGCCTCTCTAAGAGCCATTAACACCTCTCTCTATCAATCATCGTAAAAAGATTCTCTCATTTTCATTTTTACATCTCTCTTTCTGTGATTCTTCAAAATTATTTTTCTTTTGTTTTTCAGCAGTTCTAGTTGTTTTCTGGTATTTTAGGCCTAAATTAACTGATAATGGTGTTTTATTAGTAAATTAACGTTCCTAATTAAATTAATTCTTATAGTCAGTTGTGAGATGGTGTAAAACACCAGTAACTTCTCGTATTAATATATAGAAATGGCCATAATTGACTCCCTGAAAGTATTTGTGTTTTACCAGTGGCACATTAGATGTTAATAGTCCTGCCACCATAGTTTTTATGGTTTCCTGATGTCGAATTACTTTTCAACCTTTGCCTTTCTATAAAAGTTTAAAACCCGTTATTGATTATTACCGCTATATAAGCATAAAAATCTTTTTTTGATCGGAAAAATTCTTTTGACCAAAAATAAGTTACAAGAGATTTTTTTGTCTATCAACTCTCTCTTTATGTAATTAGGAAGTGTAAAATTAGTGAGTAGAGAAAAAAAGCCGAACAAAACACCAAA
Organism: Microvelia longipes; assembly: GCA_018340805.1. Lineage (NCBI taxonomy): Eukaryota > Metazoa > Arthropoda > Insecta > Hemiptera > Veliidae > Microvelia > Microvelia longipes. Next base: position 22,623,027 of record JACMZG010001913.1, read on the forward strand.
ATCTCTCCACAAAACGTTGAGAGCCGGCTTTCCACTGTAGCTTTGACCATGAAGTTGCTTTCCTTCACTACGTTGCTAAGGGTGGTTCTGTGTCATCTCTTGAGAATCTTGAGATTTTGCGTAATATGGGGGAAAATGGCGAAAAATCTTTTTAATAAGAAAGGTGAAAGTGGGGTATCGTCGCGTAATAGTGCGGCTGTTGGTGTTTGCCCATCGCCCACCAGTCCGCTACATGACTCTGTCTAAAAGGTCTGATTGAGGCGTCTACATAGCATTTCACCGGTAATTTATTTTGTTTGATTTATTTTTATTTATTTATTTATTTTAATAAATAAATAAAGAATTTACCCCTTTATAACCTTCTTAACGTTTATATCCTTTTTTATGTTTTTAACTTTTTATTATTATGTTATTTATTCTAGTTCTTCTTTTAGTTTTGCTTTCTTCTATGTTTGTTGGGTTAAGCACTGATGATGATCGAGCGATCGAAAGCCGGCTCTGTTTATGTAAAGAATAAACGTTTTGTGGAGAGATTTTGGTGTTTTTTTGGCTTTATGAGTTAACTCCATTACTTAAAATCTTAGTTATTATAATAAGTAGAGAATTATCCTAAAAATCTCAAAATTTAAACATTTTTAAATTTCTTGTAGCGCCTTACAAGATTTATTTAGTTTAAACCAGCGTTGCATTTATGTATTGATGGTTTAGTATAACTATCTTACTACGCTCTCCCTTCTGTCTTCAATTCGAATGAGCATCTCTGAGATTAGTCTAGAATGAAAGCTGTAATATCTAAAAGGATTCATCTTTACTTTTCCTTATTTATACTGTAGGTATATAGAAAAAGTATTGTGTTTGCAAAAAAATCCGAAACCACGTTTCGGGTGTTTTTAAGCCCTCCAAGGTGGTTTTTACAAAGTTGTCTGTCTGTATGTGTGTGTGTTATTATCGTAGCTCAGTGTATTTATGCTAGAGAGTTGAAACTTTGTAAAAAAATCAGTCTACCGCTGTAGGTGTGCTATTCGGATAATATTTTTTATGACAATATTTCAAAAAATCATTAAACGCGGCATAATGGTGCGATCGTTTTGAGATTTGGCACGCATGTAGCCTGTGTAAGACTAATATATGTGCCAAGTTTCATTATCAGCATTAGTTCAATTTTTACCAAATAACGTATGTACGTTTTTTCTAAATTGTAAAGAATCAGGTATAATCTAATTGAGTTAAAACATTAGTACAACTGTATATCTTTACGTAATAAATAAGCACACTAATTCGTTTGAATACGAAATGTATATCTACGGTTTTTGTTGGATCATAAAAGTTAAGCGGCATTGAGCTTTGTCAGTGCCTGGATTGGTGACCGCTTGGAATGAAACGGATGTGTTTACTATCTGAGGACGAGCAAGTCAAGTCCGAGGTACCCCGTAACCGATTTATTATTAAGTGAAACTCTTGTTACAAATAATTCGTGTTTTTCTGGGATTCGAGGAGGGGTTTCTTATGAAGTAGAAGATTTATACATTTTACGCTTAAATATTTTTAAATACAGTTGAAATTTCCAGCTTGTTAGCAAAATGTGTTTATCATAATTCCATTTACAGTTCATTTATGTTTATAAACAAATTCACACCTTAATATTATGATAAAAGTTTGCTTGAGTACTTAAATGCTTTAATTTTTTTTAACATAAACTTCGTTCACAGGTGGGGGATGGCAAGGTGGTTTAACATCCAGAGCAACCCCTTTGGTGGTTCAACTTCAACTGTTCACGAAAATGGTTCAACATGGGGACCGACCCCCATTTTTTTAATTTATAGTTTAGAGAGTTTCAGGGTTGAACTACCGGGAGGTTGGGGGGGGGTAACCCCCCGAGAAGGTTGGACACGGGGTTGAACCCCTGCCAAACGTAAATAAGCAACCCCGTGTGTTGTTATTTTAACGAAATGCGCTAAAAATTAGCATAAACAAAGTTTTTTTTTTAAATAAGATGGAATATTGATGTGATGTGCTATATTCATACCTTTGGTATGATTACTATGGTTTTGTGTAATCTGTAGGAAGATATGCTTATAGAATCCGGAAAAATTTAATAGTTAGTTGTGACGCTAATGTTCAGGTTAGAAACCACATACCAGTAAGAAATGCTTGATTGTTGAGGTTGTTAGGATTGTTGAGCAAAAAAGCGCGTACTTCAAAAACAATTTACCTGGCTTACGAATTCCGTGGCAAATCTTTGTTTTTTGTAATTTATTATTTACTTATTTTTAATTTGATTCTTGTGAAAATAAAATATTAAAATTTTTATCCTCTCCTAAGAATTTAAAGCCCATATAAGTAAAATAAAATCTAGACACATCTAAATGCATTTTAAACAGGTTTAAATGTAAAACTTTTATCATTTAAAATAAAAGATAAATGTCTTTTCTACAAACTTTTGTGTGCTTTTACTTTAACTCGAGAGTTAAAAATACTTTTTAAAAGTGTTTTTTTAAAGACCTTGCATTTTCACGGCGTAAGACTCGACATATAGTGTTCATGTGTGTAAGTACTCAACATGTTCACAAGCTTTAGCAACATGTATTGCAAAGTTATGTAACTTTTTTCCTGTTTTAAACCATGTTTAAGTTTTGAACGTGTGAAATGTATGAGTTTTCATTAAAAAGGTTTTAGTATAGAAAACTTCTTTTGCGAAAATTGAGTTTACGGTTGTAGGCTTAATTTTCTTTAAGTTAAGCTATGAGGTTTTTCTGAAATAAATTCCTTATGTGGTAAGTGAATTTGTTTTATGTGTCTTAATTAAATTTTATGATTTTACTTCTTTATTTTCAATAATAGGAAAGGAAAGAATTTTAATGAGAAAATAATTCCAGCCCAGAGTTTCGCATGCCGGGTGAATTTTCCTTTAGAATGCTTCCTTTTTACAGTTTTTGATCACGGAGCTCAGGCTATTACCTTTGTTACTCTTTTCGGTATTCGGGTCCATATTTGAACCTTTTTATTACTGTAATTCGGGTCGATATTCCGACGAACTTCTCATTACTGTATTCGGGTCCATATTCGAACCTTCTTATTACTGTAATTCGGGTCCATATTCGAACCTTCTCATTACTGTAATTCGGGTCCATATTCGAACCTGTCGGTCCATTTCGAACCTTCTCATTACTGTAATTCGGGTCCATATTCGAACCTTCTTATTACGGTATCGGGTCGTATTCGAACCTTCTTATTACTGTAATTCGGGTCCATATTCGAACCTTCTCATTACTGTAATTCGGGTCCATATTCGAACCTTCTTATTACTGTAATTCGGGTCCATATTCGAACCTTCTCATTACTGTAATTCGGGTCCATATTCGAACCTTCTCATTACTGTATTTCGCATAAAATTTTAATGAAACTTTGTATAAACTCAAGCCCTATGATAGAAACAGCTGGTTTGTTCAAAAATGATCTCTTTAAAAGACGGCTATTTTGCATTTTTCAAGAAATTCCAAAAATATTGAAAACTTATTTTGCTAAGAAATAGTGTTATTGTCAAAGTGATAAAGTGAATTTTAGTCGAATGGTTTTGAGTCCAACAAGACCTATACCATTTTCGTGGCTATCAAAGTCTTCTAGAGATTAAACTGTTGGCCGCGAAACAGCTCGTGTTTTCTATTATACTAATAATAATAATACCCGTTTAGAGCCTAGCGGCTCATCGGATGTAAACCCTGCGGGAACCACTTCAGGTAGTAGTGGCAACTGTTACGCTGAAAGTGTAATCTAAAATTGGCGATAACTGATTTTTTTAAGATTATAAAAAATAATCTTAAATAAATTGAGAGCGTAACCTGGGATGCGAGCCCAGACTTATGTGTGACCAACGCTCTAACGACCTCTGTCACGGAGGGCAACCATGTTTCTTTATGATTTTTGTAAAACATGTTGTTTGAGCGCTTGATTTGTTAAAACTATAAATGATCTGATAAAACACATCTACGAGTTGTTGTTGTTAATTTAATTGAATTATTTGCTGATTTTTTGCAAAAAAAACGTATACAAGTCATTTGATAAAAATTGAACTAATGCTGATAATAAAATGAAACTTGGCACATATGTTAGCCTTATACATAGCTACCCGCATGCTAAATTTCAATCGGATCGCATCATTTGTCTGCGGTTTATGATTTTTCGAAAGTTTTCTGAGTCATTATTGCGGGTTAATGACGTCATAAAACAAATAGTTTTTTAACACTTTCTTCGCATCTCGCCGGCACTGATGATGGACTGTTTTAGTCTGATAGTCGGCTCTGTCATTAAACTATAACAACAGTGGAGAGACTTGTTTCTTATTTTTCCTTTTGTTTGTGCTAAGTTTTAACTCTCTAGCATGAATACACTAGGAGCTTCGATGATAACAGACACACACACGTATACAGATAGGCAACCTTAGAATAATACTATATACAGAAGGAGCACTACTGATAACACGAAAGGCGGTTCACTGGTGCAACTAAGTAATGCTGCCACCCTAACAATATACAATGTTCTAAAATAAAGTTGGCAATACTTCCGGTTGCTGAATTATTATGTTCTATTATTAATTAATGATTGATTATTTATAAAATACTAATATAAATATCGGTGCATTACAATATTTTAAGCATTTTAAATTGTAGTTTAACATATTTATTATAATTATATACAAATAGTAGTCCTCGTCAACTAAATGTAGATTCTCGTATTGCGCCACCCTTTTGCCATCGAAGACCAGTTTTATTAAATACTCAGCAGGTGTTTTAAGTTATTATATTTGTTCTTTACGATCTTTCTTCATTAAAAGATATTATGACAAATATTTAAAATAATGTTTTGTTGTCAGGTTGGCAGCATTACTTAGTTGCACCAGTCAACCGGCTTTCGTGTTATCAGTGGAATTACATTGTGTTTATGGTCCTGTGCTCCTTCTATATATAGTATTATTCTAAGTAGGCAACTTAATGAATACAACTCAGGAGGTCTTAAAAACACCTAAACGGATAATTCAGGGGACATACCGGTTTCGGATTTTTTTGCTAACACATTACTTTTCTTATATACCTACGGTATATATGAGGAAAAGTAAAAATACTTAAATAACACAGTATTTAAAAAAAACATGTGATAGATCTTAAATTAAAAGAAGCCGAACTGTTTTTTTCTTTACATTTTTGTACTGAAGTGTTAGTATTATTTTAAATATATTATTTAAAATATTTTAAAATAATATTATATTATATTAAATTTATTAAATAAAATAAAATACTAAAAGATTTATTTCTTTTAATAATATATATTTACAATGTATAGTCACTATTAACTTTATAAATATATTTATTTATTTATTATTATGAAAATAATAGTTGATATTTATTTGATAAAATATAATGTTTTGTTTTTCGGTGTCTGGTAAAGAAAAAGAACGAAAGCTTTTGTTTAAACCGGACAAAGGGATTAGAAATAACAGACTCCTGCCAAAACGTCCCAGCCCTTTATAGGGCAGGTCTCGTTTAGGTTATAGTTTGGTGAGAGTTTCCAGTTAAAGCCTCGTGACTGGTTAGGATTTATATTGCCTAACATAAGCTAGAGAACTGATTCCATTGATGTGGTCTAACCACTGGAAAGCAACAATGCTTTGTAAATGGTACAAATGTTAATAAAATTATGAAAATATTCAAACGGTAATGTAAATGGGTACCTCATGTATACTCTTGCTTGTTATATCTACGTATCAAATAAGCAAACACGAAATTCTTCCCAGGTGTAGCTTTATAGATGTTATATTCCTAGGTAAATCTCGCTTAATTATATTGTATAAAATATTAATTCTTCGTAAGCATGGTTGTATTAAATATACATTGTGAATGCTAAGCATGCTTTACAATTGGAGGACTACTACTTTTAAATTAAGCATAAAGGGATAGTTAGGCTTCTATTGGAGCATCTATGAGAGGCAACAATTAGAGTGGGACATTAAATCGAGCCATTACTGATTAAATATTACGAATTATTAAATAAACATTTACTTACTTTGTTTTAGCTCGTATTATTGTTAAATTGTGTAATACTATTATTAATATTATATAATAATAACACAAATTACTTTTTGACAACAATTTACTGTTTACTTTATTATAATTTGTTTATGTCTCTAAAATAATACTAGATGAGAATAAGTTTATGGCACAAAGGTGATTAAATTAAATTGAATATATTTTACTACTACTACTACTACTACTATATATATATATATATATATATATATATATATATATATATATATATATATATATATATATATATATTTATATATATTATATATAGCATATTAATGTTAGTTGAAGCTAATTCAAGGAAAGAAAACTCTATACGTAACGTCTAATAAAACTTTTTTTTTACGTCAATGCTGATAGCAAAGCACGTTGTGAATTAGGATTAAATGGCAGAGTTTTATGGTACTGAGCTCTTTATCTTGCATTTTAGGCTTTTTTTTATCTTAAACTGGTAAAATTAACTGGGCGCAATGTATTAGCCCGCATATCAAACTTAAATACATCAAGACTTTATTAGCACAGTTTTGCTTGAGGTTTTGTTTGTCTCAAAAACTTTTAGGGTCAACTATCATTCTTAGAACAATTTTTCTCAAAAATGTCTGAAATAATGTTACAAATGACACTAAATAAAATTTTTATTAGTTATTCTGCTTTACCAAATCAAGAATCCCACTAAATACTTTTATTTTATAAGCACATTCTGGAATGGGTCGTGCTCGTGCATAGCTGGAGCATTTTGTGAATGGATATTTATCTTCTCTTTGTTTTTTGCTAGAAGGAGTAAAGAAAACTAGTTTTGTCAAATAAAATATACAATAAATGTACCGGACATAAATGCATCCATACAACACTTGAAGTGACTGTTTTTAATTTGAGTTCTTATGGTGCTAAAACGAAAAGACTGAAATATTTTTGCTACCACAAAACTTCTTTCTTATATTATAGGATTTAGAGAAGCAAGTATTATAAAGGCAAAAATTATAATAACCTTATTCTTATTTAAAAGAGATTTTGTTGAAACGCATGAGTAGTTTTGAGGTATTACATTTTCTTAGAATGGCAAGTATAAATTCAAGAATTGTTTCATTGCTACGATTGTTGGTTTTTTTATTTCTAAGTATATCTTTGACATATCTTTGACGTGGATTTCGTGCGGGTTACATTCTAGATGAAAAATAAACCATGAGAAATAAGAGCGATGTTGATAGATATCGATTTCTTCAGCTTGGAAACACCTCTTGTAGTTCAACTGGAAAAAATTATTAATACATTTACCGTAATGCAGGTTCCACGTGTATAAAATTTTAACAATGAAATTTAAATAAAACTTGTATATTTAAATAAATAAATTGTAAATGACCGCTATAGTCAGACCAACTTAATTTGAATTGAAAATCTTATTTTAGTCAAATTTTTAAGAAGATTTAAGTTGGCAAGCAGCACTGGTGATTTCTAAAATTACTCTTCAATATGCTGTGTTTAGTTATTTCTAGTTGTATACATGTTTTAGAAAAAAATGTGTCATAAGTGAAGTTATTGTAAATTGTGTTTTTAATTAAGCTAACTATTTTCTTTTTCACTTTCCAAACTCAAGTTTTTACAATTAATTGATTTTAAATAAAATAATTATTTTGATTGATAAATTTGAAATTGAGTTTATAAATTGTAAGTAATGTTCTTGGGCGCTTAAGAGACGAAAAATTCTGGCGCAGTGGTCCACATGCCGGATGAATTTAGGTTGGAATGCGTGCTTCAGTGCTTAACAAACCATTTCTTACTTATAAGAATACTCTATGACCAAACACTAAAATTATTTATTAATAATTTATTTATTTCTGTGTTTTTCAAAGGAAATAAAATAGCCTTAAAAGATAGACACTTTCTCGGATCGATATGAAACTTGGTACAAAAATCAACCTTGTTAATGCCCTAATCCCTGTTGTTTATGAAATATGTGTAAGGCCATTAACCTACTATAATGACCCACTAAACATTTTAAAAAGCACACATCTTTAAAAATTGCTTGGATCAGGCTGAAACTTATTACACCTGTACTTCTTTGTATGGTTAACAAAAATACAAATATGCATTTTATTATCAGTATTAGTTCCGGTTTTCGATTGACATATATAACATAATATAAACAAATCCCGTTTTTTACTTATACATTTAAAACATCGCTTATATCATGGCAGTATGTCACATAATGCCATGATATAAGCGATGTTTTGGTCATGCAATTGACTTAAGTTTTTTGCATTTTTGGTCACTCTAAGTTCTTGCATCGGCTACGGACCATTTATATTCGATTCAGCGCCCCAAAAACATTTTTTCGTCACAACCTTCGAAATTTATTTTTCTACCGTATCTTGTGTTTCCAAAAATTGATTTTAATTTTTTGGTCTGTTGAACCAATAAACATGTGAGACTCTGGTGTGGTGAGTTGTATATATATATATATTATATATATATTATATATATATATATATATATATATATATATATATATATATATATATATATATATGTGTGTGTGTGTATATAATTCTATACGTTAATGAGAATGAAAATGTAGATAATGATGTTGTTTTCTATTAGTTTTCAAACTATTTTTGAACTGTTTATTTTCGATGTGGTTTTCGTGCGGTTTGATTGCATTAGCCAAACCTTGCATTATTCCCTGAATTATTCTCGTGTAATATCGCACTTAATAATCCTTTCGGCTCAATTATATTAGGTTATTTATGTCTGTTCTTACGGAAGTGTCTATTGTTAATAAATTGTGCGAGCTTTAAAGAAGTCATTTCTTCGCTTCTAATTTGGGCCTTCTAGATTAAATGTGTTCTAGTATCATTATTGATTACAAATGGTAAGAAAATATACTTTTGAAGATTTAGGTTTTCCGGTGGTAGCCGCGTCACCATTTCATTCAATGTAGATGAAGAATCTCACGTTTCGAAGCGAAACGTTGGCTTTTTCATCTACATTGACGCTGTCAGCACTAGAAGACCTGAATCCATAGATATTGTTTATCTATGCCTAAATCTTCTTGACAACCGCGGAAGCCTACGCAGTTTATACGATGATTTTGACATGTTTTGATTTGATGTGATTTACCTATTGAAAATATGGTGCCAGAATTGAAACTTTTAGCCTTCGAGACGATCGGTAGAAGTGTTTTTCTGTTAAATTGTTTTAACTATTACTACGCCCGAAAAAATAGCATACGCTACACGTATGCATATACTTTTTGCCGGCGGTTGTAAAGTAGCTCTTACATCCTCAAAAATGAAGGTGAAATGCGTTTCTCACCGTCTGCGACAGTTTCCTAGTTTTCTAGTAGTTTACTACGAGGTTATAATATTTCCTTCCTTGTTATTCTTACTTTTTAGCGTATTTTCAAAGAAAAAATGAGCTTATGAGATTGGGGTTTTATGACTCGTACATTTGAAAATTCGCTTATATCGTGGCAGTATGTCAGTTATATAAACCCGTAATATGACGAAGTGATAAATTACCTTGACTATTTTATATTTGTGGTAGTTGGAATGCCCGGGGGCCCGCAAGCATCCTCCAGCGCTGAGGCCGCGGAGCGTCGAATAGGCCGAAAGTCTCTTGTTTTGTTTATCAAATAAAAATAATTAAAGTGTTTAACAATCATTTAAAGTTTCTTAGAAATTGAAAATATGCTGCCAGAATTAAAACTTTTAGCCCTCGAGACGATCGATAGAAGTGTTTTTCTGTTAAGTTGTTGTTGACTATTACTACGCCCGAAAAAATAGCGTATGCTACAAGACTGGGAATGGGTTTCTTACCTCGGCTACTTTTAGAATAAAGTCGCACTGAAATGATTTTTTTTCTGTCTTGTAACATTATATAATATTATATAGTCTGAATAAAATTATTTATGCTAGGATCAGAGATAGGGGTGTCATTTCCCTCCGGCATGATATATAACATGTCCTACCCGGCATTTATTTTAATTTCTGCTCAAAGCCATGTTGACCCTTGGTTTTACAACCTTTCTAATCTTGAGACAAAGTTAAAACAAGTGGCCTTTGGCGGCTTGGCTGCTTCACGGTGTCGACGTGCGATACAGCCTTGATATAAGCAAATTTCACAATCTTTTAGCCAAAAGCGTGATTTTCATTAGTGTTTACGTTTACTTATTGTCAAACGATACAATCAGAACTAATTCTGATATTTAATTTTAACTAAGTGTGTGTGTGTGTTACAAGCAGTACACGTGTGTAAAATATTAGTTTGGTCAACTAACGATTGGAGATTTTGAACTTTTAAAATTTTTGTTGAATCATACTAATTTTATAAAAAATACTGTTCAGTTTATTTATAAAGTCGATTTTTGTGTCAAGTTTCATTTAAGTTTGAAAAAGCATTCAGAATTTATCGTATCCTATAGAAACGTCTTGGAACAAAATCCCGTACATACATATATTAATAAGGAATAGGATTAAAACTACTTCTATTCTCTTAACTTATTATTCTAATTTTTGACGATTGTATGTTTAATACCAGAAGGAGTATACCCAGAAGAGAGGGCGAAATATAGTATAGAAGAGTAGAATTATTCTTTGATTCCTCTATGATCTTATTAAAAATACTATAATTAAATAAATAAGCCTTTTATTAAAACTGTTAATAATAATTCTCAATGTTTATAATACGAGCATATTTAGTACGGATGCATAAAGTTATGATATATGGGCAAGTTTCAAATCAGCTATTAACGAGGCACCCTTTAGGTTTGAAGCTACATATCATCCAAATAATTTACATCTGAAATCAAATTATTACATCTACAAAAAAAAACTTACATCTAAACTATTAACAAAATTAATAAATTTTAAATTCATATAACTAAAATTATTTGTACACTTTTATTTTAATTATTCAATTTATTAATTAAATTCTAATTTTTATTTATTCATTCTAGAACTTAATTTAATGAGTTATTTCTTTTATATCATTTGATACTACCGAGCTTCGCAATTTTTTTTCTTGATTAAAAATATAGATTTTTACGTCGCAAATTTACTTGCTGTAAAGTTTATATAGTATTACAAGTTTTTTATTTATAAATTTTTTAAGAGCACTAAAGTTCTTGAAATGCTGCTGTATTTTTTAATATTTTTTTTTAAACGATGCCTTGTTGAAAACATTTTTAATCCAAAGTAGCGATTGTATATTTTATTTGTTAAACCACTCTATTTTTAGTTTCAATCGTGGTCTCGGTGAGGCTAAGTAGTTCTTTAGTACCACTTTCAGCTAAACCTAAAAGCTATATAAAGAATGGATAAAAGGAGAGCGATACCAGATTGAAAAAGATAAGCCAAATTGATCGGACGTACTGGGGGAAGTGACTAAATAAATGAGCATGGATTACATACCTATAGAAAACTGAGAAAAAAACCATTTTCCTTTTGAGCTGTACTCTTTTATAAGAAGGTATTTTACTTGCGAATCTGTTTTTTCGCATTATAGTAAAAAGAGAACGCATTAATCATTAAACTCACTTCCGCCTTATAGTATGTTAACGAATTGTAAAGAAAATTATGTTTATGGGGTTCTCAGTTGGGTAGGAAAAAATTAGAATACCTTTTCAGCGTGTTTTCTGTTCTAGAATGCCCTAACTTTGTTTACGCATTAATCTCTAAAATTATGTCTTTACTTTATACACGTATTAAGAAATAAAGTATTGTAGTAACTTAACATTCTCACTGACTTTTAAACTTTAGTCACTGATTTGCTTGTTCTGACGAATTATCTGCTTAAAAATAGATTACGATTATTCTACTGATATACTTAAGAATGATTCATTTTAATGCTCTAAAATGCTTTCTGTTTTCATAATTCTGTTTATGCGTGTTTTAGAACTAAGTCTCAGAAAGTTGTTCTAATTTCAATTTTTCTGGTTATAGAATATTATTTAGCGTCATTAGTTAATATTTAAAGCATCTTATATAATAAATTAATGGTTAATATTATTGAAAATAATATAAACACGTTTGCTGTGCCTGTGTTTTAAACTATATTGTGGCATGGCATTAGTTTAGATCAGTTGAAAAGTTGAAAGTTATTAGTTATGGTAAGAATTGAGTCGTTTAAACCCTACTATTTTATTTAGGAAATACTAACTATCTTCTGGTTGTAGGACACAACTCATTATACGCCGCTAAAGCAGGTGTACTCTTTAAGTCATACTTTTTTGACCATATTTGTACCCCGACCAGAACAGGCTATACTGTAATCTAGGAAGAGGTCCAGATTGTGCTCTCTATACCCATTAGCTATTTTATTACTAGTTCATAGTGATGGAATCAATAGTCAACACTAGTATTTGACTAATTCGCATCATCAAGCGTCAGAGTGCATAATTAGTATGGGAGTGACAGTAAGATGCTTCAAGGTTGTACCTTGACGCATGAATTTTTTATTAGATTTTTTCCTGAGAAGCATGACTTTTTTACAGGACTAATTTTTTCTGTTTTGGCATGACTTTTTTTATTGGACAAACGTTTTGTTGGTTTTTTTCTGTTCAGGCTTGATTTCTTTTATAGGACTAACGTTTTGTTTGTATTTTTTTCTGTTCAAACTTGATTTTTTTATAGGACAAACGTATTGTTTGTATTTTTTCTGTTCAGGCTTGGCTTTTTTATAGGACAAACGTTTCGTTTGTTTTTTTTTCTGTTAAGGCTTGCCTTTTTTATAGGACAAACGTTTCGTTTGTTTTTCCTGTTGAGGCTTGACTTTGCTGTAACTATTAATAAGGATCACGTTTAATAAGATCAAGTTTCAAGAAAATTATGTACTTTAATAAAACTCTTTAAAAGCAAAAACTCTTTACTTCTTTATTTACCATGATTACAGTTCCGGGAATCTTTTATTGTATTCTTCTGTTAAAAGACCATATATCATCATTTTTTCTCTTTGTTTCTTTACTGACTTTTTTTGGCTAAAATGACCCCTCAAAAGAGAGATATTGACTCTCAAGAGAGGCTTACAAATAAAAAAGAAGTTAAAAGTTATTTGTTAACTTACCCTTTTCAAGAAGAAGGGCAAAAGCTAGAGCTTGCCCTTAGCTTTTCTTGAAGCCCTGTATCCCTTGTAGAACCAAAGGGTTATAAATTGCTTACTTCTTCTAACAGATGACGCCTTCTTTTTTCTTGTTACTTGCCTTAGAGTAAAAACTGATAAAAAATGCTATACAAACTCTCATAAAGTACAGTTAAAAATATTTTGGTTGTACTTTTCCTCATTATATATTATTCTATCTTTATAGATAAAATATTGAAGCTTACTCAATAAATAACTGATTTAGTTTATGAGCTTGATTTTTAGTACCATTTATATCATTCTTGCCGTGGTACATTTTAAATGTCTTCGAAGATACTTTGAGAATTCCTTTTCTTTTCGCTGCTTATTTTTCTTCAATCAAAGCTCGTCTTGATACTAATATTTGGTAGAGACTTCTAATTTAGTACTATCGTATACGCTTTTTTTACCAAAACCTAAAATATAATCGAAAAATTAATCCGCGAATTGCAATAAAAATACATTTTGATAAAATTGATCGAAATTTATTAAATTGTAGACTGTTATGTGTTGTGAGTAGAAATAATCATACCTCTTCTGCAATTTAAAGCCCTCTACATTATTTAAACAAATTAGCTATCATCTTAAAACGGTAACTCCCAGCCAGGTTTATTCATTTAACAACCTTATATGGGCAACACAATATAATTGTGCGAGAGACACCTAGGAAATGTAACAAGAAAAATGCAATGCTACATCTGGGAACTGTTCTATCATTCGACATTCGTCATCATTGATGGCTCGACATAATGCCATGTCCCACTCTGTTTCGTTACGTCTAACTCGTCAGGGCGCCGACAGAGCCTGAACTCACTCTGACCTTCAATTAATGCCGAAGAATATAATGTATGGGCATATATGGGCAACCTTACAATTTAAAATTTACTTAAATCCTTGGTAACAATGAGAGAGCATATCTACTATGTATTTTGTAAAAAGATAGTGTAAAAGATAAGTGCTTGGGGTAAAGGCTATTACTTCTAACTAAATTTTGAACTGTATTAGCTTATAATACATAAAGCAAAGGGATAAAATAGAGGCCTTAGGCGTCCTGGCTACTGTTTCAGACCAGTAATGCTTTTGTTAAATTGTATACCTTATTGTTTTGTAATTATTACATGATATTTTACCTGTATTTAGTTTATTTTGATTTTGTAATCTACTCCGTTACATTCATTACATGCATGTGTGTGTTACTTTATTTTATTCTTTTTACAAATTTTAAGGAGGAAATTTTTTTTTATAAAGCCAAGAAATTATAATTTAATTGACTTAATTATTTTAAAGAATTTATTTCAGTACATACGTGCAATAAAACATGCTAAAATAAAAAAATATTATTGTTTTTAACTTTTGTTCATAATTTATTGTGTTTTTTCCAAAAGAAACTGTGAGCCTTAAAGCACTTTAGTGTTAAGAGTGAGATCGTGTCATTCTCAGCATCGATAAGATTATATTGGCTTTTATTTTCTGATGTTTTAAACTAAATGAAGAGGTGGGGTGATAAAACTAATTTCACGTTATATTACCGAGAAAACAATGTGTTATAGAGAATATTAAAACAAGTTGTCTGATTGTAAAGAAAACAAGAGGCCTTAGGCCTCTTTGCTGCTACACGGCGTTGGCGCTTGGGGCCGCGCTCCCAACTGATTTCTTCTTTTTTTTCTTTTTTTATATAGACTAATACAACAACAAAATAATTGTTTTAAGTATTAGACTTGACACAGTTTTAGAGACTTGATAAGAAATGTGAGAGAAGCAATTCAGTGATTGCAATCAGAATAATTCCTAAGATTAATATCTTAAGTCAGAGCTAAAATTTTATGCATCTATAGTACTTTAAAAGGTAAATACAAGTATGAATTTAAACATAGATACCAGCTTCGGTTTTAAATAATGTATAGTTTTATGCAAAACAAGATGTCTTCGATCTCTAGGCCGCTACGCGGCTTTGGCACTGGGGTTGTTGTGCTAATAAAATTTTTTTAAAATGGCAAATAGTAACAACTTGCAAACTTGTGTATCTATTGTCCATTTAAAGAAGTGCATTTGTATCAAGTTTTATTTTGATCGTTGTCTGTCCTGATGTTTAACGAATTTCTTTACATTTTTGTTGATGCAGGACAACTAGATGAAAAGTTTCAACTCTAGACTATAGATGGAGTTAAGCTTAACACTGATAGCATATAGTTTTGACATTTCCTGACTTTATTGAATTAAATTTAATATTTACTATACGTGTATAAAATTTCATCTCAGCTTTGTTATTTCTTATTTATTTTTGTAAATTATTAAATTGAATGATTCAATGTTATTATCTATTAATTGAAGTGTTTTTACTGACCATTTTATTAATAAAATAGTAGAAAGTTATAAAATTTTGAGCAGATTAAACATTAAGTTTGACATAATCTTTTCTGTCGACTTATCTTTATTGAATTTAATCGAATAAAGCAAGGTAAAAACAATTTAATTTAATTTCAATTGACTAAGATTGCCATTATGTGCCTTAGACTTTTGATGAGTGAATCAGTGTCAAATTAGCTTAAAATGGAGCTTTTATATTTTAACAGCTATTAATTATAAACCTGAATAAGGTCAATAAGATCATATATTTAAATAGTATTAAAATTTACGGCAGTGAAAATACTCTTGAAATGATTTCTGAAAAGGGTGTGGTACTAGGCGGGGAACCCAAAATAAATTCCGACATCTGAAGCACTTACTAAACCTATATCTAAGTTTAGAGATAGGCTGCATTTAAATGCAGCTACTTGGTGCATCTATTACACCGGTTTTATATCTGCTACTCACCGCTGTTTTAAACTATAATTACTATAAACTTTGATGCTTATTATAACATAATGAAGGTTTAATTTATTATTTGTATAAAAATTAATTAATTAGGTTCCTGATAGTTTTGAAATGTAATATTTTATAATAGTTTCAGTTTGTTCTTTAATCGTTTGACAGCCCTTTAAAAGCAGTAAAAGAAGAATATTTATTCATTTCTCCACAACAATTATTGTTTTTATCATGTATAGTAATTCAGTCTTCCTTAATTTGTATTATTCCTTATTTGTTATTTATTTTAGCGTATTTTCAAAGTGAATGATTTATTTTTACATTTTACTACACTTATTAGCTATTAATTGATGTATTTACGTATTTTTACTGACTATTTAATCAATAAAACAGTAGAAAGTTGTTAAAATCAGAGCAGATCAAACATTAAGTTTGAAATAATCTTTTCTTCCATTTATCTTTATTAATTTTTAAGAATTTTATTTTATTAATTTTATAAATTGTACTAAGTGTTTTATTAAATAGGACATTAATTATAAAGGAACTTTATATTTATTAGTGTTTAAGCCTCCTAGTGGAAAAATAATTAAGCTTTCATTTTAATAACCTTTTTACGTTCCAAGACTTTATGTTGGCCTTATTAGATAACTCATTAATTTATCCTATAAAAATTAGTTTTTGAATTTTCTTTATCTTTATTTAATGTGAAATAAAAATCTTTTATTTTAATTCAACGTAAATGTCAAAATAAACTTTTAGTTTTAATTAGCAAATTTCTTTTGTATTTTATTATTATAAAACTTAATTTAAGAGATTTTTTAGCTTGAATTATTTTTATTATAGCAATTAAAATGAATGTTTATTGCTTATTATAATATTTTTTGAATAAATGTAAAAAATAATATTTTATCCTTAAAAGTTTAAGAAAGTTTGCTTTAAAGTTAGCTTTTCGGATAAAATATAAACGGATTTTTATGATGTGACAAGATTAAAATTTTAAAAGAACTGTTGCTTTTCCTAATTTATACCTTAAGTATAAAGGGAAAATAATTTCTAAACACTGAATATCCGAGACCGAATTATCAACTGACTTTTATCCGTTTAAGGGTTTGAAGACCTCCTGAGTAAATTTTACTTGTCTTTTGTACAATGTGTATTCCTGCTATCATATAGTAAATCCTAGTGTGTTGTTGGTAGCAATTTTAGAACTTAGTACAAAAATCAATCTTTAGGGCCGAATATTTTTTTGATTACATCAATAACTCATGATGTTGTCATTAATGACATCAAATTAACAGAAGACGCTAAAAAATGATTTGGCACAAATTTAGTTCTATATAAGATCAACAAATGCGCCAAATTTCATTACATTATCAGCAATAGTGCGATTTTTATGTATTTGAACTACATGCATACGATTAATAATTATATGCTTATTAATAACTTAAAATAATTAACTAGCTTTATTTTTGTACCATATGGTATCATGTATACACAGTATATAGAGATTAATGCCATTCATAACATACATTAAAAAAAATATTAAAACTTAAAAATATTAAATTGGTTAAAATTCGGCATGCGTTTATTTCTTTTTGTAATAATCCTGTATAAAAAGATTCATTAAATGACGGCTGGTATATTTATTCTTTTTGTTCGACAACTAGTTTTAAGCAGAATTGAGTATGGCTAGTACGTAGCTCGGTGATCTCAAGAAATAAGAAGAATTTTTTGAATGACAAAAGACGAGCGAGTCTAAAGACATACTGCAATATAATTTTTTACTTCGATTTTTTTTATTTTAAGGACGAGCAAGTCTAAAGACATACCTGCTATATAATTTCTATTTTTACGATTTTACTGCTATATAATTTTTACTACGATTTTTATTTTAAGGACGAGCAAGTCTAAAGACATACTGCTATATAATTTTTTACTACGATTTTTTATTTTAAGGACGAGCAAGTCTAAAGACATACTGCTATATAATTTTTTACTACGATTTTTTATTTTAAGGACGAGCAAGTCTAAAGACATACTGCAATATAAATTTTTATTACGATTTTTTATTTTAAGGACGAGCGAGTCTAAAGACATACTGCAATATAATTTTTTTCTAGGATTTTTTATTTTAAGGACGAGCGAGTCTAAAGACATACTTCAATATAATTTTTTACTACGATTTTTTTTTTTATTTAGAGGAAAAAACATACTGCAAGTAATTTTTAACGGTTTTATTTTAGGGACATGAGGGTAGCAATTTCGATAAGGTGAGGAAATGTTTCGAGGTACTTCGTACCCGATTTTTTTAAACCAACTACGTTATAAAAATTCGGAGAAACTAAGTACATAAAAGAAAAGACTAAGTAACAGCTGCGCTGTAGGTTTTTATATAAAGTTTCCTGCTATGACTGCACAGTTCAATACCTAGGAGAGTTAAAGTAACTTATATTGAAAAGTATAGTAAAACAGTTAGAGATAAAGCTCACTGACTTCATTAATGAAACAGGAACAACAGTTCTAGTCTATTAAGCGAAATAAAATAAAGACATTTTAATTTTTATGTAAAATATTACCATTACAATGACAGAAAAAGATTGCCTAATCCGATCACTAATACACTTGTATTAGTGATTTATCAACTTCGAAAAACTATACAGTTTTTCACTACAATGTTTTTTATTTAATTTTACTATAACCTATTTTAGCCTATTTTAAAAAAACAATTTTATAAATTTATTTATATGCATTAAAAATGAATTATATTGCAAAACGCCTTTATGACTTTTAAAAAATCATTTTTGACATGAGGAGCTCAAGCTAATTCGATCACCCTCTGTTCCGTACCTGAGGTACCTGCGGAACAAGTTACTTTGTAACTTCATTAACCCCCCCCCCAGAAATATGCATACTTGTAATTTTATTTGTTATTAACAAATTAAAATGAAACTCCTTGGATTTGATAGTTAGGCTATATCCGTCAATACATCGATGCATTTCTGGACATTATTAATTGTCAACTTACGACTTCACCGTTTGGTCGTAGCATTACATCTTTAATGTAGTCATATCTCCTACCATGCTTCCACGAAACACGTTACTCCTCAAGTAGTCTTACCTGCTCTTCATCAAGTATCTACTTGACGTGCCTAGCCCCGGATGGCCCCTCTAGAATAATTGGAAGTTGGATAACCTGACATAATAACCGTCGCTTTTCATAATCTAGATAGCATCGTATGTATCGCCATATTGAAAGTGTGGAAATCCATCAAATATGTTTTTGAGAGAATCAAGTTGTAATTAGTTTGGATATCCAAAGTGATATGTTAAAAAATCAAATTTAAGTGCCGGTAACCGGCCTATACTTAGCGGAATTCAAGCAGGTTATCTTCGTCTTCGCTACTTAGCTCAGCCTTTTGCCACTTTATTATTTATTAAATGGCCATAAGTTATTTATTTATTGGTATGTACCACTCTATGACAATGAAAGTCATCATAATTTAAATCAGAATAGTGTAGATTAGTTAGCTACGAGTTAAGCTCACTCCCTTAATTAATAAGGTTTACTTACTTTAATCAAGCATTTCTTTCTAAATACATTTTATACCTTATGTATAAGGTATTATACTTGTAAACTATTTTACTATAATAATAACAATTGTAAACATTTATGCATAATTCCTTGCTTTGTTCTTTACCTGTGTAACCTTCCTACTATTTAAAGCTCTACTTTACAGTCCTCTAGGCTTCTTACAAGTATTGATTCCTGTAGTGGATCGAGCCTCAAATTGCTGAGCCCTCCGTGCGGAAACACCCTCGACTCGTTTCACGCCACCTGTCATAAGCGTATTGTTGATTAAAAATTCTCTAAAATGTATCTTAGGTACTTTCGTACATTTTGTCAAAATTTTGGACACGCTTCGGTCGTTCTTAGGATATCATGTTAGTGTTGACACTATTACACATTTATCGCTCTATCCTCATTTTGATGTATTTACAGTCACTAATACTGCTAGATTTAAGGAAAATTGTTAGACCTTTTTTAAATTGTAAATATAATGAATGATTTTTGTTCTTAAACCAAAAAAATTGGTATTTTTACTCTTGGCTAATTCTTTCTAATGTTCATTTAAGCTTCGACTTGACTTCAAACATTCAAATTTTGCACTTTGGACCATTTATTTCCGCAAAAATTGTGCTCTAAGACAAAAATATATGAGGCAAATTATGTCGCACAAAACATCTATCTTGTACTTTTTATAGAAAGAATGCAAAAAGCCCAACGAAAGTATTCCTCCAATTAGTGATAGTGGTAGTAATAAGGGAGAGTGATAGATCACCTACCCAAGACAGTAACTTATATTGAAAAAGTATAGTAAAAAACAGTTAGAGATAAAGCTCACTGACTTCATTAATGAACAGGAACAACAGTTCCTTTGGACCTACCAAGTAGACCGCGTTGTTGGGCCCTTTTTACTAACTCCCTTAAATAAAAGATAGTGTTCTATCTTATGAGTCGTAGTGCAAGCATTTTACTTCTAATCCATAGAAGAGCCGTGATTTTACTCTTAAGTTTCTATAGCTTTTACTAGAAACAACACGTGCACCAGGCCTTCCAATTTTCGTTTTTTATACTCTTTCGTAAAATTGTAGCATGCGACACTCAAAGTTAGCTGCACCACCGAAAAGAGAATCCCTTTACACTAAATATTACCCCAAGTTTCATTCATTTATGTTTATTGGTTAAAAATGTATGGGGGGGGGGGGTCGTCCACCTTATATAGTTTGCTAGGACACCTCATATCACCTAAACTGTACATTTAGTATTCAAATTAGTCAGTGTTTTAATTAACACTGTTACTGTTGTTAAAACTGTTAACAAACCCTGTATTCTTTAAAACAGATTTAAAGAATAGATATACTTCATCTCTAACTACTAAAAATATTGTCCTTTTATAATTAGGTTTAGAAGAGAACTGTTTCTAAGCTAAGTCTGATTATAAGTTTTGTTTCAAAAGACTAGGGTAAAGGATCTCAGAAGTTGTTAAAGGTTACTCGTTTTATATAGTTCAGGAAACAGAGTTTACCATATTTTACCTTTTGCTTTGTTGTTGCTTATAACTTTGTAGAGAACAGAAGTTGTTGAGGTAATTGAAGTGAGTCTCCATGACTTATTTTTAATAAATTGAAGTGACTGTCGTCAAAACAAATATCAATTAATTAAAACTTTACAATAACATAGAGAGAGAATACCCAAGGAGAATATTTCGCCTATGATCCCTAGTGTCCTAGCCTTTCAATGGCAACTGAATTGAGTAGGGTGATCTTAAGGAAGGTAGTGGATGAGATGATAAAAGTGGTGGGGGGTAGAAAATATGGTATAAGGAAGGTCGTGGATGCGTATGAGCAAAACATGAGGTTCTTTTTTAATATATGCACCTTCTCATGAGAAGTGTGTGAGGTTTGGATGAAAATGAGAACCTTTTTTTATACAAGGGTTTAAGTATTGAAGGAGTTCCTTTTAAGGGCAGGTGTGCTTGGTAGGGTGGTTAGGTACCGTGACGGCGGGTCAGGTACAAAATGAATTCTTTCATTATTGATATTTTCTTTTTTTTAAACACGAGGAGGGTAAGGATTTACCAATGTGAAAAAAGAAAGTATTATTGTAGTTTAAAATAGTAATTTGTTTTTGTATTGGATAGTAAGTGTAGAGATGTTTTATATTTTAAGGTACGGTTAGACTATAGATTTATAACTTTAGTATGGCATGATTGACATTTTTTCCTTGACGAAAGTTACCCAGACTAGACGCATTAGTGCGTGAGTGTTGGTGGTAAGTCTAGCGTATCCACATCTTTGGGGGTTGTTTTGATTTCACCCTCACTTATATCACCTGGAAAGGTTTTCAACTCTTAACTCTAATTAAATAATTTATATTATACTTACTTTTAAAATGGATGTCTTGTCAAACGAAGTGCAGAAAACAAAAAATATTAAAATAGAATTAGCGGCATAATATCCTGATTTTTTTTTTTTTTTTTTTTTTTTTAAGAAATAGTTTTCTTCTGTTTTATTGAATAAGAATAGAGAATCTGTTTAAGTTTCAAACCTAAACAGGCAACTTGGATGTGATTTCTAGTAAGAAATATACTGTAAAGGATTTCAAGTTTGCTGCTGTATTTAGTAAATACAGAAACATACTTTACAAAGTTGTTGAAATAAATAAATGCGTACACATAAGGTATTTTTTTAAAAAGGTTTATTTGTTAAAAAAATTACAATAAATAGTTTTTAAAAAAACTGGTTCATCTTTTTATTTACAATTTATATTTAAAAAAATTAGAAAAAAGTGTAAAAGTATAAAAATCTTAAATGTGAAGTAAAAAAAAAAAAAAAAATTACTTAATCTTATCAAAAACTAAGTTATAAGCTTTGCCAGTTCTTCCGCAGTATCTTAAAGCCATGTAGGGTTCCAAATTGTACTGTGTAATATCTTCATCCGATAAAATCGCTGCAAATCTGCGAGGTAGAAAAACGTCGACATATTCTTCTTGCAGCTTTTCATCGTGTTTTAAAAGTGTCGCTACTAGAGCAGCACCGTATTGAGTATTTTGCACCATAAACATACGAACAATATTATAAGGAATATCTTTTTGAAGATCTTCGATGGCAATTGTTTTTCTAAAGCTTGCGTTGCGATTAAGTTTGTCATGAAGAGACATTATGAAAGTTTCTAAAAAGACTGATGCTAATATCAAACGGTGTCTGCCTTTTATGATTTCCATCGTATCGTTAGTCAGTGGTGGGGGTTAGACTGGATAAACAATTTTTTTCAATACGAGTTCACTTACGCCCAGCTCTTTAATGTACTGGACAAAGTTGTAATACGAAATTTCTACGTGGCAACATGAACATGTGTCTGGACCCTCTTCCGCTGATTCTTGTGACCAAACACACCCCGTAATGAGTGCCGTGTCGTGTTGTAATGGGCCTGTTAAATTGTCTGGAAAAACGAATTAATTGTGCCAATTCCAGTGCGCCGCTGTAAATAGGAAAGCGGTCTTTTCTGCCAAGGGCTGTGTCATATGACATTCTCTTAGTTCGCGGAACTTTTCGACATCGATATTATCAAGGACGTCCATGATGTCAACTATGAAACTAAATTTAAATCATGTACCGTTTCACTTTATATAGAGTTTTCAATGATATTTGCGTCTATAAACACTGTCAGGCCAGATATTTTTATATTAGACATAATTTCACTGACAAATTTGTTTGAATGATATCTATAGCAGGCAATAAGTTCTTTTTTGTCACATAGAAAAGTAATGATAGGATCTTTCATTCTCGTTTGAAATAAATCTAAAGTAATTATAACTTCTGCACTATTTGACGCGTTTCTAGTTGCGTAATCATAAAGCTTAAACAAACCCTTGTACAACCACTCGTAGGCGGGAAATTTTTTATCATCAGGCGTGTATTTAATTAAAGCTACTAGTCGTACAAAATACGAATTCCCGCCCAAGTAACCGTGAGAAGTTTCTTGTGTTATAATAAAATGCTCGCATTCGTAAACTATATTATTTTGTTAAATGGTGGCATTATTCACGTTTTTTACTATCACGCTTTGATACACACACTGAACACTTTAACCCCTTACATAAGGGAGACCATCTGCAATGTTCGTTATCGGGGATGTCCCCACAATCCCACTTGGCTAAGGCGATTTTACAGTAAACACACCGAGCCACGTCTTCAAACCCAGTGTAATAAAAGCCTGAAATGGCAAGTCTCATAGGGGAGACGTGGGAGGACCAAGTTTCAAAAGTGAGAATACGCGTTTCCCAATTAGTCATGTCTAAATTTAAGGCCTCGATTTGTTTCATTACAAAGAAAGCGTTTGACAGAGCGCAAGGCACGCCTTTGGCATGTTTATAATGTGTTAAACAACGGTTTTGTAAAAAGAGTGTTTTTTTCATCGGAAAATAAGTCAAAATTGACAACTAATGGTAATTTCGAACCAAATAAGTTCTGTAAAAGTCTTCGAGTTCTTTTACCTTGAAAAAATATAAAATCATAACCTCTAAGGGTCTTCAATAATTTTATTTAAATGACCTACATCTATGCTAGCAATATATGGTCGGAATTGTAACTTTCAAATACCTGGCTCGGGCTATTTGTTCTAAAAATCCAATGACACGAATTCCCGTTAAAGTCCACTACGGCAAGTTCCTTTACAAGAACCAATGACGATTTACCATTCTCTTTAAATTTGTCACCTAAACTATCAATTACTATGTAACGCATTTTAAGGTTCTTATTATTATTATTATTGTTTGCTTAATTTTAAGTAAATAAATTTAATTTACTATATGGTGTAAATATTACTTTTAAGAAAAAAAAAAAAATGCTACTTTGAAAATTCAATGTTTTTACTCAAGCAATGCTATTTTTACAATGTGCTCATGTTAGTTATATCAGGCCCCACACTTCGCCAAAGTCTGAGCACGTAGTGGGGGACCCACCCTTTGTTACAGAGAGTGGGGATCGGACATTAAATCGGTCCTATATCTTCCAAATCTTGGACTAATAGGGCGAATTCGTCATTTAACGAACGGACCGTTTCTCTAACTGGTGGCGCGCAAATTCTTTGAGCCGGTTGCGCGCGTCTGTCCGATACTTGGTTATTATTATTATTATTCCCGTTATTGGGAATACTATAAGCGGTGGCGCTATTAGACGATGCTGTAGCGTTGCTAGTAGCATTTGACAGCAATGACATCGGTATACTAGTGTACAATATTTCACCGGCTAATTTGATTTGTGGTAACAAAAGATTTAATCTAATAGCCTGTTGTGCATTTAAATTAATTGATAACGGAGCCCTTTCCAATAGGCAGTCCAACCAGCTGGCCGTGTAGACAAAATCTATAGTTCTTGGTCTAGTTTCATAATTTATTTTAGCCGAAAAATGCTTTCCAATAAGAATATATTCAGTGTTCTTCCTTTTCTTTTCAGACGAAATTAAATCCACCATTTGCCCAAGTCCGTCAAATACAATCTTCCAATCGTCAGGGGTAAAATAAAAGCATATCTTACCGTCAAAACTAGATAGAGCAACTATAGGAGTCCGACTTGTTTTAGTTAAAGCTAACAAAACAACACGTCTTGAGTCAAGTAGAAAACTCCAAGTAATACGTAAATCTTCACAATGCTCCATATTTTATTTAGAGTACGCGCGTTATAAACGATATCAATAACAGGAAAAAAGGCGCGTTTCGAACAAAAAAGGAATTAATTAGTTTAATATTAAACGACAGCAAGGCAATGACAAAATCCAACTCTACCGCGTCACACCCCACTTCTCACCCCCTTCGCATGGTTACGCATCGCCACTACTACCACCCTAGACCTACCACCCTACCGCAGGTTGTCATGGGCACGTGCATTGGATTGTAAACAAACAACCAACACGCGCACGTACATGAACAAATTGGAACAAAAGTAGAAAAAGATTGTCGCTTAACAAAAAAAAAAATAATATAATTTATTTTAAGGTTATCCAAGAATTTTTTTCGTTAGGCATACCTAACCATTTAACTAGAGCACGATTTTTGTCCTTTTTAAGAATTTTTTCAATTAAAAATGAATTGGGGAATCGCGTTTTACGAATTTCCTCTTCGTAAAACTTGCCCAATATAGGACGTTTATCTTCATCAATTAATTCGTACATGGGCACAGATCTGGGGTAAACTTTGGCAATTTTAAACTGCTCATTAGTCCATCGGGAAGATAACCCTTTTCAAATAGAGTCTTGTAACGACTTATACGCACAGTGTCGCCAATTTTTAAACGTGGAAATCTCTGCTTCATTTTATATTTGTATAGACGTTCAAGTACGGCTCTCTCGTGCTTTTTCGTCACGTCCTTAGGTCTCATACCCGTACTACGATGTACACGACTATTGTAATCTGAGAGTAACTGTGGCAAATATTTTACCCACTTGTACTGACCGATAATATTAAAATGCTTCCACATAGCCTCTTTAAGGGTTCGGTTAAACCGCTCCACTATAGTTTTAAACTACTATACGTACTGTACTTTATCTTGTTTTCCGCCATCAATTTTGCAAAATCACGATTATAATATTCTTTTCCAAGATCTGTTTGAAGAAATTTCGGAGTAAATTTAGCTTGTTTGAAAATTTTTTGCATTGCATTAGCAACTTCTAATCCAGTTTTGCGTTTTAATGGGATTGCCCAAGCTTTTTTAGAGCCACAATCAATTGTTGTTAAAAGATACCGATATCCCATGTCTTCATACGGTATCATTTCTACAAGGTCTGACTCCCACTTGTCATCTAAGACGCCTTTAATTATAACTCGAGATCTAGGAAAATTTCTACGGGCTGGTGCATGAATCTCTTGAACTAAAGCTTTTTCAACGTTGTTTGTTGCCGATCGCCGGCGGACAACGAAATTTGGCGCTTGCGCGACATCGGGGGATAAACTAAACTGCCACTTTGCAACGTACTCTTTACTATTTAAATTAACCATTGGCTGTTGTTGTTGTAATTTAGAAGTTGTTTTAGAATCACTAATCGGTCCGGATTGTGTTAACACGGTATTGATTAATTCGTCTACATAAGCTTTAGTGCACGCGTCGGTCGGACAAATCGGAGTCCCGACATTTATTACCCTTTCTCCGCGTGCGTCTAAATCAAAATGATTACGACGTTTTCCAAACTTATTCACAGACATTACTGATTGCCCAGCTCCATTAACGTTTATTTTATACGAAAAAAAAAAAAAAAGTATAAGCACGCATAGACGATGGCGCGGGAGTTATTACTTAATTATAATACCGGCCTCTTCGAGTTCCTCTATAATAGACTCTATTTCATTATCAACCCCTGTGTTTCCCGCCATTTTTGAACCCGTTAATAAACGTAATCTATTTACTAATTCGTTTGCATTGTCCCAGTAAACATAATTTGTTTTTAGCGACGTGTAAGCATTGAAACCGTCTGTTAAACTTTTTCCCACACCGTGGCCAGTATTTTTTCTGTTTTGTTTATATACTAATTTCATTAATAAAGACTTGTACTTCCCGCCGGACGTATTGTACCGTTGAAATTTGGAATAGCCACGCCTTGCTAAATTTGTATCATTAACAATTTCGGTGTAATTGTTTAAATCGTCGAGTGTATAATCTTTACGTTCGGGTTTGCGTAGAAATAATAATTTGAAAAGTCCCGGAGTTGCCGGATATGCATTGCCTTTCACGTACAAATGATTTCCGTCTATATTCATATTTGAATCTCCTATTGTGAGTTTACCCTGAGCACCGACCCTAGGTCCGTAAATAGTGTCCAATTCCTGACGAATGCTCGAATTTCCGGTCAATAACCATTTTACATAAACTCGGGCTGACGGATTGACTTTGCTTAGAAATTGGTCTATACTAGCACGCCGCCGAGTTACCGGTGTTTGACGGGCACTGATATTTTTTATTCTACTACTACTACTATTACTAGGGGTGGAATGACTTCTAGCTCGCGGAGACGGTGAACTATTTACTAAAGTTGACGCCAATTTCGGTAAAAAAGAATCGTCAAGACTTGTCTTTTCTATTTTTCCTTCATCTCCCGTTTCGGTGGCGCTATCAAAAACGTTATCACTATTTCCGTCGTCGCCGTCATCATCATCATCATCAAAACTATCACCTTCTTCCCACTGTGTCCCAACTGTAGATCTATTTGCATGATTATTTTTACTACTACTATTACGATCTGTCCCGCTAGCGGAAAGTGTTTTATTTAAAGTTTCAGAAATGTTTTTAAGAGGTTCCAAGATAGGCTTAACACTTTCTTCAGCCTCCTTTTCCACGATCGCCCTACTTTCACGTATAAGGCGATTTTTCTTGCGCACGGCATCTCTAACCCTAATTAGTTCTCTCTTGACCTGTTTACTCTTAGGATCCATTTTTTCAACTGAAAGCCTCTTCGGGCTTTTCAAAGATTATAAAGACGTCAAACCCTTTTCTATACCGTCCCTTATTTATGTCGGACAATTTATCTATAACTAGAAAGCCGTACTCATTATCATGCCAAGTTTTGCGACACATTTCTTTAAATCGGTCAAATGACATGTCTGTATTTTATATGGTCATCATAAATGTGCCTAAGATTTAGTAAATCGGTTTTAAATATTATCAGCATATTACACTGGTCCCTTATTAAATGTTTAGGGATGTGAGTGTAGGACTGGCAAAGATAGAATGTATCTATGCCGTTGTGACGTCCCTGAGTGAAATAACGTTTTATAATATCTTGATTAGACGTCATAACATCGTCAAATACACAAATTGACCTATCTTTTACCTCATTGGGTTCGACGACGTTATTTGAATCGGAAAATTCAAAATAACCAATTTCGGGTAGTTTTTGCATGACTTTTGCTAAATACCTATACTTGGGCTGGTGAAGAGTTTTACTGTAAATGTATAAGTTTTTAAATCTCAACCCGTTTTCGTGTAAAAGTAAATTAATCATTAAACAAGTTTTACCTGACCCACTGGCTGCACACACCAGTGCACGTATCGGTTGTTTACCAAACAACGGACCGTGACGGTTCTCTATTTCACCCCTATCATTTTCAGAAGCATTAATCGACGACACATCGAGTTTAGTACGATGTTTCTTAAACAACATATTAGCATCTATTAACAATCAGGCGGTGCTTCTTCTTTGTTATATACAAATGGAATTAGTTTGATTGTCTTACGTTCTTTCTTATATAGACCTTTAATGCTGGCTATATCAACAGAATTTAATTGGTAATCGATCAAATTTGAGGGGAACTTGTCATGCCTATACCTGGGGAAAAGTAAACTATGAACTGAATTATTATGATACAACCCTAATGAGTGCGCCACCTCATGCGCCAAAGTAATAAACAATGAAACTTTTCTTCCAGACGGTCTATTCATGGAATAATCCCAATCTACATCACCGTTTAAGTGAATGCTAGACTTTGTCATAGGCTCTGGAAAAGTAGCGTGCCCTAGACTGTTTGTACTTTTAAAAACATTAGTACACATAGCAGTACCCATAGTAAGACGTTTGTGTTCGTCTTTTTCAAAACTTATTTGTATATCTGCCTCTGATGGTTGAATTGGCCCATGATCACCTGTAAATTTAGCGTACCATACTACAGTTAAAACTTCGTCATCTATATGTTTAGTCCACAATTCAAAAGCTCGGTGAACAAGATCATGTGGTATATCGCCAAATACAGCATATGTAATGACGGGTTTCTGCCAGCGTACTGGTTCTAGTTTAAAGCCTCGTGTAGAAGGTCCTGTATTAGAACTATTAAGAAAATATTCGCAAACGACTTTATTGCAATTTTTGCAATCACCTGTTTTCAGTGTACTCGGCTCCATTGCTAACAATGTACTGATGCAAAAGTTGCTATAGTCGTGCTATTTATTCATTTTTAATAGGTGGTGGGGTATATTCTTAAACTAAAAAGCCAATAAATACACACACATTTAAAAGCATATTTATAATTTGTACATTTTCTTTCTTTTTTCATTATATACATTTATTTATTTATTAAAATAAAAATGTGAAACACTAAAAAAAAAAAAAATAAATCAAAATAATAAAAACGTTATATAAAAATTATTACTATAATTTACACGTACATATTGTGTATAAATATACAAGTACGTAATTAAATAAATGCAAAAAAAAAAAAAAAAAATAAAAAAAAAAAATATATATACATACATACATACACATTATTATTATTATTATAGTTAAATGCACGCACTTTCTTCTTCTTTTTCTTCTTTAAAAAAATCCTTCTATTACCAAAGAGGTATGTGTAAATTTTTAGGGCCTGGTCCCGGGCACAGGAATATGTTTGTTGGAGTGGTCCAAACAAGCTTTGGTGCTAAATTTGGACCAAAATTCGTGGTCCGCAAATGCAGGCATCCCCATTTCGCCCATCTCTATAACGTCATGGTCCACCATGCCGAGGGATCGTAAAAACTCCTCTTCTCTCTCTCCCTTTAACATATATTTTATCACTGCTGTCACTGTACCTTTTAATTATCTCGTCCATTTTATTGTAATCTACATCGCCGGAATCCCAATGCAGTCCGTGAAAGTTTTGAAATAACCACTTGTTGTTTTGATCATCTGCAAAATTAGTGTTGGCCGACGGCACTGGGGGTTTAAAGATGTAATGGTTGCAGCAACCATTATTCGCATCTATGAGACAGAGCTCTTTCACAATAAAACTCGAATTACTCGACTTCGTATGGTTACAGCTCTTGCAGTGGCTACCACTGTAGCAAATAAAGTCAATAATTAATTCACTGGCCATTTCACTTTTAATTTAAAACTTTTATAATCGAAAGAAAAAAAAAATTTACGAAACTTTTTATGTTATTATTTAAAAAACAAGAGAGAGAGAGAGGGAGTTACTTGTACTTGAGTCACAACAAACTGGACCCTTTATAGAAAAAAGGTTGAGGGCCGTACAAGTCATACAAGCGTGAAATGTTTGTTTTGTTTTTTTCTTATCCCCCCTTCGTTACTATGCCGCTGAGGGGGAAATACTGGTATACTTTGTCGTTCAATATAAGACAATAGGCAGCTGTCCGCGGGACAATTTTCTTCAAATTCAATTTCAAGTTTTATATCTACGGGAGACGAGGAAACAGATTCAACTTGACGACTACAATCAATTACCGTTAACGGTGCACAATTAATGAAATCATTGAATGAAAGCAACGGTGCTGCGTCTCTTTTACCGTAGTAACTCTTTTGAAAATTACTGTACATCTCGTACAGCCAAGCCACACGCTTTTTATCGAAATTCAAATTTAAAGCGTTGTAAGGATACGTCTCTGAGCCAACGTGTAAACGTACATTTTTTAACTTGCACGAGTCATAAAGTGACGCGTTTTTATCGAGATTATTTAACCGGCCCGTTTGTAGACCCAAAATAGCATATCTGGGTTTTTCCAATTGTGTACTGGTTTTAATAGTCCACATAATATTAGTAGTTGTAGGCAATGTTGGGTAAACAAATAAACTCCACGAACGGAATGCCATAGGGATGGGTAGATTTTTCTCTAAATATGTCAACATTTTCAATTTATACCTGTCTCCCAATGTAATGTACGGCAATTGCCAGGTAATTTTATTAATTTCAACATTTATTGGAATAACTTCATCGGCTTTAGGTTTGTTAGCCGGGTCCACAAGTGTGAGCATATTTTCATCTCTATTTGACCTAACCAAAACAAGTTCCATGCGTGCGTTTAATAGTACATAATTATAGTCTTCACAAAAACCCAAAAGGGTTTTTAACGGTAGACAAATACTAAAATCTCCTGTCGACGTGTTGACGCTTTGATTTTCGGTTTTACCGACAGTGGGCATTGTCCAAGCACCTGAATGTAATTTTTTCACTGTCGCATCACTAAAACTTGTCAACCCTTTCATTGTTGCCGCATGACCAGGTGATTTAATGGCGTCAATCTCAACTCCGTTTATTTCAAGTCGAATTTCGCTGAAGCAATGTGCCGCTGCATTATTGGATAACGTGTAATAGTTTTGCCTAGTTATCTTTCCTTCGATATAAATCGAGCTCTCCGACGGTAAAACAAATGTATCCACTTGTTGAAACGGTATTCTTATTTCATCTGACGGTGAAAACTTTGTATTTGCGTACGGAGCGTGCGAGTGCACTTGATATTTGACTATACTTTCGTCAAATTCCGGCAATACGCCAATGTCTAAAATGTCTGCATTCATTTTTTCAACTTCTTCTTACTATTACTAACGGTTTTAATCTGGTAACCTAATTGTTTTAGAAACTTTCTATTCTCCGGTGTTAACCCTTGCACAGGTAAAGCACGACTGACCGATGACAATTTTCCAGATCTTCTTTTATGACACCCCGCCGTACTCACGCATTTCGAAGGGGGAGCGCTGTAAGTGCGTCCGCGTCCGACGCTGTTAAAAATTATCATTTTTTTATATTTTAATTTCTGTGTCTTTTTCTACTATAGCCGCCGCTAATACTACTACCACTACTGCTACTACTACTACTACTACTACTTCTAATTAAATGCAAGCGTACCGTTATCCTTTCGCCGCGTGTATCGACCAAATTTCCGTCTTGATCGACTATTTTTAATGTTATACTATCGATAACTTTCTTGGTTATATCCAAATAGACAACTGGCTGGGGGGTTTCGACAATTTTATACCCGTACGGTACGTTTGGGAAAAATTGATGCAATGTATGAGATTCGATGTTATTCGTCCAAGTACCTTTGACTATACTACACTCGATAGCCAGTGAATTGACTTTAAATATGTCTACGACTCTTTCAGACTCGTAATTTACGTTAATATCTAATATTCTAGGCTCGAAACCTAAAATTGAGG
>JACMZG010001913.1:22655888-22782281 GCA_018340805.1 Microvelia longipes
CCTGTAAAGGTCACCGACATGGGGCTCAATTTACTCTGAAGTGCGTTTAAAGATGTCCATAAATCAGTGATTTCATTTTCATCCAATGTGATATCAGAATCCAACAAATACAAATGATTATTCGTATCGTCCAGATTAGGTATGCTGTTGTAACATTCAAAAGTGAGTAATCCCAATGAGTACTCTGAATCATCGTCTAAATGTATCGGCGGAAAATATGTACTGGTTAAAATCGGCTTATTGCCAGTGAATGTCAAAGCTATTGAAGTGGACGTCATGATTTACTCGAAGCAAATGCTCTATCATCGCCAAATACTACAATATATATATATATATATATATATATATATATATATATATATATATATATATATATATATATATATATATATATATATATATATATATATATATATATATATATATATATATATACACATGTGTGTGTGTGTTTATTTTTTCAATTAGTATTGAAAGGGGTTAAAATAATAATAACTCATTTTCTTTACATATATACATTTATTTACTTACAAATATTACAAATAATAAATCTATTAATATTTTAATTATTTTCTGTTAATTTACAATTCTTTACATACATGTGTTTACCTATTTAATCATAACAAAATTTTACTACTACTACTACTACTACTTTTTGACATTAAAAGTAAAAATAAAATACATAAATGACCACAAATGACCGTATTGAAAGGTTGGATTTTTTCACGGTTATATGATAAGTTAGTTCCTTTTAAATATTTAACTAATTCTAATGGACATGGTAGTCCAAAGCTATCAAAATATACTGAGCGCGAATTGTGTACAAAATAAGCACACCAATGACTTCCAGGTTCGAATTTTGATTGCAAATTTAAAATTCCACATTCAGTAGGAATGTTTCGTTTTTTCGGAAGTTCGTCTCTCATAAAAACCCCTCTAAAACAAGTTATATTTAATTTATTTACAATCTTTAATATATCATAATTTGACAGAGCCCGATCTGGAAGGGGTATTACTAGTTTTTTGAACCGGAACGAACTATTAAACCTAGACCACTCTTCCACGGTTTTAAGTAAAGACCATTACCTACGGATACTAGTTCTTCCATTTTTTTATTATGTCTTTTTGCTTCGTCCATTTCTTGGGCTGCTTTTCGAGCGTCATTTACTGTTTTAACTATACTAGCTGCCCCACCAACAACGCTTCCCAAAGCCGCTATTGCGGGAATTAAAAAATTAATTATACCCCCATGTTTTTTTGGAAGTGGGATAACCCTAGGGTAGGGCGCTTTATATTTTTTCCTACCTAATGCTCCGTCTTTTTTTATAGCTCTAATAGCTGCCAAAGTTTTCTTAAAAATACTAGCACCCGGGGGCAAACCAAGCATTGCCCTTCTTGCGGCAGACATTCTTTTTTTCAATAAATTTGTTGTTAAAGTATTTAAACGGGATTTTGAATTCTTCTTCTTTCTTCTTCCTTGGGTAGATTTTCGTTTTTTTCTTCTTTTGCCGTCTCCGGCACCGATTTTACTTTTTGCTTTCATTGCACCTGCGACAACTAAAGCTGCCAATTTTTCACCTACTGTAGAATCACGTGCTTTTACTCGTTGCCAAGCGGTTTTTAATAATTCAAGATCGGCTCGTCTACGAATTTCACTGTCTTTACTACTATAAGCAGTATCGTGTAAATAACAGCCGTAATCTAGAGGATTAATACCAAAATCACCTTTCGCTACTCGGGCCTTAACTTTAGTGCCGGGCCCGCAATAAGAATAACCGGGTAAATGTAATTCGATTGGGAGTTTATCAATAAGTTTATTAATCAAACCGAGTGAACTACTTTTCTTTGAAGTGTTCTCTTTGAAAGATAAAGACATACTAAATTAATTATTATTACAAGTTATATTTATATATATATGTATACTCGGTCATGGCATTAATATTATTATTATTATTATTTATTATTATTATTATACGCAATTATGTCTCGTCCAAGACTTCATCGTCAGATTCTTCAACATTAGCTAATCTTGGGGGCGGTAAACTGTAGTGGCCGTGAGCAAGTGTTGTCACTTTGTCGTCTTTTATAAATCTTTTATCGTCTTTTGACGAGAGTGATAACTTTCTCACTGCCACTGTGTAAATTTTATGACAATAGGATCTTATTGTGTTAAACTGTGTATACATTTGAACGTCGTCAAATAGCGCCTTTCTATAATCGTTAAAACTGATTTTAGTTTTTACCGCGTTCTTTTGGACACCCTTAGATTTTTTTAGTTCTACGTCGTTCAAAAGTAGCATAGCGTACAGTTTAGCACGTAATCCCACCCATTCTAATATTTTACCACCTGCCATTTCATCTTTAAATTTACCTAAAACTTTTTTATTCGCCTCTGAATAAAATGGGCTATCTTTTGGCAGATTGCTAAAATCAAAGAAAAACGATAATGCCTTGGACACCTCTTCCCTCCAATCGCGCCCATTTGTGTTTAAAAAATAACAAAAGGAGTCGGTGTCACTGTAGGCTAGTTGGAGGTTATTTGGCCCAAAATGGCGTAGCATTACGTCATAATGAAATTTAGCATGTGTAATTTAGCCAAGTCAAGAATTGTAAAACCGACTATAATGGGTTTGTTCAATTCTACACTAGTCTTTTTCATAGATACAGCAACTAAATTTTCTGTAATAATGCTACGCCTACTAAAATTAGGCTTTGCAATTAATTTTCTAGCCTCAGCCCAACTGGTGCAAAGTCTTAAATCTCTACGGTTTCTGACCTGTAACACATAAGAAAAACAAATATCCATTAGTCCTTTTTTTTTTTCAAAATTTTTTCTACCTGTGAATATGATATTAAAATATATATAAATATATATATGTACATAGATATAAACAAATTTATTTATGTTTATTAATAACCGTATTGTTAATAAATTATTTTAGATAATAGTTATAATTACTTTTTCAATCAATTTGCCGTAGCATGAATTATTGAGGCTCTTCCACATATCCTTTTCAAAATCCGTTTTGGCATCTTTCCTCATTCTGGTATTGAATTGAATGAAGGGTCTCATCCACGCGCTTTGTTCAAAACCAATTACTCTGTGGACCTTTTTAAGAATACAGCCGTGAGACACTGCAAATTGTAGCATCCTATAATGCAGACAATATTTTTCTTTATTTGTTAGGGTGGCCACCAGTTTAACATACTTTGACCCATTAACAGCCAATTTTTCAGTGAGAGGCGGAAAAGAGTTGAAATAATCGAGTGTTTGGCGGTATTATATCGACTTCTGCTATATAGCCGATATTTGAATCGTGGGCAGTATTTAATAAATCGACACTATCAGGGTCGACCCATTTAAAATCCGATTTGGGGAGTATTTGGTCACTGCAATAGGCGTACAAATTATTCGCGTCTATATACATAAATTCATTAGACGCGTCCGATTTTGCATGCCGAAGTGTTACTTGGCAAAAACCACCCCTTATACCCCTTTCGATCATGCAATGCATGTCGTAATCTGTCATTATGTCCAATTTTACCTTTGTTAATTTCAACATTCCTTCAAAGGCTAGGCCACTTAAAGAATATTGGTAACATGGCTCAATTCCATATTCTGAATTTAAAAATTGTAATCTGAAGTTTTCAAATACTTCGGCCAACAAGTACACGTCGGTTTTTAAATACAAATCGGAATATTCTTTTAAATTTTTAATGCCGAACTCACGCCATACTTCTTGTGCATGGGCGTATTCCTCGTCTGTTATATCTTTTTCACTTAACGAACTTCTAAAACTACTTTTAGGCGGGAGGCAGGTGTCGTCTAATTTTTCCCAGTCGGTGACATACTCATATGGCATGACACCTTTTTTTAATAATAATTCCAACTGCCTCCCTTGATAATGCCTGGGGAGAATATTAAACTGAGACGGAGAAAGACTTTTTGCTATTGCGTCTAAACTGTACGGCAAGAATCTCATCGAATCTAAAAATCGAATGGTTATAGTTTGTTTATAATCAAAGTGGGTTACAACCTTAGAAAAAGTTATAAATCTTTCATCGGTATTGGCCAGAACCGTAATTTTCGTAGGTGGGAGGTTTGCTAATTCGCGAACTAAAAATTTAAAATCATAATTACTACCGTTATGAGAAAACCGGCAAAAAGTAGGGCGAATTACGAGCAGTTTTGTTGCAGCTCGTGTGTGCGCGGCCCACGGTAATTATTGACAGATCTTAAGTGATTGTGCTCGATAATTTTGGGGTCTTGGGGGTCATTAAATTCACCTAAACAGAGATAACAATGTTTGGCACTGTCATGCGCCTTCTTTTGTTCTTCTGTCATGCGAACAGGGTTATTTTTTAAATAATGTTCTAAACATTTTTTTGCCATGTGCCATAGTTTCCAAAATAACCGGAGCCCACAGTCTTTACCGGAAAACATGAGCAATTTATTAAAATCTCTTTGACTATTAATGCCGTGAATGTCGCTTACTACGTAAGCGGCACATGACATTATTTGGTGCTCGTGTTTTTTATTGTGTAAGACGTTAACGCCTTATTGTTTTCTGAGGGCTCGGACATATCGCTTCTAATTTTTTTAAAATTGATTCTATGTCACTGTAAGCGGCAAAGGGCAAACGTATTTGGTGCCTATAGTTTGAATATTTGACATTGGAACCGTTTTTAGGCATTTTTACTCTTAACGGCGCTTCAAAACATTGAAGCGTGTGAAGATATAGTTTCGCTTCTTTTTTACCGCCAAAATCATCGTAGTATGTAAAACATCGGCGGCATACAGCCACCGAGCGCTTACAACCGGTTATCTGGGACCTAATTAATTTGTCAAAATTAAATATCCTAACGAAGTGGTGATGTTCTTCCGAACTCAATAGCAAAATGTCTATTTGGGTGTGGGCTAAAAGATCGGGTACGTGAAAAGGATATATTAAACCTGACTCATCAATAGCAAATAAATTTACCCTGCACTGATTACATTCTTCAAATTTTTTAATTTCTTTTAATGCCGTAGGAAATGAAACCATTGTAAAATCGAATATTTTCCCACCCGGAGGGGGTTTTGCCAAGATAGCCTTTCGAAAGCAATCCGATAAAACGGAAGGGTATTCTTTATTATCACATGTGTTAGTTTTAAGTATACGCGCAGGTAAAGGGATTTGACACGTGCCGGCTTGAAGAGGGTCACTTACTGATGTACAGTACAAACCCTTCAATTCTAAATAATGTATGCCCGCTATTTTTTGATTCGTAATCACAAAGTTCGCGGTCAATTTTGTCAACTCCGACTGTCAGAACATCTTCAATGTCCGTTAGTTGGAATACCGGCACGTTTTTTGTTTTAAAACTCCTCATTACAATAGCGCCCGTTAATGGGTGTATATAGAGTGTTTCTAACGCGTAATTAGCCTTAACGGACGTCCACTCTACTAGACTCTGTTCTATTAGGTTTTCATACTATGGAATGCCATATGAAAGAATTTATGAGTTTCGTTAGGACTCATCGTGTTCTCTATATAATAATTTTTTTAAATTGTTATTCAGCGCTGTGTAAACAAGCGCCGCATTCACATTTGGGACGGGTGTGCTAATTTCTTTTCTTAAACGAGCCGATCGGAGTTTTCTTTGATCTACCGGTTTGAAACACATTTTAACGTGCCTTTTTAAAAACGTCTTATTTAAAAATTGCCTATTGCAGTGAATACATATAAAAGGAGTAGAAATACCTTTACAAACACTCTGATGCCTCAGCATGTTGTAGCGAGTGCTATAACTCTTTGTACACTTCTCACATACAAAAGTGGGCTTCTCTTTCACGTGACTGCTATTGCTGCCACCGGCACATTTTGGCCCGGCCTCTTGCTCATTTTGAGCATGCGGTGGGTGAGACCCTTCACCAATGACTTTGCACAAAGTCGTGGCTAAAGGCGTAGTAGTAGTAGTAGTAGTAGTTATAGTAAAAGAAGAAGAAGTTGTAGTAGTAGTAGGGTACTCGAGCATCGTCGCGTCCTCTCCACTGTACCAGGACAACTCTTCAGCCAAAATTGATTTTTTGGTGGGCGGTTCATCGTCCTCTTCTTTATTTAATGATGTCGACGCTACTGCCAAAGGTTGCGGTTCTAAAGGAGCGGGTCTTTTCTTAAATTATTATTGGGGCTCGGTGAGTTGTCAGACCCCGACTCGGAAGAAGAACTCGATAAAAATTTTAAAACGCTAGCGTATCGCCTCCCACCCCCACTTACCGCCAGCCTTTGGGATTTACCAGTTCCCCTCTCAATTTTTTTCTTTAATGATAATCCCAATTTTTTAAAAGAGACCGACGGCTTGCTAAAATCACGCGCCCATGCGAGTTTAGTAGCGGAGTGGTGACGGAAGTAGTAGTAGTAGTGGTCGAAATTGTTGACGCAGCTAAGTCATTTAATCCCCTTCCCCCAATATTTTCTTTTTTTACACTTTCCTTTTCTAACGTCTGAGATGATGTCGATTTAAACAGTCTATCTAGAGTCTGCGTTGATTTGTGGAAAATACCCTTGGCCCGAGTCTGGTCAGTCTGTGTCTCACTGTCATTCAAAACCCGCTCTGTTTGCACCCCTTTATTTATAGCACAAGGTCTCACATACGTTATCCAGGGGCAAAGCTCATAACTACCCCGGCGTTCATTTATGTGAGCTCTTTGTGCAATAACAATGCAGCAGAAGAACCGAACAACCTATGGCAAGTAGAGCACGAATAACTGAAATCAAACACAAGTTTATTAGACAAGTGTATGATTAAATATTAAAATAACTAAAATATCGATTTTTTAAACTCTTTTACTTACAAGATTTTAAACTAATACCATTTTCCAATTTACGCTCCACTTCCCACCCTATTACTATTACATTTTTATTCACATCAGAATATATATATATATATATATATATATATATATATATACATGCATTGCAGATAACAAATAATTATTCCTTTTGACATTCACGGAAAACAAACGACATTGTTTTAACAATAATAATACAATTGAAACACATGGCAACTGTAGTTTACGCACGATTGAATACAACTTATTACACAGCTTAATATTCACAGAAAATATTATGAGTAAAAACTTACTGGTGAGATGGTATATCAGATGACGATGATGATGATGATGAAGCAGCAAAAGATTTTGAGGGATGCATTTCGAATTAAATTAAATTACAAGTAATGAAGATTTGAACAGAAGAAGAAAGAGCTAGCTTGTGAGATCAGAACGAACTAAGTCTCTATAATTCTATTACAACTTTATATACTTGATTTCACAGCATAGCTGCGTGACCAGAGCATGCTTAAAAACCGCGGTTCACCCTAAAATTGACATCAGCTGTACGTCTACCCTTATTTACAGACGCTGAATTATTTACTCAATTATAGAAAATGGTAAAAATACACGCTACTGAAATTATTCCAAAAAAATATTTGTCAAATTAAAAATCTAATAATACAATAGATAGTTGAAGAAAAAGGGCCGATACCTAAACCGAAGCTTTGTAACACGCAAGTACGCGACCGACCCTTTTGCACCTGACCTTAATGTACACGTGTCCTACCCTAGCCTACCGTCCTTATACTACTCCTGCTATTCTTTAATACATCGCACTCTTGAGAAAATGCGTTCATGTTCTCTTTTGCTCATGTACATCCACGACCTTCCTTATACCATATTTTCCACCCCCCACCACTTTTATCATCTCATCCACTACCTTCCTTAAGATCACCCTACTGAATTGCTTTCTTTTATTTTTAATTTTCAATAGACATTAGATAAAGTGTATTTGTTTCAAGAAAAGTCGTCGTTCTGCTTTCCCCTGGCGCATAAGATGATCGGATCAGGTTTGCATTGCTTTATTCGTATAGCATCCCAAAGAAACTAAGGTAAAATTAATCATTTTTGCTTTTCCTCATTTATACCGAAGGTATAAAGGAAAAGTATTGTGTTTGTAAAAAATTCTAAACCGGGATGTCTCCTGAATTATCCATTTCAGGTGTTTTTAAGACCTCCAGAATGGTTTTTACAAAGTTGTCTGGAGTTAATATGTGTGTGTCTGTTATCATCGTAGTTGCCAGTGTATTTATGATAGTGAGTTGAACATTTGTACAAAAATCAATCTATACGTGTTGTTGTGGAATTTGTAAAAATATTTTTTATGACGTTAATAATCCGTAATAATGTCAAAAATGTATAAAAGTTGTGTACACCTTTTTCTGAATAATTCTAACTGTTTCGTTTTTCTTGTTCTGTTTCAGGTATGTTGAAAAACATTTCACTGGTGATTTATATTACTTGTAAGGTAGTTATGATTTAATTTAACTAAAGGCCGACAAATATTTGTATAAATTTGAACTGATGTACTAGAATCGTTTTTATAACATATGTTCAATAAAAAGAAGTTGTTGATACCGCTTCCAAAAAATGGATAAATACCCCTCCTATAATATTTAATGGCTCTAACCCAAATTATAAGAAAACTTTTCACTCCCAAGGGAGAATAAGTTACTTTTTACTTATTCTCTATACTTTTTACTTCCTTTTCACTCCCAAGGAAGTGAAAAAATACTTTTACTCCCAAGGAAGTGAAAAGTAACTTTTTCCCCTTATGAGTGAAAAGTATTTACTTCTTTGCTCCCTAAAAACTAGTCATAGGACTTCACATTATACAACGTCTGGAGATAAATTTATAATGGACCATATTATTGCAGGTAAACTTAATATGGTGATGAAACTTAATTCTTTTAATGTTTTTAAAAGGAGCATTTCTTTTGCCAAAGAAAAATGTGCAAGCAAATTTGGCAACTTGATTCTTATTTTTTGTTTGTTTCGGATGTCCATTTCAAACCAAACAAGCAAAATTACAACTAAATGAAGGTCAACAAACTTGACGACTTATTTCTTTTCAAGCATAAAACCGAAAATTTCTTTTGTCAGATACAACTGTAAAAGCTAGAGATAACTAATTTTTGGAGAAAATATAAACTTTATCCTAGTCAACTAAAGTTGTTCAAGAAAAGCTAACATTATGAATTTTCAAGATTCAAATGATTTTTCTCTGAGGGACTTAGTTCTGACAGTGGACCACCCCCGGTTCTGTATCTACAAAATTAACAAGGGCATTTTCATAAAATCTCTCTCGTGTTTTAGACGGAGAATTCCATTAAAACGATCCTCAGTTTCTTTACTTTTCATATTTTAAATGTTTTCATGAAATTCCGGAAAAAGTATTTTTCTTAAATTTATTATAAAATATAATATAGAATATCAAAAGATTCTAATTTCAAAGATAATATACATAATAAAATATAAAACGAAATTAGGAGCTCGGCTTTTAAGGCCCTTGGATGGGGCGTGCTTCGTAACCTGGACTTTTTCTTACTATAACTTCGCGGCCACATTGTTTGGTTTGTTTTTCTATTGCCTCTGGGCTTGTATTCAGCGTTGTGTAAATGGAAATTAAAGCTACGCTGACAATTGTCAATACATTGACAACTCCATGGGGTTGTCTATGCCGGTATTTAGAAGCTTAGTTTTTAAAAACCTTTTCCTAGGTTCTTTTTAGCCTTTTATGTTTGTTTTAGTTCATTTGATTGATGTCAACCAACAGATAAGTATTTCTTAAAAATTTCCTTTTAGCTTATATCCTAAGACCACCTTCGTGGCCGAGGTCGTTAGAGCGTTAGTCATTACATTGACCTTTGACACCTACGGAGGTTGGGGGTTCGCAACCCAGGTTACGCTCTCAGTTTATATAAAATTATTGTTTAGATAAATTATCGCTAACTTTAGAATACACTTTGAGCGTAACGGTTGCTACTACCACCCGAAGTGGTTCCCTCAGGGTTTATACCTGATGAGCCGCTAGGCTCTAAACGGGCATTATTATTATATCCTAAGAGTCCTTCGTTAACTATGGACAACCCAGTATACCTTGAGGTTTCAAAAAGCTATGCGCTATAATTTTCTAATTTTACCCATTAATTTTCATTTTACCTAATTGTCACCCATACTTTTCATGGCACACTCCATTTTTTTCTCAAAATTTAGTACCAAAATTAATGCCTGGTATAACGGATGGTTATAGGAGGTGTCTTAAGACGTTTTGCAATCGTTATAGATCGTTCCGAAAGAACTTTTGTGTTTGAGGATTATTATAGAAATCATAAAAATCTGAGAAGTTACTTTATGGGATGAAATTTGATGGGAAATTCATTGCGATCATTATCCTCCCCCCCCCCCCCCCCTAACAGTTGAGCATTTTTATGGGTGGTTATTTCTCAATTGTGAAATATTCCGTCATAGTACTATTGTAAATGTTTTAGCTTTTTATATTTTTTATTTATTTTGAGACTTTTTCTGACTCATCCGCCCTTTGTCAGTCATCCTATTTTGTTTATAAATATTTACAAAGTTTATAAAAGTTTTGGTAGGTAAATGGGTTTGGAGAATGGCAGGTGTGGCTTAGTTTTATCCCACTAGGCAGCCCGATATTTGCCACATTGTCCTAGCCTTAACCCTTGGAGACCAGCTCAACCTTTTGATTCCTTTTTTCTCGTTTAAATAGACATTTTTATTTTTTATTTTAATAAAAGGTTGTTTGCCACTTTTCGGATTTGTAATATTTTAGATTTTGCGGACTTTCAAAGATTTGGCTTTATAAGATAGCTCTTATGAAGGTCTAAGTGATAGGTGACAAATATTTGTTGCATGCAAAGCCGAACAACCCTGAATTGATTTTTTGTGATACCACCTGAACTGATTTTTCTGCAATACCAAAAGGGTTTTGCTGTTGACGATTTTTTGTGTGGAAACGTGTTGTGTTATTATACAGGAAAATAGCATTATAGATTTTGAATTTATTTGCCATTTTGCTTTTTGATAGGCCCCCTAGCCGAAGGTGAGGGCGTGCTTAATTTCTAAAGCACGTCCTCACCTCTAAATCACAGCAGGTAATTTCTAACCTGCCGAGGCTGTTACTTAATTTGATGTTATTTAATTTGATTGGCGAGAAAAATCTGTGGCAGGCATCTAAAAGTTCCTACGAGGCGAAGCCTACGCAACATTTTATACGTATAAACTTATATTGTATCTTTGAGAAATATTATTTAAAAAAAATAACCTAAAAGCTCCAACCTAAATCCATGTTTACGACACGAAAACCTCGGAATTCACCCAATTACCTCCACTCATTAATTTCTCCTTCTATCTGTAGTTTTGGTTTTATTAACATTATATTGATATTATAATCTAATTCCTTCGAGAAAGTTCACCCTTTGCCTCCCTCGGATTCTTCTCTCGCAAATCAAATTTCTTAAATAAAAATATTGGCATATAAATTTTAATTAACTTAAGAAACTCAGATAATATTTATGACTCCTATGATTACGGTTCAATTAGCTTGTACTGGCAAATGTTTACTTACATTATGTCTGAACTTCATCATAAGCTAAACAATTCAACTTTCCACTAGAGGTCATCTAATAATGATTTTTACTCCAGAGCCCTATCAATACGTTTTACTGGAATCTAGATTTTAGTTAAAAATTTAGATTTTCACATAAGATTTCGCTTAAAACTGCAATGGCAGAAAAGCCGCTTAAACCACATCCAATGCATAATGGCAATAACTAAATAAATATATATATAATTATTTATATTATCTAATATTTCAATATAGAAACTAGTTAATTCATGAATTACCGAAATTGTATTATTTAAATGATGTATTATTTTTGTACTATTTGTACAAAAAATAATAAAGAAAGAAAAAAATATCCTTTACGTTTATAATAAACAAATATGAAAAGAAAATAATAAAACCATTAAATAAACATAAAATATACGGATAATTCAATACTCATCATCTTTTAAAAGTAATTTTTTTAAAGGTTATATCTTTTTTCTCTTATGCTGTTATTATATAAATTTAATAATTATAAATAAATCCTTCGTGTTGTATTTGATAAGTTTTATATTTAAGTTTTATTATATCGAGTGGACCAATTGTAATAAAAATGTTAGACAAATAAGTTATTAACTTTATAAGGTTGTTGTCCCACAGCTTATCTTGTCTTTTATACAAAAAAGTGATTTATATTCTCAAAACATAATACAAATAACTTTTTTACTTTCCTTATTTATACCGTATGTATATAGGAAAAGTATTGTGTTTGCAAAAAAATCCGAAACCGAAATTATC
The DNA here is from genome assembly GCA_018340805.1 of Microvelia longipes. Classification (NCBI taxonomy): domain Eukaryota; kingdom Metazoa; phylum Arthropoda; class Insecta; order Hemiptera; family Veliidae; genus Microvelia; species Microvelia longipes. Next base: position 22,668,134 of record JACMZG010001913.1, read on the forward strand.
CGTTTTAAGCGTTTTTAAGGCCTCCTGAGTGGTTGTGGCAAAGTTATATGTGTGTGTGAGTGTCTGTTATCATTGTAGCGCCCAGTGTATTCATGCTAGAGAGTTGCAATTTGTACAAAAATAAGTCTACAGCTTTAGTTTTGCTTTTCGGAAAATATTTTTATGACGTCATTAACCCGCAATAATGACTCAGCGAAAATTTCGAAACATCATAAAACGCGGAAAAATTATGTGATCGGATTGAAATTGGCGCGCATGTGACTATGTATAAGACTAACATATGTGCCGAGTTTCATCTAATTATTAGCATTAGTTCAATTTTTATTAAATGACTTGTGTACGGGTTTTTTAAAAAAAAAAGAAATTAAAGAAAGGAAAATGGTCCAATTCAGTTGAAGGTTGGTACAAGTGTATATGATTACCTAATAAATAAGTATGCTAAGTTTCGTTTCAATACGACAAGTATATCTATAGGTTTTGTTGGATCATAAAAATTAAGCAGCATTGAGCGTGGTCAGCAATGTATGGATGACCGCTGAGAATGATACGGATGCATTTACTATCTGAAGATGAGCGAAGTGAGTCCAAAGGCATGTTGCAGTATAAATTTAGCGAACTGTATTTCTGAGGACCAGCTTAGCGAGTCCGAAGCAGGTAGGATGAGCGTAGCGAATCCGATGTAATGAGTAAAGTTCCGAGGTGCCCCGTACCCGATTTTTTTCTTTTTGCTTGCAAAACATTTATGAGTGAATTTATGTTGATTTTTCATATGACACTCATTGTATAATGGTTAACATAATTAACCAATCGTATTAATTATTTATATAATAATAAACGTTATTCATCTTTTAAATTAAGACTAATTTGCAGTATTGAAAATATAGCTCCCGTTCTATTTATCAGCATGTGAACTAGAATACCAATGCCCCCATTTGAATCGTTGTTATATCCTACGTAATCTGTTATCACCTTTTCTTTATGAGGACATTATAAATCTTCTGTTATCCATAATTTATATTTCCTACAAATCCATTCTTATCTCGTGTTCCCTAATAATAATGTTATTATTTTAAAGCAATTTTTATTCTTTACGTAAAATTGTTTGAGGATGGAATGAAAATGTAAAATTATTTGTTTTTATGATTTTTTTTAAGTACCCCTGGTTCAAAGATTTGATTAGGCATAGCCTTTTAGCGTTATTTCCATTTATATTTATTTCCATTTTTTTTTATACTCTCGCATAAAAAAATAAGTAAAAATATTTATTTCGAGTAGTCACACATGCACTTACGGACCATGCTCGATGCTGCGAATTTGTACCGTCGACATAGCTACAGGTCAAAAAACCAGATCAAGAGTATTGGACTTAAATAGTGGGAGGTTTACGCGTAGATTTAATCCGTTATATTTATATAACATTATTATATATTATATATATATATATATAATATATATATATAATATATATATATAATATATATATATATGTGAACTTTTTTACATTTATTTTTGGTAAATGGAAGAAGGAAACCAAACAGAATCCCTTCTTCCCTCCACTTTCTCCATTTCTGTCATCCGAACAACCTTATTAGCGTAATTTTTAAGACGAATAATTGCTAAAAGGGAAAACTTTGGTAGGACTTTGGTAAATCACGGTGAATTCATCATAATTATAATTATACAATTATAATTTTTTAGTGTCTGTATTAACATCTACTCTACTATCTGGATTATAACTATGATAATAAATAAGTAATTAATCCTTCATTATTTTAAATATCCTGTTTATTCTAATCGACAAAATCCTCTGCCGTGCATTGATTATTCCCTTTTGAACTAATAATGCTCAAAAGAAAAAGCTGATGTTTTTTCATTAATTTTGCTTTTCTCTCATTAGACACCACTAACCCCTTTATAAAAGAGATGATAGGATGGAAACTATAATAGTAGTAATTTCCTTAGTAGTAGTAATAATAATTAAGTAATTTCCTTACACCCTTTACTTCCGTCAAATTAAATTTAAATTCAAGAAATAATAAGTCTTTTACAAATAGTATTTCTATATCTCTCTATTTCTTATAAAATTCTATTTATTCATTCTTTAGTACTTCAAATTATAAAAGTTTTTAACTACTTTTTTTTAAGTAAATAACAAATTTGTAAGCAAAAATAGAAAGTTAGTTATTTAATTGGACGGAGAAGGAAAAAGTGAATTCCATTTGGTTTGTCGCTAAATTTAACTTTTTATTCAAAATATGATTTTCTAACTTTGTACTGTTTGAGAGTGTTTATACAGTTAAAACTTAAACAAGCTCTTTGCTTGCGTTTCGAATATTAGTTTTTTTTTGTCTTTTTAGTTTTCTGTTTTTATTGGTGTAAAAAACACTGTCGCATCAAATAATTTATTTGATAATTTAAGTCTACATTTGTAGCTATCTGCATTTAGGAGAGTATTCAATGTTGTGAAATTGTTTTGAATTAGACTCGTAGTTTTGTTTGTCATTTAATTTAAAATTCTTGAGAGGTTTTCTAATTTAACTGCACTTTTGGGAAAATGTATAAACTAGCAAATGGCTTTTATAGAGTAAATACCATTTACACTTTAAATTAATTTTTATTCAGAAAATCGCACTTATGAAGTTAGTAAAGTAAGCATTATTAACAGATGTTTTAACTTTTATTTAAGCAACTAACTTTAAACGTAAAACTGGAAAATGAGCGTTGGGGGTATAGATTTTTACTTTTCCTTATTTATACTATAGGTATATAGGAAAATTATTGTGTTTGCAAATAAAATTTCACCAACTTGCATAGTAGTATCTTTTCTTCGTGAAGTTAGTTACCAGGTAGGATTTGTTACAATACCCTTACTATTACAATTTATTCGACGTAAATTTTCTAATATTCGTAATAAAACTAATAATTTTTTATCACTTCTTTGTATGTTCACGCTGAATTTTGCAACAAAGTCATCAAATGTATTAAAAAGAGAGCTGCTCTTTATTCCATTCTTTCGAAAAATACGATGAATAAAAGATTAGGCATTTGAAGGTATAAGAATTTTGTGCTTCCTAAATGTTCCTTTTTTATAAAATACCATCTCAATCCTATCTCTATTCTTAGTAAAAGTATCCGATAAGGATTAATACGACGGGAAGGCTTAATTTTAGCCCGATTTCAATTTGTCACAGCTTGTTTCCAAACATGTTTCTTGATTTTTAATAACATTTTGCTTTGACATCGTGGATACATTTAGTAATATTATTGATCACATGTTTTTCCTTGGGAAAAGGGACGCTGAGATATTAAAAATTCTTGAACATGTTATTTATCGTATTTCTTTCTCACTTAAACGCGCTTTTATATTTCATGTATTATAATTTTTGTTAGCTTAAAACATACCGTCGACTTTTTTATCAAATGTCGGCGATCCCTAAATTAAATATCCCAAAATTTGGTGTCTATATGTTATATGTATGTATGAGTGTATGGTGTATGTGCACCTTTGTTGTATACTCGTCACAGCTCAAACGGTTTACCTAATTTGATTGAAACTTAGCCCAAAAATCAAGTTATATGATGGGAAGAACTTATTTGCTTTTGTGGTTTAATCCAAGACTGCGTATCATACTTTAAACAAAAGACTGCGTCAGTTTAAACTTTTAAGAAATTATAATGAATTACAAAAAAATATTTGTTTAATAGAATGGGGTTCTAGTGATATTTTGAAGTTTTTTGAACAGATAGAGTCCTTAACCACACCCGTGGCTACCATACTTCTCGAAATATATAAATTGATGTGCACATTTATTTTGAGCTCTCTACAGCTTAAACGTCTAATTTCAATGAAACAGTTGATCCAATTTTGATGAAACACGACGCAAAAATCAAGGCGTATAAGAGGAAATATTGATAAAATTTTGGCATCAAAATATTTGTTTGATAAAAAGTACGTTTCTAATGATGTTTAGAAGTTATTGTTTTACCGAAAAGAAGACTAAGACCACATTTGTGGCTTGGACAGTGATAAAAATCGGTGAAGGTCTTACGATTGATGTTTCTTTGTTTTAATTTGACGACAACCAAATCAAGTGCGATTTTGATACACATAATGACGTTAGTTTTGACAGTATAATGAAATTTTAGCTTGGAAAAAATAGAGATGTCACAAGGTCCATATGAAAACATTATTACGTAAAAACAAGATAAGATAACAAACTTGATGATCCAATGTAAAATAAAAATATGAATACAAAATATAATCTAAATAAAAGTTTTGCATTTTGTCTCAAAATATTTTTCTCTTAGTGGCAATTCACAACTTGGTCTATACAAAAATATTTTTGTTGGTGAAATTATTTTTAAAAATATTATTTTCACTCAAAAAAAGGGGAGCAATCTTATGTTTTTTCATGCCTTTGGTCGACCTAAAATAACACGTTTTTTGTTTTGATATTATAAAATATGTATCTTAGTTTGAATTTTATGTGTTAAGATTTATAGCTACGTCTGATATAAAGGGCTAACAGAGGTTCTGTCTGTTATTAACTCTTACTTGACCGCGAAGCGGGTTTGTAAGGCGTGACGATAAAAATTTGCTAAGTACCTCAAAATGCATAAAAAATAATAAGTCCTGAAAAGCATTATTTCAATTTTTATCAAATGACTTGTTTAAGTTTTTTAAATAATGGTAAAAAATCGAATAATGATCCAATTTAGTTGATATTCGGTATAAGGGTATATCATTATGTAATAAATAAGTACATCAAGTTTCGTTTTAATATGACAATTTATTGTTAGGGTTCGAGCGTATATTTCAAACCCTCCAATAGTAATTTATAGTCATTATAGGGAGAGGTGATCGATCAAGCATCATGTTGGGTTAGTCGTTTGGGCCCTATTTGATAACTTCATTAGATTAATGATTTTGTTCCACCTTATTAGTCCAAGCTAAGGAATTTTACGTCTAATCCACAGAAGAGCCGTAATGTTACAATAAATTTCTATGGTTATAACAAGAAAAAAACGCGTACTTCTCAACCAAAATAAGCCTTCCTGCTTTTCTTTGCCATAGAGTAAATTTTTTGTGGGTCAAAAGTTTAGGGTTACTTTAATCTCTGTTGTACAGAACGTGAATTGAAAAATCTACTGTACATAGACGTTTTTCTTTTGTACGGCATACAAACAACTTTTTTTTACTACTGGGAGTCCATCTGTTGGCCGCAAGGAGCGCTGAAAACCACATTCTATTATAAATGTGGTGTTAAGTTCAGTTCAGTTGTTTTGTAAATGTTATTTATTCTATTATTACTCTTTACCCCAAAAAATAGCATACACTACACGGCTATGAATGCATTTTGTTTACTTTTTTTTCCTCAGCTCTATTTACTGACTCGCTTTGCTCACCTGTAAATTTAGACGTTTTAGTAAAAAGATTTATTTTAGAGCCTATTATTTGACGCACGGCTAAAATCAGTTTTCAGTTTAACAGCGAGGGAAAATAATGCGAGTAAGCCAATGATGTTAGTCAGTGAGTAGGATTTTAAACCACACTCAACACTATTTTCCCACGCTGTCAACAGATTTTAGCCGTGTTTCGTACTATAGTAGTATAACATACTATTATATGTTAGCTACTATTAAAGGAACTCATTCTTAGATTGAAAACATAATTAAATAGAGACTATTAATTATACCTAATTAGGATCCCATGAAGTCTATTGAATATTAAAAATTTACCTCCCTTCTCTGTTTAGCTAAATCTTTAATTGATAAAGACTAGCCTTATTAATCGTCATCCTTGTCTGTATCAATTACTTAAAATAAAACGGGTTTTAATGTAATACAAAGATAATAAATGATTATTATCTCTAGAAAATGTGAAAAGTTAAAACTTTTCCTGGCGGAGACATTTTGCAACGGAGGAAGGAAAAGTAAAGATTCTTTAAAGGAAAATTCATCTCAATTTGTCTTTTTAGAAGCCAAAATTTTCATTTTTCCCTTTTGTTCCTTGTATTTCAACAATTTTTCTAGACTATTCCTTTTGTTTATTTTTTCATTTCTATCACAGGTTTTATTGGAAAAGTATTGCGTTAAGACTAAAAGTCCGAAACTTTTTTTAAATAAGTGATATAAAATAAAATGAATTATTAATAGAATAAGAAGAAATAAATATTTATAAATATATTAAATAAAATAATAATATCAAAAATAAATATGATTGTATTTATTTATTGTTGTTTGTTTCAGTTCTAAGACAGAAATTGACACTCTTGGCAGACGGGCTTGCCCGTGCCATTATGCTTTCGTTTTAATTTTGTATTAAATGTATTGTATTTATTTTTGAACTAAACATATAAATTATTATTACAATTGAAAATACAAACCCTAAATTTGACCAGTATTTTTCGTTTCATTTATTTTTTCGTTATTTGTTATAAGTGTGTGTGTATCTTATTGACGTAGTTTGAATGATACTTAGAACTAAAATGATTAGGTCAAATATTAAAATATATTATTATTTGCGTCACAAACCTCATTATTGTCTTGGCGAATACTTCAAAGATCCCCCTTTATTAGCATGAGAGGCAATACAGTCAAGGTTTTAAATGATAATAACTTTAACAGGTGAAAATTGAGTGTCTTGCCTTTAAAGTCAAACATTTTCAAGATGTTAACAGATGGATGTCAGGATGGATTTAAATGAATCGATTTACTATTTAGAGATTTAAGTTCTAAATTTACTTAAAAAATCAAAAGATACAATTTAAATGTTTCATGTGAGCGAATTAATTAAGCAAGTGTAATTATGTTTTTGATTTAAAAAAACCTGAAGTTTGATTTTTGTGTAAAGTTTCAACTCTTTAGCGGGAAATATGCAGACGCACACTCAGACAGTATGATACAAATCACCGAGAATGTAATAGATCCGTCTAAAACGGATGATTATGGCGAAAATTCGTTTTTAGATTTTTAGGATAAACAGAATTCTTTCCTGTTATACACCTACATTAGTAGATATGAGAAAAGGTGAAAAAAATAAAGTCAATAAATTTACATTCATACACGGTTTGACGTAGCAGCGCCTCTCTTCCTTGAAATGATTAATTAGTAATTAATTCCATTTTTTATAATTTTTAACACAAATTTTCTCCTAAAACTGTTTTTTAAGCAATGATTAATTACCGTTCCGTAAAAGTAGTACCTTTCAAAAGCAGAGTGTTTCCTGCGTATTCAAATCTGGAAAAATTAGCTGTCCTGAAGATAGCTAATTCAAATAAATTTAAAATGACAGATAAATGATACAATTAGGTAGGATTAGAGATGAAAATCCTACACTGTGGGATTTATTGGTTGAACAGTAATTTAATGAAACTCAAGACTTTATTCTGGTCTTACCTAAACGATTTATTTCATTTCTACTACTCATTACATATTTTAGGAGAAGGGGCATATCGAAGGATATTAAAATGCTTATGGCGTGAACAGATATCACTTCCTTGGTAGCTTTATGTTAATACTTTAAGGTCAACTTACTTTTAGAGATTTTTATCTTTATTTTAAACTAAAAACGTTAAAATTATTAGATTGAACTACTAATGAAAATTTATGAGATTGACTGCATTAAAAGGACATAAAAAGTATAATAAGAAGGTTAAGTGAATAAAATACGCAATTTTATGATTACCACTGCGAAAAGAAATGTTGTAAAGTTAATATAACATAAGAGATGGATTGGAACTACATGTTACATTAATGCGTACAATAAAATTACAATAAAGAAAAGAATAATAACCGGTTTTGTTCTATTCAGTGCCCCAAAGATAATGAAAACGACACCCTACTCGAAATGTATTTTTGGTTTCTGGTTTATTAAAAATATTTATAATTTTTGACAGCTGAAAATACTTCGGTTTAAAATGTTAGATAAGCTGGAAATATCATAATAATAAGTGCAATGGATTTTTATGGTATAACTCGAATATAAACTGGATTTTTATTTAATTATCATTATACCTTATGACTTATATCCTAGGATTATCTGCTGGCTTTGGCGAAGGGCCATATTAGCCGGTTTTCTACCATAGATGGTTGATTATTTTGAACTTGTTAATTTAATTCCTATAGACATTCTCTTATTTTAATTTCTAAAGTCCGGTTTGTAAGTGAAATACCATAAAGTGGCATCATTCTTAGGCATAGATTCAAAAGGTTCTAAGTCATGCTTCCCTCTCTAATTCATTCTTTATGTTCTTGAAACACACTTATATATATGTGTGTGTGTGTGTTATATATATATATTATATATATATTATAATATATATATATATATATATATATATATATATATATATATATATATATACACTTTGCACCAATCTCGGATGAGGTTAGAATAATAACACAGCTTTACTTGAAAACCATATATTTATTCACTTAGCCAACGTTTCGAACTTAGCTACAAGTTCTTCATCAGGGCCGGAATAAAATATATATATATATATTATATATAATATATATATATATATATATAATATATATATATGTATGTATTAAATGAATGCCAAAAAATGGGTTTTACAGATTTTGTCAGGCCCAACTTCTCACCTGTGGCAAATTTCTATTAAAAAACATGGAATATATAACAAGTTGTGATGACCTACCTAAAAGGTTTTATCGAGCTCACCGTGGAAAATAATTTTCTTTTTTAATTTTTTTCTTGGGTTGAATTATAAAGATTCTTTTTCAAGAAAGCACTCTTAAGTAAAATCTGTTTTGTGTTTAGCGCATTGCGAAAAATCAATTTAAATTCTTTATTATAACAATAACAAAATATTAAGCACTATTTCCCGTGAAATAACCAGCATCTAAGTATGAAAGTCTCAGTAAAATGGCAGCTTTTATTAAAGTTCTCTAGTGATATAAAAATACAATTGAAATTAATTAAAAAATATGATTTAATTATATTGCGGGTTATATATTTCCTTGTATGCTTTGTAAGTATGAATGTATATAAGCTTTGTAGTCGGTTTTGTAAAGGATCATATTTCTATATTATTAAAACATTTAATTATTACAAAAGGTAATAATTCTTGGTACTTAACTTATTTAAAAGTTTTTGCATCAAGGCTATCATGCTTTTTAAAAGCGGTTATAGCCCCTTTTAAAAAGCAAACATTCCTTGTTAAAAACAAAGGCAATTTTTTTTATTCTCTATAAATCTCAATCTCATTTATGCAATCTTTTTATGCCCTATGAATTATGATGAGCGTTATTTTGTTGTTGATTTTTTATAATATGAACTTATTAGGACCCTAAAATTGATCAAATGACCGCCACCAGTTAGAACCACTACGTAAGCAAAATTCGCTACCAGCTAACATGCCTGAAATTCTTAAGGACGACGAACAAAACGTGAAATACTACTGCGATACCTCCATCAAGCTGAAGTAATTACCAACCTTTAAACTAAATTCTTATTTACTACTCAACTAACTATCCTTATTATTTTATACCTTAAAAACATCTATATTTACTAAAACCTAAATATTATTATTCTATAACCAAAATTATTAAATAATTAATATTTATTTAATTAAACTACAATAGAAGAACATAACCCTGCAGTTGACCTCCAAAAAAAACCCCCCTCTGAAGCTTAAATTTAAAATAAGCTGAACTTTTCTGGTATTTTTAAAACCTCCTTACTGTCTTTGCCCAATTTTTTGTCTGCATACAAGGAAGTTGAAACTTGGTACTTAATCTTTATGTTTTTGTGTGCTTTCCAGAAAGTAGTTTTTATGGTGTCTCATTAACGACTTATTACATTAAAAAATCAAAAATTCCAATTGTTTGGATTGATTTGTGGGATTGCGTGGTTTTGGATCTATTTAGCAACTTTTGTCTTGTATTGGATCAAAAAAAGTCCTAAAACTCACCACATTATCGGTATTGGCTCAATTTTAATCAAATGATGTGGATACCTTATGAAATCTGTAGAAATTGACAAATCATTTAATTAAATGAAAATTTAGAGTCCCTTATATTAATGAACAACTATTAAATATTTAATGTGAATATGGCTTTCATATTTGGGAATTTTAAGAATCACTAATGTTAAGCAACGTCAATAGAGGTTAGTACGTTGTAGGGTGACCGTCGAGGATTTAAAGAGAGCTTATGAGGTTGATGTCATAGTTAGGGAGTAGGGACTTACTTATCAAGAATATAGAATAAATAAACATATATGATATATATATATATATATATATATATTATATATATATATATATATATATATATATATTATATATATATATATATTGTATATATGTATATATATATATATATATATATGCATACCAATAAAGAACTTGTTTATAAAATATACCCATTTTTTTGTAACTGGGATTTTTTATTTTACGATGAAGTGTTGAATTTTTAATTTTAATTTTAAACCTCTTTCCAAACTTTCTTTATTAGGTTTATATCGAATTGTCGTTTTAACGTTTTTAAACCTTTTTATTAATTTATATTATACTCGTGTTTAGGACTAATTTTTTTTAAGTCTTGTAATAAGTTTTTTAACCTCCACTGTTAATTTAAACGCGTTTTTATTAAATCGAAATTATAAAAAACAGGCATCACATTAAATTGAAATCGTTATTTGCTTCAATTATTTTTTATTATCTTTTTAAAAGATAACAAAGATATATAATAATAAAGAGTAGTTGAAATGATTTTTTTTAAAAAAATATTTATTAATGTTTATTTGCATTTATATGTTTTCCTTTGTTACTAAAAAAAGAATACACTTTGAAAACAATTTAGTTGGCTGTGAAATTGAAAAAAGTACCTTTAGACAGTAAAATTACATTTTAATTAAACTAATATTAAACTTTTAAAAATAAACTTTTATACATTCGTTTTGTACAAATATAATAAAGCGTCCTTACAAACCCATTGTAATTTTTAACAAGCTCCCAAAAGATATTTTAAATTAAATTCAAATTCCAGAGAATCGAAGCATAATTAAAACACTTTTTACTTATTTTGAAACAAGCTTTTATTTTATGAGCTCTATCTGTTATATAAGGGTCGAGGAAAAGAAGTTTATAGACAGCGGGATCGAAAAGATCTTTTGTGAAAAACCCAATATAATTATGAAGTGAAGATTATAAGTATGAGCCTAAACGTGGCCAGATCAGATAGCTTGTTCGTTATTGCCAAGTGATCCGTTAGATTAAATGGTTAAAGATTATTTTAAGATACCTTTAATTCCAAGACGTGCAAGTCTTGTTTTTATATGACCTAAGTATCGTATGGATATCAACACTACTAATTGGGCGCTGTTAGTTAAAATAAAAATTGAAGTTTAAAATAATTAAACAGCTTCACAAATATGAGCTTCGCTTGAGATGGTAGTACCTCGTGTGTGTGTATGTGTGTATATATATGTTGTGTGTTTGTATATGCATGGGAACCGATGTGCTCGGTACTTCAATTTCCTTGGTTTAATTTTAAACTTCTATTTTATAGTGTAACTTAGTAGAAGGCTATATAGTATAAAATCTGGGGTGGGGAGTAAGTTAAATTGTCATAACATAGGTATAAAGCGTTTCTCGATTTTTAGTGAGTATTTTATGTACCCTTCTTTAATATACTATAAATATAAGAAGAGGAATATCTTTCTAGGGGAATGCTGAGTCATATTAGAATAAAAATACCATATTGTGGTTTTAGAGTCATTCGGGTAAGGGAAGGAGGCAATACCTCTTAACCCATGTATTTACATCTTGCTTATTTACAATATTTTTTCTAGCATTAATAATAATATTGAATACGTTTTAATATACAATTTACTTCGATGAATACCGTTTCCCCAAAATATTTATATGCAAATAAGGTTAAAAAAACGAGAGGAAAAGTAATTTTACTGCATCTGTTTGATTCTATTCATCTATTGATTCTTGGAGGAAATAGCTGCAGAATTAACTCATAACGACTTTATATTCATAATTGGTGGTACGAATGACATCTCTAATAATCATATGTTTCAGATTACTTTCTTACAAGCAGCTAATATCATAAATAATATCACTCATACAAATATAATATTTAACCTAATCCCTCCTAGATTTGATACACAGAAATTTAACAGGGATATTCATTTTGGAAATGAGGTTCTGACTAACTGCCTAAATAGAGGTGGCAAAAATTGCGTGATATTAAATATCGCTGAGTCACTCCAGAGATCTGATTTTACCCAGCACGGTCTTCATTTAAATAAGTCTGGAAAGAACAATATAACTGAAATTTGGAAGCAAAGAGTCCTACAAACGACATATCATGACCATATAGAAATATTTTCTAGCCATAATCTTGGAAATAATTACAGCCAAAGTTTTAATAAAGATAATGACAATAATTTTTTTATGTATTATTAAATGACAATAGTCTAATTAAGACTAATAATGTAAATATAGAAAATAAAACTATTATAAATACAGGATACAAAAATACCACTGAGAAATTTAACGATAAGTTACATGATGACAATATTCTTAAGTTATTGAATCAGAATATGCAAAGTTTAAGGAATAAAAATGTACAACTGGAAGTTTTGGCAGAGGAAAAAAGCTTAGACTTGATGTGTTTATCGGAACATTGGTTAAAAGAGGATGAGATCAATTCCTCAGTTATTAAAGGTTTTAAGATAGCGTCATATTTTTGTAGAAAAGATAGGAGAAACGGAGGAACAGGTATATGGGTTAAGGAAAGTCTACCAGGTATTGATGTTATCAGAAGGAAAGATATTGAGGATATGAGTATAGAGTTTTCCTTTGAATGCAGCGCTATAGAACTTATCATGAGGAAGCCTAAAAGAAAATTAATTATCTTATCTGTGTATAGATCAGAGAATGGTAGTTTTGATCAGTTTATTTGCGGATTGGAAAAAGTATTTAGTAAATTAGCGAATAAGAACAAACAAAAGATTATTATATGTGGAGATTTAAATATAAATCAATTAAGTAATTCTGCAAGACTCAAAGAGCTGAACTCAGTTTTTGCGAGGTATAAAATCAAATCGACTTGTAAAGAACCGACTAGAATTACTAAAAATACTGCTACGGCTATTGACTATATTGCTTCTGACTTGATTTCAAATAAAATAAATACTGAGGTATATAATACAGGTTTATCTGATCACCATGCACAGATAGCAAGAATTAATTATGTTCATAAAACTAAAGCTTTAAAGAGATATGTTTATAAAAGAATTACTAACAAAGAAAAAATTGAGGAATTAAATAGATTATTTATAAATACAAATTGGGATGAAGTTTTATACAGTAAATATGATATAAATGAAAAATGTAAAAAATTTCAAGAGACTATAATTAGATACTTAGATAATATAGTGCCAGTAAAAAAAGTTAATATTAAAAATAAGAAAATAGATAAAATAATTACTAATGGAATTAGAATTTCAACAAACAAACTTAGAGAATTGCATGAAGCTAAAAAAAGAAGTAAAGAAAAGAAAATCTTTTATAAAAAATATAAGAATGTATATAGGAAAGTGATAAAGCATGCATCCAAAAGAAACTTCCAAAATAAACTAATAAATAATATTTATAAAATAGAAAACCCTAGTAAATCATTATGGAATGCTGTTAATGAAAATAAAAATAATGAAATTACAAATAATAAATCTAGTATTGATAAAATAAAAATAAATAATGAACATATTAAGAATAAACAAGTAATGGCTGATAAAATAAATAAGTTTTTTGTTGAGCTACCTGGCATCGAAAATGTAGATAATGATAATAAGCACTATTTACATTCCTTAAGTTTCTTTGAAAAATCTATATTTTTTAAACCATTTACTCATCTTGAAATTGAAGATATAATAAAAAATTTAAAAAATTCCAATAGCTATGATAATTTTTATATTAGTAATAAAATAATTAAAAGTATAGGATCAAGTATTTTACAGCCTCTAACAGATTTAGTTAACGAAATGTTTTTAACTGGAACCTTCCCTGATGTTTTAAAAACCGCTAAAGTATTACCTTTGTATAAGAAAGGTGATCCTGAGCTAATAAATAACTATAGACCTGTCTCTAATCTACCAATACTGTCTAAAATATTTGAAAAGGCTATCCATAGTAGATTAACACAATATTTAAATCATTTTAAACTTATTTGTAGGAATCAATATGGCTTCAGGAAGAATGAATCTACAATTAGTAGCTTAACAAGTATAACAAATAAAATTCATAAATTTAAAGATAGTAAGTATACTGTGGTGGCTGTTGTGATCGACCTATCGAAGGCGTTTGATTTGGTTGATCATGATACACTGCTCAGTAAACTTTTTGCACTCGGGATAAGAGGTGTGGCTTATGATTTGATTAAATCTTACCTTGAAAATAGATTTCAAATAACGTATGTTTATAACGAAAAGGGGGATTTGTTCAAATCAAAACCACTGTTAATTAAAAAAGGGGTACCACAGGGCTCAATTTTAGGTCCTTTATTATTTTCGGTTTACATTAATGACCTACCTGGATACCTACCACAAGTAGATGAAATATATTTATATGCAGATGATATCACCTTGCTTTTTAAATCAAAAGATAAAGAAGACTTAACTAGAAGAGTAAATAAATCTTTATTATTACTAAATAAGTGGATAAGTAATAATAAACTTAAAATAAATATAGAAAAAACAGAATATATAGTTTTTAATAATAAAAATAAAAAAATAAACGAGTTTAATTTTAAGTATAAAGACTGTAAATTAAAACAAACTAAAGCTACTAACTTACTAGGACTGACAATAGACGAATCAATCAGCTGGACCAAGCAAATAGAGAAAACTAATAAAAATTTAAATAAAACTTACTACTTAATGAACTATTTAAAGAATTACTTAACATTAGATCAACTTAAAACAATTTATTACGGTCAGTTTCAGTCTAAATTATATGGGTTAGCAATATGGGGTTCTTCTTGTAAAATTAAGTCTTCTTTAATTATACAAAAGAAATTGATGAGAATCATGTTTAAAAAGCAAAGAAGAACATCTTGCAAGCCATTATTTAAAGTTAGCAACATAATTACAATACCTGGGCTCTACATCTTAGAAAACTTAAAGTGGGTAAAGAAGAACTTAAATAACTTTAGCAGCGGCAATCACAAGTATAAAACCAGGGAAAAAATTATTAAGTATTGATAAGTTTAGTTCGGAGAGTTTTAAAAAGAGTTGCATGTACGCTGGAGTTAATTTTTTTAATAAGCTACCTAAAAATCTTAGAATAGCGATTTAGAGTATGGGAAATTTGTTAGAGAATGTAAGCAAATATTAACAAAAAACCCAATTTTACAATATTGAGGAATTTCCAGTTAAAAATATAGATTTAAATTTTTTATTTATTTATTTATAGTATAATTAAGATTTTGTTTTCATAAATAATGTTATGTTATGTTTCTCAGTGTTTTTCTATTATAATATTCTATTATTTAATAATCTTAAAGACAGCCACAAATATGTAAATGCATATGCTATTTATAAACCTGATTTTATGTATAACTTGTACAGATAGACTTTTGTGAAAGTATTGTAAAAATATCTAAAGCAATAAAAGTATTCTTATTCTTATTCTATTCTTCTTATTCTATGTTAAGCATACCATTGACGGAATAACATAGGTTACAATGTTATCATTTTATTTTCCATGCATTCCACACACACACACACAACACACACACAACACACACACACATATATATATATTATATATATATATATATATAATATATATATATATATATATATATATATATATATTAATATATATATATATATAATGTGTATATATTATACGTCTTGGTCAAAGACTCGTACGGTATCTGTTGGGTTCAGTAGTGTTAGAGGGTGGAGATATAGTATAGAAGAGCGACCTCTACCTCTTGCTCCATCTTGGTAAGCCTGCTGTCCCAGAGAGACAGGACAAAAATGGCTTCCGCTAAACCACGCCGAGCTAAGTAGGCCCGTGAAGAGGAAGAACATCTAAGTAATCTTTATATGGTTGAAGCCATTCTAAAACCATTGCGACCGGTTTCAGCTCAATCAGACAATCTTAAGTGACGGAAACGGCATTTTTATTTTAAAATAAAAATCATGAATATATTTTTTGTTTATAATGCTTCTTTTAATTTTAATATTATAGCATACTATTAATAATATAGAGTATTAATAATATCTCTACTAGTAAAATCAAATTTGTGAGAAAGCCTCTCAGGCCCGCGAAGCGTGCCTGTGTGGAGAGGCTGTGAAAATTCGCTAGATACATGGCAAATTGCCATGTAACAAGAAAAATAATGAAACAACACATAATACAAAACAACAACAATGTGGCCGCGAAGCGCCCACAGGGAGGCCGTCGGGCCGCGGAGTGGACGAGGCGCGAACCGCCCACAGGGAGGCCGTCGGGCCTCGGAGTAGACGAGGCGTGAAGCGCCAAGGCCGCGTAGCTGCTACGGGCCGAAGGCCCGTATTTGTTGTATATATTTCTACATCTCAAAATCTAGTAGAAAGTTATTAGGACGCTCAAATTCTAGGATTTATTGGATGTTCAATTTTACTGCTTTACTTGGTTTTTGTGATGTATTTTTGCACATGAGTTGAGGTTTATGTGCTTTTTGCCACATGTTTGATTTTTTGCTTATCAGTTAAGCAAATAATATTTTATGTTATAATAGGGTCTTTAAAGATTTGTATGTGATTTCTTTTTGTTTAATATATTTTTTTTCTCAAAATCTAGTAGATAATGATTAGGACGCACAAATTCGAGGATTTATTGGATGTTCAATTTTACTGTTTCACTTGGCTTTGGTGATGTTTTTTGCTTATGAGTAAAGGTTTATGTGTTGTTTGCCAATTGTTATGCTTTTTTTGCTCGTAAGTTAAGGTTTATGTGTAGTTTGCCTCGTGTTTTGCTGCTACTACTATAAAAAAAACATAATATAAGGAACAGAAGACTTGTTACACTTATTTTAACTAATTTTCTTTATTCTTTCATAGGAAATATCTTATTATGTTGAAAATAAGGGCTCTATTGAAATAAGGAAAAAATAATATTAAAAAGTAATCTATCATGAAAATAAATTTGTATTCATTGCGAGCCGAGTTTGGCAAATATATTTGTAAACCTTTTTAATAATAAATGAAATTAAGACTAGTAATACATTGCTTTAGGACCTCGCGTTAGAAGAATACATAATACCTTGGTAATTTATCTCATCACCTCGGACTTCCTTCGCTCGTCCTTAGAATGATATGATTATCAAAGCTTAATCATAGCTAATAGGTAGTAATACTTAGGTCTCGCTACGCGTGACAATAGAATAAAAATAAACCTAAAGTCAAAGGTGATATGACAGCGGACTCGGTTTGCTCTTTTCCAGAGTTCTATGATTATCCAAACTTTAAGGTGGTATCACTTCAGGCTAGGCTCCATCTCAAAATTATTAAGCGGCTACGTTTCTAAGGTGTTAGTTTTAGGTTAATGAAATCTTAGAAAATTATAACAGTTGACACCAACTTAATCATACAAACCAAAACTAAGGCCCGTATTCAAAGACGTTTCCTAACATTTTCCTAACATTTTCCTAACATTCTCCTAACTTTTTTCTAACATTTTCCTAACTTTTCCTAACATTCCTAACGTCTCCTAACTTTTTCCTAACATTTTCCTAACTTTTTCCTAACATTTTCCTAACTCCTAACATTCTCCTAACATTTTCCTAACATTCTCCTAACATTTTCCTAACGTTCTCCTATCGTGTTTTAAAAGTCTTTCAGAGGCTTCGCATGATTTTATTTAGTAAGAACTTAAGGTAGTTATGTCAAAAAGTGATACCATTGTAAGTAACGTAATATATCGCAAAATATCAATGTTATTAACTTATTACCTGGATTTACGACACACTTTGTCATAAACAACAATGCGGCCTTGCTTTGGCGAATGTTAAATATATTAGAAACTTTATTTACATATGTTTTCAGTAAACAGTAAAGATAATACAAATACAATGTTCAATTATTGTAACAGCTTTCATAAATAAAGCAGTATCAAGCGTTTCAAGTTTGAACGTGGACCAGGTTGTACGAATCCAAAGGTGTCTAAATGAAGACGTGTTAATCAGTGCAACACTGTTTTCATTTTGCTAAATCATTTACACCATTTTGTTTTTCGTATTTTGTCATCAAATTCATTTTTAGTTGTGTAAATTTTTTTTTGGTATAATAATGGCTGAATTATTCACACCGGACCAACTGAATTTCCTCTTTGAATCGATAGCCCGCCACAAACAGACCATAGAAAATAAAAAATCTGGTTGTGTTAAAAGAATTTCAGGGTAAACTCCCTAATAGTAAGGTAAGTGGATTAACAGTATTATGTAAATTTATGTAGATAGTTATTAATACGACAAAGTGTGTCGTAAATCCAGGTAATAAGTTAATAACATTGATATATTGCGATATATTACGTTATTTACAATGGTATCACTTTTTGACTTAACTACCTTAGGATCTTACAGAAAAAAATCATGCGAAGCCTCTAAATGACTTTTAAAACACGGGAACGATCATTTAAATTTCGTGGCTTAAAAACATTTCCCTTACCTATACCTAAGGTGAGTGTTAGGAAAATGTTAGGAAAAAGTTAGGTGTTAGGAAAATGTTAGGAGAAAGTTAGGAAAATGTTAGGAGAATGTTAGGAAAATTTAGGAAAAAGTTAGTGTTAGGAATGTTAGGAAAATGTTAGGAAAAAGTTAGGAAAATTAGGAAATTTTAGAAATTTTAGGAAAACGTCTTTGAATACGGGCCTAAGAAAACTACTTAGATTGAAAAAACATTAAACGGACAATTCACGTGACATCCCGGTTTCGGATTTTTTTAACACAATACTTTTTTAGCGAATTTTCATTATGAAAATGACGCTTATTTATATACCTACTTTATAAATGAGGAAAAGTAAAAAAAAGAAGATTTTAGTAAAATAAATCCTAACTATGCGTATCTTATATTAAATCTAAAATATTTCCCCTGTCTTAAGGCTTTCCACTTTCTTACTCAACATTATGTAAATATTTTAACTTTCCCTCAGTAAAAAGAAAACTATGGAAAGTATAAAATATTGGATAAGAATAAAGTGTCCAGATCGTCGAAAAAAGCAATATTTATGAAATATATCGATATATTTTGTGATAAAGTGTGCTTTATTTAATAGATTTTTGCATAACCTTTGTATAAATAATGGTATACGTCTTTTTAAATAAGTACAGATATGATTTATTTGTACCGGGTGGAATATTTCAGCTTAACCAGCATTAAATCCTTACAAGTATTGAGATAACATCGTCTTCATTCGAAATTGGTATAACCAAATAGTTTTAGTAAACTATCTAAGTAAGAACGCAGTAGTCTGCGTTCTTACTAAGTCACAAAGTTTTCTGTTAAAACTTGCGTGTGGATATGTTGCAGATATTAAATTAGCCTTATTTTTTTATTGAGAAGAAGTATGAATTTGGAGTTAAGTAACTGATATACCATAACTTTTTACTCTAGGTATTGACGTATTTCTCCCACTGAGTGTTTTTGTTGCTCATCCTCCCTACTTCGGACTTGCTTCGCTCGTCCTTAGAATATACCATTTGCCAAATGAATACTTCAACACGTCTTTGAACTTGGTTTGCTCGTCCTTAGCATATGAAATTTGCCAAATGAATACTTTAACACGTCTTCGGACTTGCTTCGCACGTCCTCAGATTGTACTTAAACTAGTTGTATTCTCAGCGGTCACCCATCCAGGCTCTAACCTCGTTCGATGCTGCTTAACTTTTATGATTCAACAAAAACTATAGATAATTGCCGAATTCATTCAACAAAGACATATACTTGCCGAATTGAAACGAACCTTAGTATACTTCTGTATTACGTAAAGGCTTACGCTTGTCCTAAATTTCATATTAATTGGAACATTTTCCGATTTTAAAACAACACACAAGTCATTCGACAAGAAGTGAACTAATGCTGATTATGTGATGAAACTTGGCACGTTTGTTAGAATTATATGTTAGTACAGGTGTGCCATTTATGATCCATCAAGAAGTGTAAATATAATTAACTGAAACGAAACTTAGTATATTTATATATTACGCTTGTTCTAAATTTTTGGAAACTTGGATTACTTTCCCAATTTTTAAAAAAAACCTATACAAGTCATTCGATAAAAAGTGAATTAATGCTGATTATGTGATGAAACTTGGCACGTGTATTAGACTTATATATGATTACAGGCGTGCCAAATCTCAAACCGATTGACACAAATTTTTCGCGTTTAATAAGTTAACGATATTATTGCTGAGTCATCATTGCGAGTTAATGACGTCATAAAAATGACTTCCGGATAGCTCGACTGCAACTATAGAGTGATTTTCGTACTGAGTTTTTACTCTCTAGATTAAAAGCACTGAGAGATACGACGATAATACAGACAGACATCTTTGTGAAAACTACTCAAGAAGTTAGTTCTCAGAAATTGTTCCAGAGACATCCAGGGTTCAGATTTTTTGGCAAACGATACGTTTCCTATATACCTACGGTATAAATGAGGTTAAGTAAAACTAAGTTACAAATTATAATGCTTTTGCTCAAATGATGAAGAATAAGTGGAAACTTGAGTATGAAATATAGATTAATAATCAATGTAATGTTAAGAAATAAATAAATTGTTAAAAATGTAAGTTTATAGAAAGCTAATCGATGGCTAGCGAAATTTAGCGCCAACATTATTTAGTACGTAAAGGCTTAATATGTTCTAATGTTGTTTGTTTAAAAGTACCCTTTATCAGTGATTATTTATATACTAGGTACGTAGCCAAAGTATTTTGTTTGCTAAAAATCCGAAACCAGGATGTCACCGGAATTATCCGGTTTAGTTGTTTTTAAGACCTCCTAACTGTTTTTTGTAACTTTTTCTGTCTGTACGTGTGTGTGTATGTGCTACAAAAATATGGTACAAGCGTATCGCTTTACGTAATAAATGAATGTACAAAGTTTCGTTTCGATACGGATAAAATATTTATAGTTTTTGTTGGATCATAAAAGTTGAGCACCATCGAGCGAGGTCGCTGGGAATAAAAATTATGTAATTACTATATGATGACGAGCGAAGCGAGTTTGAAGGTGTGTTGCTAAATAAATTTGGCGAATTATATATTCGTAGGACGAGCGAAGCGAGTCCGAAGTAGGTAGGACGAGCGCAGAGAATTTAATGTGTTAAGGCAAAGTTCCAAGGTATCTTGTACCAGATTTGTTCTCTTGTGTTTGGAATGCGAAGGTCTCTTAATATCTATATGGTTGAATTTGTCTTGACTTTTTGGTTTCGTTCTGTTCTTATTAGATAAGATTAGATTATTATTAGATTACGGTTGATTATTATTAAATTAGATTACCATTTATTAAATCTTAAAAATACATACAATATAAAATAAAATAATTATTTCAACATTTTGTAAGATACTATTTTTTACTGTTCTTTTGGCACGTATTAATATAATTAATATTTTTTATTGTGGTTATATAAAATTAAAGTGATGTAGAAATTCATACAGTTTGGGTCGGGGCGGGGGTGGTCTAACTTCCTGGTTTTAGGTGGTCCGAGAAAAACAGGAATTAGTTGCATCAACTACCGCACCGAGCGCTAGTTTTCACCTTGTTCGCTTATCACTATTGTTATCAGTTTTAAATCGATACTTCTATTTATGTTTATAAAAATGTAAAGTCAATTTTTATCTTATTGTATTATTAATTTTAATAATTAATTAATTTTTTTTTTTAAAGACCCTTTTTAATTTTAACTTAGAATTGAAGAATAATTATTTTATATATAGGGTACAAGGTCAACTGACCCGCCACTAGCGGAGAAAGGGTGAACTTGGGGCAGGTCCTTCTAAAGCAGCTAAAACCGGGGGAGTTAGACCACTGTGTCCCGCGCCCCCACCCCTACTGTATGAATTTCTACATCACTTTATAATAAATCTTTTTGTTTGCAAAGAGAGTTATACTATTATAAGACATAGGTCTTGTGAATAATTACTTCAGGATTTCTCATAAAATATAGAGATTACTTAATGTGAAAACTATTAAATAATGCTACTTAATAATGAAAGAGAAGCAAATACAAGAATTTTAGTGTGTATTATAGAGGTTTAAATATGTCAGTAGTCTGCAGTACCTGCTGCTTTAAGACCTTGTATCTCATTGCTACCTTCTCACAATGCTTCCAAACAATTTTAAATTTAAATTAAGCTTTCGCTGTTTAAATTGAAAATATCGAAATTCAAACTTAATAGGAATGTGTCTTATATCATTGGAATCTCAACACAGATATGCTCATACTTAGAAGGTTAAAGTTTTGCATTGGTGACCATGTCAAAGTAGATAATGATTCCAACCTTTCGCTTTCGTGGGAGGCATCTTCAGAGACGTAGAAAGTCATAGATTCATCTGTGAACACACTATGCTCAACATAATTGAATTTGTTAAAAGCCGACATAATTTGATTTATGCTGATAATGTCAGAAAGAATGATCAAAGCCACATAAGAGGTCTTAAACATCTTTTAAATTTATGTTTCGGTTGAAATATTAATTTCAAAAAACAATTTCTTTAGATCGGACATTGAACTAGCGACAGTTATAGAAGAGAAAAAAGAAAATAATTTTCATTGGTGACAATATTCTTCCTAATTTCAAGGATTTTTTGTTATGATTGGATAATAATTGTTTTATACTAATATTTAATATTAATAATTAGTTGAATATAAGTTATTTTTAAGAAAGAGTTAATAAAATTAATGATAAAAATATAGTTGAATTAAAAAGGTAATGGATAAAAATCCAATAAAAAATTAAATTGAAAACGTTTTTCTTCAAGTTTTTTTTATGTTTTGAGAGGGATAGTTTTTTAGTGATGAAGAAAATATTTTATTTATGCTTTTAAAGATTTTTCTTGGTTAATATTTTTTATTTAATGGTATTGAAGGGTAATGAAAAAACGAAGGTATAAATTATTTATAAAATCTGATAAAAGGTTTTGACGTTGAATTTTACCGGTTAATCTTTGATCCCTTAAGACCTAGCAAAAAAAGGTTCTGTAAAACATGTTTAAAATCTGGGTTTGTAGTCGTTATTCCAAGTGTTGTAACATACAGATTTCCTTGGGTTTAAAGTTGTTATTCTGAGTGTTGTAACATACAGATTTGCTTGGGTTTAAAGTCGTTATTGAGTGTTGTAACATACAGATTTCCTTGGTTTAAAGTCGTTATCCGAGTGTTGTAAACAACACAGATTTCTTTGGGTTTAAAGTCGTTATTCCAAGTGTTGTAACATACAGATTTCCTTGGGTTTAAAGTCGTTATTCGAGTGTTGTAGCGTATAGATTTCCTTTGGGTTTTAGTCGTTATTTAGAGTATTGTAACATAAAAATTTCCTTGGGTTTCAAAAAAAAGTTTGAATGTCGCAAATAATTAGCCGTTACTTCCTAAGCTTCTTTCTTTTTTATTAACTTTTTCCCATTTTTTAAAATCTTGGGGGGGGGGGATTGCCCCCTTCGGGGCGATTACTATTATGCACATCTTTTATCTGTAAGAGTTAAAGAAAAGTCAACTTCTTGGCTTGATAGTTATTCATTATTGTAGCTAAGTAGGTGTAATAATGATTGAGTGTAGTTTTCAGGTTTTTAGAGTAAGTTTTTTATCTACTTAAGTAGTTATTTTATTTTTTTATTTACAGTAGTTAATATTAGATAAACTAAGAAGAACATAAAAACGTAGACAATAAAAATTCCCAATTCATTTTTTATTGGTTCCTTAAACAATATTACGAAGAGTAGTAAAAGCGGAAACCAATTGTAAAACTGGGATGGAAAATTGTTTAATACTTCCACGCATTTTTATTCCTATCATTTATTTTTATGTCTCGACTACTCGGGGATTGGAGAGAGAAGAAAAATTGAAAAGTGCCGAAAATTTAACAAGTTAGAAGGGGGCCAAATAAGAAGCCCTGAGGGATTGAGACCTTGCCTTAGTTGCTATTGGAAAAGCTCTCGTTAACAAAAAATGTTTTCCCTTTTCTCCAATAAACCAAATAATTCTTTCTCTTTTTCATTTTCCAATTTTCTAGTTTGGACCTTTTTCATGATTATTCTTCGTTTTGAAGTCACAGATTTTTTATCAACGGTTATTTTTTAGACAATTTTTATAATCTTTCTATAGTTTTATATTCTATTGTTTACAAATTTAGTTATGCCAGCATAACTTGTACAAATAGCTCATTTTGTTGTGACAACCTCATACCATAATTGACCAAAGAAACTTAAGATTGTAAACTTCGTACAGTATATCTAAACTCCCACTAAATAAGGTATATAACGTACATCAATTGTAAGACTTAGCTCTCTGCTGAAGCCTTTTATCGTGAATTCTTATTATATAAATTAGATGAGATATTTAAATACGAATCCAGTATATCACCTGAATTTAACGTTTCAGGTGATTCGAAGACTTTCTGTGTAGTTTTTACATAGTTGTCTGTCTAAATGTGTGTGTGTCTGTTATCATCGTAGCTCCCAGTGTGTCCATGCTAAAGTTGAAACTTAGTACAAAAATTAGTCTTTAGATATTCTTTCTGATAGTAATATAAGCGAGTATATTAGTATAATTTACTAAATATAAGCGATATCAGTACTGGGATGGGTGACCACTAAGAATAAAGCAAATGTTTCTACAATCTGAAGATGAGTAAAGTAAGTCCTAATTAGCCAGGATAAAGCGAATATGATATGCGCTGAATAGTTCCGAGTTACACCGTACCCGATTAATTTTTTCTTTCCAATTAATCCTCTATTTTCGTCAGCTATATTTTGTTGCCGAATTTTTAAGAGATAACTCCGAATACAATCTAAACTAAGACATTTATATTGGAAAAAACCTATTCAATGAAGCGTTACAATTTCATGAAAATGTAATAATTTGGCACACCTGTATTTCAATAGGGATATATTCTCCTAGTCAATACAGTATTACATTATTCACATTCCTCTCATATTACATTTCATGCCTATTTTTGTATACTTATGCTTGTGTGTGTTTATGTCTTTATTTCTGCACTAATTCATTTCATGCCTATTTGCTTGTATGTTGTATGTGTTTATGTCTTATTTCTGCACTATTATTTCTATTTGTGTATACTTGTATGTGTTATGTCTTATTTCTGCACTATTTCATTTCATGCCTATTTGTGTATACATATGGTTGTATAATTTCAACCTTATGACGAATGGTCTTATAGTTTTCAAAATTCATTTCAATGTTGACTGACAATTATGAAAAAGTGTTATTGATCTTCACGCAATTTTAAATAAACCACTTCTATGAACAAAATAATTACTATTTCGCTCCCTTTGAAGGTGCAAAAATGTAAAACGGTGCCCAATAAAATAAAAGCTAAAAATATAACTTATTATTGGTGTTTTGGGTCCTTTAGATAGAATAAATGATGTTTTATTCTTGGGCATTTTTCTCCAACCAATATATTGGTTTCTTTTATAACTTTTTACATTTTTGTTTCTTCATAAAGAGCAAAAAACAATTTGCAGTTTAATGTTGGGTGTCGAAGGCACCCCAACGAGACACTATGCACAAATGGTCAGTGGGAAAACTTCACTATGCATTATAGGGATCCCCAAAATTCGTATGGAAAAAAGGCATTTTTAGTTTTTGTATTAAAATTGGAAACGGTGATTTTACCTGAATAATACATTTTGGGTGCCGAAGACCTCGTGAGTGGGTTTTACAATGTTGTCTGTCTGTATGTGTGAGAGTATGTTTGTGATTCGATGTGTGCGTCCATTATCATCATAGCTCTTTGTGTGTTTATGCTGCAGAGTTTAAACTTACAACAAAAATCAATCTTTACGTCTTATCGTGCTGTTTGGAAAGTATTTTTTACGTTATCACCAGCAATAATGACTCATCAAAATTGTCTTAAATTCATGATTTGGCACGCTGACAGTCATGTATTAGATCAACAATATATGTGATACGTTTTATTTCATTGTTAGCATTAGTCCAGGGTCCGTTTCACAAAATTACAAGTCTTGTAGTTACAAAAATTGTAAAAACAAACTTGTAATGACAAATTTACACGTGTTACCAAGGATACACTTGTAGATTTGTAGCATTTTTCTATTTAATAAACAACATTTTCATTACATTTTATTACAATTACTTGTAGCATCCCCTTGTAAAATTTCTACTCAAGTCCGAACCTAAGTAGACTGAGTTTCAAGTTCATTTTATTAAAATTTAATTTAGTTTTTATCGCCAACTTTTAGTTTATTAGTAATCTAGTGCTCAATATGAGTTTGTAAAACGTTTTTTTTAATATATATATTACTTCTCTTATTTTAGAAATAATTGCATTAAAAATAATTATCTCATATGAATGAAACTGGGTTTTAATAATGTTTTGACTCATTGTTTACAAAAACTCTTGTAGGTTACAATAACTTGTAATGATAATCGTGATACGTGATATTCGTGAGAAGCTTAATTTTGACACTTGTAGTTACAATTTGTTTTGTACAATAGTTTGTAAGATTTGTGGGGGAGATAATCAACTTTGATTGGAGTTTGACACAAATATGCCCGTTTCCTAGAAGGTTTAAGAAAAAACTTGTAACCTACTAGTGTTTTTTAAAGCGAGTGTGAAGTAAGTATAAATGTAGATAGAGTTGAGGATTTAACTATTAAAAGTTACGATGCACCCCGTACTCGATTTTTTTTAATTTATTAAACTTATTAGGTTGTACTAAAGTCATATCTTTAAGTTATGTATTACATGTGTGCTTGTAAAGGTGAATTACATGTGTGTATTACTACGAGTGTTCATATTTGACTATGTTGTATTTGCGAAACAATACTCTGTATGTTTTCATTTAATTATGATACTATAAAAGCATGTGGCTTTGAAAATGTATTCAACCTTTAATGTTTATCATACCTAATTAGAAAAGTTGGTCAAAAGGTCGTCTACATTTAAACTGAACGGTAATTTTAATTCTTGAAAATAGCTATGGTTATATGAATTGTTATTTTGTTGTCTTGTCCTAACCAGGTCGAAGTTAGGTGAAACAATTTGGTAAAATAGTGGTTATTTTATTTGTGATGGATTGTTCTATAGGGAATTATATTCTAGACTCTAGACCAGTGGTTCTTAACTCCCAACACACACCCCCCTTTTAGATTCTTAAACTTTCCATCGCCCTCCCCCTTATTAATCAGAAAGGGATGGGGTTAGACACTATTAAAGTTTATTTTTAAGGAGTCGCAATATATTTCTTATATTTACAGCTTAACTATTTGGGGCACAGCTTAACTATTTGGGCCTGCTAAACAAGGGAAAAGCCTCTCAACAAAAATTCACACAGCTTTAGTTCCTAATAAAACCTTTAGCACAGATATTCGACTACTAGGGTGGGTAATCTCTTTAGTGGTACCTAGATATAACCCCTATGGCTAAAACATCTCCTGTGGTTTGTCAAATAAAGCGTAAAGATTGTAAGAAAAATTACTTAGGATCTTAACTCTGTAAATGTAAAATCTTTTAAGACAGAAACAAATTATTCGAAGCGTAAAGTCCTTATATGCTATGCAGGGTGATACATTTCAAATACATCTTCCTGATTACTCAGCTCCGTACCGCGATAAAATTGGTATCCACTCTCACTAAGTCGACCACTGGGAGTTTAAATACCTAATTATTTTTTGGGTAATCTTCTGGCATGTATGGTAACCTGATTACCAAAATGCGATGTGTTTTCTACGATAACTTTAAAAAGTTAAATTAGAGCATACCGTTACATGGATAATTGTGATGACTTCTGGTGTACCAGTTAGCTTATTGGCTATTTAGGTAATAGCCTTTATGTATGCCAAACGATAGCACCGGAAAAAATTACCGGAATTGAATTATATTGGTATCAAATTGTTTGAGAAATATATTTTTTGCAATGTTCCCGAGTATATAGGGTGGTTCATTTCAAATACATCAACCTCAATAACTCAGCTCCGTATGGAGGTAAAGTGTCAGACGAAGCTTCCATTAGTCCCCCAGTAAGTGGAACAATGGAAGTCAAATACGAGTAAAATTAGTTGGACGTAATCCATTATCAATAGAACGAAAGAATAAAAAGTCTCTCCACAGTTTATGATATTTATTTACAATAAAGCAGAGCGCTTTCGACCTAACAAGAGGTCATCTTCAGTGCCTATTAAACAAATAAGACAAAAATAAATGACATTTATGCTCATTTTAAAACATCCATTATCAATGTTACTTACAGGTAACGACGTTTCAGGAGCAGGTACTTCTCCCTTCGTCAGGTTCGTCTTGAGAAAGACGGTTTGTGTCAGGGTTTAACCTGATGATGAAACCTGATTAGGGTTCCTTATATACCTGTCGCAACCTTTCGAATACGCCGTTCCCAAATCTTTATAATTTTTAATCCTGCCTTTTTAACTCTTTCTTGAACATTAGTATCCATAATGGATCGATCTTTATTCTTGATTGAGCCAATCAAGAATAAAGATCGATCCATTATGGATACTAATGTTCAAGAAAGAGTTAAAAAGGCAGGATTAAATGAGCCATTGGCTGGTTGTCAGATACGGCCATGTAGGTTGTCTCTTTAATTTTTCGATTTCTCCAATGCTCTATTTTGTGAATGAATTTTGCATTACCTCTTTTCATGCGGTGGTCATTCTTGCACATTTGCTCTGCTTTTTTATAGGTCGATCTCATCTCTCCGAACGCATCCTTTATGTTCCTGAATTCTAACATTTAGTGGTCTCCCAGATTCTCTGTAGTAGTCGCTTCCACTCTCGCACGGTATTTCATATATGCAATTTTTCGAATCCTAAGCCTCATTTTGAGGTCTTGTCCTTGTTAGAGTCTTCCTTAAGGTTGTTTTTGACCCCTTGAGGTTGAGTTTGTTGGTCCCTTAGGTTCGAGTCTTTCTAGCTTAGTACCGATTTGATTGCTTTGCCTGGATACTCAATTCTGTTCATAGTGGTTTTTAGGTGCTCTTCTTTTTCTTGTAGATCTTTGGGTTTAATCAGATTGCTTTGGCTCTATGGTGTTTCATTCTGTTGGCCACATTGCTATAGTGAGTAAACGCTAGCATTGGCCGGGCATTCACCTAAAGTGCTGCTAAGATTGAGGCTATAAAGAAAAAAATAGCTGTAAAGATTGCAGTCATAGGAAGAGGGAGATGGTGTTTTGAAATGAGGGACTTACTATTTAATATATTACTTTATATTTTTAAGATAATATACATAGTTCTCCTGCAAAGGAGTCTTGCATTACAAAAAATATGTATAACTCAATACTATTGTTTTAAAAATAATTAATAAAACATGAATTTTATTAAAGAAAGGGAAGGAAATATTTAATTTCATAAAAGAAAAAGTAATCCTATTAAAATGCGAAAAAAATTAAAAGTATGAAGTGAAAACTTTGCATTGCTCAAATAAAAGAAAAGTAATGCTGGATATCTTAAATTGTAAATGAGGAAAACATCGTTTAATTAGTTATCTCATTATTATGCCTTAGCTTAATTCCTGTTGAAGTAAAATAATTAACATTATTAACGGAGAGTTAGTTCATGTTGAAGAGTAAGTCAGTTAGAGAGTCTGTTTGTAAAGGTTGTATATATTTGTGTCTGAAATCACTTGTTGCTGGACATTCAAGGAGGAAGTTAAGTAGAGAGTGTCTAAGTTTCATTTGCTCTTAATATGTAAAATTAAAGCTTTTAACAACTAAATTAGAGCAAGAGTGTCTGAACGCTTTTGAATGTTTTCTTGGATTGGAATAAAACGTGGTCAAAAATCTGTCATATAAAAGTAAAGAACCCGTTTGTTTATGAATTAGGTATGATGTCTTTGATCTACAATATGTAGATCAAATATGATCTTTTGAAATATGATGTCTTGAAATAGCAATATGTACCGAACAGTCATCACACCTTTTAGAAATTGTGGATAGAATAACAATTTTGCGGGGGCTATATTGGGGCTTGTAGTCAAGGATCTTGAATAAAGGGTATGACCCACTAAGTGAATTTGCTATAATATAACCAAAAAATCCCGTCGAGAACAAAAATAAGGAAGAATCCTTCACACAAAATATGCCAAAAATGTTTATATATTTTTATATGTTCAGTAAAAATTATAATTATTGGTAATTTAAATATTTTATTTGTCCTGAAGTGTTATTATTGTTGTACTCGTCTTATTCTTGTTACATAACCTGCGTTTCCCACCTTTAGCTATAGCCATGTTAGGGTTTGCTGCTATTTCTCATCTTATACGACGTTCATGTGGTTAGTTAAGTTCCCTTAAAAGTTAGGGAACTTAACCCATCCCCTTTATTCAAGATCCTTGCTTGTAGTGTGAGAAAAGAGGTGAATACATAGGGTTAGTTGACGGGGGCGGAAGGTTACAAAGACGTTATCAGACACAGTTTGACTTGTTAAAGCAAAAAGTTCAATTTATGCTCATTTTTGTTATCTCAACTTAGTTGGATTATTTTCTGAATTTTAGAAGTCATATATTAAAAATTATACTAATGCTGATGATTTTATGAAAATTAGCAAAAATGTCTTATAAATAGCTGCATACATGCGTGCCAAATCTCAATCCGATCGCACTTTTTTTGCGTTTTATGATTTTTTGATATTTTAGCTGAGTCTTTGTTAATGACGTCATAAAAAGATGTTATACTAATAGCAAAACTATAGACAACAAACCTATAGACTGAATTTTGTACGAAGTTTCAACTATTTTGCATGAATACACTAGGAGCCACGATGATAACAGACAAACACAGACAGGCAACTCTGTGAAAACTTATCAGGATGTCTTAAAAACACCTGAAACGGAAAATTTCGGTGACATCCCGGTTTCGGATTTCTCGCAAACACACTACTTTTCCTATATTTCTACGGTATAAATGAGAAAAAGTAAAAATCCTCGGACGAACTAAGTTCAGAGGTTTCGTTTCTTTCGTGCAAAAAGACATTTAGTTGACTTAAATTACAGCTAAATGATATACGAATCGCGGTTACCTTTAAAACAGATTCAACTTTCTACATTCGATAAACTTCAGGAATTTAAGTAAAAGCCTAAATTTTGGTGTGTAACGAAAAGTTAGCACTTCTTACTTAAACCTATTATATTTTTCTTTAACGATTTCTGTTTGTTAAGTAACAACCGTTGGAACTACTTAAATTCCCACATAATTACTTTAAACCATAAGTTTATAAAACTTTTCTCCTTTGGGTGAAATTTTAAAAGGGGTTGTTAAAGTTAATAACTCCTTATCACTTTATCAATAGAAAACCATTTTCTTTTTTATCAGCTTTAATAGTGTTAAAAACTTGGGTAGATTCCATAAAGCGAGGTATTTTCAAGTGCGATCTTGGCTTGATAGGAAAAGTGGATTTTTCAGATTTTTTAAAAAACCGTTTGTAGACTTTTACTCACTTTAGACTGGGGGGAAAGTAAAGAAATATCTGTTAAAAGAAAATTCTTAACCTTTTTCTAGTCTTAGAGTAAATCCCCTCTTTGGTATTATCAGTGTAAAGACCTCCCCTCCCAATCCCTAACCCTTGTTATATTCTGTTACTTCTTAAATATCTTTTGCTTTAAAAGAAAAAATAACAAAAGCTTACCTACTTTTAAAAATACAAATACTTATTTGGCAACAATTGTATCTTTATATTCATTTTAAGTTAGTGGCAAAGTATAATTGCTATTTTGCTTTGAAATACTGCGGTGTCTTTGCTGCAATTAAAGTGTTTGAACATGGATTATAATTTCGAAGATTTAAGTCTTTCGGTGGTGATCGCGTCAATGAAGATTAAGAATCCGACGTTTCGCTTTACTGTGGTAGGCATCTTCAGGGATGTACGACATCATGGATAGAAACATAATTCTCTACAAAACTGAATTGAAGATGGAGACGATGGAGGCCCTATTTATACCTGTCTCTGACCTTGTCTTTGAGGATGAAGATTATAGCCATGAGAAGGGATAATAGGGTTCGACGGTACAGTATTACATAATCCACTTGAAGGTCCCGTAGGGGTGTCCTGTCTGGTTGATGAGCAGGCGAATAAAGGATTTCCGTTGGATGACGTGATCGGTGGCTGGGTGCTGCGTGACGTAGTTGAAGGCTGAGATTGGCTTAGTGAATTATCTGAATATCAAGTCTTCACTCTACACGTAGTGAAGAGATAAGCGGTGTCCAAGCATTGGAAATCTTCAACCCTGTTGATGATATTCCTGTGCTTAGCAATCTCTATAACTCCCCTGACAAGCCTGTTACGATATCGAGAAACATTCGATAGTACCTCGGTTTTCTCAAAATTAATAAGATGACCAGTATCTCGTGAATGCTCTGCGGACCGACAATCGGTCCGCGGTTGATCTAGCATAAACACACTAGGTGCTACGATATTATGAGAAATTCGTTCAAGTATTAATTACTCCTGAAATAGATAATTTATTTGAAACCCAAAAAAGCATTATGTTTTAGTGGAAACACATTACTCTTCCTATATAGCTACAGTATAAACGAGGAAAAGAAAAAAAATGAAATTATAGACAATGCTCAAAGTAACCAACTCATTGCCTCTACTGCAGTTTAGTAAAGAAGTCTTTAAATACCTAGTTCTTATATTTTTGACAGAGGAAATTCAATATCCTAAAATCATGTTTTTAGAAATTTGTCCTAATCGATAATAGCAACTTAGTGAGGAATGGTCTTAAGTGTAAAATAATAACCATTATTTTTTACTTTTTACACCATTGGCTGATGTCGATGAGATTGTAACGTTTATAATGTTGCACCAAATTTTAAAATGTATTAAGTTACCTAGAATCACTTCGTTAGGCTGACAGGAAAAGTTAAACAGGGAGCTCCGAAAGTCTCCCAACTTATTTTTTCAATTGTATAAGATACATATTTCATATTTAGGGGAACTCTATTCTGTAAAGTAAAGTTTAAAACACCTGGCTTAAACCACAGAACACCCATAAAATTTATTTTTAACTATTTTGTGTCCTATTAAATTTTCGCCTCTTTATAAGGGGCAAAGTATTAGTGATGGAAAAAAATCAATGAACTAAATTGTAATTATTTTGGTCATAAATGCGAAATATGTAATATGAAATATAGGGTCACATGAGACATTTTTAAGTTAGGCGTTATAGGGTCCCATTCAATAACATAAACTTCACTACATAATGAAGAACCCTCAAGTTTAAAAAAATTATATTATTCGGTTAAAAAATTACGAGGGGGCCTTTTGGACTACTTGGTGCAACAGCGATTCTCAATCCTTGGGTTGAGAATCGCTTTAAGCCAAAATTGGGTTCCAAGCAATCATTTTTGGGTCGGGAAATGATTGGTAAAAGTACATTATTTTTAAACTGTAGACAGTTAAATGAACTTACTATTCTAGTAAAACAGTATTTTGTAAGTACCTGGTTTTGTTAATTAATTTGATCATCAAAATTTACGATGACTGAAGTCCTATAATATTATGATTTTATTTAATAATTATCACGTTTCACTGAGGGAAGCTTTGTATTAATTTATAAATAAATTCATATTATTATAGGACTGCTGTCGTAACTGCTGCTTCGTAAATTTTAATCATATATATTATACAAAATACCAGTCCAAGAAATTTACAATTTTATACTTAGATCGTCTTTCAAAATCTAACAAAATACTGAACCCGTAAAATTTGCTTATGTGTAAAGTATAAGAATTGGGTCGCGGGATAGTCGCCATGAATTTTCTTGGGTCGCGAATAAAAAAGGCTGAGAAATGCTGATATTGATGTTGTGGTTACATGTAAAGTAGAAATAGCCAAGTTAATTGAAATTTTGAAAGACATGAAGCCTGTTTTATCTCTTGTTGTGTTAAACAGCCATTATCAATAAAGGCAAACTAAAAATACATTAGTAATGCCACATGCCCCATCGGCTTCGAATGAAGCACTCTGAAATAAATAAAAAAAAGTGTCTATGTGACACGCGAAACGTTTTAGAATTGCATTTTAACCTAGCATTAAGTGTTTAAAGCCAGATAATGTATTTACAAATTTTAAAGGAAAATGTGTTGAGGAAACTGGTGTGAAGTGTTGTGCAAACACTTGTCTAGTGCACTTGCGATATCACTTGCAGTATCGCAATTGCAACTTTTTTTGAAGTCAATATATTAGGTTAATTTATGTAATTCAATAAGTACTCGCGTAACAATCACTGTGTCACACTATGAATTGCAATATGGATACCTAGAGAATGCATTAGGGAAAATGGTATGCTACATCTGGGGACTGTTTGATCATATGACATTCGTTATCATTAACGGCTTGACAATGGCTTAATATGAGTGAGACATAACATTATGTCCCGCCTAATGTCGATTGATGGAACAGTTGCCAGATGTAGCATCGCATTTTGCAATTAATATCGTATCAACTATTCATGATTGGCAAAACTCGCTAGTCATTTTGCAATTAATATCGTATCAACTATTCATGATTGGCGAAACTCGCTAGTCATTTTGCAATTAATATCGTATCAACTATTTACAATTGGCAAAACTCGCTAGTCATTTTGCAACTAATATCGTATCAACTATTTATGATGGGCAAAACTCGCTAGTCATTTTGCAACTAATATCGTATCAACTATGCATGATGGGCAAAACTCGCTAGTCATTTTGCAATTATTAACTTTTTAAGAAATCTTTGAGACAAAAGTTTATTTCTTTCTTCTCTGAAATTGTTTTTTATAAAAGCATTGAAAGGCTTTTTAAGGATTTTTTAAAAAAGAATTCTGTGTTAAATTTAAAGGAGTAAAATAAAAGAAACCTATATAGTTTTAAAAACTATTTTAAAGAATATTTACGTCTATTTTATACTTTAAAACGAAATGTCCTATGAAAGGATACTTTAGGAATCCAGGTCAGTAAAGGCTTTTTACACTACAAAGTTTAGGAAGAAGAAGAAAAACTTTTTTTACTCTAACAATCCTTCAGGAAGAAATCTAATTGAGACAACCCTCTTAGTTTTCTTTATCTGGTACGCATGCGTGCGTCCTTTACTATCTGCGTGTGTTGATGTTTTATATCTGTGTGTGACAGATACACACTAAGTCTGTGTGGGGGTAAGATTGATAGTGTTTTGTGGTAAAACTATTTCATTGTGTTCTATTTGTGTTGAAATTTTGTAGTTGATAAAATCGTGTATATTCTAAACGAGACAGTAAAGTTTTCCTTTCTTTTTTGTAATAAAACTGTAAAATCTATTATTTTGTCCATTTCAGCATTGTTACTATCTTTATTGTTATTCTATTTATGGTTCTATTAACTCAATAAAATAAGATTTGTAAGTGTTCTCTTATTCGCAAGATTGCAGAATGACAGAACGTTTACTAAATTATTTATATTAATATTAACTATATTTTGTTATTAGAATTAAGTAATATATTGCTCCAAATCAGCAATCCCTTTTCAGGCTAGCGAGCGATGAAATTGTAGAAAAATGGATGTCGTTGTTATGTGGGAATTGTAAAGATATGAGCCTAATTAATTTATTATATTTTGATACCTTTGATGTATATCTATTTTTACCATGGATTTATATATTTGTTTACTTTGATACTGTCCTTTCTCCTCTTTGATTAATTACTTCCTTTTTTATAATTTAACTTATATTTCGACTTATACATCGAATATGAATTCAATTCGATGTTAAGTCTAAGTTGGCACAATATAAAAAGGTTTCGTATAATGGACTCTCGAGTATTACGGAAGAGTTCAGTCGGTTTGCCATTGTGACTTTAATATAAGGTTGTCAGGTTGAATAAGTAATGTCGTTACATTGAAATTCTATCTAGTGTGGAATCGTTAGGAGTCGGATATTATCGGAAAGAATCGGCAAGACTCGAAAGGGTAAATTTATAAGAATATAGATATGTAAAGTTAAATATTTAAGTTTAACTTTAGAATTAAAGAACATTTTCACAAATCATTTAGAAATTTTGCTGTTCTCTGGCCTAAGTCTAAGTACAGCAGACGATAAAGAGATCTTGGCCCGGTCATGAGAGCTACAGAGAATTAAAAATCTTTTAGCCTCTTTTAGAATCTCTCTCTCTAGGAAAAGTTGAAATCAGGAATTAATGACTGTTGTTGTGCTTAATATTTTATTAGAAGAGAGTCCTTTCACTATTTTATGTTTTATTAATTAACTATTCTCTCAGTTTAATTTAATTTTGTTTTTTATTTATTTTCAATTAAAAACAGTCATTAATTGACTCATTTTGTTCTACTTCAAATAATTTTTTCTAAAAATATACCCTCTTTCAGTCAAGTTTGTACTATTAGACTCACTGGGAGACTGCTGATTACTTTTTAGCGAATTTCCTTTGGGAAAAAATTCGCTAATGGGATAGGCGTCATGGCGGAATTCGAACCTCGGACCACGACACAAATCCGTTTTAGAGGTCCCTAATGACGAAAAAAAAATTTCGCGAGACTTTATATATATATATATATATATATATATATATATATATATATATATATGTATATGTATATTATATATATATATATGTATTTCTAGACACTTTCTTGTAAACACTCTATCTTTCGAACGGATTAATATTTTTTAACCAAACTTGGTACAAAAATCAACCTTGGGGAGGACACGAACCCTATTGAAAACCAGGTTTTTGTGACGTCATTAACCCGGTTTGCTGAGTCAGCAAAATTTTCAAAAAATCGGCAAAATTCAGGGTTAATATTTTTTGCCGCGAAAAAGGTCAATAGTTATGTTTTTTGAGACGCTGAATCGAATAAAACCGGTCCGAAGTCGATACGACCACTTTAAGTGACCTAAAAATCGAAAAAACCATTGTAAATTACCAAAAACCAAAATTTAGGTCGATAAAAAATAAATTTCGAGTAGGGTGTCGTTTTCTATGTAATTTTGGGCGCTGAATCGAATGAAACCGGTCCGAAGTCGATACGACCACTCTAAGTGACCAAAAAGTCGAAAAAACCACAAAAATAGTAGAAAAACCAAAATTACGGTCGTTGAAAATTAAATTTCGAGTACGGTGTCGTTTTCAATGTTTTTTGGGCCTCTGAGATGAATGCCAGTGGTCCGGAGTCAATACAACCACTCAAGCCCAGAGTACCTGGGTTCACATCCTGGAAGGGTCGATCATTTTTTATCGTTTTTTTTACTTAATAAAAGTTTAAAACTAGAAAATAATACTATCGCGGTGGTCCGCATGTCGGGCGAATTTCCTTTGGATGCGAGCACTCAAACCCAGAGTACCTGGGTTCAAATCCTAGTAGGGACAATAATTTTTTAACCGTTTTTTTACCTAATATAAGTTTACAACTAGAAAATAATTCTGGCGCGGTGGTCCGCATGTCGGGCGAATTTCCTTTGGATGCGTGTTTCCGTGCCTTTTACATTATATAAGTTTACAACTACTAAATAAATAATTCCGGCGCGGTGGTCCGCTGTCGGGCGAATTTCATTTAGAATGCGTGTTTCCGTGCTAAACAACCCATATCTTGCTTATGCAAGAACCATGCCCATTGCGTGGTTCCGGTTCATGCTGTCAAGCACTGCTCGTAACTCATTTTGTCTGTATTTTCCAAAGGAAATGCGCTAAAACCTTTAAAGATAACTGACTAAGCTTAAAGATAAGTAACTAAGCTTTAAACTAATGCAAATAATAGTGCGTACTTTTAATATTAGAGGCATAGTTTTGTACAACCAACTAGATAATTATGCGCATTTCCTTTGGAAAATACAGACAAAATGAGTTACGAGCAGTGCTTGACAGCATGAACCGGAACCACGCAATGGGCATGGTTCTTGCATAAGCAAGATATGGGTTGTTTAGCACGGAAACACGCATTCTAAATGAAATTCGCCCGACAGCGGACCACCGCGCCGGAATTATTTATTTAGTAGTTGTAAACTTATATAATGTAAAAGGCACGGAAACACGCATCCAAAGGAAATTCGCCCGACATGCGGACCACCGCGCCAGAATTTTTTTAAAAAAATCACCGGTAGGTTTTGTTTTAAGTTTTATCTTTTGTTTCATGTTTTGTAGTTTTTGTTTTATATATTTTAACTTTCCATCTATTTTATGTAGTATCAATTTATTTTGTTTGTTGTTGTTATTTTATTTAGGCACTGATGATGACCGTTAATGGTTGAAAGTCGGCTTTGTTATTAGTAATTATAATCAGTAGAGAGACGAAAACTTGTTTAATTATATTTCTTCTTATCATAGCACTCCACAGCTCAATCCATTATATATTTCTTAAATGTAATTCAAACCACTTTACATTTCTTTTCCGAAAGAAGTTACAATGAATTAATTTTACGTTTGCAAGTAGTAAACGGCATAAAGTGAGGAGGTGTATTACAAGATTCCAGCTTAAGTCCGTGAATTTTTACATGTTTTTGCTTAACTTATTAGGTTTCCATTCTCATTTCTATGTTATTTTATTTTATCTTCTACTTTCATTTTTTCTCACCTACTCTATTTTTGATATTATTTGTTGTTAATTAGCTTCATCTATTTTCATTGTAATATTCTTTGCATCTTAATTTCTAAATATATATGTAAACAATGTGATTATTTACCACAAAAGACCCTTTTCAAAAGATTAACGTACTAATTAGGACTATGTTAAGTAGTTCTATATTAAATACATTTATTTTGAAAAATTGGTTAATGTGATTGGTTGAGAAATCCAATTCCATAGGTCCCTGGATTTGAAAAATAAGATTTTGACAAAACAATGTTAAAACACTTTTCCTTGTTAGTTATTCTTGAATTTTTTAAACACAATACATTTTAGAAATACCATAAATTGAACTTCTAATAAATGCGAAAAATGTTTGGCAGAGTTCACTTTCAAAGCATGATCATAGGATATAATACTTGCGTATTTTCAATGAACAATTTATTATTGATTATTTAAATATATGTGAAAACTAATCAATTTTTTTTATTTTAGCAGGCATTATTTATTTTTTTTATTCAAATCTAAATGTTTTTCTTGTGAAAAAGTTATTATTTTCTCCTCTAAAAATATATTTAAAAAATATTTTTCATTCTTTCCCCCTGTCATCTGCTTTGTAAAGATAAGAGTTTTATAGCTTTAACAAACCATTTTAGTGAAGGATATGAAAGTAACTATAAAAATATTGTTAACGCAAAATTAAAAACATACAAAAGTGTAAACAAAGGAAACTAATAGATAAGGAAATTTAGATGTGTTTAAATATGTTTGTTAAAGTTAAGAACAATTCAGTTAGAATTTGTAGATAGTGAAGACGATGATTTAAAGTATACATTTTAAATCATGTAAAACTTTCTCTTCACATAAATGTTTGAAGAGAGATGAATTAGTCAAGTTAGGAGATAATATATTAGGAGATATTATATTAGGAGATATTATATTAGGAGATATTATATTAGGAGATATTATATTATGATATAATTGTGAAAAATTGTGACTAATAAAATACCAAATTGAGATTGAAAGGTGAAATGAGAGTGGGAACCTTACAAGTTACAGCATTAACATGTAAAAATTATCTCTATCTGTTCACAATTGTGAAATATGAGACCAATTTGAACAAAAGGCAATTCAATTATTATACAAATTATTTTCAATTATTTAATGAAAATTGGGTGTTTTTGTAGAGATGGCCGTAGGATAATCTGAGTAAAGTAGTGAATTTGATGTTACCCCTTACCACAAATCTGAAAGTTTTGTTGTATTTTGCACCCGAATGGTTCTACGTGGTTATACGTGGTTCTCATAACTTACATTTTTGACTTGAACTATATTAGTGGAATAGAAAGTAGTTGAATTTTGAATAGTTGAATTTTCTGAAATGTTTTACGATTTTACATTAATATTGGTTATAACAGAAGT
Organism: Microvelia longipes; assembly: GCA_018340805.1. Lineage (NCBI taxonomy): Eukaryota > Metazoa > Arthropoda > Insecta > Hemiptera > Veliidae > Microvelia > Microvelia longipes. The sequence continues at coordinate 22,708,334 of JACMZG010001913.1, forward strand.
TTTTTAAACAACAGTTTTTAAAAATTTTCCCTGCCTTTATACCTACCGTATGTTAGTTAGCAGGGTTTTTTTTTTAAAAACTGTTGTTTAAAAACTTCTGTTATAATCAATATTAATTTATTTAAAATGTAATGTAAATTAATTAATGTAAAATCATAAAACATTTCAGAAAATTCAATTTTTTTCTATTCCACTAATTTAGTTCAAGCCAAATTTTCTAAGTTATGTGTACCACGCCAAGGAGTATCACTACTGGGTGATTCCTCCTATCAAGCGTATTAAGTCACTTTAAACAGGATGAACACTATGTCAAATACATTTATTGTAGACAATAATCTATAAAGTTAAAAAAAAAACATTTACCACCTTCTTACAAACAACAAATGATGTTGAAACTTACATAAAATATATTTTAAGATACTATTAAAGTTTATGACACTGGATGGGACGTAATAAATTTCCTTAATTTTGCTTTAAAACTATTTTTCGCCTTCTTTAGCGATACAAGGCATATTCATGTTAAATAAACCTAAAAAGAAAAAAATTAATCACAATTAGATCATAGATGTTAAAAAATTACTCATAAGTCATGCTCATGAGAAGTTAAAGATAAACCTACTTACATATACCGTTAAAAGAAATAACTGAGCCAAAAAAATGGTTCTAATTTTTTAACATTTATGATCTGATTGTAATTAATTCTTTTCTTTTTAGGTTTATTTAACATGAATATGCCTTGTATTGCAAAGGAAGGCGAAATATAGTTATAATGCAAAATTAAGGAAATTTATTACCCCATCCAGTGTCATAAATTTTAATAGTATCAATTATAATGGAGACAAATACTAACAACAATAAAATATTTTAAGTTTTTTGTTTTAAATAATTTATTTCTCTTCAAAATTGGATTAGGTTGAAAGTCTATATTATATACTGGTACTGTCCAAGAGGTGGGTCACATTGAACCAATGGAATATCTTTCCTTGCTGAATTTTGGCGAACTTTACCAACTGCGTTTTGATCTATCATCTAAATTTCTTGGGTACAGCGTTACATTATGTATTTGGTGGTCTTATATTTGCTGCATTATGGTATTCAAATTTAATGGAATTACCTAAAGGCTATTATCAGAATGCGGAAACATTCTTTTAGTGCTTAACATAGGCATTTTGTACTTGATTTAAACAGAATATGCTGTATACATAATAAAATCTTCTTTATTTGTCATTTTACTTACCGTAACAGGCATATTTACACTGCTTTAAAAATATTTAACTCTCCTGTTTAAGTATTCAAAACACATAAGTTTTTCTCCAACTGTGCCAAGCTTTTCCTCTAACGTTAGCTGGGAAACTGTTAGAGATAAAAAGCTCCCGGAAAAACGTTGTATTTAACCATGCAAACCGGGTTTTCATATAGTATATTAAAATGTGTATTAAGAGGTAAACACGTTGAGAAAATTTAGCTTTCGTGATTATCATGAGAAAAATTGTTTTTTTAAATGATTTATTTTGAACTTAAAGATTATTCTTACACGTGATTTATTTTTGTCTACTTACACATGCAAAACTAGGCATTACTGGACCGTTTTAAAGTTGCAAAATTTCATTTTACCAACACTATCAACCAATGTAATATATAAACCAAGTAAGGGAACATTATAGTCAGTGTAGTATATGTCCTATACTGACACATGTAAAAAAATTCAGACCTGCCCGATGCTGATAGCTGGCTTAAAAATATAAAATAACTAAAATTAGGATAACTGCGCATGCGCCTTTTCTGATTTAGGTTTTTTTTATTTAATTTTATTGGCAACCCTGATAACATTCGGTGAGTTTTACTTTTTATCATGTTTTTTTACTTTAATATGTATGTGATAATTTAATGATTTTGTATTAAATTCTGTTAAATAATTGTTATAATAATTTAGTTAAAGAAAAAGATAATCTATAGTAAAGGTAAACCACATGTTTTTATTAAGACTTTGAAGAAAATGCAGACGACAGTGTATTCCCTTAAAATTACAATTGCTTTTATTACATTAAAAAAAATAGGTTAAATTTGTTAAATCACTAATTCAAATTAATTTTTGAATGGGAAAAAACAAATATTATTTGCAAAAATGTACTAAGTTAAGTAGTGCACACGAAAAAAAAGTTTAATTAGCCGCTCGTTTTAAGTAATTTAAACAAACATAGTATTTAAAGATTCGGACTTAAACCACTATTTGATGTGGCAAAATGTATTTCTTATACAAATTATTAACATTTTAAACTAAATATGTGCAAAAAATAAATGCAATAAAAACAAAAATTTTGAGTACCGAAAATAGTTTGTTTACATTTACTACGGTAAAACAAAATGGCCGGACCCTTAGGAAAATTTAAGCCAACTTCCTGGTGGACAAAATGTGAACTACATGCCAGGTGTGACAGAAATCGCGTTTGTTTCCTTACTTGGTTTATATATTACTTTACATTATCAATACTACTTTTATATATTAAATTACTTTATCAACAAAGAATTAAAGAACAATGCGGGAAATGTTTTTGGTAATACTCTACCTCCTAGAGAGTAATTGTACATCTGGGGGCACGCCAGTGCCCCGCCTAGTCTCGAAAGCATCTCGAGGCTAATTTCAAGCCTTGTATATTTTTCTTAAGGACATTAAAATATATATTTTTAATAAAGCCATACAAAACACCAAAATCTCTCCACAAATTGTGGAGAGATTTTTGTGTTTTGTATGGCTTTATGAGTTAACTCCATTACTCAGTATCTTAGTTATATATATTTTTAATGTTATCTAAATGATCTTGCTGAACTGTCTCATTCTGCCGATTTTCATATCTTTAACCTTTCACAGGTGTTGAGATATAATGGCTCAAAGTTAAGCAGTTTTGTCACTCACTCACTCATTAAATTTCTAAGGCACTTCCAGCAATTGTAGACACTTAAAATTTAGTATATAGATAAATGTTGATGTAAAAATCAATGAAAAATTGTTAAAATCTAACATTTTTAGTTACTTCTACCTAATATTTTCTACCTAAGTTGAAAGGTAACCCTAACCTTAATTTTACGTATTTAGAAATATTTTGACAACTATTGCTACCTAGTAGAGCACACTAAAACTAAGAATATCGAGAGTTTTATTTTGACAGAACATAATATTTGTTTGCAATTTATCTATTGTTTAATAAAGGAAAATGGAACTGTTTATTAATAAATAAGTGGTGTAATATGCTGTAACTAATTAATAATTTAATAATATTTCTTGGCGTATTTTAAAAGGCATACGTTTTAAAACTACTCCACATTCTGCAAAATATTCATTTTGCTTTCTGGTAGAATAATGTGTTATTTTTAAACTACTTTCGTGTTGTTTTGTTGACCCAAAGATTCAAAAATTATAATAATTCAAAAGAGCAAGGTCTCTTAATTGTCTGGCGAATGTAACTTTGTACTGTTGTAAGCAAATATCAACTTAATATATATTAAAAAGTGAAATTCAATTAAATTTACCAGATGATGACAAACTTACTGTACTATTCTAACTTAATAAATTTGCTTATGATTATTCTGTAGAACAATTAACGAGTGTAGGTACATGAGTTAGGTAAGAATATATAGATAAGGAAAGATGGTTCTAGGATTTATTATTTCCTATAAGAAACAAATCCAAACAAAACTGATAAATCCAAATGTATCCTTCCTATAATTATAAACAATTCCAAGTAGCTACTCTTGTTGTTTAAATGATTATGAAAACTAAGGTAAATGATTATAATACTAAGTTAATAAAGTGGGGAGAACTCTTATTCTGGGAGAAATCTTAAAGATAGTTATTGTCAGAGTTGCCGCTAGATGCCAGCACCGAGATCACTCCCACTTTTTGTTTGAGTCTCTCGTATACCTTCTGACATTCTATACCTATTATATTCTTTGGGTAACACAAATCTAGGGATTAGTGAACCTTTGTTAGTCTCAGGTGGTCTAAAATGAATAGCCTGCATTAATCCAATACTTACCAAGGATTCCTGGCTTCTGGATCCTTATACCCACAGGAAGTTAGTAAAATAATCATCTAAGAGTGTTATAAAAAAATAAATAAATAAAATGCCCGTTTTAGGGCCTTTCGGCCCATCAAGGTATTCACCCTGCGGGAACCACCTCAGGTGGGTTGCATCTACTACACTCAAAGAATTAATTAAAGTTGGTGAAATCTTTTTAATACAAATAATATTCATAACATTTTAGAGCATAGCCTGGGCTGGGAACTCCGGACCTCCGGTGCCAAAATCGAGTGCCTAATAAGATCACGGCCACGGAGGCAGATAAGAGTGTTATAAATCTAAGAACATAATCATTATCCTTAGTTCATCAAACAGGGACTTTATTTCGGAGTATTTTTCCCCCGAGTTGTATAATATGAAGGACATTAACTAGTCCATATATTAAATTATTTACTAAAATTTAAAGATTACTTAAATTGTTTTTAAATTATTGTTAACATGTATAAAATAAATGAAATTATCAAATAACAAGCCTATTTAATAACGTATAGATTATTAACCTTGTATACATTATAATAATTAAGTTAAATGCTTTCTAAAAATAAATAAAAACAGTCTTTAAATTGAATATTTTACACAAACTGAGAGTTAATTTACTGCAAGGTTGTATAGAGGTTTATGAGGGAGTAAAATTTTAAGAATTCCTCTTCCTTCTAATCAAGTGTTACATAGACCCTTTACGTTAGCTTTATGTACCTGACCCTAAAACCCTCGGGTAATGTAATATTTATGTAATATACATATCTCTTGTGTTAAACTTTACCTTTTATAATCTTAATATGATACTTTATACAGCGACCTTAATTGATTTTACGTGGAAATTTATCGAATTATAATAGGAGCACTTACGTAAGAGGAGGATTTTTTTTTATGGACTGGGAAAATACTTCCTCTCATTTTAATCAGAGGTTGTGATGTAATAAGCATTTGATTTCTGCACTGGAGGTCCTGGTTTTGCAGCCCGGGCTATGCTCTTAGTTTTTATGAATAACGCTAGTAATAAAAACACTTGGCAAGCTTCAGTTAATACTTAAATCATAGTGGAAAGAACCCCCTAAGGTATTTTTCGTAGGTTGAATACCATGTTGAGCCGAAATGCCTTTCAACGGTGATTTATGTATTTAATGTTCATGAAATTTTTATACAACCAGTGCATACGTCAAAACCCATTGGGGATGTAAAAGTAGCGTACAGGATGCAGGTGGGGAAGGGAGGTTAGTGGTTTCCTATTTTCAGCCTGAAACGAAATCTCAAGTATATTGTTATCTTCAAAAATCTAGGTCCTCATATCCTTGCCGGGCCATATCAGATTGGCTACGTTTGTCAAAATAGATGTGTCTCAAAATATGCAAATCACCTTATTTATATTCAGTTTGCCTTCGGACTAGCTTTGCTCGTTCTCAGACATTTAAAGCATCTGTTTTATTCTCACGGTCACCTACCTAGGTACTAACCTCGTTCAATAATACTTAACATAAATAATTAAAAAACGTAGATATACTAACCGTATTGATATGAAATCTTTAAAAACTTATTTTTTACATAAAGGTCTTAAAAAATGCATACATGTCATTCGATAAAAATGGAACTAATTCTGATAATGAGATGAAACATGGTGCATTTTTTGGTCTTATATATGTCTATATGTGTGCCAAATTTCAACTCAATCTGAACATTTATCCGTATTTTTGTTGAATCATTATAAAAATGTATTTCCCGGATAGCACAAGTAGACCAAAAAAATTTGTTTTAACTAAAAAGATTTAACTCTTTAGTATTAGCACAGTGGGCTCAATGATAACAGACACACATTCAAAAACACAAACAAACAGACAATTTTGTGTTTGACCAAAATTTTTGTGTTTTTGTGTTGACAAAAAAGCGTTCCAAAAACAAGGTTTGAAAAACCTTTTTCCACCATTTTTGTAATGGAGGTAAAGTCATGGTTTCGGATTTTTAGTACAATCACAATTCTTTACCTACGGTATAAATGTGGAAAAGTAAAACCACTTGTCATTTATCGATAGAGAAAGATGAGAAGGTCCCTGGCATGTTTGAGATTTCAGTTCTTCCTAAAGTACTGTCTGCTGATCAAATAGTGGTATAAACTTAGCGTATAATATAGTAGTATAAAAAATCAAAAGTACTTCTGTAAATTATTTTAGTTCCTCTAGGTTTTAAATTGTTGAAAAATCCTCATTCTCTCAAACTCTTTTACCATCCTAATATCTTGTTTTTCAATAATCTCATTTATGTTATTTTTTTGTAGCTCTCTCCGAAGCAGATGGAATCAAGTGCTTCCAATGCGGCCAATACAACGATGGAGTGGGTTCCATAACACCTTGTATCAACTATACTGTGAAACAGAATCTCAGAGACTGTCCTAACCATATGAACAAGCATTGTATCGTACGTATCCAACCCTCTTTATAATTGCAATTCATATGTTATATTTAGTGAATTTTTACAGTAAATTGGGAGATATTGGCTTAAAAATGTTTTCCTTCCAATTTCTCCTTCTTAAATTACAATGATAAATAGAGTAGAGTTGGGAGCAGTTTTATTAAATTCAGCGCCCCAAAAACATAAATACCGACTTTTTTACCGTCGAAAAGTCTGAACCTTGAATTTTTACCGATTTTTTTCAAAAAAATAGCTGACACAGCGAACCAGGCTAATGACGTCACATACCCCTGATATTTTATAGGGGTCATGTTCTCCCAAAGTTGAATTTTGTACCAAGTTTGATTACAAATTATTTATCCGAAAGATAGTGTGTTTACAAGTAATGGGGCGACTCTCTAGGTTGAATCCAGAATTAAAAAAAAAAAACTATCCCAAAATGTTCTCATGGAGTATTTTGTGTATTCCGGTATTTTGGGTATTAAATGTGGTATTCAACACGGCGTTTCACACCCCGTTTATGTAAGTTAACTGTTTTTTAGAAACAGAAATCGATTTTAAATTTTAAAATTGTATTTCATTTTGAAATTTTAAAAAATAAGTATATTTTTTTCGTTTTCTACCTAACGTTTTCATGTTTTGTCAGATTTTATTATTTACAAATATTTTTTATCAATAGAAAAACTTATTTTCTGTTTCTTTAATCAATCTATCATTTACCGTGAACCAATTGAGAAATCTTGTTTCTTATTATTCATTTATGAAAAGATTTGTATTCCTTTTCGTTCTGTTTCACAATGCAAAAAGAACTCGGTAATCAACGTAAGTGGTTCTTTTGTATTTATTTTTAACCAGTAGATTTCTTTTGAAAATTATTTTCCTGGAGATTATTTTTGAAATACAAAGATTTCCTTTTATAAGGTGATTGAAAAAAAAATGAGAATAAAGTAAATTTTTCTTGGCGGGAAAAATGTTTCAACCGAAAAAGAAATCCTCGTGGGATTTGATTTATGATAGTTTTTCTATAGGAAATTTTCTTTCGCTTCAATTTTCGCTTGAATGGATTTTTAAACAGATATTTTAATAAGATGATAAGCTTGAGTGGAAAATTGGCCGGGATTAAATGCGAAATTCAAATAAAGTAAAAAGTACTAATATTTAAGCCCAATTAAATTCAAGTTGTTATTGACTCATAATTCTTATTGAAATTTTAAGATTACTGTGATCTGTTGGTTCATTAGATATTGTAAAAAATGTGTGGTTATATTATTTATAACCAATGTTTATTTATATTTTTTTTACAATTTTTGTGTTAATCACTACAGCGTTACATTTTGGTTGTTACTAAGTACCTTCTTTATCTCAACATTTTTATTCTTAGGTTTGAAGAAGTATTTATTCCTTCATACAACATTCCTATTCCTACAATCTTCGAAAATTTACTATGTTATGTTTGACAAAAATGATTTTTTCCGTCGAAATACTTTCAATACAGATTACATACAGACAAAAGGAAATTTTTAGAAATGCTTTATATAAAAGCTGACAAAGACAGTATGAACAAAAAACAAAAGACATTAACAATCTTAGCAGTATTTATTATAATATTATCTTAAAATCCTAATTTTTCCTTTACCTTTTTGTAATTTCATTTTAAATTTATTTACTTAGTTGGACACATGAAATAAAAAAACATTCAAAATTTTATTATTTTCTAACTTTTTCATTTTTTTTTATTTTTAAGAACTGAAGAAGCTCAGGATCCCTGGGCGAAAGTTCTTCAACAATTTATTTTAAATAAATTTAGGTGAAAGGACTAATGTCTACATTAATTTAATTGATATTTCAATTTGTTATAGTCCAATAAGCTCTAAAGTTTTTAAAATAATTTCAGATCAAATAAGCAGTAGAAGGTTACTGTAGGATTAACGAGATCGGGTTAAGTTGGGGAACTTACTTTTACGAAATAACTGATATGGTGAAAGTTTATAGCATCCTTAAAACCTTTTAACTTTTTTCAACGTCATTCTCAGCTGAGGAGGTAAAACATATTTTTTTTAAGTGATAACTTAAAAAATAACTCAGTAAATAACCACTAGTGTCAATGTATCTGACAAGTATCCGGAAAAAACTCTTAAGCAGGAGAAAACTTAACAGGTCTTTAAAATATCTTGGCATTTTTAAGTTATTTTTCCTGTTGCATTGTTTATTAAACTGTACCCATAAGCATGAGCAGTATCAAATACGTATTGAAGACTTAAGCATTTTTTAATGAGTCAATTCTTGTGAACTCATGCTAGTATAGGGAAATTATTTTCTTATACCTATTCCTTGCTTATAATATTTCATTTACCTCCTGACATGGCCAGGATATCCCTAGTTTGAAGACTCTTATCCTGCGTATAAATAGGTCGTACCTCGTTTATAGTAATGTTTTTCAATACCATCCTAACCCACATGATTAAATTAGAGTACGACACACGGCTAACATCAATTGACAGCGCGGGAAAATAGTGTTCAGGAACCAATAAGGTTGGCCTGATTTGAAATTGAGGGCGTGGTTTGACATCCAGGACTAACCTCATTGGGTCCCTCGCTTTTTTCCCACGCTGTCAATTGATTTTAGCCGTGTGTCGTATTATAACTGAATTCAATGTTATATGTATTGAAACCTATTGGGAGTTTTATAGGAACGATATGCAACTGTATACTTTATAAATATACATAAGTTCATCTTAACACGTACGGATTATTTAAGTAAACTCTCGATATAACTTATATCTAATATGCTAAAATAAAGGTTATACGGGTTATAAACTGATGTATATAGAAACTATCTAATTAACTTTATGTTATATTAACTGTAATATGCATATGAGAGGGGTAAAGCGTATGATAATAAAGATGAGGGGAAAGATACAAGCCAACACGGAGGATGTGTTGTTTGAACAGCCCTTCGAGACCCTTTACAACGTGGGTCAAACAGGACGGTCAACTGGGTAACAAGTTTAGCACCATAGTCTCATCTCTGATAAACTTGCAAAATTATTCCTCTGTGAAATTATGCTTAGTACCCACAAAAAGATAAAAGTATGCTTCACAGAGAAAATATTATTTCAGCTCCTTTTATTTATGAATTTACGAAACTATATATTAACGTCTGTTTTTAGTAAATGAGTGAAAATTTTAATTACGCATTTTTAAACAGAAGTTTAGTAACACAAGTTCGTCTCATATTTTTGCTTTGCTTTTTTTCATTGAGTTAATGAAAATCGAAATTACGGCCAACTGTTTCAGTCACAGCTCTATTTTTTTAGTTTGTTTTATTCTGTTGGAAGCAATGGTGCTAACTATGGGATTGACCTCTTGTCTCTCTTATTTATTCTATCATTGACAAAAACACGTTTCATGTGTTAAGGTATTTTATTTAAGTGCGTCATAATAGGTACAATCCACAGATGCGTTTTGATATCTTTTTATACGAACCTCTTAGCACTTTTTTTTCTCTAATTCACTTTAAATACTAATATGCGTTAATTCAAAACACTTCAAAAATGTATTACGCGTTGGAGTAGTCATTACTACTGTATGAGATCCTTGACTGGGGAGGGGCATTGACCACTACATTACAATAACCAGTGAACGTTCTCCAAAGATCTCTCAGAAATGTTATACTTAAAGAAATATGTGCGTGATAAGTGCGTATGTTATACTTTAACCTACGCATTTTTCATTGTATTTCCCGCCATTTACATAAATAACTATACCGAAAATCTTTAAACTATAATAACGGAACTCGACAGAAAACTCGAAAGAGTTTGTAGATGCAATTTACAAACTCTCAGATCAAACTTAGGAATAGGACAACGTAGACCTTATTCTGGAATAAAACTTTGTTACCCTCTTTCCAAAACATTAGAGACATTAAAGTCTTAAATTTAAAGAAGATAGAGGCGCCGACTGAATCACCAACACTCCGTTACACTGACCCACCCTAACTACTGGTGTATCTTATCTCTAGTCCAAAATAATCCTTTTCCTCTGACTAGGTCTATGATTTCAATTGGTTCATTTTTAGAGTTATTCTTGATGCTTCCAGAGTTAGAGAATCTTTTATAGGCATGGACCTTACGTCTCTGTAGTATGTTAGTGGCGATTTCAATACCCGATTCACAGAGCCTGTATATTGGTTTATCTTTAAAGTAAGTTTTAAAGATAAACCAATATACATGTCAATGTCGAATGTGGCATTGACTAGTTAGTAGTCCAGTAAATGCTTTAAGATTTTTTCTGATTGGACTCAAAAGATACTCAGTTATAGACCAAGAGCCCAGGGGTGTTTTGTTAATGAAAAGTGTAATGGCTGGAACCGGTCTCAATTTTTCGTAAATACCTTCCTGAACAAGGATTTGCAATTCTACAGACTCGTATCGGATGGGTGTCCCAGGCAGAACATTTGACCCCTAAAGTGCATTCTTTAGTAAAAATTTATACCTTTACGTTAAAATTTATTACGTAAAGGTATACACTTGTACCGAATTTTAACTCGATTTAATTATTTTTTTAAATTTTTTACATTTTTTAAAAAATGTTTACAAGTTATTTGATAACAACTGAACTAATTCTGATAATGTTGGCACATATGTTAGTCTGAAAGATGGCACATATATCTTACACATATGGCTACATTCGTGCCAAATCTCAAATTTACCGCAACATTTTACCGCGTTTTATGTTTTTTCGAAATGTTTGCTGTCATTATTGTGGGTTAATTACGTTATAATTAATGAACGCAATAACCCACTGGTGACGTAATTTAATGAACGCAATAGCACAACTACACCTATAGTTTGATTTTTTGACAAAGTGTCAACTCCCTAGCATAAACTAGGATCTACCATGATAACAGACACAAACACGCATACTTACACCTATACAGACAGACAACTTAGTGAAATCTCTCAAGAGGTCTTAAAAACTCCTGAAACAGATGATTCCGGTGGCATCCCGATTACAATTTTTTTTTACAAACACATTAATTTTATTAAAAAATACCGAAATAAATTTATGGAATAAATGAGGAAAAGAAAAAAGTTTTCAATAAAAATCCGCATTCTTTTTTAAATCCAGATGTATCAATTTATAATTAGAACTATTTCAGGTTATTAAGCATGAACCCGAAAACTTTAAGAAAGTGAGGATGGTTAACAGTTGCACATAAATTAATGCACATGCACCCTAAATTAATTCGGGGGCATTTCTGTTTCCCTCTTCGCTTTAAGTTTACAGTTTGTTCATTTAATTTGTTTGTTGTTAATTAGATATACGACTATTTAAAGCGTTATATAGACCTTTACATCCCTTGGGAGTTAGTTAAAGGTCTACTAGAGACATGGTTGCTAGATGATTGAACACCTGATTCTCATCACGAATTGTCAAAGAAAAAATTATGAAAAAAAGAAAAATGCTTTTAAGGTTAGAGTCACAAAGGGGGAAAGAGAGGGGATTTTTTAGAAGGAATGAAACTCATTTATGATATATATATATATATATATATATATATATATATATATATATATATATGCATATATATATGTATGTATGGAATACATACATATATATGCATACTTACGAAGGCTTTCTTGCATTAAATTGATATTGGTACTAAAATCAACCTTGTTGATGTCCCGAACCCTGTTATTTAAGAAATATGTGTGACGTATTAAAAAAAACATGTAAAAAAATCACTAACCATGGAAAAGTGTTTTGATAAGGCTGATCGCCTTGGCGGAGCAGCCAAGGCGTTTACTATTGCCATAAATATCATTAACCAATACTAACCTTCGTTTGCAGTACTAATATAAGAGCTTTAGCATCTAATTATTTTGTTCTTAGAGGTTATTTATATTCAAAGGTGATTACTTTTGGTTGATGGTGGTTGTACATATTTACTGAAATACTTCTTAACCTTCAAATGTTATTAAAATTTATTAAAAAATTCGTGTAAGAAAAATGCACTTTACTTGCAGACCGCATTTATACTTATTTGCTTCATAGAAAAATGTTTTTTTTTTTATAATTGAAAAATCAGCTTTTCTTTAAAGAAATCAAATTTTGGCTAGAAATAAAAAAAAATATTAATTGGACAGGTCAATTTTAACACATATTTTATATCAAAAATAATATCTCTCTATTGTTGACCAATTGAGAGAGATCTTCATCTTGCCAAGCATTGAAATGACATGAAATTAATTTTTTTACATTGTAAAATGGATTTATGAAAAATTAAAATTTGTAAAATCTAATTTCAAAGTAGACATACTTTAATTTTAAACTAGGATCCTGCATATTTTTAAACAAGCTTTTTCCCTCAACTTTTATCAAAAATAAATTGAATTTTTTATCGTTGAAAAATTACTTTATGAAAACATAATTTAAATAGTATATAGCATTTTAGTGGGCATGAATAATGGAGAAATTTAATGAAAAAATTGTATTAAACTTAAAAGGGATGAAATTTAATTTAATGTAACTTTTTTATATTTTTCTTTTGTCTATAAGGAATTAAAATTGTAATGTAAGAAAAATTTGGACATGACGGCAACTCATTTTATGAAATTGCTAGGCGGCAGCTCCCACTACGTTTGAGGAATAGAAACTAGATGGATAGTATATACTTTCCCAAGCATATGCTTGGGAAAATAATTGAATTTTTTAATATGGCGCGTTAAACTAACGGCATTGTAATAGAGAAATGATTTTATTTTCAATAAAAATATTAAGTTGTAGTGTAAATATTTGTCTGAAAAACATTATTTATATATTCATCTAGTTACAGAAATATTCACCTAACACCATCGTATTGATCTTGTAATTTTATTATTTTTTGTTAAATTTGTTGAAATGTAACATTTGACATGATGACATGCATAAAATTTGATTATGTGCGTATCATCGATACATTTATAACATGCTAATAAATTCCTAAAAGCGTAATTGCAATCGAGTGATTATAAAAAAAAGTTATAATGAAGCACGGAAATGGCTGTTAAAAAGGTACATGAACAGAACATTTGTCTTCTTTAGCCCCTTGTTTGAGAAACACCTTTATATATAAATTAATTATCAATTAATAAAATTCTGTGCATTAAAATGGCATCACTTTAAACTTTAAAAAAATATTTTTTAGTATATGTTTTAATCATGTTCTGCAGTTTTCTAAATAGTAAGAGGTTTCAACTTTATTTGTGGCTAGTAGCACAGTTTTCGACGTGTTTAAATGTACATATTTCTTCTTAACACTCAACAGCTCAAATAACTAAATCCAATTCTAGTGAAACGTAGGACAAAATTAATTCTTGTGGTTGGAAAAACTGGTAGGATATTGAAATCATTAGAAACAGTTTATCAAAGTGGCGTCACGTTACAAGAATATAATGGATTGCTTATGATCAATGCTCTAATGGTTTTTTGACTACAAAAAGGCCTTAACCCCATCATTGGTTAGGTTGACTGTTCTTATGATATTTAGATGAACGCTATTTAAACACGTTAGCTTGATCGAAATATTATATGCTCCTACATTTTTTAAGCTCATTTGTTGTAAGGCCTCGTTTTATGACTGGCTGCTTGTCTTTAATTAGTTTAGTCATTAAGCTACAATGCAACGTCACTTAAAAATAATATAGTCAATTTCTTTTAATCAATGCTTTAATGATTTTTTAAAGTTTTTTTGACAAAAATGGCCTCAGCCACATCTGTGGTTAAGACTGTTCTCAAAATATTTAATTGAACGTTAGCTTAAACGAAAATATTATATGCTTCTACCTTTTTTAAGCTCATTTGTAGAAAGGACCCGTTTTATGACAGGCAGCTCGTCTTTAATTTGTCATTTAGCTACAATAAATTTAGTATCTCAGCAAGGGGGAAATAGTTGAAGATATATAGCACTCGTAATAACTGGTTTCAATAATCTATTGTATATGGGAGAAATTTATCCAGCAACTAATTAAACTAATAGTTTAATTCGTCATTTAGGGGAAATGGAAAAGTTGATGGTATTTTGATTATATTACAATTTGTCTTTATAAAATAAAGATGAATTAATACATCAATGAGATTACCTTTTTGATTATACACTGAAATTTTTAGTTTTTCTTTTAATTCCATGGCTAAGAACTGGTGAAGAGTTCAAAAATACCCTGCGCCCTATTTCCGAGTGTATTATTATCACTTTCACAAAACCTGTATTACCCTCTTATTTCACATTTCTATGAATTATTTATAAGAAGCAATTTATCCTTTTTTTCTGTTTATTACTTTTCTTGGTTTTTCCTAAAAAGTGAAAATTACTTCCAACAATTTTAAAGCGAAAAAAACAGAAAATATTAAAATTGTTAGAAAAATTGTTAAGGCTATCCCAGGAGGAATAAAAAGTTTGGTTAGACTGAATTTAATAACAAAGAGGAAGAAAACGCAGCTAAATCATCATATTTCTTATTTTATTTTTTGTAACTTTATAAAATAATGTGGTGAATGACTTTCAAGTTGTTTTTTTTTCTTCCTCATTTATAATTTATTCCCTAGGTATAAATTATATATAAATTTAATAAAAGGTATTGCTTTGTAAAATTCCGAAACCGAAATTTCACCTAAATTCTCCGTTACGTGTATGTTTAAGACCTTTTAGATGGTTTTCTCCAACTTGTCTTTCTGTATGTTGTCTGTTATTGTTTGCGTCAGTTAATGTCGTAGCTCCTAGTGAGCTTATGCACATACCGAGAGACAACTTTGTAAAAACCACTTAAGGGGCCATAAAAGCACTAAAAATGTATAATTCCGGTGATATCCCGGTTTCGGATTTTTATGCAAACATAATACTTTTCTTTTCATTTATACCTACGGTACAAATGAGGAAATGTAAAATAAAGTTAAATTTTTCTTAATTAAATTTCTTTATTTAAAAATCTAATAAAAAGATTTTCTGTACTTCATTATATTAAGTTATACAATAAATAGAAAGTAATCACAGACGTTATGAGATAATTAATTTTAAACCTTAAATAACAGTTAAGAAAGATTCTTTAGTGTTCATTAAATTAACTCTTTTAATGAGAAACAATTATTTAGACTTCAGTTTATATTAAACAAGAAAGTTTAGTGTTTAACCAAAAACATACCAACGTTAGACCTCAAAAATCAAGTTGTTTACATTTCAAAAGATTTGATGTAAGAAGGACATGCAAATTATTTGTTAATTCCCTTTAAACCTTAGATTGTGATAACTGAGAAAATTTTGATGTTTGCCAAAAGCATGGCATCACTGAAAACCCGAAACAGGGTTAACCCGGATTCGTTTCTAATTTCCATATTCCCAAGCATTTATTAAACATTTCCTATCTCAAATATTTTCATCTTAAAATATTTTATACATTGTAATTCCCTGGAATTTTAACGAAAATCAACACTTTTTGTGGCTTTGTTTCTCTGGCAATCTTACATACAATAGGTTAAATTTTGCTCGCTAATAGAGATGGTAAGATTTGTATTTTTAAAGTACTTTTCGACTCAGAGCTTTACTTAAGCCTGCTTTTGTTTTCTTAGTGAAATAAAATAAGAATTTTAATATCTTCAAACCTAAGCTAAATAAAATAAGCTTTCAAACATGGACATTTGGTTTGTTTTAAAAATCCAAGAGTTCAAAGGGTCGATTTCAATCTTGAATAATAAATCTTAAAACCGGGTAGTCTACAAATACGCTATGTCACAAATCTAAGATTACCCGTTGAAGAAGATGGTAGTCTAATAGATGTCTTTGAGGTCTTGTTGTACTCAAGAAAATAAGAAAACTTTTTATTGTGTTTTCTATGATATATGTATGTAATTTTTGTTTTTAAAAAGTAAAATTTAATATTTAAATATTAAAATGTAATATTTAATATTTAAAATATTAAATGTCGACTCTTCTTTTTGAAATAAATGAAAAATATATAATGTATAAAAATATTTATCTATTAACTATGCTGGATAAATCTGAAATAATTTTAGTTTTACCTTTAAAACAATAAAATATTTTATATTTATATAAAATAAATTATATTTACATCTCCAGATTACTTAATAGCTGTTATCTCTTGACGTTTTAAAAAATAAATAGTAATTTTTTAAAGTAGCATGAAATGATTAAATACGTATATTTTGTTAAACATTAAACATTTGTTAAACCCCTTGACATTCGTTTAAAATTTAATCGAGTATATATTTTAAGTTATTTAAACGTGATGGGGTCGTTAAAAAAATTATACTTTAACGTTGTTTTTGTACCTAACTGAGACTTTCATCATAACCTGAGTAATAAAATAAGTCCCTCTACTGATTTTTATTTAAAATAAAACATAACTGGCTTTTAATCAACTAAAAGGTATCATTAGTGTCAACAAACAAATAAATAGAATGATATTACAAAATATTAAAATAAAAGAAAACTCTAAAACTAAGTCAAAATTTTAACAAATACAAAAAACGCATACAAAGAAAAAAGACATATATATATTATTAGCTCTTTTTATTTTAGAAATTCGCTAATACAGTATTTGTTTGGTAATAAAGGACTATCATGGTCTTGGTCTTATTTAATATTATAAATAAACCACTATGATTCAAAAGAATACTTGCTTTAATTATACTTTGTCTAATATCACAATAAAGTACAATTAATCAGACACGTTTCGAGAAGTATCCCACTATCAGTGTATATACAAACTAAACTTAAATTTATTATTGTGATTTCTTGATGCAAATAGAAATAATACATTTAAGTTTGGTTTATATATACTCTGATTTATATATACTTCCCGTAACATGTCTGATTAATTGTACTTAATTGTGATGTTAAGGAAAATATTATTTTAACAAGTTTAAAAAAATTATAGTGTTTTATATATTATATAAAATGTGCAATTATCACAAAATCTCGGGCGAAACAGCAAACTTTGTTTTTTTTTGCCCGGATTAACCACTTCGACAGCTTGGTCCTTAGCGGTAATTACTCCATCCACCCGCAGTCTCTTAATCGGGTGAGCCCACCAGCTAACCCTGTTGGAGGCACTTCTTCAATAGTACATAAAATCAAATACTATTGTTGTTCTGAATTAGTATTATGTTTTAATTAATAATATTAAACTGTTTCTATTTTTTATAAATTTATCTTTCCCCGGATTATTCTCCATTCAAACCTAAAACATTACGCGTGTGTATTCTAGTGTTTTATGAGACTGCGCCGCAATTTATTTTACTTATATAACTTTAGTTTACTTTATTTGTATAATTACTATATTTATTATGTATATTATTTTTATAGCAAACTTTGTAACTAAACATGATATTAATAAACTGTCTTTTGTTAACAAAATCAACTAAGTTAATTGTTGTGTTAGTTATCGCTACTTTTAGATGTCATTTATTTAAGATTGTTTTAAAAATAAATTATTGATTCCTAGATAATGAATAAAAGTTAATTTCAGAAAACAAAGAAAACTTCTTAATCGCTAAACTTTTAGAAACAATTATTAGTAAGTTTCTACCAAATTTCGCTCTGAAATATTATTTCCAATTATTGGAATTGATGGATTAAAATAAATAAGAATACAAATTGGGATAAAAATAAACTAACTTTGGTTCATTAAGTTTCGTCAACGTGACAAACAACTAAAAAAAAAGGACTGATTAAAATTGTTCAACCGCAAAATGTCGAAAACGCTCGTGCGATTAAAAGTTTATAAATCGTTTAAAACATCCAAAGAAAAAAATTGTTTGGGGTCTGTTTTTCTAAATATTGCTGATGACAATAATAGATGAGCTCAAATAAAAAAGTTTCTCCCCTACCTCCGACTTGAAAAGTTTTGAGCCAAGCCTGAGTAAGTTTTTAATTGACTCTAGAAGTAAGTTAAGTTTTTTTAAAAGTTTTTATATGGAGCTAAGTTAGAACAAACTGATATAGTTTAAGATATAAAACCAATTTAGCATCTATTAATTGGTACGTTTTGTACGTATACATTTCTTTTTATCGATTTGCGAATTTTCAAAGAAAAATAGAAGTGGTTTAGGAGTAGGAATTATAGAAACGTTGTGGAAAAAGTATCAGAATATGTCAGTAGTTATTCTTATATTTATTTGAGGTTTTAAGGATTTCAAGTGCTATTACAACAATAGCACTTGTTGTAACTTACCTTGAGGAGCGTAATTTTTAAAATAGTCCAGAGGAAGGCGCGAGGACGCTGGGCGACCACGAGGCCTATGGCTTTTCGTTTAGTTTTTAATTTGATTGATTGAACGGCTGTTGGTTTAGTTTTTGTTTTTTTTAAAAAAAACTATGTCGGTTGATTTGCTTAGTCATTGAGTTTAAATATAAAGAGTAATGCTAACTTAAATTTTATTCCATCCGCATGAGAAAATCCATATTCGCATGTCTTCAACTTGAGACTTTATAAAATCTCTTTCGAGTATTAAAATCATTGACCTAGTAATAAAATAAACATTATCAAGTAATAATACAACACTGTCAAACGTAATTTTTAGACCTAAACAAATAATATGAAGTCACACCCATACAGGCAGGGATCTCCAGCTCTTAAACTCCTGAAACGGATGATTAAGGTGATATACCGGTTTCGGAAACACAATACTTTTTCTATACACCTATGGTATAAATGAGGAAAGTAAAAATTGTTACCTCTCAGGAGAGATTTAAAAATGTTAAACGTCCACGTTATAAAAAAAATGAATTTTAACAGTTTTGTACTCTAAAGTAACTATTTCACAGACTTCATAAAAAAAAATAACGAAAAAAGAACTAAATTGAATTAAAACAAGAGAGAGAAAATAAGGGATGCAAAAAATCTGCTAAAAAGGGATTTTGACAAAGATATTAATTCGTGTGAAAAGGGGCTTAGCTATTGGGTTACGGAATGAATGAGAAAAATCTCAATTTGACTTTGTTTCTAACCGCTTTAATCTGACTACCTTTACCTTGTGCAGGGCTAAAGCTGGTGAAAAAATCACATATCCTTTTAAAAGCTTTAACTGTATAAACTCCTTTTTTAGTTCTTTATTTTTTATTGAAGAGGATTAATAAAAAATGGTGTTTCGCTTGTTGTGTTTTTTAATTGAAGTTAGAATAATTTTTGAAACGAAACATGAAGGTGTAGACATATGGGATGTAACTAAAACAAAACACGACATTCAACAAAACCAGTATCTTTGAGGGGTTTTAAGACCAATAGTGGCTGCTGGAAGAGACATTTAAATAATTTATGCTTAGTTTTCGGTGACCTATACGGCAAGATTGTCGAGTTTCCTCTTTTTCTACCTTTGACGCTATACTAGCGCTGGTCCCCCAAAATTGCGGTAAAAAATGGAAATACGAGTGACACCTTTATGAAAATCATTACTTGATCTTTTTGGAAACTAGCACACAGTAGCTTTTCGAGCTGTATTGAGACATCCCAAAACGAGACATAATACCATAGTTTCTGTTTTATTATCCACTAATAAAGAATGTGCCAAAAGAAGAATTGAAACTTTACAAAATTAAGAAACTCGGCAATCAGCTGTATTTAAAAATTTATTGCATGAATATGTATGAATACAAATAGTAAGAGCATGTACTTACTCCTCATTGACTTTAATAATAGCTTTAGTTAAGCTCATAAATTTCTAAAACAACTCAGAAACGAAAACAACTCAGTTAGTTTTCATCTTTAAAGGTTTTAGTGCATTTCTTTTAAAAAATACAGAAAAAAGAGTGACGAGTAGTGCTTCATAATTGGGTAACTTTTTAATTTTTAAAGCATAAACCGGAACCTTGGATTGTTGTGTACAGAAAATTCGCCTGGCCTGCGGACTACCATCCCAAAATGATTTATAATAGTGCCATCAATTTTAAGTTAAAAATTTCTTAGATATGTGTACAGAAATAGAGAAATATATATTAAATTATAGGTGTAAGCTTTTTAGTCAAAAATATTGTATCATGGTATTTGTATCCGCGTGCTGGGCGAATTTCCTTTGCAATGCATGTTTTCGTGCTTAAAATCCATTTTAATGATAAAATCATGTATCAATGGACTAGACATTTATTTATTTATTGTCAACGGTCATAGACCATGATACAAAATTTACAATAATAAAAACAAACAATTATAAAGTTGGCATAAACATATACTCCATACATTCTCAAGATTTATGAATATCAGTTATCAATAAACTTGACATAAACTTATCCTCTATTCATTCTCTAGATGTATGGATATCAGTTACAATAAACTGAGTATAGACATATCCTCTATCCATTCTCTAGATTTATGGATACCAGTTATCAATAAATTTGACATAAACTTATCCTCTATTCATTCTCTAGATGTATGGATATCAGTTATCAATAAACTGGGTATAAACATATCCTGTAACAATTCTCTAGATGTATGGACATCAATTATTAAAAAACTAGACATAAAAATATGCTGTACCAATTCTCTAGATGTATGCATATCATGTATAAACTAGACATAAATATATCCTGTATAAATTCTCTAGATGTATGCATACTATGTATCAATTGACTATAGACTTAAACATATCATGTATCAATGCTTTAGATATATGGATATAATGTATCAATGGACCAGACATAAACATATCCTCTATTCATTCTCTAGATGTATACATATCATTTATCAATAGACTGGACGTATACATATCCTGTATCAATTCTTGACATAAACTTATCCTCTATTCATTTTCTAGATGTATGGATATCAGTTATCAATAAACTGGGTATAAACATATCCTCTATCCATTCTCTAGATTTATGGATATCAGTTATCAATAAATTTGACATAAAAATATGCTGTACCAATTCTCTAGATGTATGCATATCATGTATAAACTAGACAAAAATATATCCTGTATCAATTCTCTAGATGTATGCATACCATGTATCAATTGACTAGACTTAAACATATCCTGTATCAATGCTTTAGATATATGGATATCATGTATCAATGGACCAGACATAAACATATCCTCTATTCATTCTCTAGATGTATGCATATCATTTATCAATAGACTAGACATAAACATATCCTGCATCAATTCTCTAGATGTATGCATATCATGTATCAGTGGACTAGACATAAACATATCCTGTATCAATTCTTTAGATGTATACATTTCATGTATCAATGGACGGAACGTAAACATATCCTGTATCAATGCTTTAGATGTATGCATACCATGTATCGATGGACTAGACATAAACAAATCCTCTATTAATTTTCTAGATGTATGCATATCATATATCAATGGACTAGACATAAACATATCCTTTATCAATTCTTTAGATGTATACATACCATGTATCAATGGACGGAACGTAAACATATCTTGTATCAATTCACTATACACAATAGATTAATGTACTATAGCATTCACTGCGCTGGATGGATATTACTCGTGTATTTGAAGCCATGTACCAAACACTTCAGCTAACTTTAATAATTCTCTAAAAGCATCCGAAACAGTAAACCTAGTTTATAACCTAACTTCTAAGTCATAATGTTCATATGGGTCATGTTTTAAACATCTCTTGGGAAATATGGTTTAAAGGGCATGTCCTTCGGGTTAGGTAACCGGGCCCATAAACTAAGAGCATTATATATGATATGTAACTCGATTCTTTATATTTTATTATTGTAATCTTTATAACATTGTTTATACTAACCCTGCAACGACTCCTCTAGAAATTACATTACCTTTTTGTTTCAAACGCTATTAAAAGAAACAAAATAAATAAAAAAAATGTTGAAGTGTGCTAAACATAAAAAATAATATAAAATAAGAAATGTTAAAGAGTTAAACTAAATTTTATTTTATATAGATTTAACTTATTTTATTTAAATAGAGTGAAACACACACACACACACACACACACACACACACACACACACACACACACACATATATATATATATATATATTATATATATATAATATATATATATATATATATATATATATATATATGTGTGTGTGTGTGTTGTGTGTATATGTAAAAGTTTTTATTACCTTCTTCTTATTTATTAAAATAAAAACCAAGTGCTTAATTTAGAACTAAGCTTCTCAGTCTCTTTTTAAGGCGTATACAGTGAGTAAGTGTTTGTGGAACATGCTATGAGTAATTTTTTATCTTTTAATAATTATTTAAGCTTTTGAGGAGAAATAGGTCCAAATTAATAAAAAAAACTAATTTTGTCAAGCTTTCGATACAATTTTATCTTTTTCAAGGCTTAACATAATAAATAATAATAAAAAATAGTTTAGTAACAAAAAATTATATCGAAAGCTTGGCAATTTTTTTTTTATTAATTTAGACCTATTACTCCTCAAAAGCTTAAATAATTTAAAATAGAGGTCCCTACAAAGTTTTTTGTGTTTTAATAATCACATCCTTAGTTTTTTCCAGGCTGATCTAAGTACTGATCATAAAACTCTCCACATAATACCTTTGTGAATACTTAGGGGGGAAAACGCTACCACCATCTGAGTTATCTCGAGTTGAGTCAAGTTATATTTCAATACGCCTTACTTATTTTTCTGTATCTCAAAAGAAAGGCAATAAAATCTTTGAAGATAAACACTAAATGTGCTTTAAACTAGTGTAAATAATGGTGTGCACTGCTAATTTTAGAGGCATAGTGTTATATAACCAACCGGATAATTATGCGCATTTCCTTTAAAAGAAAAACAGGAAAAATGAGGTACGAGTTAGTGTAACTAACTACTGCTCAAGTTTTAAAGCTAAAACGGAATCATTCCAAAGGAAATTCGCCCGGCATGCCGACCACCGTGCCAGAATTTTTGAAATATTTTGATTGTACTATTATTTGAGATCCTAATAGTACTTCTCTAGGCAAAATATATATTTATCCAATGTTATATAGAACCGATTGGAATCACATTAGAACGTCTGCAGAAATTTATCATGTTATTATTTTTGGCAATAAATTGATTGAATTAATAAGAATAAAAAAATATTTCTTTCTTTTATGACTCGCGAAAATAATTTTTAATATTCTTAATTTTAAATATAACTTATATTATATGCAAACGTGACGCTGGATTTTACTGCATACTTGTAATATAATATATTAAAGAAAATTCCCTTTCGTATTTTCTTGATTTTTGTAGTTTAGCTTAGCAACTTGGTTTCAAGAGAGCTGGATGTAAAAGCTAAGGAAACCCTATTTTCCTCAACAGATGTTGTGTCTATAACATATTTTCTAATGTTTTTATTAAAAATTTAAAGTCTTTAGCTAAACAAAGGACAAATTTATCTTTTAAAGTTTAATTTTAATATATTTTTTATTTATAAATTAATGCGTTAATAAAAGTTTTTTTGTTTATTAGTTTTATTGTTTGTCTAGATTTTGTTTACATTGTGATTAAAAAAAAGGTTTGATTTAATTTTATTCTTTTTACTTCGTTAATTTTAAAATAAATTCTAACTTTTTGAAAGGTTTTACAAAGGAACTAATGAAAGCGTACTCTATGACTTCGTAAAATGTAAATACTCGCAAAATCTAACTGCTTAAAGAACTTTTTGAGCTTTAATATCTATGAGCTTAAAACAACGAAAGTATACAAAAAACAAAAACAATTAGTTTACTTTAAAACTCGAAAGTTAAGGAGCAAACAAACTTTGCTAACCTTTACAGAGAAAGCTTTTTGAATAACTTCCTTCTTTCTACATCTTTAAGCTTTTCACAACAAAGTATTTTAAGATAAAAAAGTTGTTTCTGTAATAAAAATACTGTAACTTAAGTAATAAAGGAAACAAGTAATGAAAATAAGCTGCATCAGGAAAATATACAGAAAAGTAGTTTTCAAAAAAAATTAACTGTAATAATTTTTCGAGATTGTTCGATTTTTACTATTTGTTGCGTACTATTGTAGGTATATAGAAAAAGTATTGTGCTCGCCCGGAAATTTTGCAACCGAGATTTTATCAAATCCGTTTAAGCCACTTTCATGACGTTCTGAGTTGTCTATCTGTGTGTGTTTGTGTCACGCATGACTCCCGCTTTTGTTACGCCAGAAAGTTAAAGCGTTGTGGGTTTTTTAAACTACGTTTACATATTATGCTGAGTAAAAAACAAGAGGCCTTCAGCCTCTTGGCTGCTATGCGACGTTGGTGCTGGGGGACTGTTTGTGGCAACACGGTTGTTGCCTGATTTCTATTAATAGGATTTCGGGAGTAAGGTTCGGGACATTATCAAGGTTGATTTTTGTACCAAGTTTCACTTCGATCCGAAAAAGCATTCGAATGTTATCGTTTCCCATAGAAATGTCTATGATCAGAACCTCGAATGTAATAATATATATATATATATATATAATATATATATATATATATATATATATATATATATATATATATATATATATATATATATATATATATTATATTGATCAGTTAGTTCCACTTCCAATAATTCATCTCTTAGCCCTCCCCCCATGATCCCAATCTCATACACACATTATTTTTCTCAAAAAACCGCCAAAATAAAAATTTTACTTATCGAGTTTGACTTTGAGACATATCTATCCGAATCGTAATGACCGTTGGTCAGTTTGGAAATATTGACTTTAATAGAATTCTTATGATTTGAAGGCCTGTAGCTTGCATTTGGTAGTGAATAGGTATAATTATTGGTTATTAATTTTTTTTATTTTACGTACAGTCTGTTTCCAAAATTGAGTGCATTTAGGAATTATTCATGTCTACTCAAAACGATTTTTTATCTTATCGTTGTTTTAAATTTTCTTTTAAAATGTCTCTTTTTAAAGCTTATGCATATATTATTAAGTAAACTAGTCCTTGACTTGATTTATTATGTTTGTAAGGAATGTTGTTGAATATAAAGCTATGTAACGCATCTAGTCGTTAGATTAGTAGTAATGGTGTCATTTAACTCAGACACAAGACTGGTAAGGTTAGGACAAGGAAGGTGAAGGAAAAGTGGAGTCGACAGGAAGGAGTGGGAAGTAATACTAGACTTTAGGCAGAGTGGGGGTAAACTGTCGCGTTACATCACTCACTCTTATGTCTACAGTGATGAATGATCCTTCGAGATAATTTTATAAACCTTGTTGTGTTCTATGAAATCCAATTTTATCTTTTAAATGTAACGTATTAGGTTTCGTAATGACTGTATGATATCACAAGTTTGTAATGACTTCAACTTTAAATATAAACCCATTTGTAATAATAAACTCATTCCAAACAGAATCTGGCACGGAGGTCCTCAAGCTAGGCTAATTTCCTTTGGAATATTTTCTTCCTCCCTTAAAAATCCATTTCTCTTCTTAGTTTTTCGGTTTATGCTTCATAGTTTGAGCAGTATTAGCATAACTACGTTTTTATCGATTTTCCTGTTTTTCCTATACGAATATCACCATTTTTACCCTCTTAAAATCAGCTCTAAAAATATTTAATGTCAGACGGATATGTTTAAAATGAAGTCAATAAATAAATAAATTGTTTATTTATATCTAAATACTTGTTTACTCTGATTAAATTTCAAAATATATATAAATAAAATAATATATATTGAACTTTTGTGTCGCATAAGCTCAAGGCTTGTGCGCGACACTGAGTCTACTCTTTACATCTTATGCCTTAATTTACTTCTATCTAATTAAATAAAGTAAAAAATATAAAAAAGTATAAATTTATAAATTTAAGTCTGAACAAACTGAATGAGCTTAAAAAAATAAATGAACATGCATAATAAATTTAACCTAGAGTTATTAGAGACCTAATAATTTTTTATACTTCTTTTTACAAGTCTTTAAGGGAAAGTAGAAAGAATATTTAAAATTATTATATAGTCTAGGAGCTGTAAAAGTACAGTGATTACACGAAGCTGATGTTCTGCAGCTAGGCTCAACTATTCTCTCATCGTCTTGACTTCTAGTCTGATATTTATGGAAAATTACAAATATTTTTCTTAATTAATAAAATCTTAAAAAGGTCATATTTACCACACGACGAGAATCTGAAGATCTTCAGAGGGCTCGTCGTGCTAATTAAGACTAGAAGTTAATTACTGATATAACTTTATTAGTTGAGAGCTCGAGTGTTGCCCCGCCTGCTGATGATGGCGTTATGCCGAAACCGGTCCAGGGATATTCATATCCAACAGCAAGTATTGACGGTAGCTGATTCCTTGATTGATTAATAAAATCTGTTAAAAGTTGTACAAATCTCTTATATAAGGCTCATTAAAATCCTAAATTGAGTTCTTATTTTACGCTTAGTCTTATAATCTAACATTATTAATTAAGTGCCACAATTATTAACGAGTCAAAACTTTTGTGATTAGAAAGACTATTTATTTTCCCATCTCATGGTCTAATATTATTAATTACTTACATTACACTGTTTATATTTTCATAAAAAATAATTTTCAAATTTTTATTAAAAATGATAATAATAATAATAATAATAATAATAATAATAATAATAATAATAATAATAATAATAATATAATAATAATAATAATAATAATAATATTAATTTTCTTATTATTAAGATTTATTATTACAGAAATAGTTAAGTAATATATCCGTATGTTTTATCCCTTGATGCAAAATTAATGTGATAATCCTTTGAAAATTGATGTATATTTAAGTTATTACTCAGTGGTAAACCTAAAGAAACCTTAAGCAACCCCATAAAAAAGGTGATTGAAAAGGTTATGTTGAATTATTTGCGTGTTGAAAAAAAAATCCAATAAGTAAATGTTAAGATAGTCAAGTCAAAGAAGAAAGGAATAGGAAGCGGTTGAAAAAGAAGAGGAATGAATATCTCAAGTCATATATCACTATCAGTTTATAAAAGGATATTTTCGTACAATTTGTCTTTTTCTTTCGCTCTCGAGAGAGCAAAGTAACTTTTTTTGTAAAGTTTTTTTTCCAACATAAAAAGTCTGGTTTGACAACATGCTTTTAATTAATTTTACCAAAGTTTGACTACAATAAGATATATCAGAAATGAAGTTAAAAATAAAACTAGGGTCAAAATAAAATACAGATGATAAACATTTATAGACTTCATGTTTTTGTGTTTCTTTCTTTTCGTAACAAGACTCAGTGGCACTAACATCGAGGATATAGATGTTAATTAAAATACACTCTGCATTTTAATAAAAGACTTTGTGAAATTTTCTAATGACGTATTGTTGTACATTATTGAAGTAGAATGTATTATACATCAAACCCTTATTCTCTAATCATACCTAAATCCTTTATTTAAACCTTTATACAAAATAAAGTGAAATGAAGGAGATCTTTACAGCTAAGGAAACGAGGTATGAATTATTAAAGATCTTTTTCTTCATTTTAAGCGTCATGGCGGAAGTCAAACCTCGGACCACGACACAAATCCGTTACAGAGGTCCCTGATGACGAAAACATACGTATAGCGAAACTTTATATATATATATATATATATATATATATTATATATATATATATATATATATATATATATATATATATATATATATATATATATATACTTAATTATAAAGAAATATATAGAAACATTAAGAAAACTTACAATAAAAACGTAACGTTTCGAACTGTTAAAGTTCTTCCACAGACGAAGAGAGACTGAACGGTAAAGATGAGATAGGATTTACAGGAAATGGATTAGAGGGGTATTAAGAGAGGTGGGGTTGGACCAATGGGAAGGAGGTATACTATATAGCACGGTACCGGACATGTACAGGAATAGACTTGCTCGAAAAACACTCTATACGATCATACATTAATTTCACACCACGTACCGTCATAAAGACATATTCAAAAATCAATCATTCGTACAAAATAAATACAAGGAAAATATCAAAATAAAAAGACAGGAAAAAATAAAATAAATAGAGAGGGAAATTAAAAATATATAATGAGAAACTGAAAGAGGGAGTGAGGTGAAAAAGGAGAGAGTATACAAAGAAATAAATATATATAAAATAAAAATATGAAAACAATATAAATAAATGAATAAAAATATATAAGAAGGAAATATAACTAAATGAAAATAAATGGTGAAACGTATGAATAAGAAGAATAAAATAAAATAAAAAGGGAGGCTATGTAAGTAAAAATAGGAAATTTAAAATAAAATAAAATAAATAAGGAAATAATAATGATATTAAATAAATATAAATAAATAAGGAATAATAATGAATAAACAAATAAATAATAAAAATAATAAAAAAAATAAATAAAAATAAATAATTAAAAAATTATTAAAAAAATTAATAAAAAAAAAAAAATAAATAATAAATAAATAAATAAATAAAAATAAAAGATAGACACTACTGTTTGTTGATGCCAGGGGGGAGTCGGGATTTGAGGACAAGCTGATGGGCAATTTCCCAATTACGGCGGATAGGAGTAGGAGTGTCTTCAGGAAGTTTTTTTAGAACGCGAGCTTGGTAGAGGTCATTAAAAGAGGATGTTTGATGGGAACGAGCATGTACTGAAACGGGTAGATCACTCCTCAAGTCCAAGCATGAGTTTCTATGATTGTTAATGCGTAGGTTTAAAGGAGTTGAAGTCTCCCCTACGTAGAAACAATCACATCGCCGACACTCAAGGCAATATACCACGTTTCTAGAAGTACAGTTAGAGGAAGAAGGGATTTGGTAGTAACATTAGTGGAGGGACTGGTGAAGGTAGGAGAGGGTTCATCAAGGGACAGGTTAAGCAGCGCCTTCTATTACAGGGATGGGAACCTCGAGGATGAGGTTGTGCCGGCGGAGAAGGAGGTTTGGTATTAACTAGGAGGTTGCGAAGGTTAGGGGGTCTTTTAAAGGTTACTGAAGGAGGTTTGGGTAGGAGGTCGGCTGTAGTAGGGTTTGAGGATAGAGTGGCGAAACCGTCTTTAAGGAAGGTATTAAGGATTCTAAGGCCAGGATAGTAGGTAGTGAAGAGGTAAAAAGCGGGAGGAGCAAGAGGGCGAGGAGGTCTAGGATGAAGAGATGCAGTGACTTGGACATTAACTATGTGGGAGGGATATCCTCGGGAAAGGAGAGAGGTCTTTAAGGAGACAATGTACCGATCAAGGAAGGCTTCATTGGAACAGATCCTGTTTCCTCTGAGACCAAGGGAAAATGGGATGGATTTTTTCTGGGATGGGATGGCAACTGTTAAAATGTAGGTACTGTTGGAGGTTAGTGGGTTTGATGTGAACTGCCGTCTCCAGTCTGTCACCCTGGATATAGACATCCACATCAAGGAACGTGACATGGGTTAGGGAGTATTCTGAGGTGAAGCGGAGTGAGGAAAAGGAGTTTAGATCAGATATAAATTTCTCAAGGGCAGGAAGGCCATGAGGCCATAGGAAAAATATGTCGTCGATAAAACGACGCCATAGAAGAGAATTATTATATATATATATATATATATATATATTATATATATATATATATATATATATATATATATATATATATATATATATATATATATATATATATATATATATATATATATATATATATATATATATATATATATATATATAAACCATAATCAAATGGATCAAATCATAAATTTCAAAACATTCTTCCACTCCATGCATAAAACACTATTTTGTAATTATTGCCCTATCATTATTGTATCAATAAAATGTAGTTCTAAAAGAAGATACGTTATGAAACAATATTTCGCTCTTTGCTACTACGTTGCTACATGCCACGTGAAAGATAATGTGACCTTAATGGAGCTATTTGCAGAGCAACTGTATAATGAGAAGTGTTAGCTTAAAGTTTAGAATAATTGTTGAGATAAGGAAATTTAGTTTAATGTTCAGCAGCCTTTATTTAATTTCTCTACACATAGTCCAAGAGCCCGCTAGAAATGTCGTTATCGTCGAGCCCTAATGTTTAATCCGCTACATTTTTTTGACTCCCTGATAAAGGATTAAGTAGTCTGATGTTATCAAACAATTAAGTTTGAGAAATCTTTTTAATTAAAATCAGACTAATTATATTTTATCAAATCATAGATAATCTAAAGCTTTTCTAGAGAAAAAGAGTAGCACAGCACTCATACATGATGATTTATTGTTTGACATATAATGCTGAAAACACATATTTTTATAAAGTTTTAGTTATTACTTATTTTTCTTATTTTTAAAATTTAATCTAGCGTGTTAAACCTTTAGGGTTCGTTGGTCACTGAATTGGCAGCGGGCTCTTGGAATAATAGTAATCTTAATTTTACAAGTGACCATAATATTGAATGATGTATATTGATTAAGTTACAACCTACCACCTAGTATATAATTACTAGTTCCAAAACATCCTAGAGGAAATACGTCTTTCTGTACTATGCATAGATCCTGCCTAAGGTAGTTATTACAAGGCAAACAGCCTCAAAGGCTTCAAGACTCTTAAATATTTATTTTATTTTATCTATATTCATGTGAGATGTAATAGATCAATCTCTATAAACTTAAGGGTTTTACTGTTCAATCTTTTGTTAAGCCATCCATAGGCACTGTTTTATGTTAAAACTAACGGCAGACTCTAAACATTTCCCTCCAGCACAACTTATCTAAAAAGGAAATTCAGGTTATTTTTATGGTAGCCCCTTAAAATGCGGCAACATTGCGAACCTAAATATAAATTTGAATGTGGAAAAGATATTCAAACATTTTAAGGGTTGAATCGTTGAACATAAATTTTTTTAGTGCGAACACTTTTTTTACTGCCCGGTTTTCCTACGTACTAGGAAGTTTTGTTATGTTTTTTTACTTTTCTAAACGGTGTTTCGACCTGAAAAAAAGTAAGGAAATATATTTTTATTGAATAATATAAAACATTTAAGGGTCTGTTTTTAGAAACACGTTTGTAGACTGTGGGTCCAGAGGAGAATTAATATTTTCCATGCTATGCTTTACATTATTGTCTAGAGTTTCTTAAGCGAGAAAATACTGTATACATTAACTCTTTTTCGACCTAACAGTTAAAATGTGATGTATAATAATAATGCCTGCATAGAGCCTTGCGTTCATCAAAAATATACCCTAGAAGAACAACACTAAGGTGGTCGGTGCAACCCTTACTCTCTAAGTGTAATCTAAAGTTACTGATTATTTATTGGAATAATATTTTTTAAATAAAAACAGATTAGTTACACGAAAGTCCTTTGTTTTTATTATATAATAAAGTATTATGTAATAAATAAAAAAGGTATATATGTCTGGTATATTAATATATATATTATAAATTACTGATATATATATATATATATATATATATATATATATATATATATATATATATATTATATATATATATATATTTATATATTGTCCAAAAGTATATAAATTTTATATTTATATACTTTATATTCAAAGTCCTACTTTATAAAATAAGTCCACAAATAAGAAACTTTTTAATATTTTTTAAAAAATTTAGCCTAGGTTGCGAACCCTAGTAAAAGGACTAACGGTGACTAACTTCTGTGATATTTCATTCTAGTCTTTTTATGTTGGGTGTGAATTTTTTAATTTGTTCTTAATGTAGTGTTTAAGTTTATTTTTGATCGCATGAAGATGCCCACAGTGTTGGGTGAAATGATCATCGCTAATTTGTAAATTAGTGAAGAAAAATATAATAAATATAAGTCATTATTTTAATTATTTAAAAATGTGTGAGGTCTATAAACTAAAAAGTGAGACTAAGGAGAAATTACTTAAATATAAATATACATTAATCATATATTCAATAATAATTTACTTAAGTTTTTTTTTTAAAAGTTTTAATGAATATGCAAATTAGGTTAGCATAGTCTTAAAAATTTTAAAGCTTATGCCTGATTTGTGTACCAAGATTCAACCATCAAGCTTACTCACAGCGAGAATAATGCGTGACACAGTCCTATAGAGAGAAAAAGAAACAGGCAGCATGACAAAAACCACTCAAAACGTTGAAAATAGGTTTTGGTTGAAATCCAGGTTTCGGAAAATTAGGGTAATTAATTTACGATAGTTGTTCTATTCTATATACTTACGGTTTTAGGTAAGGAAGGGACAATTTTCAAAAACTAGTTGCATTTTTAAACATCACAAATGGCGATCATTTTGAGTTTAAAAATTTTAAATAATTTATATGTTTGGTCATATTAGATTTTGGGCTAAATCTCATTATTTTTTAAGAAATAAATTATTTTTTAACTGTTTTATTTAATTTAACTTACCATTTGGTTAGCAGCGTGCTGACAAGAAAAATAGCATGACACTATTCTTTCCGTTTTTTAGAATTTTCAGGTAGTGAAAAGTAAATTTAAAATTTTTCTTATGACAATTATTTCCACTATTATTAGAAGTGACAGGGAAGCCTGAATATCCTGAAATATTTCCATGATATAACTTGATTACTTTTTTATACGTTTTGTTTTATACACTTCCTTGTTACCAAAATATAATTTATATTAAATTTAAAAATGTAACTTTAATGTTCTATATATTTGAAAGTAGAAATAAATGAAAACTACTATAATTGCATTTTAACCATGTTTTTCTATGTATAACGAAGCTGTCCGTATCTTTGTACAGTATTAAGTATATATTTACTAAGGATAATAACATGTATTGACTGACGTATAAAAAATATGTAGCGTAAAATATTATTATATATATATTTATAGATTTGAATATGATGGGATAGACGTGACGTAGATGAAAACTGTAATTTGCCTTTTAAGCTTTCTATAAGAGGAAATCTTGTAATAGGAAATAATTCTTTTACAGTCCATTTTTTAAGAGAGTAATTGCTTTTGTGTGACGAGAATTTTCGGGATAGTGGAGTTTTTGATGGGTTGTTTGAATCGTAAATAATTTATATATTTATTTCATAATTTTTTTCATATTTATTTTTTATTATCCTTGTAATTATTTTTTTTTAAAATAGTTATTGTATGTTTAAAAAAAACTATGATAGTTAAAAAGCAGTATTTTTTGAACTGCAACTTACCAATTTCATCAAGAGTTACACATTATACTTATATCATCTTACTGTTTTGTTTGTGTTAGTAGTAGTATGGGGGAATGGTAGTAAGTTCAAGGCAAGTTGGCCACGTTGTTGGGCCTTTTTTGCCAGCTCCCTAAGATAGTGTTCTACTCCTTTTAATTTCGAAGTGTAGGTATATTTCATCTAATCTAGACAGAAGAGCCGTGGATTTCTATTGTTCCTCTCATGTTTTTTTTCAAGCGATCATACATATTTTCACTGACTTTTATAGTCTAGTGAAAACTTGGAACAACACATGCCCTCGCTGTTAAACCCAACCTCCATACACTTTAAACTACAAGGCAGACACACTATAGTATTATAATGGATCTACTATGAGAGTCCTAAATTTTGCCTATACCCAGTTTCATTTAGGATAAGGGATCTTTAACGATTACCTGACAACGCTCAGGCTCGAGAGCACAGGCATTACGCCCTTTCTAAAGGACGTGGTACGCAAAATTATCCCTCTCGTAAAAATCCCAGAGGCCCGTGCTGGGATTGAACTTTTGACTAAATAAACTCGGAAGTTTTAAGTCCATACATTCTGTATATTGGCCGCGTACCTTAACCACTACACCACGGGTGACTCTTTTTTTTGTGTTAGCGTTCAACGATCTAGGTCTTCTATGAGGCTTCTAAAATTAAATTGACATTAAGAATACAGTGCTAAAATATTTATTAAAAAATGTCATGGCTACATGATGTGTTTTAATGTTGCTATCATTTTATATGTTAACTGTGTTTTTTTTAAATTTGAGTTCAAAAATATGTTTTTATTTGTTTCATTGTAATGTTATAGAACAAAAGAATAAAAATCCGACCTAACAAGGTCCGACCTCTTGTTAGGTCGAAAGCGCTCTGCTTTACTTTCAATGAAATCTTTAACTGTGGAGAGACTTTTTATTCTTTCGTTCTATTACGATGGACTCCATTTATGCTCATTCTAAAACATCAGTGTAATGTTGCTCTTAGGACATGTCTAATTGTTAAAAAAAGGCTACTATTGATAGCAATAGTTTAAGGAAGACCTATTATATTTAGGGTTTTGTCAGTAGTAGGTCATATGAAAGCCTTTATTTTAAGGTTCGCTTTTTATAAAACAATTTTTATAAATGCTGTAAAACAGCGTTTTGAAACGTTTGCCTCTAGGTAGAGGCAAACGTTTTTAAATGACGTAATTTTCGCTTTCACTGCTGGAGTTGTTTTTAAAGACTTAGATCGTGAATTATGTTAATAAAAAAGACTAATTGAGAAATTTTGAAATCATGCTGTCTAGTTTGTGCTTCCATTTTCTATGACGTGTGTGTTAGTTTTTTGACGTAAACTATTACTTTTTGAATCCGACAAGGTATATATTTTAAACAGTTGAAAAAATGCTTCAAGTTTTATATCCTAATTATATTTAAATATTGGGGTATTATAATCTTAACTTATTCTGAAATTCCACAAAATATGTTTATGATTCTACATTTCTCAGAAGCAGAAAAAATTCAGTGTATGTGAATGCATAAAAACGTGGTTTTATTTATGTAGTAGTGAACGATTCCTCGTGTGTGTGTGTGGCACTGTGTATGTATTAGTTTAGGGTCCACAGCTGGACAAACAAAACTTAGACCTCTCTTTAAAATAAACGTCATTTGGATTTACTTTCTTCTTATTCTTCACTTTAGGGATTTCTCTTCTTTACCTAGATAGAGGTCCCTTGGGAAATGAAGTGTGGCTACTTTTTCAAAACCTCTTTGTTTTTATAACTTTTTTTTAACCATCTTTTTATTATTCAAATGTATTATTTTTAAATCTAAAAGAAACCCAAACTTCAAGAGAATAAATTTCAGAAGTAAAATATTAAAATAAAATACTACTTTATTGCGTCTTTTTAACATTTTCAGCCTTTTATTTAAATCCCCGGAAGTTATGTGGGTAAATTAGATATTTTTAAAAATATGAAGATGAAAAGCCTTGTGAATCATAATTTTTGAAATTTGAAAATTTTTTAGACCCATGTATTCGAAAAAAATGGTTTCTAGAGTTTGACGGCGCAGGTTAACATGTAAAGACTGTGTCATGGATTAAGTTAACATTACAGTGCTTTATTAAAGAGACCATTATGGAGTTCATTTGATTATTTTATTTACGTCATTAGATATTTTTAAAACAAAGTGTAATACTTTTTCGAACAACGTCAAAAAAGCAGTTAAAACTGCTGCCTAATTTAGAGCAGCATTTTAATTTTTGATCGAGCAATGAATTCATATTTTAGTTTAACATTTATGAAGTGTCTATATTAAATTGTACTACGTCAAATATTTAAAAAGCTAATAGTTTATAGGTTAGGACACTGAAGAAAGAGACTTTTATCACAATCTAATTAAATTAATTTGATTATTAAGACCAATAATCAAGTTAATAAAGAAGCTAATACTTTTTAAGAAAAATTGTAGTTGAAATAGTCAAGTTTTGAAAGAGTATATATTAAAAGACTATGTTAATTCGCCTCTATACTTTAACTAAGTGTTATTACTTGATTATATTTTTTTTATACAGTACATTATATTTTTTTTTATACAGCGAAATAAAGGCTGAACAAAGACAAGTTCGTGGTTTTGAGTGCTCCTTGCGACAAATAGATGAACTATCAGCTATAAAAAAAAAGTTTTTTCTTTATATTCGACTCATTAATAATAATAATAATCGTAATAATAATAATAATGATTATAAAAGCACAATGTGAAATTACCGCGTAATGGTCTTAAGCTTATATAACGTATCATTTAATGATAAAATATTATTGTGCGATAGACACCTAGGAAATTTAACTAGCAAAAAAAAATAAATGCCACATAGCACAGAATTTTTCAATTCTTTAGTGTGGCATCTTATTCCTTTACCTGTGTATTTAATATGTATGTGTGATAATTT
This sequence comes from Microvelia longipes, assembly GCA_018340805.1. Lineage (NCBI taxonomy): Eukaryota > Metazoa > Arthropoda > Insecta > Hemiptera > Veliidae > Microvelia > Microvelia longipes. The sequence continues at coordinate 22,744,881 of JACMZG010001913.1, forward strand.
ATTAATAGAGGATTGTTTAAAAAAAAAAAAAAAAAAAAATGATATGCAACATCTCGGAACTGTTCCAACTGTTCCATCATTCGATACGTGTCATGTCCCACTCTGTTTCTTTACGTCTAACTTATCAGAGTGCCGACAGAGCCTGAACTCACTCTGACCTTCAATTAAAACTTCTAAAAAAATAATTAGAAGTATTTACCAGAGACGAGCGGTGCATTCTTACCGCTTTTATGCTTGGCTAGCAAAACATACATTATTTGATTCTACCGAGTTTTGCAAAAGTTGTTTGGTTGACACAATTTAAATGTAGGCTAGAGTGAGGTCAGGCTCTTCAGCGCCCTGATGAGTTAGACGTAACGAAACAGAGTGGGTAATGACATTATGTTGAGCCATCAATAATAACATATGTCGAATGATGGAACAGTTCTCAGATATAGCATTGCATTTTGCTTGTTACGTTTCCTAGTTGTCTCTCGCACGGTTTTATTGTGTCAATTATTCATGTTTTTCAAAACTCGGTAGTATCAAATGATATATGTTTTATTAAATTACCGTATTCAGTAAATATATTCACCCGAAAATGCCTGGGCAGTTTCCTTCAATTAAGAGTTTATTTTATTCAATTAATATAAGCATAGAAACTTATGTTTAATTATTTGTACAATCAAGTTTCGATACTTGACGGAAATCAATTCATCAAAAGTTTGCCGACTGATCTAATTATATAATTTACACTAACATAGTTACATTTATCCAAATTATACAGGAGAAACTTTGTTCATCGTCATTTGAAAACTTGTCTAAACTTTGCTCCGTAGTCAAATTAAATTAATTAAATTCACAGTTGATACTGATTGTAGTTTAGGCAGAAGTAAAGCACAGTATTTAGGGAACACAGTTCAGACAAAATATCGTTTAGTTAAGTTAAAGCTATTGCGGTGAAAACTTATAGAATTATTTTATGTTTTTGATTAATTTTAGTTCTAATTTGGAATAACAATAAATACAAATTTATACTGACTTTGTCCGAGTTAATGTTAATGTGATAAGTGATTTCTTTTAAGGCTTTGGTAAAATACATTTTTATAAAATTCTAAACTAAAATATGTAACCAAGAAATAAGAATGTAACAAAGTTTTTAAACAAATCTATTTCACTTTCCGTGTTCCACGATGGTTTCATATAAAATTTAAAGATTGGTCAACCTTCTTTTCTACCTACTGGATAAGCGTATCCCTGTATTCGTGGATAAATATGTTAAAATTCAAGAGTATATAATTCACTGCAATTTGAATAAGCTTTAAACAGAAAAATATATACCTGCGTTACTTCCTGTTGGATATGACAGCAGGATATATGAATATGTTCATATCCCACTGCATGTATTAACGGTAGCTGATGCATACAATTTATAAATATAATATCTTAAATTAAAGTTTGACGAAAATAAAATGGATTAATAATTTAATCTGACTTATAGTAATAATATAAAATATTTTACTTTAATTAAAAGGAGTTAATTAAGTACTTAATTACAACACGGGTCGCCAGTACACCTGGCCTTTGATAATATATATATATATTATATATATATTATATATATATATATATATATTATATATATTATTATTATATATATATATATATATATATATATATATATATATATATATATATATATTACTTTCTTCTTATTCTTCACTTTAGGGATTTCTCTCTTTACCTATTTAATATATATAATATAAATAATATATTTATTTATTTGTTTGTTTGTACGTATTTTACGTTTGTTAATACGCATTTCTAGACAATCTTGTAAACACACTATCTTTCGAACGGATAAATGGTTTTAATCAACTGGGTACAAAAATGCTAGAAAGGACTCGGACCATATTGAATCCAGGTAGTTAGGACCGCATGATCCCAGTATGCTGAGTCAGATATATAATATTATATATATATATTATATATATATATATATATATATATATATATTATATATATATATATATAATATATATATATATATATATATATATTATTATTATTATATAATGGCGTCAGTCTTTCGTGTTAAACCTCTCTTAATCTGCTTTGTCGACGAAACGAATTTACACCTGACAGATCATTTGTATAAGCAGCATCAAGCATGCTCCGAAAGAGCATATGTGACTACTCGAAATAATTTTATTTTTATTTTTATTTATTTATTTTTAGCGAGAGAGCCTTCTGGCCGACACCTCCGTTGACTAATTCTGCGACCCTACGATGAACTGAAATAAATAAATTACTATATAATAATAATAATAAGTATTATATGACATAATATATATTATTTAGCTATGAATAATAATTTGTAGGCTTTCATTTTTAATTAGTATTATTAAAATAACTACTTTGAATGTCGCAGCCTCCTTGGTCGAGGTTTCGTAGGAGTTGGTATACTACCTTATGAAACTACGGAGGTCTTGGGTTCGCATCCCAGGTTACGCTTTTAGTTTATTTAAGATTTTTTACCAATAAAACTAGCGTCAACTTGAGTTTACTGAGCGTAACTTTTCCCAGTACCACCTAATGTGGTTTCCTCGGGAGTTATCCCAAGTAAGACTCTTAAACAGGTATTATTACTATTATATTAATGTTGATGCTATTTATGAAGGTTTTCATGAAAAGTCCTTATGATTATGTTAGACTTATCCTTTGTTAAGTACATAGGAATAAGTCTACCTCTAACTCGTGTAGTGTCCTTGAAACCCACCCTAAGTAAGCTGTTACAATAAGTGTAAATAGTGTTGATATAATCGGGTAATATTGGTTCAACAGTTTCACTTTGGGTTTAATTTTCTTGAAAATTTCTGGGGTTTAGAAAATCTTAGATGTTATGGTTTAGTAAAGCCTCTCTCAGTCTGGGGAGATCCCTTTTAGTAATCCTTTTTGCTTCTGAAAGGAGATTCGAACCAAAGGTTGTTATATTGGCCTATACCCACTTGATATTATTGATGAATTAAGACGCCATCTTCACCGAGTTGGATGATTTAATCTTCACTGAAAAGTACAGAAAATATTCTTAAGCGAAGACTATTCCGTTGTGGAGGTCGTATAAGCATCAATGTTTGTACTGATGCCAGATTCAGCAGAGTTCTGCGGTTCGCATCCCACGTTTAACTCTCAGTTAATATAAGATTATCCCTAATAAGATGCTTCAAGGCTCTTAACGAGCATTATTACTATATATTATAACATATTGTAATAATGCCCGTTTAGAGCCTTGAAGACGCTTCAAGGCTCTTAACGAGCATTATTACTATATATTATAACATATTGTAATAATGCCCGTTTAGAGCCTTGAAGACGCTTCAAGGCTCTTAACGAGCATTATTACTATATATTATAACAATTGTAATAATGCCCGTTTAGAACCTTGAAGCGTCTCATTAGGGATAATCTTATATTAACTGAGAGTGAAACCTGGGTTGCGAACCCCACACCTCCTATAGCATAGAGATATATTACTAGAGGGGTCCTATTGGTTCAATTTGAAACATCGAGAAAATAACCTGATCACATTCGACTATCAATAATCAAATGAACTGAACAAAATTACAGTGAATTATACAATATAATGCTGAAAATATAAATCAAAGCACAAACAATATGCAGGAAGCCGAAAAAATGATTTCTTATAGCCTTTACTAACTTTTAGAATAGGTTTCATTGAGGTTACAGAGCCCCAAAATGATGTTTCAGGACTCTGAATGTATTGAGATAGGCTATGTCCCCTCTAGAATATATATCTATGCCCTATAGGACAACCTTCATCTACTAAACTGAACAAATTCCAAAACCTTCATCTACTAAACTGAACAAATTCCAAAGTGTCTAAATATCATGACTTTTATTGCTGATTCACTTCCAATAAGTCCTCATAAACGTTACATTTGTGAACATATATAAATAAATAAATATATATATATATATATAATATATATATATATATAATATATATATATATATATAATATATATATATATATATCGTTAACTTTCATGACGTAATACAGGCTTCGACAGAAATAAAAACATCTTCAGAATCTTCTAACTGCTTTGAATTCTAAAAATCTTCTCTACAAATGCTAGAAAACCAGGTTCTTGGTTTGCCCACTTATACCCTCTTTCATCCCACCACTTTCCCTAAGTGCAAAATGCTTGGAGGGGCAAGGGAGGTATAATTTTGTATTAAATGGTTAGTGGAAGTAAAAGGTCAAACATTTGGGGGGGGGGGCAATCTTTTATTGCGTTTGATTTCCTCTTTAGTAAATGGTTTTCTACCAGGGGAAGGAAATGACAAGTAAATTATTGGATATGATTTACAAACTTGGATTCAATAAAGTATAAGTAAATCGAAATTTATTAATCGTTTTAGTCTAGTACAGTGGCTTTAAACCTTAAACTTCTAGTCTAAGGACCAGACTTAAAATACGTAACTTTCTGAAACGAAGTTAAAAAATCGGGTTATGGGTTGCTCAAAACTTACGTTTCGGATTCGCTACGCTTGTCCTAACTACTTTTAACTTGCTTCGCTCTTACATAAAGAAATGCACTCGAGCCGATTTCCAACTAAACAGGTTCATTTTTTTAAATTTTGTACACATTTTATGTGTACACATCGTATGAAATGTACACTTATGTGTAAATACCGTATGGATGTGTACACGTATTATGTATAATTGAACTATTGCTGGTAATATTGTACATGCGTGCCAAATTTATAAAATATTTTCCTCTTTATCTTCTGACTCGTTTTGCTGGCAGTCACCCTTGCACCTACTGACTTCGATGCTGCTTAACTCAAGTGATCCGACAAAAAATAAATTACTTGCTAGGCGAATTAAAATGAAATTTTTAAGTCTAGTTCATTAAGTCTCAAGGTTTAAGTTTTTCCTGATTTTTTTGGGATGTCACTACGGTATATTCTGTAAGATATAAATAACTATATTATGACCAGAGACTATATATACTTATACTAATACTGTCGACTCAATGGTGGAAAAATTTGGATTCCGGTCGACACTAGCGCAGCGGGGGACCTACCTTTCAATTGAGTGGGCGTGTCTTGATTTATCGCTATTTGCCCACAGTCAGTTAGAAATTTATTGTTTATACTTTGTATGGTTATACTTCTAACTAGCCCTACCGCTTTAATCTTATACAAAACGCTTCTGATTATTTTTAAGTTTTTCGTTCAAGTAATTTATTAATTTAATTGATTCAATCAGGAAATATTTAAATAGTGGCTAAAGTTTACTCGTGGTTGAAGTTAGATTTTGGCATTTAATGCAAAATACAGCTGAGAGATGTGCACATGTAATTAAATGTAATTACTTGATTAAAATCGACTAAATCAATAAATTAAATTAAATGAAATTTAGACTTATCGAATATCGTATATTAAAAATTCGATATCAAATAAAAACAATATTAAAATTCAAAACATAACCTGACTTACAATGTTGCCAGAGTAGGGATTTTTTTTGTTACTTAAAAGAAGGGTTTTTTTTTAAAAAAAAGAGGGTTGAAAGCATTGATTTTGGCGGGCTGTCAATCGACTTTAGCCGTGTGTTATATTATAGCTATCTACTTAAATTCTTTTTTTAGCTTTCTGAAGATGTAACACCCCAACAATTAGGGATTAGATTATTATTATCTGTTCGAACGCAGCAAACTAAAATAAGCAAACGGAAGTAATATTGCTTTAGCATTAACTAACGTGAGGAAAAGTGATGTCAGTTTAAAGTAACACCTCCTTATATTTGGAATAAACATGACGCTCTTAGAACGAGCAAAGCGATTCGGGAGGTAATACACCCTAGACGTAAATAACTACAAGTAGATTTCCGCGTGCTATTATTAATTTTTCTTTTTGCAACCCTTTTAATTTTGACTTAAAAATCTTTAACTTTAGATATGTAAACTAAAGACAAACTAAATACTCTTAATTTTCTAACTTTCATTTATTTAAATTAAAAATGCCATTATCTTCTATGATAAATCCTCAACCACATTAATATTATTCTTTTTACAAAATCCCAACTATTAAATTCTCAAAACCAAAACAAAAGAACTTGAAATAAAAGGTCAAAGAAAAAAATTTATTGTTACTCCGAATTTTTATTCAATGAAAATAAAAGAGGCCACTCTTACCACTGAATATACATTTAAATTAACTCTCTTTTTAAATCCTGATTTATTTTAGTTTTCTCTGCTCTTCGTAAAATCCTTTATACTCTTCTTTTCTTTATTTTCGATTATTTCTATCTTGTATTATTTTAATATTTAATAATTTTCCTTGAAAATTTCAATTTTTAATATTAAATAACGCTTAATAAGGAAATTCCGTTTCAAATCGAAGTGCGGTAAAAAGTGTACAATATAAAAAATTTACGCTTGGTGGGTTATCATGATCTTATGCTAATCTTATAGTTTCATATTTTATTATAAGCCTTCTTTTCACCAGGTTTATTTTTACTTTAAGTAATTAATAAAAGAAAAGAAGTCTCTCCACAAAACAAAACTTTATTGGCAAAGAGCTTTCAACCTAACTAGGGGCCATCATCAGTGCAAAACCGTTGAGATGTTAAAGAAGTAGAGAAGTGAGTCTATGTTTTCTTACTAGGTATTAGAGTCAGACTCAGTAAGATCTTAATCTTTAAGTAATTAAGATAATAGGATATTAAACTATTAGAGGATTCTAGAATGTATATAACTTATACATTTCCTTCCTCAAATGGAGGTTCTTCACGGTTTCTTTCCAACTTATTGTTTAGGGGTAGTTAAAAAAATACCAGGTTGGAGCTCCTTTAAAGGTTTCAAACTGTGCATAATATGTCTGTTGTACGGTACTTACTTTGGTGCAAATTAGCTCTTTTGTCTTAATAAATAAAATTAAATTGAGTTCAAATAAGTTAAGTAGGAACATAAGCAGCAAAAATAAAATTGAATCCTAAGAATTCTTGTCTACTGAGAATAGAGTTGGTAAAGAGAGGAATGTAAGGGAAAATCTGGACTGACTCCAGGTTACGTCTATAATTCTTAGTCTATTGTCGACAATTCTCAGCTATGAATGTTTTTCTTGCTAACTATAAACAAATATAAACCGCTGCGAAAAAAAGGTTCTAGGATGGATACATAGCTTCCGTCCAGAAGATTTTTGTTTCCTGTTTGTAGGTGTTGCAACTTTTGCTCTGAGTGTCCAAAGCTTATTCACAATACATTATTCATACTGCTTGAAGTGTCCAAAGCTCTTAGTAAGTTTCACATATAGCTTAGCTTGTGGTCCTTAATTTCACTGTTATATTTTGTGGTTTCGGAGCTCTACTTAAAGCCTTCGATTGTGCTTACAGTCTATCGTTCAGTTTAAAAATCTTGACAGGTCAGTTTAGACACCACTGATTCTTAAGAAAAAAAAATCCCTGTAAGAAGGGAGCGGGAAAAACTGTAAACAAATTAGGTTATTTTACCCATATTATCATGGCGATGTTTTTTTAAGATTAATTTGAATGTAGTTTTCAAAACGATGTAATTAAAAGAAGAACCACAAACAAAAGTGAACGATTACCGGGAAGAAGGTTTTTTCCCTACAGCGGTTATTGTGGTAGACCTTCTCTGATTGTTCAATCCCCAAAATATTTATGACCTTGGAGATTTTTAAACTAAACGATAGACTGTAGTGTTAAAATTTTAAAAAGTTACGTTGCAAAACTTTTATATAGCGCATTTGTTTTATTGAATACCAAAGTAAAATAACTATCTTTCATCGCAAAATTTGAATCATCACTATTTCCTGAATAAACATTACATTCTGAATAAATAAGTTGAGCTGTGGTGTCAATCAATAAAAGGAATTGAAAGAAACAGTAAATCTGTGGAGAGACTGTTTCTTTCAATTCCTTTTAGCGAATTTCCTTTGGAAAAAATTCGCTAATGGGATATTATTACATTCTGAGGTCAAGTGAAGAAGGTCTGAAATTATAACACCCTAGACGTAAGGTCACTAGATTAGTAGAAGCACGAATTTTGATTCTAAGCACAATTGATGCGAGTTTGTTGTAAGTTTAGAAGTACCCCGCATACGGATTGACTTTTGTTTAATTTTGACTTAAATATCTTTAACTTTGGATACGTGAACTATAGACAAACTTAACTAAAGTTACTAGCTTTCATTTATTCAAATTAAAAACGCCATTACGAATTTACTTAAGTTTAAGCTTTCGGTTTATGCTTTATAACTTAAGCAGTTACTCAATTATCAAGCAATTATTAAAAAATCCTTAACCAATTATATGTTGACTTATTTAGAAATACCATGATAGTTTTTAAGGTTTTTCAAAATGTTTACTGTGCCATTATTGCGGGTTAATGACATTATAAAAATTATTTTCCGGATAGTACAACTAAACCTATAGACTGATTTTTGTACAAAGTTTCAACTCTTCAGCATAAATACTCTGGGAGCTACGACGATAACACACACACATACAGGCAGGCAACTTAGTGAAACCCTTTAAGGAGGCCTCAAAAACAATTGAAACGGATAATTCCGGAGGCATTCCGGTTTCAGATGTTTTTGCAAACACAATACTTATCCTATTTTTCCTACGGTATAAATGAGGAAATGTAAAAATAAAAAATAAACCTAAAAGCTTTATATCATGCCTTACAAAGTATTTTTGATATAGTTGTAATCATCAGAAAAAGTATGTCTTTTAAAGTCAATAAATAAAGTTTGGTGGATTCTCATGTTGATTAATTTCGTAGCTTAACATAGCACTGGGTTTACACTTGCTTTTAATTAATCCTTTGTGATACTTATGTTACATGTTAAGTATAAAGTTGTTTATTTTATACAATATTCGATTCTCCTTTTGAAATAATTGATGATGTTTAGAAATTTTAGCTATCAGAGTTTAATTTTATGTTTTTGTTTTTTATCCAATTTGTAAAAATTTGATAAAGTATAAAAGGTTGAGATATTCAAGAACAAGCTATGGGTTAATTAAACCGATGCCTTAAAGGGCCTTGTAAGATGGAGTCGCATAAATACAACACTGTCCCCTTCAAATTAAATCAAGAATAATAATTAATTAGATGAAAGGGAAAAGTTATAGAATTATGTATTCTGAATTTTTAATGACTTTTATGTTTTTCATTTTAAGTTAATTTCTCTCCTTGCCATGTAAATTATTTTTTGTAATTAAGTGGGGGGGGGGTAAACTACCAGGCTGTGAGAATTTCTTAAATTTGGCAGTACTTGTTTGACTTGGCAGTGTAGTTAAACGAACTCCAAACCTGCAAGTGAGGTTTAAATGAATTTGTAACTTAGTGTAAAAGCATCATTTCCATCTTTTAGCTAGGTGTACCACTCTAGGAAAGTTCAGCTTGGCTTTTAGTAGGAAATTCTATACTTAATATGGAGAAGTGTATACAAATACCAAGTACAGGTCATGGGGGTAAGTTAGCTGTGCAAAACAGCAACAAAATATAGAAACTTGGTGTTTTAGAATTATTAATGAAATAATTTAATTTGTAAAACAATACAATAAGTTGATTTGAGCAAAGAGAAGTTAAATGAGAGCTAAGAACATAATTTATTTATACCTCTACCCACCGTGTAAAATAAATTCATATAAACTAAATAAAAAAAATAAAATTCATCCAAACTATTTAAATCACATAAAACAATATAAATCTCTATTTCTGATGTATTATAAAGAAATAGGTATTTTTACATTTACTCATTTATAACGTGCGTTTGAGTAAAGTTTTGTGTTTACAAATTTAAAACCGGGATGTAACCTGAATTATCCGTTTTAACTGTTTCTAAGACTCCCAAGTGGATTTCATTAGATGTCTGTCAGTATGTATCTCCCGAAGTATTTATGCTTTAGAAATAAAACTTCTCTAGACGAGCGGAACGAGTCCTAAATTGTGAGGATGAGCGTAGAGAGTTCAATGTAGTAAGGATAAGTTTTGAGATACCCCGTACCCAAAAAAAATATTAATTTTAATATACTGGCATTTAATTAATCCCTAAAGTAAATCTTATTAATAAGAATTCCTTATCTTAAAGATTTTAAAGTATTTATCTTAGTATAATATTTATCCCTTATTATCGCTAATTGGATAGGCATGTATATATATATATATTTGTTTGTACATGTATTTTTATAATATAAACTTGGTACAAAAATGCTAGAGACGCTATTAGCCTTCTTAGTCAGGAAAGTTTTTAGTTTTTAAAAAATCGGCAAATTTTAAGGTAAATAATTTTTGCCTCGAAAAAGGTCCTTATTGTTTTTTGGACACTGAATCAAAACTGTCTCAAACAAAACTGAATGATATAGTTGTATCGGTCCCGAGACGATACGACCACTTATAGTGATTAAAAAGGCGGATAAACCGTGCTAAATTACTGAAAAACTAAATTACAGCCAATAAATATTAAATTTCATATAGGTTGTCGTTTTCAATGTTCTAGGTTTTAGTTTATATCGTTTGTATAAAACGTTTATATTGATAATAAATTATAATAAAAATTATTATTTTATATAGTTTTTTACACTCTACAAATTTATAACTGCAAAATAATTTTGGCGTAATGGTTCACATGCCTGGCAAATATCCTTTGGAATGCGTGTTTCCGTACTTAACAATCCATTTTTTGCTAAAGGTTCCGGTTCATGTTGTATAACTTGAGTAGTTACTCAATTAGAACTTCAAGCACTTTACTTAATTACTCAAGCACTTCTCGTTATACTCATTTTTTTCTGTACTTTTCAATCTTTAAAGAAAAATAGTGTCTGAGCTTTGATCTAGTGCAAATAATGGTGTTTGATGCCAATTTTAGAGGCATACATTTGTATAAGCAACAGGTTAATTATGCGCATTTCTTGTGGTCCTGGATGGATTATTACAAGGAATAAAAACTAATGTTGCTAATGCTCAAGGATGAGCGAAGCGAACTCGAAGACGACCTGCTATATAAATTAAATGACTGCTATATTCTGAGGACGAGAAAAGCGAGTTCGTATAGTGGTGTGGATCAGCGCAGAAAATTTGAATTTTATTGTATGATATATCCACAATTACATGGCTTTTATAAATAAACCGGTAAAGACCCATAATGTATCTATGCTAATATGAAATTTAAATATTTGTTAAACAAATATTCCAAAATATAAAAAAATATATGAAAGGAAAGCTAAATTATAATTTTAAATTATTAAATTAGCTTTTAACGGACATAATTAAGCACCTTTGTACTCTAGAGTAATTTTTTGTGTATTCAGTACGTACGAAGGATAATTAAATAAAGGATGCACAAAAATATACACAAGTTATGTGTAAAATTAGTTGAAAGTGTGTGGGTATTTTTGTTGTTACTCTAAAATAATTATCCGTAAAAAGTGTATTTTGAATATAAAAATCTGTTTTGTTGTTTCGAGGCTTCTGTTTATTATTTGGAATGAACTTGAATATTCCAGTGAGCGAGTTTTTTCGGAATTTTTTTTTTTCGTCATTTTGGAATTGTTACGCTCATCCTTAATACTTAGATCTCGCTCGTCCTAAGAATATGACCAAACTTATATTGACTCGCTTCGTTTTTCCTTTGATATAAAGACATCCATTTTATTCTAAGCGGTCATCCATCTTTTTACTGAGCTCTCAAGGGTGCTTAACACTTGAGATTCGACTAAAACCATAGATAAACTAGCCATAATTTTTCGCGTTTCATGATTTTTTGAAATTTTAGCATTGTGCCACCATAACATTTTTTTTCCGGATAGCCTAACTAGACCTAATTTTTTCATGCACCAAATTTTAAATCTCTTTTATAAATACGCTGGGAGCTACGATGATAACAGACACACGCACACTCACACACACACATGGACAGACAACTTTGCAACCACCTATGCATGTGCAATTGTTAAATTATTATTGTTAAATTTTCGATTCTTAGAGAATTTTCCAAATTTTTGATGGCTCAAAAGAGTAGTTTACCGCAGTCTGAAAAATATCATCTTCAGGGTATGACAACTAAAGCTAAAGTCCGGTCACGTGAATAGGTGACCGGTGGAATAAAACTGATGTTGAATAAACTGATGAGGTCGTGCGAAGTAAGTCTAAAAACGTACTGCAATACAAATTAGGAGAATTCTATACTTTGGTGACGAGCGAAACGAGTCCAAAGTATTGAGGGTGAGCGTAGCGAATGCAAAAAAGTACCCGATTTTTCGTCATAGCTGTACAATAGTCTACTACAGTTGACAATCTATAGTTGACTACACACTTGACAATATGAAGGATTGATGTTTTTAGAATTTTTATTTTGATAGGTTTAAAACCAGACAAAAACTCTAAACCTGGACAAAAGCAGCTCTACCTGTTTTATCGAATTCCAATTGGGTCAAGAGCTCCTTTGACCCACTTTGGGATTTACAAGCAGGGGTATTCCATACTGAATCCGTTGGATTAACATAAAAGCTTTGAAGCAACCCATATTAAATCATTTCCATGCTTAGTTATATTTTCAACGACCCAGAACAAAGGAATAATTTAATGAAAATATCATAAAATCAAATAAAAGGAAAGATAATTAAATGATAATTAATTAGTGAATAAATTTAAGGGGGAATGGGTATTTAATTTATTTGTTAAAATCTTTATGAAGAGGGGTTTAAGCCCCACTCTGATATAATATTAAAATAAAATAGTGCTTCAAATTAGTATAATTTAAAGAAATTGAGCATTTTCTTATCGTTTAAGAAAATAGGTTATTTTAGTATTTAAAATAATTTTAGTTAGTCCAGAGATAACTGCCTTTAAAGGCAACCGATTTTTATTAAATTTAGTGTGCTGATGCATCTAAGTATTATGTAAAACTATATCGCATACTTCATTATACTTATGTATAAGAGGAACATGTGGTTGTGATGCACCCGGAGGGGCCTTGGTCTTTTAATTAAATTTAACGAGCTGTCAAATCGAAACTTTTAATAAGACATGCTTTGTTGTTAACTGTCATCCATTAAACCTACTACTAATATAATGCGTAATAATGGAAGTACTTTATAGTGGGATAATTATATTATTACATTTAATCTTTGTTAGTAGATTCGGGCTGAAACGCTTTATGCTTTCCTACTATGTATTTTTAACACAACTTATATAACACAAAGTTAAATATTGTGTCTGGTTTAGTTCTTGATTTATTGATTGATATAACAAAACACAATGTAAACAAATCATTTTTTTTATAAACTATTTAAAAATTCACTTACATTGAGGCATATGAACGAATATGCCACGATTCGCCTCAGCGCCGACGTCGCGTAGCGGCTATGTGGCCGAAGGCTTCTTATTTAAAACTTTAGCTAAATTATCTATTCATTGTATGAATAAAATGCTCTAGATTAACAATTAATTTATTATCTCTTTTTATGTTGCAGGTAAGTTTCATTTAAAAGAGTACTTCTATTCGAAATGTACTGCTTTCGTAAGTTATATATACACTAGAAAAAATTGTATGTGGTAATAACAGATAATGTAACTAGGCTTTAAAATGAGATTTTTTGCTGCGGAAATTTATTTATTTATGAGCAATGTAATAAAATCGCTTTGGCATGTTGCATATAATATTTTTGTGGTTCAGTCAATAAAATATAATTCAAAGAAAAAAATAGTTTTCTTTATTTACTTTACTTAATAATTGACATAGCGACAATAAAGTAAAGTTTTACTGTCAAGTCATTGTTTTCTTGGCTTAGCAATAAAATTTTTATTTATTGACATTTTTTAGGCTGTTAAGTAGACACTTAACACATATATCGAAAGCTCGGCAAAATTAGTTTTTTTATTAATTAGTACCTATTCCTCCTCAAAAGCTTGGGTATTTTTTGTGTAAAGAAGGGTTCTTTTTGGTGGTTTAGTTAACTGTGGGTGTCCCATGCGACAAACAGCTTAACAGGAAATATAAATAAATAAAGTGGTAGGAGTACTTTTATTACACTTTTGATTCTAGAGATGAATACAAAACATGTTGCTGCTTAAATATATTTGTCAGAGAACACCATTGGGACGAGAATAAAATGTCCGAAGTGTAAAAATTGGAAATAATTATAATTGAAGTTGTGTTAGTAAGCTTGTTTAAATTCTCTCTTAGTGTTAGTATTTAGTTGTCCCCATTGTCCGACCACAATTTTCATCCGAATTGTACCAAATTTGGTATACACCATATTGAAACATCTAGAAAGCGGCTGGCGATGTTAGATTTTTTCGTCCAAGAATAAAAAGGGGGCATGATATTAAAAATCGGACGATGCTAGCTTCTTCAGCATAATTTGTTTAGTATGTTTATCAAATTTCAAACTCCTAAGACTAATAGTGACGGAGAAAAATGGGGACAACTTAATTCGGTACGGGTAGCACAGCCTTTACTAGAGACATTAGAAATAATTTGACGGGAGTTAAAATGCCTTTATTTTTGCCTTAAGAACAGAAATCATTCATTTTATTTTCAATATTTAAAAAATTTTAAGTTAGTTTTTCCCCTCACTCAAGTAGCCAAAATGGCTATAAATATCTTAAAATCAGGTGAGGTAATGCATAATTTGTGTTCTTCAGCCTAAAATGAGGTAGTTTTCTCTTGGCAAATTATTTCTAATGTCAATACTTGAGCTTCAATTACATTAATTAGCGGTCGCGGTCATAGCTTCACTTATATTAAAAGCGTTCTTAGACAAAAATATGCAAGGGCCAAATGCCTATTCATCTCTAGAACCCTAAAAGCCAAAAAAAAGTTTACCTTCCATTCACTTTCTTTCTATTTTCTAGCAAAGGAGTTCCCTCTACACAAAAAGTACAAGTTTTATTCATTCATGCCTAATGCTTCAAAATTTAAGAAGAGAGGAAATTTTCGTCCACTCAGTATACCTAAATATTTTATTAAAAATCAATTTGTTTATTTATTATGTCATTTAAATATACTCATAAAATACAATTATATTAGAAATTATAAATATATCTTTAGAAAGGGTTTATAAAAACCTGACTGTAGTTGTTTAGGGGCTTTCAGCTTAAAAATCCATTTGGGGTCACATAGGATCCAAAGGCCAAGGGCTATATTTTCAACAAAAAAAGGACCGGGTCCTACCTTTTTATGACGTTATAAATAAGCTGTTGTGGACATATAATTCTAAATTTAGGAAAGCAGTTTTTAAAAAGCTCTTTGAGCATAATGGCGTTGTAAAAAAATCGTATATATCAACATATAATGTACTCTGTAAGAAGGAGAGTACAAACATCGCATTAAACAGTCTTTTTTACCGTAATTATTTTTATTTGTAGCGAATTTTCCAAAACAAAAATGGATTTATGAGATAAGAGGTGGGTGAGGTTGTTTTTAAAAACAAGAGAACAAGAGGCCTTTTGTATATATATATATATATATATATATATATATATATTATATATATATATATATATATATATATATATATATATAAATATATATATATAATATATATATATATATATATTATATATATATATATATATAATATATATATTTGTAATTGATCAGTAAGTCCCATCCTTACAAAAAAAATAACCCCCACCCTAACTGAAAATAAACCTCCCTCCATGACCCCAACCTCATAAGCGCATTTTTCCTTCATTTTCTCTAATGTTATAAAGTAGTTCAAATGATGCATATGGAGAAAGAAGAAGTATTAAGTATGTAAAGGACCGGATGAAAATAACCCTAATATCAAGTGAGAATTGAAAAGGTTCTCTAAGTTCAGATATAGTTATTATGA
The DNA here is from genome assembly GCA_018340805.1 of Microvelia longipes. NCBI lineage: Eukaryota > Metazoa > Arthropoda > Insecta > Hemiptera > Veliidae > Microvelia > Microvelia longipes. The sequence goes on from JACMZG010001913.1 coordinate 22,760,755, forward strand.
CAGCTAAGTTATCACTGAAATAAAATGTTATTTTATTTATAAATTAACGTAGGTTTAGAAATGATAAATTTAATCTCAAATCAAATTATAACTATACGACTTAGGCCCGGTTCGGATTATCAAGTTTAGTTTCTAACTATTCTCTACTAGTGTTAAAATGTTGATGCATTTTATAATCTAATATACTAGCTAGTGAAGTTGAAATTGAAGTTTGAGTGATGAACTTGTTAGGTCTTCTACTACTAATAATGTTTGACATGATTCGCTATATCTAAGGCATAGATACGTTTCATATCTAAGGTATCCTAAACGTACTCTTTATCTAAGACGTTCTTAGGACCCTAAAAATCGAAAAGTTTACCACTGGTGTTGAAATTTAACACAGAAATACCTCTGTAGATGACAAACTAATCTACGAAATTTACTTTTTTTCTTTTTACTCTTACTAACCCTTAAGAAATTATGACTTTTGATATTTTAAATTTTGATTTGGTGAGTTTGCAAAAAACTCTGAAAGCTAAAGCACTTATTTGCCATAAGAATAGACAATAGAATCAGAATTTAGACGGATAAACTCAAACTAACTCGAACTATTTCAGTTAACTTTTTAAAATTTAGTTAAATTTTTACTTTTTTGGTTAAATATTTAAAAAACTTAAAAGGAAATCTTAACATTTAGGTTAAGATTTTCTTCACTGTATTCCACAACCTTTTATATCCCCTGTGGTTGACATTAAAAATTAATATCATATTGTGACACAAACATGAGCGAGAAGTAGAAAAGTCAATTTTCTATTGAAAGTTTTCTATACATTCAATTTCGTGGTTAGAAATGTTTACCTTTTTCACCTCCATCTGTAAGTATAAGAGAAAATTATCGTGTTGTCATTAAAATCCAAAATAACAAAATCGTCATAATTATATTTGTAAAATAATTATATTATCAATTATCATTCATAATTTATATTATCTTTTGATGATATCTGGCTGTTTTTATATCATTTTTACTTGACTAGAGGCAAACTGAAATCTTATTACTTAATTCAAAGACAGGCAGGCATATATACTAGCTCTTAACTGAAAAATAACTTACCTATTATTCCTAGTGGTCACCTATCTTGGCACTGACCACGCTTCGATGCTGCTTAACTTTTATGATCCAACAAAAATTATAGATATACTTGTCGTATTGAAACGAAACTTAGTGTACTTATTTATTACACTCAGGTATATACTTTTACTAAATGTCAACGCAATTGGATAATTTTACGTTTACAAATCGTGCAGAAGTCATTCGATAAAAATTGAACTGATGCTGATAATGAGATGAAACTTAGAATGTACGTTAGTCTTATGTGTGGCTACATGCTTGATAAATCTCAAACTGATCGTAACATTTTTCTGCGTTTTATGGTTTTCCAAAGCATTTCCTGAGTCATTATTGCAGTTTAATGACGTCATAAAAAAATATTTTCCATTAAAAAAAGACCAATTAAAAAATCCAAAGAAAATTGTCATAAAACAATTCGCTCGGATTCCTCCGCGCCTGAATTTTTTTCTTTCTTAGCCTGATCATCGAAATAAAGCTTTGTTGAAGAGATATGGTTGTTCTTGGTTTATTTGTAATTGTATTTAATTCGAAAAGGGTTAACTTTAGTTATCCTTTAAATAATACTTCGGATACTGGCCAATTTCAAGTGTATTTATATACATTTATACCATGTATAAATGTACTTTTTATACATGGTATGTACTACACGTATATACTATTTATACGTGTTTGTACTTAACTCATATTTATTTTATTAGAAGATTATTTACTTTTTTATTTTAATAAATTATTTATTCTTGGGCGTTATTTGTGAACATTACTTAAGAGTTATTAATTATTCCTCCGTTAAATAAGTCTTGTTCAGTCTTAAATTTTATCTGAAATTTATAGCCCTGTTTTGGCAAAAAAAATCATATTTTCATTCTACAAAGTAACTTTAACTTTAATTTGGAAAATAATTTTACTTTCTAAAACTGTAATACTCGAGCTGACTCATTAATTTCCCTCTTCAAATAAAAGGGAAGTAAATGTTAGCCTAATTTCAAAATGGCACTAGATTCTTCGCCGTATTTGTTTTTCTTAAACAATGTAAATATAACTTCAAATTTTCTCACTTCCTTTTCGTTTTCATCTCTTTTCATATAGAATTTCCCTGCCTTCATTTATTTAAATACAGAAGAAAATTTATTCAACCAATCAGAGTATTTACTCGCTATTATTCTACATTCCACTCGCAATATTTTCTATTTTGCCTAAAGTTATTATTTCTAGTTTTTCCTGTATACAGCTGGTTTTATTTTCTTTATATTTTTATTTTCAAATTCATATTTGTAATAATTATTCATACGTATTTAGTATTCATAGTAGTTTATTTACATTTATTAAGTGATTTTGTTTTTTTTTTATTTGCATATAAAATATATATTTTAATGTTATTTTTCTTTTTAGTGAGTTTTAAAGAATATTACACTAATTTTTCATTTCTGTAATAATTAATTAATTTGTTTTTTTTTTTTAATAAATAGAACTTATAATTTTTGTAAATTTCTTTTGGGAAAATTGTAATTGGATAGACGTCATGGCGGGAATCGAATTTTGTCAGTGTTTGTGGTTTTTTAAAAAAAATTATTACGCTTTTTGTTCATTTTTTTTTAAACTGTCCATTTATCAAAACGTTTCTCTTAAGAAGTATGAGTTTTTCATAAGGCATTGGTCTAAAAAGAATAAGAAATCAATTTACCAAGCTTTCAGCTATATATTAAGTCTTTTTCAAGATAAATAATTATAAAATAATGACAATTAATGAACTTTTAGAAATAGTTTCAAAAAAAGAATGAAATGTTCTTAGTGACGACTTTTTGAAACTTTTTGAAACGGTTTTTTATTTCACACTCAGACCTTGTTTGTAGGTGATAGTGTTTTGTTTTCTAATAAGTAATAGATTATTCATTGGTATTATTTTATAATTATGTATCTTGAAATAGACTTAATATAGTTGAAAGCTTGGTAAACTGTTTTTTTATTCTTTTTGGACCAATTTCACCTAAAAAAACTCATGATTCTTATTACTGTGGTCGCAACATATCTTTTAATATGTTTCTGTTAACAATTTTTTATACTTTTTGCCTCACAATGGTATAGTTCATATGTTTGTGTTTAACTTATTCTTTACCTAATCTATGCCTATTATAAGTGATTCGTGTATTCTGTATGAATTTCATATATTTTATCTAAAATATAGGAAAGCTTTGTTTCGAATTTTTCAGTATTCTATTTTATATTCCTACTTTCACGTTTATTCAAGTATTTTGGATTATTGTAAATATATTTTGTTATGATAAATTTACTTCGTTCACTATTTATTTTCTTTAAGCTTATCAAGTTGTAAAGGCGATGTGTCTATACTTCTAGACGTTTTTTTTTGAACATGTAAAAAATGTATATAGGTAATATGGATTTTCATACTTAAAAGGTAACTCAGAGCGGAAGAGAAAGAGAAGGAAGAAGAAGAAAATAAAAGAGGGAGTAGTTTTACCCTTGTCAAATGTCTGAATATTCTTTTCTTCATTTTCTAACAGACCCTAAGAACAACTACATTCAAGGTTTATATACTTGAGTTTATTTTAGAGGGTTTCTTTCATACCTCTTTTAGAAAGAAATGTCAGATAGTAAAAAAAATTAAATCAACTCTAGATTTTTGGATCTGGATCTAACCTACTACTAAAGAGCTGTGCTCTTATTTTAAACAGTCTCGACCAATATATAAGATATTAAAAACAAAACTCATGCAATAGCAAGGTTATATAAACATTCCAAAAGACATTAAATAAAAAAGCGAATAGCTTTATTTATAAAAAAGATACACAAACTTTGCTATTTTCTATTGCTGTTATATTTTATTTTTTTGAATCTATTTATTTGTTTTGTATTTTTTCATACTTACTCGTATTGTATTGCTTTGGTATAGTTATTCATATAGTTATCCTAGATTTATTCCTTGAGTCATGCCTAAGGTCCTTTAATGTCGTATAGAGCTTTATACTACTTTACTGTTGTCCTTCATAATGCCGTATAGGGCTTTATACTACTTTACTTTGCCTTCATTATATCTTTATAGAAGGCTTTATACTACTTTTTACTGTTATCCATCATAAGTCGTAAAAGGGTTTATAATTTTAACTGTTTTGTTTCTTCATATGCCAATATAGAGCTTTTTACTTACTTTAACTGTTTTGTCCTTCATAATGGTGTTTAAAGGGGCTTTATAAACTTTTTACGTTGTCCTTCGTAATGGCCATATAGAGCTTTTATACACTTTACTGTTTGTCCTTCATTAATGGACACATAGAGCTTTATACTACTTTACTGTTATCCTTCATTATGTCATATAGAGCTTTATACTACTTTACTGTTATCCTTCATTATGTCATATAGAGCTTTATACTACTTTACTGTTGTCCTTCATAATGACACATAGAGCTTTATACTACTTTTACCTGTTGTCCTTCATTATGCCATATAGAGCTTTATACTCTTTACTGTTGTCCTTCATAATGTCATTAGGCTTTATACTATTTACTGTTGTCCTTCATTATGTCATATAGGGCTCTATACTACTTACATAATCTTTTTTCTATTTTATTTTGCAGTAATTTATTAGGTTTTTCATAGAGTCTTTATTTATAATGTTTTTGTTATTACCTACTTTATTATTAAAGGAAAAATAAACAAATTAAAATATCCTGAACATAAATTAAATTACACAATACCAAGTTACTTAAAAATATTTATATTTAAAAACAATGTAAAATATACGTAATGTCTGCAAAAACATAATTTATATTGTGACACTATGAAAATTATAAACCAAAAAAGAACAATTAAGTTATATATGAGCTTAAATGAAAATATAGCTTATTAAATCCTGTGAGAAAAGCTTTGTTTTTTTTTAAGTTATAACTTTTTAGGATTTGTTTTTTTTATATTGTTTTCACCAAAAAATGTTTTTTTTGTAAGTTAGTTTAGGTTTTGTTTATACCTTTTCTTTTGTTTTCTGGCCTGTATTTTTTGAAAATTACATCAGTTTGTTGGGTTTGATTAATAGATATGAAATACGTCGCTTGACTGTAAAGAGCCCTTTTTAACTTTTCCTATAGCCTACTACTGTTAGTATAGTAAGTATAGGGGTATTATTGTATTCACCCTATAGTACAACACAAGGCTAAAAACAGTGACAGCGCGGAAAAATAGTGTTAAGGAACCAACCTTCAGGAATATCCTCATTGGCTCCCTGACACTATTTTCCCACGCTGTCAACTGATTTTAGCCGTGTGTTTCACTATAAAAGTCATCAAAGTGTGAAAAAATCGGTAAAAATAAAAAATAAATGAACCAATAAAGTTGAAATTTGACACTTCATTGTTCACAAATAGGTTTACAAAAATTGTTTGTGGCCTTTTCGAAGTTATGGTTGTTAAAAATATGAGAATTCGTTAATTATATATAGCTTTGTACGGCAGGAGTTTTGGACCCGGTAGAAGTCAATAATGTAATAATGTATATATATATATATATATATTATATATATATTATATTATATATATTATAATTTATATATATTCTATATATATATAATATTATGATTTTTATGTGTGTATGTATAACTAAATTAATTCAGAATAAATAGTTCACTTAAAAAACTTGAAGACAACAATGACGTAACGTATTGAACTGGTATAGTTCTTCCACAGATGAGGAGAGATTGTATAAGTATTTGTAAATATATTCCGAGCCGGTGATTATTGGTGCATTGAATTAGTAAAAATTACCATTGAGAAGAACAAAAACCCTTATTAAAACTAGTTGGTTGTGACTGGAAAACTTGTTTAATGGCGTAAAAACGATTGCTAAATTAGCTTAATAAGTCCGCATAAAGTGGGCAAAAAAAGGGACCTAAGCAATTCAACCTTCAAGTTTTGGCCACCATATCTGCAATAAATTACTTCACTATTGCAGATTCTCAAGCTAACAACGTATGATATCCCCATCAAAGAACTAAGTATGTGTCATATTTCATCTAAGTATCAGTATTAATTTAGTTTTGTCAAATAAATCGTATGAGTTTTTTAAATCATGGTTAAAAATCGAAAAATAAGCATTAAGTAAAAATTCGATACAATGGTATCACTTTATATAATTAATAGGTATACTAAGTTTTATTTCTATAGGCTTGCATCACCTTTATATAAATTAATAGGTATACTAAGTTTTATTCTAATTTCGCTAGCCATCAACTTTACATAATTAATAGGTATACTAAGTTTTTTTTCCTATAGGCTAGCATCACTTTACATAATTAATAGGTATACTCTAAAGTTTTTCTTTTCCATAGGCTTTGCATCATTTATATAATTAATAGGTATACTAAGTTTTATTCCTATACGCTAGCATCACTTTATATAATTAATAGGTATCCTAAGTTTTTTTTCCTATAGGCTAGCATCACTTACATAATTAAGATAGTAATACTAAGGTTTTTATTTTCTATAGGCTAGCTCAACTTTACATAATCATAGTTTTACTAAAGTGTAATTTTTTAAAGGCTGCATACTTATATAATTTAATAGGTAATATAAGTTTTATTCCTATTGGCTTAGCATTCACTTTACAGTATTATAGGTATTTTAAGTTTTTTTTTTCCTATATAGGGCTCTAGCATCACTTTTTACATAATTAATAGGTATTAAGTTTTTTTTTTCTCAAGGCCCCTAGCATCTTTTATAAATTAAATAGTTTATCCTAAGTTTTTATTTTCTAATCGCTAGTCATCAACTTTACATAATTAAATAGGTATATCCTAGTTTTTTTTGGCGCCAATTGGGAGATCGTACACTAATTCGGACCAAACACGAACAAATACCTTCATTTTATTAACATCCAAGGGGGAATAAAAATTAATTAATTTATGTAATAATAAATACTTTTTACTTTAAAAATGTTTTTTAATTAATAGTAATTAATACTGCCGAACCTTTTGAGAGAGTTCTTAAGAAATTTTTAATAATGCCCCTATTTATTTATTTTTTTTGTGATTTTTATTTTTATTATTTATTTAATTTTTTATTTTTTATTAATTTTATATATTTTTTAATTTTATTTAATTTATATCTATATTTTATTATTTTTATTATTTTGTATTTTTTTATTTTTTATATTTTATGTTATTGTATTTCATTTTTTTTTTATTTTTCTTATCTATTTTTTTATTATTTCATTTTTAATTATATTATATTTTTATTTTTTTTTTTTTATTTGTGTTTTATCCTTTATTTATCTGGTTGTTTTTTTATACCTAAATTTATTATTATTTTTATTTATATTATTTTTTATTTTTTATTTTTTCTTTATTATTTTATGTATTTTTTATTTATCTTTATTTTATCTTATTAATTAATCTTTTATTTATTATATTATTGTTTAATTTTTATTTTTTTATATTTTTATTTTTTATTTTTTCATTTATTTTTATATTTTATTTTTTTATTATTATTTTTTTTTTTTTTTATTTATTATTCTTTTTTTTTTATTTATTTTTTTTTATTGTATTTTCTTTATTTTATTTATGATTTATTTCATTTTTTTAATTTTTTTTTATATTTTTATTATCTTTTTAATTTTTTATTTTATTTTATTTTATTTTTTTATATTATTATATTTTTTTTTTATTATCTTTTTTTATATTTTAATTATTTTTTTATTTTTTTTTTTTTATTATTTTTATTTATTATATTCATATTTAATTTATCTATATATTTATATTTATTTTTTATATTTTTATTTATCTTATTTTTATTATTTATTTATTTTTTATTTTCTTATATTTTTATTATTTTTATTATTCCTCTTAATTATTATTTTTTTTTTTGTATATTTATTATATTATTTTATTTTTTTATTTTCATTTTTTATTATTCTTTTATTTTTATTTATTTATATTCGTTTTATTTTTATTATTTTTATATTTAGCATATTTTTTTATTTATTTAATTATTTCTCTTTTGGTTACTTGTTGGGTTTTTAATTGTCCAAAAACAACTTTGGAAGGAGTTATTATTTCTGAGTTTAAATAATTTTTATTTTCCTCTATTCTATTTTTTTATTTAATTTTATCATTAATACCCAATAAACGAAAATGTACCTCTTTAAAGCCTTTGTAAGTAATTCCGTTCAACTTAAATGGTTATTTTCTAAGTAATAAAGCTGTAATATTTTTTTAATGTTTATTTATATAATAAATAGAAATGTTAAAAATATTTAATGATTTTTAATGATTAAACAATACATTAAATTTGCTTTTAATATACATTACATTAAACCATTTATAATATATGTATATTTATACCTAAACATTATATATATATATATTATATATATATATATAATATATATATTTTTTAATTACTTTTTATATTTTATTACTTTTTAATGAAACCCTCTCGTCTAGTTGTTCTTACATCAATAACCATGTTAAGGAGGCTTAGCCAGGCACCCTTATATCTATAAAATAAAACCTAAATAGAATCTACATAGACTAGAAATAGTATCTCGGTTTTAACTAAAGCATTCGACTACTTAGTTGGGTTCAAACCTGAGAAAAAACAATTATTGGACATCTACTAACACTGATTTCTAATACCAAGAGCGTATTGGACTCATAGTTAAGTTTTTCTTGCCAACACTCATTGCCATAGCCTATTTAGTACAACACATTTACCAAGAGCGTATTGACTCCTAGTTAAGTTTTTTTGCCAACACTGCTTTCCATAGCCTATTTAGTACAACACCTTTACCAAGAGCTATTGGACTCATAGGTTAAGTTCTTCTTGCCAACACTCATTGCCATCGCTATTTAGTAAACCTTTACCAAGAGCGTATTGGACTCTAGTTAGTTCTTCTTGCCAACACTCATTGATAGTCCATTTAGTACAACAACCTTTTTAATAAGGGCGTATTTGAATACTTGTTATGGTTTTTTTTTGCCAACACTGCTTTTTTTTCCATATCTATTATAGCACACACCTTTACCAAGAGCGTATTGGACTCCTAGTTAAGTTCTTCTTGCCAACACTGCTTTCCATAGTCTATTTAGTACAACACCTTTACCAAGAGCGTATTGGACTCATAGTTAAGTTTTTCCTTGCCACTCAATTGCATAGCCTTTTTAGTTACAACACTTTACAAGCGTATTGGACTCCTAGTTAAGTTCTTCTTGCCAACCTCATTGCCATAGTCTATTAGTACACACTTTTAATAAGGGTATTTGAATCCTTGTTATGTTTTTTTTTTGACAAACACTCTCATATCCTATTTCAGCACAACTTTACAAAGCGTTTGGACTCCTAGTTAAGTTCTTCTGCCAACACTTGCTTCATAGTCTATTTTAGTACAACCCTTTACCAAGAGCGTATTTGGACTCATAGTTAAGTTTTTTCTTGCAACATCTTGCCATAGCTATTTAGTACAACACCTTTACCAAGAGCGTATTGGACCTCCTAGTAAGTTCTTTCTTGGCAAACACCCATTGCCATAGTCTATTAGTACAACACTTTTAATAGGGCGTACATTTAAATTAGTTTAATGTTTTTTTTTGCCAACACTGCTTTCCATATCCTATTTAGTACAACACCTTTACCAAGAGCGTATTGGACTCCTAGTTATTTTCTTCTTGCAAACACTGATTTCCATAGTCTATTTAGTACCCACCATGAGCGTATTGGACTCCTAATTAAGTTCTCTCTGCTGCAACACTGATTTTCATAGCCTATTTAGTAACAACACCTTTACAAGAGCGTATTGGAGCCCTCTAGTTAAGTTCTCTTTGCCAACACTCATTGCCTAGTCTATGTAGTACAACACCTTTAATAAGGGCGTATTTAAATACTAGTTATGTTTTTTTTGCCAACCTGCTTTCCAATCCTATTTAGTACAACACCTTTACCCAGAGCGCGTATTGGACTCCTAGTTATTTTCTTCTTGCAAACACTGATTTCCATAGTCTATTTAGTACACCACCATGAGCGTATTGGACTCCTAATTAAGTTCTTCTTGCCAACACTGATTTTCATAGCCTATTTAGTACAACACCTTTACCAAGAGCATATTGGACTCCTAGTTATGTTTTCCTTCCAACACTGTTTTCTATAGCCTATATAATACAACACCTTTACCAAGAGCATATTGGACTCCTAGTTAAGTTCTTCTTGCCATCTCTGATTTCCATAGCCTATATAATACAACACCTTTTATCTATTATGCCTCTATGTATTGTAGTATTTGTATTGTATCATATACTATACCTATTGTATATGAGGAGTTTAAATGGAATAGTCAGATAAGAATATTTTAGTATTAAAATATATTAAAATAAGTTTAGCAACTATCTCATTGAGATACTAAATGAATCATTTATTAGGTATAATAATGTTAATCGTTTAACATTTTGTTGATTTTAAAGTTAAAACCAAATTATTGGTATAGATATTTATTAGATTGAACTGGAATGTTTATGACATTGATTACTAATTTGAAGTATATTTATGTTACAAAGGCAAAGGTTTATAGATTGCTGTCTAGTTTATGTTGGCGAGATAAAGCTAATCAGGTATATGAGCCTCTGCATAGTTTAATCTATAATCAATAGAATGCGCTTATCAATGTTGTTTTTGATCTTTAGAAGTAATTTAAGAGCAATTTAACCGATAACCTTTATTTAATATGACTTTGATGCCTTGATGTGTATTATCGGAGGTTAAAATAATACAACTTAGGAACTTAAGGACGAAATTACATCCTTAGTTGATGATAAGAGAATTGACCTGATTATTTGTTTCTACGCTGACATACTTGATGAAATTAGAAATTTTCTTTTTAGTTATACTTGATAGCATCAATAAAGAAGATGACATGTTACAGAAACTTTCGTTGTCATGTTCTGCATTACGAAATGCAGAATATAATAGTAAAATCAAGCTTTTTAAACTTCCAAAGAACGCTACTGATAGCAGGTAAATTTATATTTCATTCAATTAGTTTAATCGATTTAATCAGGTAATCACATGGGCAGCTTCTTGTCGATGATATTGAATTTTTTTTTTTAAATTTAATGTTAAAAGGTACATTAAATGCCAAAATTTATTTTCTGCCACGTGAATAACTTAGGCAATATTGCTAATTATTACCTGATGACATTGATTAAATTATTAACTTAATAGCATGAAATGTAAACTAACCTGCAATCAGAAGCGTTCTGTGAAATTTAAAGACAACAAAAGCCGCGTGAAGCGCCTAGGCTAATAAGATGCATGACGATACAAAGTATAAAAAGTTAAGTTCAAACTGAATACTGGCAAAAAGCGAAGAGTTAAGTCACGCCCTCTCAGTTGACAGGCAAGTCCGCCGCCGGGCTAGCGTCGACCGGAATCCAAATTTTCCACCGTTGAATCGACAGTCTTACTGTTTATTATTGTTATTTGTGTTGTTGAAAGTGAATTGCATGAATTTCTGTCACTCTCCCTCAGTCCCTCAAAATATCCTAAAGACACTTACTTGTTGATTCTATTCTACTATACTTAATATATAGATATAGTATTCTACTATAATACTAACCCTTATAAATAGTTTTATAAAGATAATTATTATACCTTGAGTGAAAAAATATTCTATTGATCGAATTAATTTAATCTAAACTTTCAGCAAAAATGCTTGAGCACAAAGATTTTTATTACAATAAAGCATTTATTATTTGATACTACCGAGTTTTGAAAAACATGAATAGTTGACAGATGTAGCATTGCATTTTGCTTATTACATTTCCTAGGTGTCTCTCACACAATTATATTGTGTCAATAAATCATTTGTTTATAACCTCATTAGAAAAATTGTATGGTTTAATCGCAAATCAAACCGTGCATAGATTGATCTAGATGCCCTTAATTGAATGTAGACGTTGTTCAACTTGACTCATTCGCCTCCCTGGTCCACTTGGCGCGTATATAAGATCCCAGATTCATACTTATTTACCATATTATATAGTTTTCCTTAAAAAAAAATTCCCTCAATATGAGATCAATAAACCTGAGTACCGTTTAGATCTTAACATTTCTGTACTATTTAGGTCCACTTGATAGTCTGATTTTTGTCTTAAGATAACATTTCAAAGTACCTAAACTTTTAGGTTGACTTGATAAATTACCTTATATGACTTAGTAATCAACTTCTCTCATCATCTTACAAATCATCTTAGAAACTACAGTCTGCACACAATACGTATAGTTACTTTTCTAGTATCTGAGAGGTGTATTATAAACACTTTCCACTTCGACACTTATCTACCTACTCATACTGTTTGGAAGAAGGATTGAGGTCTTAGAAGTGACTATTTTAATTTAACCTGCCATCTGCTATTTACCATTAGCAGATCCATCTTATTTATATAAGATGGAGTATTAAAATCTACGATTCTTATAACCTGAACTAGAAGACTTATTAAAATTGCCAATATGATACCTTATCTAATCTATCAAACTTTAAATAAAAGGTACAAACAAAAGAAAAATCAGTTTGTATAGAAAACTTCTAAAAATCGAGTTCCCAGGTGTTCTCTTAAAACTAATTTATTCAAAAACTTTAAAAGAAATTTCAACAAAAAATGTCTTTTTATTACCTCTCTTTCCCGCACTATTTTATGACGGAAAAGAGATAATTTTTTAAAAACTTGTTCAAGTATTCTCTTTTTATCTTGCTTTTTTCCCTAAAAAGTTTAAATTTAAAATGCTTATGATCTATCTGGAGCTTTTTTACTTGCATTTATATAAACAATTTTTAGTTGAAATATTAAAGTGATATAAAGTATGCAGATTATGTTTTTTATCTTTATAATTCAAGAAGGTTTTTAAGTGTTTTGCTTCTGTTTTTTCGCTTATGGTTAAGGGTAACTACTTTTTTAAATACTTGGTAAAAGCATAAAAAAAATTCAGATATCTTAAAAAGTATAAATTTTAAATAAAAGATCGTTTATATCTGTGTATTAATAGTGTGTCAATTATTTATGTTTTTGCAAAACTCAGTAGCATCAAATGATAATATGCATATTTATTGTTATTAATTAATATCATTAACCTGGTGAAGGTACTCACTATTTCACCGAACTGCCGAATTTTTGCCGAACTTTTGCCGAACTATGTATAGCTAAGTGTATATGTAAAAAACGCTCAAAAATAAATAAAAATATCGTATAGATTGTCAAAAATATAATTATTTCTGTAATAGACTATAAATTAATATACTGTATTGCGGAATTTAACATACCTGTCGTGAAAGAAACATATATTATTTAACACAATACTTTATTAAAAAAAATAATAATTATTTAACTATTGCTAACTATATGGTCTAATATAAAACACAAAAAATAGAAATGTAAACGTATACAGAGTAACAGCAGTAGTAAATACTGCAAATTAATAATTCTGCGTTGCGGCTTTAGTATAGTTCGGCCGACTATAATAAATTCTATATAAATCAGGGAATGGTTGAAATTAAATAATACTTTGTAAACAAATACAGAGTAACAGCAGTAGTAACATGCTGCAAATTAATAATTCTGCGTTGCGGCTTTAGTATAGTTCGGCAACTATGTATAGTTCGCCAAACTATATAAAATTCTATATAAAATAAGGGGATTGTTGAAATTAGATAATACTTTGTAAACGTATACAAAGTAACAGCAGTGGTAACATACTGAAAATTAATAATTCTGCGTTGCGGCTTTAGTATAGTTCGGCAACTTTGTATAGTTCGGCCGAACTATATAAAATTCTATATAAAATCAGGGGATTGTTGAAATATAATAAAACTTTGTAAACGTATACAGAGTAACAGCAATAGTAACATACTGCAAATCAATAATTCTGCGTTGCGGCTTTAGTATAGTTCGGCAACAATTTAAAGTTCCAGCGAACTATATAAAATTCTATATAAAATCAGGGAATGGTTGAAATTAAATAAAACTTTGTAAACAAATACAGAGTAACAGCGGTGGTAACATACTGCAAATTAATATTTCTGCGTTGCGGCTTTAGTATAGTTCGGCAACTATGTATAGTTCGCCGACTATATAAAATTCTATATAAAATCAGGGAATGGTTGAAATTAAATAATACTTGTAAAAAAATACAGAGTAACAGCAGTAGTAAACATACTGCAAATTAATAATTCTGCGTTGCGGCTTTAGTATAGTTCGGCAACTATGTATAGTTCGGCCGAAACTATATAAAATTCTATATAAAATCATGGGATTGTTGAAATTAGAAAAAACTTTGTAAACGTATACAGAGTAACAGCAGTGGTAACATACTGCAAATTAATAATTCTGCGTTGCGGCTTTAGTATAGTTCGGCCGAACTATATAAAATTCTATATAAAATCATGGAATGGTTGAACTGAAATAAAACTTTGTAACAAATACAGAGTAACAGCAGTAGTACATACTGCAATTAATAATTCTGCGTTGCAGCTTTAGTATAGTTCGGTAACTATGTATAGTTCTGCCGAACTATATAAAATTCTACATAAAATCATGGAATGGTTGAACTGAAATAAAACTTTGTAAACGTATACAGAGTAACAGCAGTAGTAACATACTGCAAATTAATAATTCTTTGTTGCGGCTTTAGTATAGTTCGGCAACTATGTATAGTTCGGCCGAACTATATAAAATTCTGTATAAAATCAGGGAATGGTTGAAATTAAATAAAACTTTGTCAACAAATACAGAGTAACAGCGGTGGTAACATACTGCAAATTAATAATTCTGCGTTGCGGCTTTAGTATAGTTCGGGAACTATGTATAGTTCGGCCGAACTATATAAAATCAGGGAATGGTTGAAATGAAATAATACTTTGTAAACAAATACAGAGTAACAGCAGTAGTAACATACTGCAAATTAATAGTTCTGCGTTGCGGCTTTAGTATAGTTCGGCAACTTTGTATAGTTCGGCCGAACTATATAAAAATCAGGGGATTGTTGAAATTAAATAAAACTTGTAAAACGTATACAGAGTAAACAGTGGTAACATACTGCAAATTATTAATTCTGCGTTGCGGCTTTAGTATAGTTCGGCAACTTTGTATAGTTCGGGCGAACTATATAAAATTCTATATAAAATCAGGGGATTGTTGGAATTAAATAAAACTAAATAAACAAATAGATAGTAACAGCAGTAGTAACATACTGCAAATTAATAATTCTGCGTTGCGGCTTTAGTATAGTTCGGCAACTTTGTATAGTTCGGCTGAACTATTTAAAATTTTATATAAAATCATGAGATTGTTGAAATTAAATAAAACATAGTAACCATATAAAATGTAACAGCCCTAGTAACATCCTGCTAATTAATAATGTTAGGTTGCGGGTTTAGTATAGTTCGGCCGAACTATATAAAATTCTATATAAAATCATGGAATGGTTGAACTGAAATAAAACTTTGTAAACGTATACAGAGTAACAGCAGTGGTAACATACTGCAAATTAATAATTCTATGTTGCGGCTTTAGTATAGTTCGGCAACTATGTATAGTTCGGCAACTATGTATAGTTCGGCCGAACTATATAAAATTCTATATAAAATCAGGGAATGGTTGAAATTAAATAATACTTTGTAAACAAATACAGAGTAACAGCAGTTGTAACATACTGCAAATTAATAATTCTGCGTTGCGGCTTTAGTATAGTTCGGCAACTATGTATAGTTCGGCCGAACTATATAAAATTCTATATAAAATCAGGGGATTGTTGAAATTAAATAAAACTTTGTCAACAAATACATAGTAACAGCGGTGGTAATATACTGCAAATTAATAGTTCTGCGTTGCGGCTTTAGTATAGTTCGGCAACTATGTATAGTTCGGCTGAACTATATAAAATTCTATATATAATCAGGGAATGGTTGAAATGAAATTATACTTTGTAAACAAACACAGAGTAACAGCAGTAGTAACATACTGCAAATTAATAGTTCTGCGTTGCGGCTTTAGTATAGTTCGGCAACTATGTATAGTTCGGCCAAACTATATAAAATTCTATATTAAATCAGGGGATTGTTGAAATTAGATAAAACTTTGTAAACGTATTTAGAGTAACAGCAGTAGTAACATACTGCAAATTAATAATTCTGCGTTGCGGCTTTAGTATAGTTCGGCAACTTTGTATAGTTCTGCTGAACTATTTAAAATTTTATATAAATCATGAGATTGTTGAAATTAAATAAAACATAGTAACCATATAAAATGTAACAGCCCTAGTAACATCCTGCTTATTAATAATGTTAGGTTGCGGGTTTAGTATAGTTTGGCAGCTTTGTATAGTTCGGCCGAACTATATAAAATTCTATATTAAATCAGGGGATTTTTGAATTTAAATAAAACTTAGTAAACATATAGAAAATAGAAGCAAAGTTATATACTGCAAATTAATGATGCTATATTGCGGGTTTAGTTTAGTTTGGCGAAAGTATATAAATTTCTATATAAAATCAGGGAATGGCTGAAATTAAATGAATCTGCATCTCCTAGATGTAGATGCAGATTTAAGGGGCAAGACTGATGTCAAAATCTCTATTTTTCATAAATTGAAAACATCAATATAACAACAATAATAATAATTAAATCGCGTTTCCTTAGAGAGCGCGACATGAGGAATGACATTCCAAGAAGCTGCATTGTAGCAACCAAGGATTTAAAAATTTCTCACCTATTAGAAATTGGATCCAGGGATGCTACAGCAGCTATCTTGGAATGTAAGGTTAATGGCCAACTCTCCAACATCCATTGGTGGTGAGTCTATACTTACCGTATGACTCTGCCACCCCTCCCTCTTCGGAAGAGATGTGTAGAGTGGTTGGATAAGCCGAGGAAAATAACCTTAAGATTGATGATATCTTAGACAATTTAAAAGGAGCTGTATTTTTTCATCTCTAGATTTCGCTTCAGGTTATTGGCAGGTAGAAGTAAACGACCAAGATAAAGAAAAAACAGCTTTCGTGACGTGTGAAGGGCTTTACCAGTTCAAAGTCTGGTTTATTTAGATGATGTTGTGATTTGGAGTCGGACCATTGAAGAGCACATAAAACGGTTAAGGGAAGTATTTATTGCGTTGCGTAAGGCTAACTTAAAACTCAAGCCAAATAAGTGTCATTTAATTAAGAACAAAATAAGCTACCTGGGGCATATTGTAAGTGCAGATGGCATAGCGACGGATCCTGATAAAACAAGAGCTGTTAGTGATTGGCCAATACCGTCATCTGTGAAGGAACTGCGTTCGTTTTTAGGGTTTGCAGCGTACTACAGAAGATTTATTCAAGGATTCGCTGAAATAGCAGCCCCATTGTATAAAGCTACTCAGCAGCGGGAGAAATTTGAGTTTGGGGATAAACTTCTAACGTCGTTTCAAGCTTTAAAAGCAGCACTAACAAAAACACCTGTACTAGCTCTGCCAGATAATGCCGGTAAATTTTATTTAGATTGTGATGCAAGCGATATGAGACTAGGATCTGTGCTTTCGCAAATACAAGGAGGAGAAGAGAGAGTCATAGCGTACGCGAGTAGAGCACTTTCAAAGGCAGAACGGCACTATTGTACAACGAGGAAAGAAATGCTAGCACTGGTGTATGGAGTACAGCACTTCAAAGCATATTTATATGGCCGTCAATTTACTGTTAGAACAGACCATAATGCTTTAAGATGGTTACAATCATTCAAAGAACCCGAAGGACAGTTAGCGAGGTGGATTGAATTCCTTTCCCAATATAATATTGAAGTGATCCATAGACCTGGTAAGCTTCACGCTAACGCTGACGGATTGTCACGAATATGCAGACAGTGCAAAATTGTTGTGAAAGATCCAGAAGAAGACAATAATCTGACAGAAGATCGGACGATTTGTGCTATAGCATTGACAGATGACACGATAGCTCAGGAGCAAAGATCTGATGTTGACTTAAAAGAAGTATTTAACTGGATAGAAGCAGGTGAACGACCTGAGTACCAGCAAGTGCGAGGAAGCAATGCCACTCTTTTAACTAGACGTTGTAGCGAGCCATTTGGTTAACACTTCTAGTAAAGTGTATATTACTGTGTAGGTAGGTATTTGAGTATATCTAGTGAGAGAGGTGGGGAGTAATACTCTTGCGTCTCCTGCAACCAATAAGCGAGAGGGGCTCATCTCTATAGAATGGATATTTCTTATCATTATACTATTTATGACCGTTAATCTAATATCAAATTATTCTTTTTTTAAATGCTTAATCTCTTGCACCTACTTTTTTAAAATATTTTGATTTATTCTTCAAGAAATCAAGCTGTGTCTTAATTTATTGATTCAAAGTAAAATAATAGAGACTAAAGATAGAAGTCAACAGAAATCAAGCTCTGTCTTCATTTATTGATTCAATGTAAAATAATAGAGATATAACGATAGAAGTCATCAGACATAGAATTATAATATAATATGAAGTACTGTTTAATTTAAAATAAAATACAATAAAATAGAGAAAGAAGAAAACAATTGACTTGAGTTCTATACAATTAAATTACTTTAAATTTATTAACTCTATACATGAAGATACAAAAAATGCATTAACACACAAAAATTGAAGAATTAGACAAACACGATGATTAATTTATTAATATGAATCTTAAAATTTAATATCAATTTATTAATCAATTACGGTCTTAATTAAAATAAATAATGCTTTACGAGGTATAATAAGGGAAGAACTGTAAAATCTGAAGGGGTAGAATAGAAAGACCTTGTAGTTGACAAAGTGGGGGAAGTGAAATCGTATATCCCCATCTCACTGCGAGCTGAAACAACTAATATAAGTGTTAACCAAATGGCTCGCTACAACGTCTAGTACTCTTTTAAGCCTGTGGGCACAATGGCACCGTCTGAGTAAAAACAAAGATAGGGTTTTGCAACGTCGGTGGGAAGAAACTGAAAAAGTTGTTAGGTACCAGGTTGTTCTACCTCGTAAGTTGATCCCAATAGTAGTGCAGGAGTTGCATGGGGGACTGTCGGGAGCACACTTAGGAATTAGCAGGACTAAGAAGAAGATAAGCTTACGGTTTTATTGGCCAGGGTATTTGCGGGAGATAGAAGATTGGGTTAGTTCATGCCAGGATTGCAACAAGCGAAAAGGTAGTAAAGCAAGAGCACCTATGCAAGTAGTAAAAACTGGGTTTCCATTCCAACATGTTGCGTTAGACATTCTAGGCCCTTTACCTGAGACAACCCAGCAAAACAAGTATATTCTTGTCATAGCCGATTATTTCACTAAGTGGGTAGAAGGTTTTGCATTGCAGAATATAGAAGCAAAAACTGTTGCTGATGTATTTTTGAAAGAATTTATTGCCCGCTATGGTGTACCATATGAAGTTCATTCGGACCAAGGCCGTCAGTTTGAGTCACAGCTGTTTGTAGAACTAGCTGAGCAGTTGAACATGGTAAAGACAAGGACTAGCCCTTACCATCCACAATCCGACGGGTTAGTCGAGCGGTTCAATCGAACCTTGGCCGATATGCTATCACACTATGTAAACGATCACCATGATGATTGGGATAAACATCTTCCTATGGTTATGATGGTATATCGGTCAAGTGAACATGTTACTACTGGTGTTACGCCGCACTAAGCATTGTTTGGAAGAGAGTTTCGACTGCCTTTAGATCTTATGTATGGAGTACCAGAACCAATGCAGGGTTTGACTCAGTACATAACAGAGCGCAGACAGATTCTGGAGGAAGCATATAAGGTAATTCGGAAGAGACAAGATTAGAAACATCAAGCTCAAAAAAGTTATTACGACAGATCATGCAGCGGGATAAAAGCTTTAAAGGAAGGGGATCGTGTATGGATTTGGTTTCCACACATGCGAAAAGGAAGAAGTGCAAAGTTTCATCGCCCCTGGGATGGGCCCTACATAGTGCGGAAAAAGTTATCTGATGTTACTTTTAGGGTCCAGAAAATTGGAAGTCGGACCAAACGCCTGGTGGTACACAGCAATCGAATGAAGCTGTTTAGAGAACAACCTGAGGACCTGACTGGAAATTAAGAGGGGAAGAGTGTCATATATTTTTATATATGACATGAGTTTTTTTTAAATGAGAATTTAAGTTATTGTTGAGAGTTAATATAATTAGATTGCTTTGAGTGTTGAACGTTAATCCGTGTTGTTCTTATAGGCTACGCTACAGTATGATTTCTTTTGATATGCCTAGTGACGATGGGCCCCCCACTTTTAGGCGCAACCCCAGGAAGACTGACTGGACGGCTTTCTTTGAGAAGCTGTCCTCTTTTCCTGAGTAAACGCCTGGGGATTATGGCAATGGCCAGATTTTTCTGGAAAGTGCCATAGCCCTCTCTAACAATCTAAGGCATACCTTTGAGGAAACCTGCCCCTTAGTTTCTGAACCGATGCGTAAGGTTCGATGGTGGACTCGCCTTCTTTCTCTTCTAAAGAGGAAGATGCGAAGGGCTCTAAACCGTGCCGTGAGATCTATGGCCCCACTGCACTGGGATAATTAATGAGGGGCTAGAAAGGAATTTAAAAAAGGAGGTCAGGAGAAGCAAATGAGGCAGCTGGCAGACACATTGTGAGGAGATTTCATCCATGGCAGATGCTTTCAGGCTCTCTAAACTGCTTAGTGAGGAAAGGAGAAGAAATGTGCTTGGATCTCTTAAGAGATGATATGGCACATGGACCAAAGGAAAATATGGAACCTAGCTGATAAGGTTATCTCTTATGGTGCCATAAATTGGGCATTTCAGTTTGAGGCTATAAAAGCACCAGGCCCTGACAGGATTCCTCTTATTGTGCTGCAGCGTAGCATGGATGTCATTTACCCATCTTTGAGTAAATTATTTCGAGCTAGCGTGGCATGGGAGGAGGTTCCCCGGAATGGAAGGCGGCTAGGGTGGTCTTTATTCCTAACCCTGGGAAGACTGACTACACTCAGGCTAAGTCTTTCAGACCTATTTGCCTTACTTCTTTTATAGGTAAGGGCCAAGAAAGGATTATAAATAATTATATCCGTGAGGAATTTCTCTCCCGTGACCCTCTTTATCCAAACCAGCATGCTTTTCAGTGGCATAAGTTGACTGAATCTGCCCTTCATGCGCTGGTCAGTGAGGTTGAGAAATTTCTGGACTCTGGAGAATTCTGCCTTGCTCTCTTCTTTGATGTTGAGGGTGCCTTCGATCGGGCAAGAATTAAGGTCATATGCAAAGCTCTCAGTGAGAGAGGGTCCCCAAGGGCCCTTACGAACTGGGTTACCTCCTTATTAGAGGTGACAGAGGGGCGGAGGTTCAAGTGACTATACTAATGCCGCAACGCAGAATTATTAATTTGCAATCCCTTCCA
>JACMZG010001913.1:22783281-22853690 GCA_018340805.1 Microvelia longipes
CGGCAAACTATGTATAGTTCGGCCGAACTATATACAAATTTCTGTATTTAAAATCAGGGGAAGGTTTGAAATTAAACTAAAAACCTTTGTCAAACAAATTACATGAAGTAAACAGCGGTGGTAACATTACTGCCAAATTAATAATTCTGCGTTGGCGCGCTTTAATAGTTCGGGAACTATCGTAATAAGTTCGGTCCCGAACTTATAATAAAAATCAGGGAATGGTTGAAATGAAATAATACTTTGTAAAACAAAATACAGAGTAACAGCAAGTAGTAACCATACTGCAAAATCTAATGTTCTGCGTTGCGGCTTTAGCTATAGTCCGGCCAACTTTGTCTATAGTTTCGGCCGAAACTATATAAATCAGGGGATTGTTGAAATTAAAATAAACTTCAAGTAAAACGTTATACGAGTAAACAAGCAGTGGATAAACATAACTGCAAATTATTATTCTGCGTCGGCTTTAGTCTATAGTTCGGCAAACTTTGGTTATTAGTCGGTAGCGACTATATTTAAAATTCTATATAAAATCAGGGGCATTGTTGGGAATTAAATAAAACTAAATAAACAAAAGATAGTAACAGCAGTAGTAACATACTTGCAAATTAATAATTCTTGGCGTTTGCGGCTTAGTATAGTTCGGGAACTTTGTATAGTTCGGCTGAACTATTTAAATTTTATTATAAACATCATGAGATTGTTGAAATTAATAAAACATTAGTTAAACCATATAAAATGTAACAGCCTTCAGGTACATCCTGCTAATTATAATGTTTATGTTGCGGGTTTAGTATAGTTCGGCCCGAAGCGAACTATATTAAAATCTCTATATAAAATCATGAATGGTGAACTGAAATAAAACTTTGTAAACGTATACAGAGTAACAGCAGGTGGTAAACATACTGCAAATTAATAATTCTATGTTGCGGCTTTAGTATAGTTCGGCAACTATGTATAGTTCGGCAACTATGGTATAGTTCGGCCGAACTATATAAAATTCTATATAAAAATCAGGGGAATGGTTGAAATTAAATAATACTTTGTAAACAAATACAGAGTAACAGCAGTTGTTAACATACTGCAAATTAATAATTCTGCGTTGCGGGCTTAAGTATAGTTCGGCAACTATGTATAGTTCGGCCGAACTATATATAAATTCTATATAAAATCAGGGGATTGTTGAAATTAAATAAAACTTTGTCAACAAATACATAGTAACAGCGGTGGTAATATACTGCAAATTAATAGTTCTGCTTGTGCGGCTTTAGTATAGTTCGGCAACTTGTATAGTTCGGCTGAACTATATAAAATTCTATATATAATCAGGAATGGTTGAAATGAAATTATACTTTGTAAACAAACCACAGAGTAACAGCAGTAGTAACATACTGCAAATTAATAGTTCTGCGTTGCGGCTTTAGTATAGTTCGGCAACTATGTATAGTTCGGCCAAACTATATAAAATTCTATATAAAATCAGGGGATTGTTGAAATTAAATAAAACTTTGTAAACGTATACAGAGTAACAGCAGTAGTAACATACTGCAAATTAATAATTCTGCGTTGCGGCTTTAGTATAGTTCGGCAACTTTGTATAGTTCGGCTGAACTATTTAAAATTTTATATAAAATCATGAGATTGTTGAAATTAAATAAAACATAGTAACCATATAAAATGTAACAGCCCTAGTAACATCCTGCTTATTAATAATGTTAGGTTGCGGGTTTTAGTATAGTTTGGCAGCTTTGTATTAGTTCGGCCGAACTATATAAAATTCTATATTAAATCAGGGGATTTTTGAATTTAAATAAAACTTAGTAAACATATAGAAAATAGAAGCAAAGTTATATACTGCAAATTAATGATGCTATATTGCGGGTTTAGTTTAGTTTGGCGAAAGTATATAAATTTTATATAAAATCAGGGAATGGCTGAAATTAAATGAA
Organism: Microvelia longipes; assembly: GCA_018340805.1. Taxonomy (NCBI): domain Eukaryota; kingdom Metazoa; phylum Arthropoda; class Insecta; order Hemiptera; family Veliidae; genus Microvelia; species Microvelia longipes. The sequence continues at coordinate 22,785,231 of JACMZG010001913.1, forward strand.
TCTGCATCTCCTAGATGTAGATGCAGATTTAAGGGGCAAGACTGATGTCAAAATCTCTATTTTTCATAAATTGAAAACATCAATATAACAACAATAATAATAATTAAATCGCGTTTCCTTAGAGAGCGCGACATGAGGAATGACATTCCAAGAAGCTGCATTGTAGTAACCAAGGATTTAAAAATTTCTCACCTATTAGAAATTGGATCCAGGGATGCTACAGCAGCTATCTTGGAATGTAAGGTTAATGGCCAACTCTCCAACATCCATTGGTGGTGAGTCTATACTTACCGTATGACTCTGCCACCCCTCCCTCTTCGGAAGAGATGTGTAGAGTGGTTGGATAAGCCGAGGAAAATAACCTTAAGATTGATGATATCTTAGACAATTTAAAAGGAGCTGTATTTTTTCATCTCTAGATTTCGCTTCAGGTTATTGGCAGGTAGAAGTAAACGACCAAGATAAAGAAAAAACAGCTTTCGTGACGTGTGAAGGGCTTTACCAGTTCAAAGTCATGCCCTTTGGGCTATGTAATGCCCCTGTCACGTTTCAGCGGTTAATGGATTCGGTGCTGAGCGGATTAAAGTGGCGAGTAGCCATGGTTTATTTAGATGATGTTGTGATTTGGAGTCGGACCATTGAAGAGCACATAAAACGGTTAAGGGAAGTATTTATTGCGTTGCGTAAGGCTAACTTAAAACTCAAGCCAAATAAGTGTCATTTAATTAAGAACAAAATAAGCTACCTGGGGCATATTGTAAGTGCAGATGGCATAGCGACGGATCCTGATAAAACAAGAGCTGTTAGTGATTGGCCAATACCGTCATCTGTGAAGGAACTGCGTTCGTTTTTAGGGTTTGCAGCGTACTACAGAAGATTTATTCAAGGATTCGCTGAAATAGCAGCCCCATTGTATAAAGCTACTCAGCAGCGGGAGAAATTTGAGTTTGGGGATAAACTTCTAACGTCGTTTCAAGCTTTAAAAGCAGCACTAACAAAAACACTGTACTAGCTCTGCCAGATAATGCCGGTAAATTTTATTTAGATTGTGATGCAAGCGATATGAGACTAGGATCTGTGCTTTCGCAAATACAAGGAGGAGAAGAGAGAGTCATAGCGTACGCGAGTAGAGCACTTTCAAAGGCAGAACGGCACTATTGTACAACGAGGAAAGAAATGCTAGCACTGGTGTATGGAGTACAGCACTTCAAAGCATATTTATATGGCCGTCAATTTACTGTTAGAACAGACCATAATGCTTTAAGATGGTTACAATCATTCAAAGAACCCGAAGGACAGTTAGCGAGGTGGATTGAATTCCTTTCCCATATAATATTGAAGTGATCCATAGACCTGGTAAGCTTCACGCTAACGCTGACGGATTGTCACGAATATGCAGACAGTGCAAAATTGTTGTGAAAGATCCAGAAGAAGACAATAATCTGACAGAAGATCGGACGATTTGTGCTATAGCATTGACAGATGACACGATAGCTCAGGAGCAAAGATCTGATGTTGACTTAAAAGAAGTATTTAACTGGATAGAAGCAGGTGAACGACCTGAGTACCAGCAAGTGCGAGGAAGCAATGCCACTCTTTTAACTAGACGTTGTAGCGAGCCATTTGGTTAACACTTCTAGTAAAGTGTATATTACTGTGTAGGTAGGTATTTGAGTATATCTAGTGAGAGAGGTGGGGAGTAATACTCTTGCGTCTCCTGCAACCAATAAGCGAGAGGGGCTCGTCTCTATATAGAATGGATATTTCTTATCATTATACTATTTATGACCGTTAATCTAATATCAAATTATTCTTTTTTTAAATGCTTAATCTCTTGCACCTACTTTTTTAAAAATATTTTGATTTATTCTTCAAGAAATCAAGCTGTGTCTTAATTTATTGATTCAAAGTAAAATAATAGAGACTAAAGATAGAAGTCAACAGAAATCAAGCTCTGTCTTCATTTATTGATTCAATGTAAAATAATAGAGATATAACGATAGAAGTCATCAGACATAGAATTATAATATAATATGAAGTACTGTTTAATTTAAAATAAAATACAATAAAATAGAGAAAGAAGAAAACAATTGACTTGAGTTCTATACAATTAAATTACTTTAAATTTATTAACTCTATACATGAAGATACAAAAAATACTTAACACACAAAAATTGAAGAATTAGACAAACACGATGATTAATTTATTAATATGAATCTTAAATTTAATATCAATTTATTAATCAATTACGGTCTTAATTAAATAAATAATGCTTTACGAGGTATAATAAGGGAAGAACTGTAAAATCTGAAGGGGTAGAATAGAAAGACCTTGTAGTTGACGAAGTGGGGGAAGTGAAATCGTATATCCCCATCTCACTGCGAGCTGAAACAACTAATATAAGTGTTAACCAAATGGCTCGCTACAACGTAGTACTCTTTTAAGCCTGTGGGCACAATGGCACCGTCTGAGTAAAAACAAAGATAGGGTTTTGCAACGTCGGTGGAAGAAACTGAAAAAGTTGTTAGGTACCAGGTTGTTCTACCTCGTAAGTTGATCCCAATAGTAGTGCAGGAGTTGCATGGGGGACTGTCGGGAGCACACTTAGGAATTAGCAGGACTAAGAAGATATAAGCTTACGGTTTTATTGGCCAGGGTATTTGCGGGAGATAGAAGATTGGGTTAGTTCATGCCAGGATTGCAACAAGCGAAAAGGTAGTAAAGCAAGAGCACCTATGCAAGTAGTAAAAACTGGGTTTCCATTCCAACATGTTGCGTTAGACATTCTAGGCCCTTTACCTGAGACAACCCAGCAAAACAAGTATATTCTTGTCATAGCCGATTATTTCACTAAGTGGTAGAAGGTTTTGCATTGCAGAATATAGAAGCAAAAACTGTTGCTGATGTATTTTTGAAAGAATTTATTGCCCGCTAGGTGTACCATATGAAGTTCATTCGGACCAAGGCCGTCAGTTTGAGTCACAGCTGTTTGTAGAACTAGCTGAGCAGTTGAACATGGTAAAGACAAGGACTAGCCCTTACCATCCACAATCCGACGGGTTAGTCGAGCGGTTCAATCGAACCTTGGCCGATATGCTATCACACTATGTAAACGATCACCATGATGATTGGGATAAACATCTTCCTATGGTTATGATGGTCTATCGGTCAAGTGAACATGTTACTACTGGTGTTACGCCGCACTAAGCATTGTTTGGAAGAGAGTTTCGACTGCCTTTAGATCTTATGTATGGAGTACCAGAACCAATGCAGGGTTTGACTCAGTACATAACAGAGCGCAGACAGATTCTGGAGGAAGCATATAAGGTAATTCGGAAGAGACAAGATTTGAAACATCAAGCTCAAAAAAGTTATTACGACAGATCATGCAGCGGGATAAAAGCTTTAAAGGAAGGGGATCGTGTATGGATTTGGTTTCCACACATGCGAAAAGGAAGAAGTGCAAAGTTTCATCGCCCCTGGGATGGGCCCTACATAGTGCGGAAAAAGTTATCTGATGTTACTTTTAGGGTCCAGAAAATTGGAAGTCGGACCAAACGCCTGGTGGTACACAGCAATCGAATGAAGCTGTTTAGAGAACAACCTGAGGACCTGACTGGAAATTAAGAGGGGAAGAGTGTCATATATTTTTATATATGACATGAGTTTTTTTTAAATGAGAATTTAAGTTATTGTTGAGAGTTAATATAATTAGATTGCTTTGAGTGTTGAACGTTAATCCGTGTTGTTCTTATAGGCTACGCTACAGTATGATTTCTTTTGATATGCCTAGTGACGATGGGCCCCCCACTTTTAGGCGCAACCCCAGGAAGACTGACTGGACGGCTTTCTTTGAGAAGCTGTCCTCTTTTCCTGAGTAAACGCCTGGGATTATGGCAATGGCCAGATTTTTCTGGAAAGTGCCATAGCCCTCTCTAACAATCTAAGGCATACCTTTGAGGAAACCTGCCCCTTAGTTTCTGAACCGATGCGTAAGGTTCGATGGTGGACTCGCCTTCTTTCTCTTCTAAAGAGGAAGATGCGAAGGGCTCTAAACCGTGCCGTGAGATCTATGGCCCCACTGCACTGGGATAATTAATGAGGGGCTAGAAAGGAATTTAAAAAAGGAGGTCAGGAGAAGCAAATGAGGCAGCTGGCAGACACATTGTGAGGAGATTTCATCCATGGCAGATGCTTTCAGGCTCTCTAAACTGCTTAGTGAGGAAGGGAGAAGAAATGTGCTTGGATCTCTTAAGAGAGATTATGGCACATGGACCAAAGGAAAATATGGAACCTAGCTGATAAGGTTATCTCTTATGGTGCCATAAATTGGGCATTCAGTCAGTTTGAGGCTATAAAAGCACCAGGCCCTGACAGGATTCCTCTTATTGTGCTGCAGCGTAGCATGGATGTCATTTACCCATCTTTGAGTAAATTATTTCGAGCTAGCGTGGCATGGGAGGAGGTTCCCCGGAATGGAAGGCGGCTAGGGTGGTCTTTATTCCTAACCCTGGGAAGACTGACTACACTCAGGCTAAGTCTTTCAGACCTATTTGCCTTACTTCTTTTATAGGTAAGGGCCAAGAAAGGATTATAAATAATTATATCCGTGAGGAATTTCTCTCCCGTGACCCTCTTTATCCAAACCAGCATGCTTTTCAGTGGCATAAGTTGACTGAATCTGCCCTTCATGCGCTGGTCAGTGAGGTTGAGAAATTTCTGGACTCTGGAGAATTCTGCCTTGCTCTCTTCTTTGATGTTGAGGGTGCCTTCGATCGGGCAAGAATTAAGGTCATATGCAAAGCTCTCAGTGAGAGAGGGTCCCCAAGGGCCCTTACGAACTGGGTTACCTCCTTATTAGAGGTGACAGAGGGGCGGAGGTTCAAGTGACTATACTAATGCCGCAACGCAGAATTATTAATTTGCAGTATGTTACTACTGCTGTTACTCTGTATACGTTTACAAAGTTTTATTTCAGTTCAATCCTTCCATGATTTTATATAGAATTTTATACTGTTCGGCCGAACTATACATAGTTGCCGAACTATACTAAAGCCGCAACGCAGAATTATTAATTTGCAGTATGTTACTACTGCTGTTACTCAGTATACGTTTACAAAGTTTTATTTCAGTTCAACCATCCATGATTTTAGATAGACTTTTAAAATGTTCAGCCGAACTATACATTGTTGCCGAACTATACTAAAGCTGCAACGCAGAATTATTAATTTGAAGTATGTTACTACTGCTGTTACTCTGTATACGATTACAAAGTTTTATTATATTTCAACAATCCCCTGATTTTATATAGAATTTTATATAGTTCGGCCGAGCTATACAAAGTTGCTGAACTATACTAAAGCCGCAACGCAGAATTATTAATTTGATGTATGTTACTACTGCTGTTACTCTGTATTTGTTTACAAAGTATTATTTTTAATTCCCGATTTTATATAGAATTTATACTGTTCGGCTGAACTATACATAGTTGCCGAACTATACTAAAGCCGCAACGCAGAATTATTAATTTTCAGTATGTTACTACTGCTGTTACTCTGTATACGTTTACAAAGTATTATTTCAGTTCAACTATTCCATGATTTAATATAGAATTTTATATAGTTCGGCCGAACTATACATTGTTGCCGAACTATACTAAAGCCGCAACGCAAAATTATTAATTTGTAGTATGTTACTACTGCTGTTACTCTGTATACGTTTACAAAGTTTTATTTCAGTTCAACCATTCCATGATTTTATATAGAATTTTATATCGTTCGGCCGAACTATACATTGTTGCCGAACTATACTAAAGCCGCAACGCACGCAGAATTATTAATTTGCAGTATGTTACTACTGCTGTTACTCTGTTTACGTTTACAAAGTTTTATTTCAGTTCAACCATTCCATGATGTTATATAGAATTTTATATAGTCCGGCCGAACTATACATTGTTGCCGAACAATACTAAAGCCGCAACGCAGAATTATTAATTTGCAGTATGTTACTACTGCTGTTACTCTGTTTACGTTTACAAAGTTTTATTTCAGTTCAACCATTCCATGATGTTATATAGAATTTTATATAGTCCGGCCGAACTATACATTGTTGCCGAACAATACTAAAGCCGCAACGCAGAATTATTAATTTGCAGTATGTTACTACTGCTGTTACTCTGTATTTGTTTACAAAAGTTTTATTTCAGTTCAACCATTCCATGATTTTATATAGAATTTTATATAGTTCGGCCGAACTATACATTGTTTCCGAACTATACTAAAGCCGCAACGCAGAATTGTTAATTTGCAGTATGTTACCACTGCTGTTACTCTGTATACGTTTACAAAGTTTTATCTAATTTCAACAATCCCCTGATTTTATATAGAATTTTATATAGTTCGGCCGAACTATACAAAGTTGCCGAACTATACTAAAGCCGCAACGCAGAATTATTAATTTGCAGTATGTTACTACTGCTGTTACTCTGTATACTTTTACAAAGTTTTATTTCAGTTCAACCATTCCATGCTTTGTATAGAATTTTATATAGTTCGGCCGAACTATACATAGTTGCCGAACTATGCTAAAGCTGCAACGCAGAATTATTAATTTGCAGTATGTTACTACTGCTGTTACTCTGTATACGTTTACAAAGTTTTATTATATTTCAACAATCCCCTGATTTTATATAGAATTTTATATAGTTCGGCCGAACTATACATTGTTGCCGAACTATACTAAAGCCGCAACGCAGAATTATTAATTTGCAGTATGTTACTACTGCTGTTACTCTGTATACGTTTACAAAGTTTTATTTCAGTTCAACTATTCTATGATTTTATATAGAATTTTATATAGTTCGGCCGAACTATACATTGTTGCCGAACTATACTAAAGCCGCAACGCAGAATTATTAATTTGCAGTATGTTACTACTGCTGTTACTCTGTATACGTTTACATTTTCTATTTTTTGTGTTTTATATTAGACCATATAGTTAGCAATAGTTTTATTATTTTTGTTAATAAAGTATTGTGTTAAATAATATATGTTTCTTTCACGACAGGTATGTTAAATTCCGCAATACAGTATATTAATTTATAGTCTATTACACAAATAATTATATTTTTGACAATCTATACGATATTTTTATTTATTTTTGAGCGTTTTTTTTTTTATATACACTTAGCTATACATAGTTCGGCAAAAATTCGGCAGTTCGGTGAAATAGTGAGTACCCCTGGTGAAGTAGTGAAGTGGTTACTACCACCAGTTGATTAGGGTGTTTAACTCCCCTTAAAAATTTGCGCCAGTTTAGAAAACTTGATTTTTCAAAATGGCTGCCAGTTCGTTAAGGTAACAACAGATGGTAAGAATAAAAGATAAATGTCAACTTCAAAATTATTGTGTAAGCAAACCCTCCGTATTGTTTTGTTTTTGCTAAAAAAATTGGGCGTGGAGGTCTGCAAGCCGGGAGAATTTTCTTTGAAAAGCCCGCTTTTTTTGCTTATCGATGCAATTTTGCGCTACGGCTCAAAAACCTGAGTAGAAGCTTCATAACTTGTTACTTCTTTTTTTAATTTTTTTAAAGGAAATGCGCACATTCATCCCATAAATTATACCCTGCACTGCACAGAATTATTTGCACTCAATTAAAGTTCAGTTTACGTATGTTGATTTTTAGCACGTTTTCTTTAAAATTTTCGAAACAATTATAAAACTAGTTGTGACGCTACTGCTCAGGGTCTTCGGTTTCTCTCTCAAAATTATATTCTGTCAACTATTCATATATGCATACATACATATGTATATATATATATATATATATATTTATATATATATATATATATATATATATATATATATATATATATATATAAACACATAAAGTTATGTATATTTATAACTGGGAGTGTATCTAAAACGGATTTTAGACACACTTCCTGGCGCCCCCTCCTTACTAATCGAGCTATTTCATCAGCAAATTTTTTCCAGGTAAACTCGCTAAAAATTGATATTGGTTTTAGGAATTTTTGTTTCACTAAATTACTCTCATCAATGACAGTTATCTATCCAAACAGTGAGCAAAAGATGTTAGAAATTTATAAGTTGATTTCATTTAATGTAAACTCACCAAAAGCATTCGGAGGTTGTAACCTGCCTTTTTTATGGATGACGTGCGCGGTTAACATTGAAAATTATCTATTTGCTCCTGCAATGACGTCAATATCGGACTATAACCTTACACGAAAAAAAATGATTTCATTCATAAAAACATTTCTATTGAACCACTTCTATTAGCTTGCGCTGGCCCAACGTAAGTAAAGATTTGGATATGGCAAAATCTATGATTACGTTACTGTAGAAAAAGTTCTATCATAAATGTTATTTATAAATTCTATGTATAAATTTTGAAGGTTCTCTAAGTGAAACTGTTGATCTCAACGCTTTCAGGTCAAGATTATCATCTTTAGTTTTTGAAGACGATTATATTGTGTTATTATTCTTGAGTTTATCTTTTAATTCATAGAGATATATTACTAGAGGCCCTATTGGTTAAATTATAACACATTGAACAAATAATATGACCACCTTCGACTATCAATATAATCAAATAAAAAGAATAAAACTACAGTGACTTATATAGTAGAACGTTAAAAATACAAATCAAAACACAAACAATGTGCAGAAAGTCTATAACAATTGATTTATTATAACCTTAACTCACTCTTAAAAGAGGTTTTTAATGAGGTTACACAGAGCCCCTGAGAGCCCCTAAAAGATGTTTCAGGTCACTCAATGTATTAAGATAGGATATGCCCCCTCTAGTATATATCTCTATGTATTAATTATCCGAAGCTATTATTTATACTCGTTATATGAATAACCTAATACGGTAACCTAAGGGATACTGTATTATTTAATACGGTATCCATTAGGTTCCATTGATTAATTACTGTAAAACCTTTCGAATTTCCTTTGTCTTGCTTCTTTTATCAATTTTTAGAGAGACAACTTCAATTAAAAATTAAGTAACGAAAGTAGTGCATAGTGGAATACGTTGGATATGTTATTTGAAAGATATATTGAGTAATACTTATGTTTTTCGAATTACTTACTTACTTACTTAAATTACTTACTCACTTTGCTAAATTACATATTTGACAAAGGACTACCAATAAACTTTGATACTATTTTGCACAAACACCATTTGACAAAGACATTTATATTGCCAAGCATAGAGATATATACTAGAGGGGGCATATCTTAATACATTGAGAGGCCTTAAATAACATCTTTTTGGGGCTCTCAGGGACTCTGTGTAACCTCATTAAAACCTCCTTCAAGAGTGAATCAAGGTTATAATATAATAAATAATTTGTTTTTGGCTTCCCGGACATTATCTGTGTTTTTATGTGTATTTTAAACGTTCTTTAATATATGTTACTGTAATTTTGTCCTCTCTATTTTATTTCATTGAAAGTCGAAGGTGTCAGGTTATTTTTTCGATGTTTCAAAATTCAACCAAGAAGGTCTCTCTTGTAATAATATGTCCATGTTCTTAGTATCTCGTATGTTTGTCGGTGATACATAATGTACACAATTCGTTACTTTATACCATTTCTAGTAAGTTTTTAGTGAAGTTGTCCTTTTAAAAAAATTAAAGAAAGTGAGACAAACGTATTCCAAAAGTTTTTACTGTAATTAATCAACGGAATCTATTCGATACCTTATTAAGTATTATACCTTATATCATTATCATATTACACATGTATAATAAATTATATATTTTATTATCATTTTAAGTTTTTTTTTTAAACTTATTACTTAGTTTATTAACTAAAACTGTTTTTAAACAAAATGATAAATCATCTGCTAACATTACTTTTTTTTATATTTAAAAAAGTTCTGGACAATTAAAGTTTGTTTCATAAAAGCTATTTTTTTTTATATTTTGTTACCTTCAAGAGAAAGTAAAAAATATTAACTTCTTTTTCTACTTAGTTATATTTCGATAGAACCCTTCAAAAGATTCATTAATCAAAGCCCATAATGTAGACATTTTTCAAAAAAAGTAGCTATAAAAAGATGAGCCTTTTATGCTTAACATTGCATTTGCTTGAAGAGGTTTCAGGAAACCACTTTTTCTTATGTAACCTCAACTCGTTTTTCTTTAGGGTCCGTTAGGAGCCTAAAGGGTTTTTTTGCATACCCTAACGTACAATACAGGGTCATAGATCATCAAATATCTTATTGTTATGTTTTTTAAGCTCTTACATAAAAGTCAGTTTTAAAAAACCAACTATTATGTTTGGACTACTCATTAGTGCTTAAAAGTAATTTCTCATTCTGTCTGTTTCGTAAAACTCGTTTAACATTTTTAAATACAGTTTTAAACAATAATTAAACAAAAAAAATGTGTATGCTATATATTATAAGAGCAGCTGGATATGTAGTTGCCTAACAAAATTTTTGCCTTTCGTTAATTGTGTCTGTTGTTAAGAGAATCGTCAAAGTCATTTATTAATTTCCCTAAAGAAGTTTTTCTTTCAAATCTATTTTAGAAAAACGTCTTATATTATTATTGGCTATTAGGTTTGTAATAGTTTGTTCTTTGTTTGTTCTTTTATCGGTAAATGACGCTTATGAGGTTGTTGTTAGATGACAGAAGTGAAGATGAGAGGAGTGAGGAGTTGATTCCACTTGGCATCCTAACCCTATTTAAATAAATAAAATATATATATATATATATATATATATATATATATATATATATATATATATATATTATATATATATATATATATATATATATTATATGAGTGTGTGTGTATTTATGTGTAAGAGTTTACTCTGGTGTGTGACCCACAAAAACTCCGAATGTTTTTCCAAATCCAAACGAAACTTGACATATTGCGAGATATTGGCGAGGTCACGAAGCATATCATATTTTTGTTGTCATTGGAATTCGCTTTTTTTAAATATGGTTTGGGATCACTAAAAGTGGAACCCATAAAAACTGATTTAGTAAATCTGAAAATTGAGTATTGAATTGAAAAACATGTATTCAGGAGAGCAATTCTTCTACTTGATTTAGTAAAGTTTATTACAGCTACCAGTTCTAGTTTATTACTTCCCTCTTGAACATAAATCCAGTAAAAGAATTAGCTGGGTAAATAAATAAACGTGTAATTGTTATGGTTTGTAATAAATGTTTGAGATGCAAACTAAATTCTCATCATGTTTATGGCCTTGTTCAAATATGTTGAAAATAATTACTATCTCGGTGAAAATACCGCGACCTTATTAATCAGAAAATATGCCAATGAAACAATTGTTGCCAAAGCGCTTGCTCCTATCTAAAGTTTTTAAAGACCCCATTTTCCCGAAAAAAAGTCAATACAAAATTGCTGATCAACCTAGTATGAATATATCCCGAATTTAATTTTTTTTAATTTTGATGTGATTTACGAAAAATTGTTCATGTTAGTGTACCTCGCAACAGGGGGGAACGCGGATAAAAAATTAAAAATAAACAGCTGATGGAAATCTTTACCTAAAAAATATACCTAAATAAATACACTGTGTTGGTAACTCAGTTTTTTCCTTCTCTAGAAAGAGAAAGTGATGCCAACCTGCTAGCGACATTAATTGGAATAGCTATTATCGACAAAAGGCGTTAATAACCATAGTTCTATCGGTTTTTAAACATATCACCCTTTTATCACTACACTTTAATCAACACCTTTATCTATTCAACATATTATATTAGTCATACATGCACATTATTAGATGTTTGTTAACAGAACAAAGCCATAATTAAAGTCTATTCTTTGACTAACAAAGAAAATGAACTAATTAAATTAGGATTTGAATGATTTATACTCCTGTAAAATCTTTTGTTATTCTCCAAGCAGTCTACATACAAATATCTCTGTATTTCTCGTCATGAATTATCATCGTACGTAGTAAAATACAATATAAATGGCACAAATTTAATATACATTTAATAATCAGTAAGTTTATTAAACATTTATATTAAATTTAGACGTCTAATAAATTTTAAATGACAATTAGATGAGATGAGAAAATCAGGGGTACCCAATATATCGTTTGAATTTATTTAATCTATTTTATCTCTTACATTAAATATATTATGAATAATTATTAAATTTCAATTGTCTTAAGACACGGCTACACAGTATTCGCAATCAACATTTTTAATTTTGTTTTACCTAAACAAAAATTAAATTTAACTGAGATTTTTATCTGTTAATGGCACTTATTCACGAAGGAAATTGGCCAAATAAAGAAAAATAAATTCAAACTCAACTAGTAAATTTATAATATGTTAATACCTGTATCGACACAAAATTACACAAAATGCAATGGACTAATTTGCATAAATATACCTTCATCATTTTTGACATAATCTATTTACCTAAGTAACAAATTTTCAAATAAACCCTATTTGGCTATAATAACTCAACAGTTTGTCTCTCTAAAACATGAGGACAAAATTTACGAGCTCGAATCTACCTTTTTTTAACCTTTGTAAAATTTGGCATGAATCCCGAAAAAGTTACGAGATTTGTTTTACCGAAAAACTTGTAGCTATGTAATTTCATTTTCACTTTTGTTGGAGTTATGATACAAATTAATTAAAGTTGAATTGTAATTTATGTTTGTTTTGCTTTAAGTTTAATTTAAATTAAATTATGCTTGAGAGGTAATTAACTGTGTACAATCCATTCGAAGCACACGTGTGTTTGAAATGTGTACTTACTTGTTAAATGAGGTGTGTGAAAATGCAACATGAGGTAATTTTAATTACTTACAAAGTATTTCTTTATGAAGTTTTCTTAAGATTGTTTAAGACTTATTTCAAAGTCTATTTAAATTATAATGAAATAATCTTGATGTTCAATACTTTAAGAAAAACAAAAGTATTAAAGTTTAATCGTTTTTTACACAACAAGGAATAGAAGAATCTTTTACAGCTCAAGTTTAAGTCTCTCTTCCTTAGGTGAAGCTGAAGAAGGGATCTTCGTTAGCTCCCGAGGTTTTGCCGAGGAAGATAATACTTTAGGTGAAATATTTCATACCTGTTGCATATTATTTTTTCTAAAACTATTTAAGTAATTTGAACGGACATTACAAATAAATAATTATGTTAATATTCTAGAGATGCTATAACCTTAAGAAAACAAGCTTTAAAATAGTTAACGATAACTGTATTTAATTCATAAATTAATTTATATAATTTACAAATATAAAGGTAGAGCTGTGCCAGAAAATGGAGTGGGAAGGGGCGCGGTGTCAGTTGAACTGTCAAAAGTATCGCACTATCCCAGCTTTGATTCCCTATTTAACCTGTATAAATATAAATCAGACATTTGTCTGCCTATGTAATGCTGCTACTCCCTAGAGCGGGAAATGGCGTTTACTGTGCGAATTAACGAGTCTGTATGTAACAAGGATTTGTTACAAGGAGTATTTAATAAGCTAAGTTTTATTTACAGTTTTTGTTATAAATAATAAATGCTCCCCAATATTGGAGTAATGAAGTATAATATTTTTAAAACATTAATTGCTTTAGTTTGTTTTAATAACGATTTAAGTCGCTTATTTACGTTAGGTTTAGTTCATGTTGCAACATCATATGGGTTATAAATCTTGTTACTTTTCCTCATTTATACCGTATGTATATAGGAGGAAAAGTATTGTGTTTGCAAAAAAAATCCGAAACCGGGATGAAACCGGAATTATCTGTTTTAGGCGTTTTGAAGGCCTCCTGAGTGGTTTTAGCAAAGTTGTCTGTATGTGTGTGTCTGTTATCATCGTAGCGCCCAGTGTGTTTATGCTAGAAAATTGAAATTTTGTGCAAAAGTCAGTCTACCGCTGTATTTGTGCTATTCGGAAAATATTTTTTTATGACGTCATTAACCCGCTATAATGACTCAGCGAAATTTTCGAAAAATCATAAAACGCGGGAAAATGATGCGATTGGATTTGATCGGATGAGATTTGGCACGATTGTATCACATGTTTATCAGTCTAACATATGTGCTAAGTTTCATCTCATTATCAGCATTAGTTAAATTTTTATTGAATGACTTGTGTACATTTTTAAAAGTTGTCAAAAATTGGGAAATGGTTCAATTGGGTTGAAATTCTGTACAAGTCTATATTATTACATAATAAATAAGTGCACTAAGTTTCGTTTCAATACAACAAGTATATCCATGATTTTAATTCGATCATAAAAATTAAGGAGCATTGAGCGTGGTCAGTGCTGTATGGGTGACCGCTGAGAAAGATACGGATGCATTTACTATCTGAAGACGAGCGAAGCGAGTCCAATGGCATGATGCAGTATAAATTTGGCGAACTGTATTTCTGAGGACGAGCGAAGCGAGTCCGATGTAATGAGGAAAAATTCCGAGGTACCCATAGTACCATAATCATAATATATTATGATTACAACATAATTGTGATAAGCATTAGGTTTTAAATCGCTAGAAAGTATTAGCTTCGATACCCACTCTGTAAACCACGGCTACACAAACCTCTTCTTTATTCTAAGGCTCTACAAAGCAGCAAAATGTATTTAAGCTACTTTAAACGCGCTTATGACTTTTATTTAGTTCTCGGTCATGAATTTATGTTAAAGGCTGACCTAGAAGTTAGAAATATTGGAGGAAGAACATAATGGAATATAATTAAAGATTATGTTTTTTTTAACTTCTTGGTCTGTTCTTCCTCATAACGTCTTTGTCTCATTTTTTCCGATTATGATGTCAAATTTTTAAACATTAACAGTTATTTGCAATCACATTTTATCAAACATTTGTTTTTGGTGACCTGAAGCTAAGAATGACTCTAACCTTTGTATCTTTTGATTTTTGTATTAAAATTTTCTTTTACATTAAGTTAATGTTTTCTTAGTTAAGGAAAATGTAATAATTTTTAATGTTAAAAAGTTTTTTGTAATATAATCTGAGTTATAAATTAAATATACAACTTTTTTTTTAATTTAATGTAATTATCTTATTCTTACTTTTAGTGTTATAACTTTATTTAGTACATTTCGTGTTGTATTACATTTTATGTTATAACTAATTATAACGAAAACGGACATATTATTTAATTGTATTACTCCTAAAGTTATCAAAAGTAGCATCAACTTTTTTCCTTGTGTTCCTTCTTTTTAAATTGTTGTACATTAAATTGACATGGGGATCTTGAAACTTAATGACGTATGACGTATAATTTTACATTTTCTTCTTCTACAATTTCAAAAAAATTACTGATGTAATTTATATAATATATATATATATATATATATATATATATATATATATATATATATATATATATATATATATATATATATATTATATATATATATATATAATATATGTGTGTGTGTGTGTGTGTGTGTGTGTGTGTGTGTGTAAAACATATTAGCAATCCCTCGAAAGGGGGAGTCAGAGAAGGTAGATTGTCTGGAAGGGGAGGATTCACTGTTATATATATATATATATATATATATATATATATATATATATATATATATATATATATATATATATATATATATATATATATTTATTTATTTCCCGTTTTATATTGGTCTTTAATAATTATAATTAAATAGTTTATAAAAGGTTCCCTAATTCATTTAAGTCATGACTTAGTATTGTTCCAACACGATGCAAATATTAAATGCATTAAAAATATTTGTATTATTTTCTTTGACTTATTTTTAGTTTTTCTTGAGTTTGAGTCCCATATTAATTTTTTAAAGTTCAAACTCTATATTTTGCTATTAATTGATGATAAAACTTTATTAAAGGTATCTAAATTAATTAATATGTCTTATTACTTATTACGGTTACAGGGAAAATTCCTTCTATAAATATTTAAGAGTGGTGTAATATTAATTTATTTTTAGATATTTTAGTTAAAGGTTGAATCAAAGTGCCTCTTAAAATGTTAGTATAAAGTTATATTGCAAAAATCGTAAAGCGTCAGTGTCAATATATAATTTACGAGAGAGTTGAAATCTGAACCGGTAAAAAGCACCTTTTAAGGATGGTTAAACGTCTTAATTAAGAGGAAAATGTTTACATAAACTCAGTTAATTATGATTATAAATAAATGAGTACTTATTTATGAGTACTCGCTTATTTATGATTTACTTCATAAAAATTACTTTTAGAGATGCTAACGTGTAAGCGTCCTATTGGCTTTTATATGCGTATCATGGACAAATATCCTGTATACGTGTATGACCATATATATTTGTATAGTTTTTCCATTACATTATTTATTTCTTTTTTCACTTAAAAAAAATAAGCAGTCAATTGACAGCTTCCCTACTTATTAGCTTCATGCTATAGCATCATAAAATACTCTCTAGGGTGCCATTGGGTTTTTATTATTTATAATCCATTAATTAAAGAGCAGCAAAGTATTTCATTATTATATTCTACATTTTGTTAATTTAAACTTTTTGAGGTAATAATTCATAATTTTGACAATGTAAATAGACTTTTTCGTATAATTTTAGGTATCACACTAATAAAAATATAATTTTATCTATAAATAGCTATAAAATTTACAAAATTAATCTTATACGTGTTAGTAATACAGTCGGACCTCTATATAACGAACTTAAAGGTTAAAGTGAAAAAATTCGTTATATAGAAATTTCGTTGTATAGATATTGAAAAAATAAATAACTCTGTACTATTTTATGATATTTTAATGGATATATACGATGAATAATAACCTCGCAGTTGCATATTCAGCAGCTTTTTCTTTTGATAGTGGTCCTGTCACAGGCATATTTTTGTCCCTTAACATTGTCACCCACTGTAAAATTGCGTCATCAATGTCCTTGCATACTCGATAACTTATTTTAAATCGCCACTAGTTTCGTATAACCTAAGTATAGATTCCCGGTTTTTTAAAATGTTGATATAGAACTAGGAGCGATTTTATACTTCAGAGACAAGTCTTTGTTTTTGACTCCATCGTCAGAATCTTTTAATAAATTGATTTTTTAAGAAAGGGACAGCGATTTCCGTTTTGACATTTTAATAAACTCGATTTACGAACTAATAAAACGTTTCACCAACGAACTGGTCAGACCGAATACCAAATCAAAACTGAAAGATTTTTAGTTCTATGCCGTGTTAATCCTAATTTCATAGAAAATTGTAAAAAAAGAGTTCGCAAAATTAAATAAGGCAGGGCGAGAATCAATAAATAATTGTTCTGGGAAATTACAGAAAAACAGAAGTGCCGTTTTGGTCAATTCCTTGAAAGTTTGCGGGTCTTGTCTTTATCTTTATTTCTGGAAATTTTGTTCGTTATATAAAATTTTTTTTCGTTAAATAGAAACACTTTTAAACACAAAATTCAAGGGAACGTAAAAAAATTCGTTACATAGAGACTTTCGTTGTATAGAAGTTCGTTATATGGAGGTCCGACTGTATTATTATATGAATCAGTAATAAAATTGAAAGTTGTAAGCTGTCGAAGTTTGAGAATTGCAAAGTCGATATTTTCAAAATAACGACACCCACGGATGTGGGTTGTCACTATTTTAAAACATATAAAACTTTTCATCGTACAAATATTTGTTCGTGATTTTTGTTTGTTATAATTGATGTCAGTTTAATTTGCTCTGTAAGATTAACCCAAAAATCTGATCAGTTCTTTCTCTTATAAGACTTGAATTTCCGGTCAAATTTCATTGAAATTGGATGCTCGTTAAATTTTAATTCTAGTGTGCTTACAAGACATTTTTACACCTACACACTTCTTGCATCTCATTTATACATCTTATACCTACATCCGAACACCATTTTTTCGACATTCGGAATCTTTAGGTGCTGAAACGTCGACATTGGATGAAAGAAGTGGTTGATACATTTTTTCTAGTTGCATGCTTCCTCCTACTTTTAAGAGGTAGGAAAGCATAATTTGAACTTAAAATATATGTATAAGTATTAAAATAGTAACAAAGGGGATCATACCTTTCCTAGACTTCTAAATACAGGTATTTATAACTATTTTTTCTACATAAAAATGTGTGAATGGAGGAATACTTAACCCAAGAAAGAACATTCTTTCATGAAAAATATTGAAAAATAAAAGAGGTAGAAAATAAAAAACAAATATTTTTTGATCAATGACCATATCAAGAAGAAGCAGAGCTAACAAAGCTGAAAATATTAAAGGTATAACCAACCACTAAGCTTAAATCATGATAATATTTACTGTCTTTTTGTTTATATATGTTAGCTTATTGTGACGTAGTGGTGTTGGGTAATTTCAGTGCACCAGGGGAAGCAAGTTGTCCCTAGTCTAGGTTTTCAGATTAAAGTAAGTAGGTAAATGCGTTGGTTGTTTGACCTAAACCTTTATAAGAAATACCCGCTAAAGACCATTTAGTTTGTGTGCTAAGATTTACTCCATATAGTGATTTAAACATATCATAAGTATTAAATAGTCTCATAAGTTTGACTTAAAAAATGTACTTTAGACCACTAAAATGAACAATAATGTTCTAGGAACGAAAAACTTTTATTGATGTTAACATAAACAACATCATTGCAAGAGGACAGCGATTCTTGCGGTGAAAATGTTAAGTGAAAACAAGCATGAGATCCAATGTTGTATCCTTCCGCTCTATATACTTTAAAAGAGTTAATCTTGCAATTTACCGGTGTCTAAAGAATCCAAAGACTCTAAAAAAACTATCCATACAGCGAATTTCCTTAACAAATTGCTAAAAAAGCTTTTTTAGCGAAATATATAGAAGCTTTTTATTTCGTTATTTCAGAAGAGCCTTTCGACACTTGATCGGTTCGCAGTAGAGGAACAGTTGTTGCAGTCAGAACTATTTTTTTTTAATTCTTTAGTGTAATAACTACTGTATTAATATTAATAAGCAAATTAATTTATTTAAATTATTTAAATAATTCATTCGATTGTTTACTCTTTTAAACTAAATAAATGGTTAAACCAGCTGACTGAATAGGAAATAAAAATTTGATAGATGTTAGCCAATTAACACCGAGGATAAATATTCAAAATTCCTAAATATAGAGGATCCAATTCTTGGAAAATAACTCGCTCATCTAAACCCCCCTTTTTCTGATCCTAAGTAAACTCAAAAAGTGAGCCATGTAAACACTAAATATACTGGGTATATTAAAATAGCTTTGTTTTTGTTTTAAATCTAAAATGCACCTTAACCTCTCCAACATTTTACATTTTTTGTTCGATTCAACTGTCAGTGAATAAAGCATTTTCTTTGCAAAAATGATATTTGTGATATTTGTCTGAGGATTTTTCTTTCCGAAACTTATTTGTATAACAATAAATTGTTTTAGTGCAAACAATTCAGGTCAGCAGACCTGACGAGGTCAAACAACGAGATCTCAGTACAAAATAACAATTCATTCGTTCATATACGTCATTATATTTGACGAAAAATTTATTACTAAGAAGAAAATAAATTAAATTAAATTAAATTAAAATAATAAATTGTTTAGATTTTTAAATTGTTGAAAATATGTTTGGATATAGATTGATATATTTGTTTATTTAGTTGACATTATGCTAGTTCTAGATCAAATAGATATGAATTAACAATTCGTTACAGTCCTTTTTCCACCTACACAGTAGCCAGTGAATTCTTTTTTAATTCAAATTTTATTTTAACATTACGTCACTACATTTTTTTTTAAATAAAAGAAGCATATAAAGAACATGTAATTCCATATCCAACAATCCTTTCCCAAATTTCTGTAAAAATCGATCTTCAAAATAAGGTATAAATCGTTTTTATTTTATAGTGGGTTTTATAAATTTTTTAAACTTTTTTTTTATTCCCAGAGGATTATTTGTTATTGTTAAACTTTTTAATCTTTAAAGCAGAGGAAAACGAAAAGTAGGTTATTTTCTTAAAATTCGGAAATAGGATAGGAATGGAAAAAAATCTAATTACTTTTTAAAGATGTAGGTGAAGGAAAGGGTGCAAGGAAAAGGTTTTTTTAAAACTAGGGTTTTTCCAAGGATCTGTTTAAGGGCTCTACTTTTTGCCTTTATTCGGAGATTTTTATGTGATAGATCATATCATGGTTGATTGGTTTAAACGATATGACGTCATAATTGGTCTAGTTTAATATAAAACTTCTCTTTTATCTAGAAAGGAAAATTTATGAGGTTTTTATAATCTCTATAAATAAAAAAGAAAATTCATGAAGGAATTCACTTTAAATCGTATTTTTTGTCTTTGTTGATTTTAGTAATACTGTAGTTTTTATCAATAAAAACTACACAAAAACTAAACTAAATATTATTATATTTGAAGAACCAGCTACCTTCGATACTTGATGTTGGATATTCATATCCAACAGCAAGTATCGACGGTACATAATTCTTCGATTGCTTCTTCAACTTGCGGTAAATTCAACCTTTTTTACATTAATCTAATTCACTGTGAACATGGCAAGTTAAAAGTAATGACGCCTATCCTATCTACAAAAGAAATTCTTAAGAACAATATATTTTGCGAGTTAATTCGGTGTACTACAATTAGCTTTGTTTTTGTTTTAAATTTAAATTACACCTTAACCATACTGCTGTGTTTTGTAAGTTGTTTATTTCACTTTTGATGAGATTTAATTATTTTATTCTATTAAAGGTTGTAAGAAAAGGTCCTACGTCTCTTTGATAATTTGATTATCCCTTAAACCCCCCCCCCTCCAACTTTAAAATTTGTTTCTATTGATTTTTATTGAAATTAACCTTCTTTTATCATTTCTAATTTAATTATGTTCAGCTATCCCTTGTTAAAAGACCTTGATTTTAGCAATGGCTGACTTGCTTAGCCATTCTGAGCTCAGGTGTTTACCACTACCCTCAAGGATTCTTTTTTATAGATAAAACCTATCAATTTCTCATAGATTTTAGAGTTAGTTCAAGTTTAACAACAGAGCTGTGAATGTGTAAGAAGTCGACACAATGTAATTGTGATACATGTTAAGAAATTTTTTCTGTTGTTTCGATTTACCTTATACTTTTAACCAATCGTTAGTCTTAGCTCAACTTTTATGCTTTGTTTTCTCTATGTTCTATGTTTGATCACAGTAACTAACTAAATTAACCAAACAATCCGCGCCCTTGCTATACTACCCGGTTTCGCTTCGGTTACCGTATTTTAATGAATAAAACAGTCTTAGTTTTATAATGCTTTAGTTCTTGTCTGTGTACTCAAATTTAGGATACACCTCATCAAACAAACTACCATCGTTCTACAATCAGGCCAGAGTTATCTTTTATCTATTGGATTCATTTAACCATTTTCTTTGACCATTATCGTTATCATGACTAGGACCAGTAGGTCCTAGTAAAGGACTATGCATTTTTATTTCTTTTTAATTTAATATTATACAACGAACTGTAAAAGTATTATTATATTTTAGTTATTTTATATTTTCTGTAATGATTAAATCTGATTTGTCTTGTTCTTGTCTTGTTGATTTGGCTAAAAACTAGCCTCCTTGTTTCTTTTCTTTATTTATCCATTTTATTTAATGTAATAATTATTTCCCTCTTACTATAACCCTTCATTTTATTATTGTTAATTTCTTATGTTTATTTCACATAGGAGTTTACGTTTATTGATCAAAAGTTCAGTCACACACAAACTAAATCATGGTTAATATTTCTACAATTGTCGTATCCTAATAAAATTTCACCATTTTTTGTGACAATTCCTTGATTTTTTAAAAATATTTTGTGTGCTTAGTAAGTTGTTATTCTACTGAATATACAAAGTTATTTGTCGTCATTAATATTGGTATGGCTGCTATAACGAGGGTGCATTGTTATAAAGAATATGTAAGATAATAATCTAAGTTAACTTTCATCCTATTGAAACACTGTTTGATCATTACAAAATTTTAATAAGATACTTGAAACTTTCACCTTACCTTTGACAGAAAAAATAAGGCAAATTATTAGCAAACTAAATAGGGGGTTGAACATAGCTTTTTCTGCTATTTTCTTTCTCTCGTATTTACTACAGGTATAGGGGAAAAGTATTGCGTTTGCACTAAATATTCAAAACCAAGATTTCATTTGACTTATCCGTTTCATGTGTTTTTAAAACACCTTTAGTGGTTTTTATCAAGTTGTCTGTTCATATGTGTCATCGTAAATAAATATAGATTTTCACCGATAACTTTTAAACCAAACATTTATTATTGATTTCTACTTTTCCATTTTTATACCGTAGGAAATGTATTATGTTTTTATTAAAAATCCGAAACCGGGATTTCATATGAATTATTCGTTTCAGGTGTTTTTAATACTTCCCATATCCGAAAATAAAATTCTGAAACTGGTATGTTACCTGAATTATCTGTTTCAGGTGTTTTAAGACCTCATAAGTAATCAATAAAGTTTTTGTTTCACTATTAAGTTTGTAGAACTTCCACATTATTGCACAAATATTATGTGCAAACTATAGATTTTAGTTCTACAATTATTAAAGAGACTCAATTATTTATTTATAAAGAGCGATATATATTTCGACTAGCTCTGTAGTCATCTTCAGGCATTATCACAAAACATCTATAAGTAGTTTTTCCAACTTGTCTGTCTGAATGAGTGTGTGTATTTGTTTGTCTGTTACCCTTGTAACTCCCTTTGTGTTTACACAGAGAATTAAAACTCAGAGAACAATCCATCTTTATTCTAATTGTGTTTTTTTGATATTTAACAGCTTTACATACAGATAGTCAATAACAAATTTACTTAAAGTTTAAACAATTCTGGCACGGAGATCCGCATGCTGGGTACATTTTATACATGCCGTGCTTAACATTCTATATTTTTCTTAGGTTTCCCCTTTATGCCTTATAACTTAAATGGCAACATAAGTAATAGTTACATAATTGTCTGTATTTTCAAAGAAAATGCGCTAAATCTGTCAAAGATAAGCATAACCTCAGCTTTAAATTTGTGCAAATAATAGTGTCCCACGCTAACTTAAGAAGGATCAGAATATTTTTTAATAACTAATGGAATAATTGTTTTCTTTCTTTTCATTTAATTTAAAAATATTAGAATAGGCGAGCGCCCCAAAAAAGCAAAATGTTTGTACCCGAGGGCGACCGGTAGTAATTGCTCTCTGAAATAACTGTAAAAAATCTACATTTCTTTAATAATATCAACACCAACAACGTCTTTCCACTAAATTTAAATTTTATTTTGCAGAGCCGGCTTTCGGCAAAAATGCCATCTACAGTGCCGTGGTGGGATGTTGAGTCTTTCAATTCATGGAATCTGAATTGAAAGACTCAACATCCCACCACGGCACTGTAGATGGCATTATTGCCGAAAGCCGGCTCTGCAAAATAAAATTTAAATTTAGTGGAAAGACGTTGTTGGTGTTGATATTATTGAAGAACATTCTACTGCGCTTACTGAAGTTACTACATTTCTTTTTTTATTAACAAGAAAAAACCTATTACAGATAATAACTATTTTTGTAATTAAGATAAGGATAGTTTTGACAGTTAATACCTTTAGGTATTAAGTCCAAACATTATATATAAACCTTAAAATAAAACCCTAGTTTACACATATGTAATTAACAAATATTAGAAAATAATAAAACTTTTAATCTTGGTACTTATGGCTAATATTTTGTTATCAGTCTGTCCATGGAAAAGATTTGTTCGGTCTTGTTCTGTATCCATATCTTTCTTAAATTTACGAATGTCTTTGATGTGTCTAAAGCTTATTTTCCATGAAATAAGTAACTTGTACTAATAATACCGCTCAAATTATAAAGCATAAATGAGAAACTTAAACATGAAATTGATTGTTAAGCACAAGACATTAAATACAGCGATCTGTTGTAGAAATATTACCATCATCATTACTTATAACTGTTTGTACAAACCAAGGCTTATTGATGATAATGTAGAAGTACTGTGTTTTAAAATTAACTAATTTCTTGTACGAAGCTGTAAATCCTTAGTTGTATAAAATATTAATAAACCCTCGAAACCATTGTTATGGGTGTATATATTGCTCAAAGCCAAATAATATTAACACACAGAATAAAATAATATTAACAGATTTGATGTGGCTATAATCATATCAGTTAACTTCGTATTCATTTAAGTTACTTGATTTTCTTTTAAATTTTAAATAATTTAAGAATAATTTCAGACAATGCGGTAAAATTTACCTCTTGTTTCAAATTGTAAACAGTGAGATAATATTTGGGATAAAAAATAGGTTTCAGTTTTTGATACAAGTTTTGCAAAAACCAAAACCAAGTTTTTAGTTTTTTGAAGCAAACCTTTCTTCTTTGGTGCATTTATTTATTTATGGGAATAAGTGTTTATTAGTGAATTCCTTTTAAAGGAAATCGCTCATGAGGTGTCTTGCATGGCGAGAGGTAAATCCGGGAGTGTAAGCAAAATTCGTAACAAAGTACAATGCATGTCCCTAATCACGAAAAATCGGTTTGTTTTAGGCTTAAGATAATTTGACTAACAAGGCAAGTCCGAAGTTGTGAGGAAAAGTACCGAGGTACCCCGTACCCAATTATTAACTACAATTTTTCAACAGAGGAAATATATTTTTTATAATGTATTGCTGTATAAAAAAAGATGATACTATTTTATATTAAAGTATAATCTAATTATAACAAAAATATAAAATGAAGGTGTTGTGCTTGACATCTGTCTTAAGTGTAACACACACATGCAGATAGTATTTAAAAATATGTTTTTATAACGGTATGCAATCAAGTTTTTATTGAGTTATAAAGTAATTCATGAAGTTAGAAAATAAAATTTCATCTGCAATAAACTTGTTACCACCAAGTACATATCGAGGTATAAAATCCTATCTCGCATAATCATACCTTATTCATACAAAGAATGGGATAATAGAAAAGAAAAGATGCATAACACAAATACACTACGTTGAATAGAATTTCTCTTTCCAAAGTCGTAGAGTTAAATCTAAAGTAGAGAATAGATAATCGTGATGTGAATATAAAATAGTATAGATACAATGTATATGACTTTATATATACATATATAGGTTATAATAGTCATCTATATAGACACCGACAGTTTTATCCACGTATAAAGATACTTTGAACTAAGAATTCCAGTCGTGTCGGGACACTTCAGCTTACGTCTTTTGCTTTTAAGACTATAAATTACAGTATAGTGTCTACCTTAGTTAATAATGAATGGATATTGTTTAAAAGTTTCTTAGTGTTTCTTGCTTAATAATTAGCTTTTCTTATGTTAATAAACTCCAAGTGATACAATATCTTACTAAATAAGATAAAGTATCTCAAGAATAAGGTATAAAACAAGAGAATATTATACAATAAACATACTCCTAAAAATACGAAATAAAATTTTAGAAAAGACTGGTAAATAGATGCTAAGAATTTTTAAGATTCTAAAATCCCCAACAACAAAAATATGACCCCAAATGATACTTAATAAATAAATAAATAAATAATTTAAATGATACTTATTAAATAACTAATCAAAGTTTTGAAAATACTTGAACATTTCCTGAGTCTAAGATAAACTTTGCTTTATGTTCGTATTTCTATTCTTCAGGGATAGGAAATAGTGAGTATCATAAAATATGGTTGTTAATTTTAGGAGGACCCCATATGAAAAATCTTTCATATATTACTACGTAATAATAATTTTACAGCTAGTAAAAGAATTTTAGTAGCACGTTATATGACAATTTATTAAGTACCGTACTAAAAAATTGAAATTAAATTGTTTTTAACTGAGAAGTCTAAAAGAAAGGAATAAATTAATTAATTTTAATAGTTCCTATATTTTTTTAAAAATCAGGGATTATTAATGATAGGATACGGGATAACTCGTTACTTTCATCGTAAATTGAATATAATACACGAATATCTCTTCAAGACATTAAATTCGTGGTGTACGTTATACTACGAATATTCCCTAAAACGTTCATTAAAATCTGATCAACGAACTTAAAAAAGCACTAGTCCCTTGAAACAAGGAATTTTGCGAAAAATATAATAAAGTTTATTGCATGGTATACTTTTCTTGAAATTTTGGGTTCCAGTGATGAATACAAGACATTCTGCCCCTTGCATATTTTTATCTAAGACAGCTTTTTTGGAGGAACTAAATGCCCCAAGTATAAAAATTTTACATTTTAACTTAAAATTGAAGCCTAATGTTTGCCAATAAAAAGAATTTCCTATGAAGAAATATGTCTTATTTTCGGCTTAAGAACACAAATTATTCATTACCTTACTCTTATTTTAAGGTATTTATTGTCACTAATTCTGCTAGAATTTGGAAAAATAGTAACCCTACATCTTCGCAGAGTTGGAAAGATAATGAATTATTTGTGTTCTTAAGTGTAAAATAGAACATTTGTACTCTTGCTAAATTACAAGTTTCAATTGTTTTGCATGAATAGCGAGAGATATGTATAGCACAGACATCATAATAAAAATCACTCAGAACATAAAAGAAGATTTGATTAGATTCAGTAATATTTCAAAAATTTTACGTAATTATAATACTCACGTGTATGTCCTGTTTATTTGCGTAGAGTATGACGTAATGTTAATTATACCAGTATTGGATCCATGTGTATCGCAGAGAGTGTTATCATTCCTCAACACTTACCTAATAACTTTGAAAGTGTACAAAAAATTATCTGACTGTTCACTTTCGAGCACTAGTGTTGATCGCGTAAGCGGTTCACCTATACTTTTTCACCTTTTTATCCTTGTGGAGTATAAAAAATTTTAAATTTGATAAATCTGTCTCAAGGACAACCTTACATACAAGTTAGAAGCAATATTATTAAAATTAGAGCACTTGCTCAGATCAAACTCTCTTGCTGTAATTAAGTTAAAATATATCTACATTATAAATTTTACATGCTACGAGCAGATGAAATTCATCCTATGTGCCTAGACACTCTACACCACTTCCTCCTTGAATGTCCAGTAACAAGTGATATCAGACACAAATATATTCAACCAAACAGTTACTCCCTAACTGACTAAATAAACATGAACCAACTCTCCGTTAATAACGTTTATTGTTTTACTTCAACAGCGATTAAACTAAGGCATGTTTATGAGATAACTAATTAAATGATCTTGTTTCTCTTAAGATATCCAGTATTTACTTTTCTTCTCATTGAGCAATTTAAATTTAAGTTTTCACTTCCTTCCAACTTGCATACTTTTTTTTCGTATTTGTAGATAATTTTCATTTATGAAATTCTTTTCAATCCTTATTCAAATTCGTCTGTTATTAAATATTTTTGTAGCAATTCTGTTAAGTTATATACTTTTTGTAAAGCTAGTCTAATTTATAGGAGAACTATGTTCTTAAGCAAATAAAGTATTATTATTATTATAAAAACATCAACTAGTCTCTCCTCGTAATAGTTAAAAAATAAGCACAACCGGCTTTCGGCAATAATGTAAAGAGCTGGCGTCTAACAGTCGATCCAAAGATTAAAGCTAATAGTCTAGCAGAGTCAATTTCAACCTTTATATAGACTATAAAGACACTGGCACTCAACCGTCCAACACTGTTGTCATTGTTGTTGAAAGTCTGTCCTGCTTATTTTAATTTTTTTTCAGAGATACCTTTTGTGTGTATATATATATATATATATATTATATATATATATATATATATATATATATATATATATATATATATATATACAGGGTTTTCATATAAGTGTCCACCAAAGAAGGATGTGATAGTACTCCTCAAAGGGAACAAAAAATGTTCTATAATAAAAATCCGGATCTCAAACTGTTTTCTCACAAGGTCAAATTTAATATTTTAAAAAACTATTCGACCTCACATCATAAAATTTAATAGCGTTTAAACTGTTCAAGCTAGAAAGGCGAAATTGGGTCTCGTTAGGAAAGCTGAGTAAATTTTCTAAAGGACAAACTACCAACTATGTCAATATTTTGGAACTACTGCCCAAAAATTTGCATGAAAAATGATTTTTTGAAAAAAAGTTAATTTTATGGAATTTTGTGGTAGGGCATTAGAGGAGTAAGAGATGAGCAAAAGTTCAGCCAAGAACGGAAAAAACTTATCTTATGATTGCTCTTTAAGAAAACCCAAACTTAATCATACATTCAATAGTCAAAATGTTAAGCCATTCTTCTTAGAAGTTGGAAAAACTGCTATTTTTTGGCATTTTTGCATATCTCTACAATGTTAATTACATGGTACATAAAAAAATTAAAAATCTCTAAAAGGGGGGAAAAGAGCGGTTTTAGAGAAAAATGTCTAGGAATAAAATATGTTTATTTTACCCCCTAGAGTCTTAATAGCGTATTATTAGTTCACTTTCGAAAAAAAATATTTGCTGCTAAAATAACACTTGTTTTCACTTTTATACGACAAATTATCAGTTTTTGCAACTTCTATCAGCATTAGCTTATATTTTCACCATGAATGTGTAAAATATTTGGATTTTTTTTTTAAAGGGCAATCATAAGAGAAGTTTTTTCCGTTCTTGGCTGAACTTTTGCTATCTCTTACTTCCTCTAATGCCCTACCACAAAAATTCCCTGAAATCCATTTTTTTTCAAAAAATCATTTTTCATGCAACTTTTTGGGCAGTAGTTTCAAAATATTTGACATAGTTAGTAGTTTGTCCTTTAGGAAATTTACTCAGCTTTCTACGAGACTAATTTCACTTTTCTAGCTTGAACGTTTCAACGCTATTAACAATTTTATGATGTAAGGTCAAATATTTTTTTAAAATATTAAATTTGACCTTGTGGGAAAACGGTTGGAGATCGGGGTTTTTATAATAGAATATTTTTTGTTCCCTTTGAGGAGTACTATCACCTCCTTCTTTGGTGACACTTTATATGAAACACCCTTATATATATATATATATATATATATATATATATATATATATATATAATATATAATATATATATATATATATATATATATATATCTTGTCAAGTGTAAATGTTTTGTTATTTTGGTGATATAAATGTGAGAAAAGTGTTTCTGGCCCTGATCTAGAATTTGTTATATTTTTACGTTTTACGTCCTTTGTGCAATGAATATTATAGTAGCATTTTCTTAGAACTTTTTGTACTTATCTAATTTTAAATTCAGAAAAACAATTGTTTTTTTTAACTTAAGCTTAAAAACTGCTAAGGGGTTTTTTTCAAAAATGTGGGTAAC
Source organism: Microvelia longipes (assembly GCA_018340805.1). NCBI lineage: Eukaryota > Metazoa > Arthropoda > Insecta > Hemiptera > Veliidae > Microvelia > Microvelia longipes. The sequence continues at coordinate 22,814,561 of JACMZG010001913.1, forward strand.
CAAAAGAGTTGAACTATAAGAGGCAGCTAAGAAAGAAAAGACCACAAAAAGAATTTGTTGTGAGGGCATATTGAATTAAAATGAAGCGGATCTCCGCACTAAACCCTTTTTTTAAACGCTTCCTCTACAAATAACCTCACAGGGATAAAGTACAAAGGAAAAGCTCCATTTACGTTTATTGTTTTCTCTTTGAAAATCACAAAATGATTTTTCCTTCAAAATTATATTTTAGGACTTACTGGTGATAATGCTTTTATATTTTCTAAACTTTGATAAGCATTGTATTGCTGCTGAAATTTGTTACTTAATTTCTCATGTAACGTTCACGATATTTCCTTCCTACATTTTTAATACCTTGTTCTGGCTATTATTTTTGTTTTCGTGTGCTTCTCATTATGTCTGTGGGAAAAACTTGTCGTGTTTTTTAGACCTATGTTTGTATTCGAGACATAGGTACTCACTTGGTTAACCTGATTTGATAAGGGTTATGTCATAGCATTCTGTATCGTGATAAATAGCTATTATTTGCAGTCAGAGTTTTAATGGGCGATTTTATAGTGAATTGCATGATGCACGCCAATTAAGCCAGTTGGACTTCTGAAGTGGTTTACATCATACTGTCTGTGTGTCAAGCATAATTCCTTCTCTGCTCGTGCTAAAGAGATATAACATGATGCTCTCTTTGATGATTGCTTTCTTATAGAATATTTCGTTATTTGTGACTCCTTTAATTTTTCAACAAATATCAAGATCTGTTTATTTTATAAATAAGTCTTAAAAAATATTGATAAAAAAAGTAATGAATACTAAGCAAGTCAATTATGATGGAGCGGGAGGTGTCAGACTTAAATGGAGATGGTATTCACCTCGTAAGACTGAATAAACAACAACTATGTGGCCACATGGTTCTTTTCCTGTACCGGTAAGCCATATTACTAGTTTATATAATAGCATACTGCCACGATATAAGTGACTTTTAATGTACCAGCCAAAACATGATTTGTTTACATTATGTTAAATATGTCAATCGATAAAACAAAAACTAATTATAAAATATAACTTCGTATATTTGTCAACTATACACAGCAATACATGTAATAATAAAATGGTAATAAAGTTAGTAATAAAATAGTAATAGTAATAAAATCTTTGGCTTTTTAAAGTTTTGCTATTTTTCGTTGAGTCAAATACCCATATTTTATAAGCAAAATATAGGGTCATTAACAAAATTGTTTTTTTTTTTGCTATGCTTCATTTCGATCCGAAAAAGTTTTTGAAACACGAAAGTTATCGTCTCCACAGAAACGTTTTGGAAGTTAAGGACTGAACAAACCTTTGCTGATTGGAGGAATTGGCAACATGGATTTTACGTATTTTCCTCTATAAAGCAATACATTTAAAAAAATTCACTCTATGAGAAAATAAAGTAAAGACAATGATTTTTAGCATGTCTGAAATGACATTACGCATTTCATTACTGTCATTCTGTAAAAACTTCTTATCACATTAGTTTATAAAGCTTTCCTTTCTCTTGAGGTGAGACTGAAAAACGATACATCGTTCTAGTTAGACAGTTTGAAAAGTTTCCTGATAAAATAAATATTAAAAGAAATACGTCGATGATATATAAACTATTATTGAAAAGTCGCACTGCCCATGTATATTGGTTTATCTATGTTTGGAGGAATCATCTCCCTGGGGAGTGCCTATCTGTCTACAAAACGTATAAATAGAGCTTTTCACCTTTGTTTTCATTTAAACAAAGTATATACTTGAAACTTGATAAAATAGTGAAAACTGATACACGTTTATTTAGAAAATATTTTTTAGTATTTTGATTTGCCCTAATTCTAGGAATGGACTGAAATTTATATTGTAACAATACTTCACTATGTTACGTGAATTTAATATTTTAAAATGATTTGGCTTTGACTAGGAGTTTAGTTTAATTTAAACTGATCATTGTTGATAATTTTTTGTTTCAGAAATATGTTACCGAAGGGAGTGTGGTTAGAGATTGCGCAAACGAATGCACGGAAAAAAGTAAGTATTTTATAAGAATTTAGTTTTTAAAGTTTAGACGACATCTCTATATCGGAAGCTCCGATTTTCAAAATCAGCGAATGCCACAAATGGAGCACATGGTTTTTTTTGGAATAATCGCTCTTCATCTTTCTAAACGGAAGCTATGGTTTTACGTACACCTCAATCATTGCACGAGTCTTTAAACAGAAGTTAAGGATACTAGGATAAATTAAAAATCAAAACGAATTCATTCTTACTGTAAGGTCTTTAAAGACGGAAGCTAGAAAGATCTAGTTCTTGTGAGATAGACTCATCCTTTGAACGACAAATTTTAGGGCTAAAACTAAGGCTGTAGTTATTACGATATACATAACCTCCTATTTCTTTAAAAAAATCCCATCGGGCTAGATGGTTCTTACGTTGTATAGATCTTTCAAGCAACCAAACAGCGTACATTTTCGGTCCCTGGCGCAACTACTAAATAATTATCGTATCATTTTCTTGGTTTGTTTTGACCATTTGTAGGTATATCACTTTTAGAATTGGCTTCTACAAAAATTTTTGTACCACCTTTAGTCTAGTGTATTTCAGAACTGGCAATTGTTTACCAAATGTTATGATATCTTTCGAAAATGCCAAAAAACCCTTGGGAATTCTTTCTTTAAGTATTCTATTTTAATATTCTGGGTTATTTCGGAAATATCGAGTACAAACTATTACAATACCATCAACAGGGTTAGTTTGTTGGAAATACTTTGCTTACGGTTTAAGACCGTTGTGAATTAAGTGGTTTACGCAAAGGACCTGAATGTCAAAGCATTTATGCGGGCAACAAGACGGGAATAAACAGAAAAGCGGTCAATCCAAAATTGACCGAACTTCAAAACAAAAGTTGGAATTGACAAAAAGATTGTTTGTGGGTAGAGATTAAACTGTATTCTTTTGACTCAAAGTTAAGTTCAAAGGCCCGTTTCACATAAATACAAGTCTTGTAGTTACATAAATTGTAAAAAACAACTTTTAATGACGAATTTACGTGTGTTACCAAGGATACACTTGTAGATTTGTAGCATTTTTCTATTTAATTTACAACATTTTCTTGTCTATTACAATTACTTGAAACATTCATTTGTAAAATTTCTACTTAAATCCAAACCTAGGTAGACTGAGTTACATGTTTATTTTATTAATTAAAACCTGGTTTTTGTCGTAAACTTTTAGTTTAATTGTATAATTCTAGTGCTCAATATGAGTTTGTATAACTTTTTTTTATAAATATTAATTTTTGTATTTTAGAAATAATTGCATTCGAAATAATTTACTCATGTGACTGAAACTGGGTTTTAATATTATTTTGACAATTTGATTGCAAAAAATCTCTTGCAGGTTACAATCAATTGTAATGATATTCGTAAAACGTTTAATTTTGACACTTGTAGTTACAAGTTGTTCTGTACAATAGTTTTATGATCTGTCAGGGAGAAAATCAAATTTGATTGAAGTTTGACAAAAATATCCTCGTTTTTTAGGAGATTTAAGAAAAACTTGTAACGTTTTAGTGTAAAATTCTATGAAAAACGTTAATAATTACTAGTCTACACTTGTACATTAGTGAAACAAATTTCTTACAATTATTAGTAAATTTGTAGCTTTTTACTTGTAGTATACAAGACTTTTACTTTCGTGATACGGGGCCCAGGTCTTAAAGTTACTATCTTATTTAGAATAAGATAAAAATCTTATTTATGGTTTAATTAAAATTTACATTTTTTCGACTTTTTAGTGGAATATAATTGGTATACCTCTCAACTTTAATACTCAAGCGTAATACTTTTCTATGCTTTGATTCAAATTTGGCCAAGAGTAATTCAATTTGGTTTGGCTATAAAATTATTTGAGAACTAATGATGTTTAAACAAGTTGTTCCTTCCCCCTTTAGTTTCTAAATTTAGACCGAAACCTTATATTTCAACATTAATCTTACTGGGTGGGCCCTTTTATCCTAACCTAGGAAGGGGCAGGCTTTGATTCATTTGAAAAGTGTCGTCACTTTATTCGCGCTCATTATTGTTGGCAAAATCTTAATCTACACCGTTACATACAGACTTCATCAAAGGTACATTAGTTATAGTTGCACCTGCTTAATACTCTTTGTACATTCATCATGCCAAGTTTAGACCCAAGCCAAGAAGAAAAAACAGGTAGTTTTTAATAAATGGGATCCTGTCAAGGTAGTTAATGAAGTTTTGAATTTTATTTTTAAATGAGACGTGTCAAAACAACGAATAACAAGATCTTGAGTATAGAACAGCCTGAGTTCCATGCTTTTACTATTTGCGTTACACAAATTCCGATTAAACATAAAGTAAAGTAAGAAAAAAAAACGTAAAGTTTTTTAACTGTGATGTCATTTTTTCCTTTGGTTACCTTTGGTTTTTTTCTTGGTCGCCTTTAAAAATTAAAACAGATATTGTTGTACGCCGTTTTAGGTTGTCCTAATACAGCTCAAAAAGTTTCTTAAGTATGAAGTAAAGGTTTGTAAAAAGGCGCAAGGGAATCACTTTTGATTCTATTTTCCACCGCTATTTTGGGGACCAGCGCTAGTTGTATGTCAAATATAAAAGAAAAGGGGAGTTGGTTATCTTGTAGGGTTAAATTAATTACGTGTGGTTATATGAGAGACTGTAGGTTCTTTAACAGTTAGATCTATTTATTTGTTGTTTTGACAAATGTGATATTGAAAATAAATAAATAAAAATGACAAGTTTTCATTATGTTATAACTAACTGTCTTTGGTAACACATAAAGGTATATTTCTAGATAGGCCATTTCCTGTCGGAATAAGATATTTCAAGGCCCAAAAGAGGCCTGAAACATCTTTATGGGGCTCTTAGGGGCTCTGTGTAACCTTCTCCAAGAGTTTTTAAAGGTTGTAATAAATTAATCATCGGCTTTTCGCACATTTTTGTATTTTTTAGCGAATTTTCTTAAATAAAACGCTTTCTTGTTTTTTAAATGCTCTACTAATATAAATTAATAATATAAATTTATTTATTTATACATAATTTTTTTTTTTTTTATAATTATTTTTTTACTATATTTACGTATTGTAATTTTGTATCGTTTATATGATTATATTAATAATCAAAAATGATGAGGTTATTTTTTTGTTTAAAAATATCACCGATAAAAGCCTCCAGTATTAATATCTCTATGTAGTAACACAAATTATATTGTTAACATTTTTCTCAAAATTATGATCTTCTTGGTTGGGCTTTAGCATTATACATTTTTTATACATTATACATTCATTATACATCAATATTCATTTCATAACATTTCATATGCACATCAATAAAGCCTTAAAAGAATAATGAAAACTCGATCTATAGCCCAAGTGAGATTTCTGTGTGGTCAAACATATTTTTTATGGTAATTATCCATGTGAATTTAGTAATATTAATAACAGTTTAACTTAATTCTTTGTGACATAAAATTTTTTGGATTTTGAATTATACTGTAACGCCTTTCCTAGTTATAAATGTTATTTTTATTTTGACGTTTTGTCACTTTATTTCAAATTAAATGGTACTCGTTTCTTGTTATGGAAAAACAAATTATTACAAATTATTGGCATATCTAAAAATTAAAAAAAAAAATATTAAAATGATACTATTATGTAACGATATGTGTAAAAAATAGCTAGAAACAAATAAAATTTGTGCTACTCCTATCCAATTTATTCAGATATAATGTAATCTCAAAAAGTTTTGGACTTAAATATCAATACACTGTTATTTATTTATTAATATACAAAAAGGTAGCTTTAGCCAATGGTCTTTGTTTAGAGTAAAAAATAAGTGATTAGAGAAAATTACTTAGAGGAATCCAAAAGAGGTTTTTGAAGGTGATAGCATTCTAAACTATAAATTTATTCCGAGCTTTGATCAGGTAACTTGATTGCTTTTGGAGTTGAATTTATTTTAAAAAATCATTCGAAACAAAAAGTTAGATACTAGATTAAAATGAAACAAATATTGTGTAGAATTAACTGGCGATCAGGTCCCTGATCAAACGCTCGGCTTCTTTAAACTTATAATTTGGACTGCTGTCATCTGTAAAAACCTTTTTTAAATGTTACTGTTAAGCGTTCACTTTAAAATTTCAAAAATGTCAGTAAGGAACGATTTTTTTTATTTATTGCTAATGTGATATAACACTTACTTTAAATAGATTAAAATATATTTTTTGCATCCTTATTTTATTGCCTAGTTACATAATTTACTATTTTAGTTTCCTTTGCGTATATTAAATCTTAGTCTAAATTTTTCCTCTTTTAATTAAGTTTTAGAGACATTTTATCTCCGATGAAATTCGATAAAAGTATCACAATTTTTGTTTGTTTCAAGCTAGCTGAAATATCCAGTTGAGTAGTATACATCTAAAATATATTAAAATAATTTCCGGCTAATTAAATCTCATATGGGTATTTGTGATGTAAAAAAGTATATCACATGTTTAACTTTATTTTTAAGGGTTTATTGTTAGCGCATCTGTGACATTTCTGCTGGTTCATAAGCTCTTACACATAATACATTCATATAACTATTTAATTTACAGTATTAGATAGATTTTATTGTTTGATTAATCATTATTAAAATTAGTTATCTTATTAACATAGAATTCTTAACATACGGAAGTTATATGCATGATTTTAATTATGTACAGCTAACATAGGTTGTAGGTACATAAGTATAAATAAACATATCTACAAATATGTATATAGAGTAATTAGCTATTTAATAATATTTACACTTACTCTGAGAGCGCATGTTTTTGACCACATAACTTTATAATTATTCGATTGTCATTTTTTACTATACATTTTAAAACAATATATTTCATATGTACATAATTAACATTAATTTATTTTTATTTTATTTATTTCTTTATTGTGGAGCTTAATTTAGACATGATTAGCTCCACGCAACAACTACGATTAACATTGGTAAAACAAGGAAAACAACATAGAGGTAAAGATATTTTGGGTTTGAACTGTTTTTATATTAATTGGGACAGTTTTTGATGGATAGTATAAGAATAATTACTAAGTTTGATCAGTAAATTAAACTTCTCCAATAAGAATTTTCACTAATTCCTGTATAAACTTTGAAGACGCCTCTTTTCTATTTAGTTTCAGGTCGTCCATGACATGCTTACTTCTATAAATCCCATATTTTTCCTAGACATCCATCTTACTGCTCTTTTTAAAAATTAGAGGAAGATAGATAAAGAGATATATCTGTTTGTATCTGTTTACTAGTGATAACATTTAATATGCAACGTGGCAGAGCCTCGGGAGCCGATATCATAATAATCTTTATGGCAGTCTTTGTAATGACAAATCTCAAGAGCTTACTTGCTTATCTCCCTCGGCCTAAAGTTTTCTACCTCAGCTTTACTTTAGATAGAAATTTAAACTTAAGCTGTAAAACTTGTAAATATCTCTTGTACCATAAATAACTATTTTAAAATTTTATCCGCTTTTTTAAATTTATTTTATGGCTTTGTGGCATATTAGAGCCGCCTTTGACACCTCTGGGGTTTGCATCGCAGGTAATGCTTTTAGTTTTTATAGGATTATTGTTTAAATAAATTTTCGCCAACTTTAGATTACACTTTAAGCGTAACGGTAGCCGCTCCCCCTTGAGGTGGTTCCCACAGGGGTTATCCCTGATTGGCTGCAAGGCTCTAAACTAGCATTATATGTATGGTATATTAGGGGGTCAAGATTTAAGATTAGAAATCTCCTTCTTTAATTATTAAAGACCCTGATAAATAATATTAGGGACTATTTAGGGTTAATGAATATGGTCTTCTAAAATGTCTCCTTCCTATCTAAATTTAAAGAATTTAGAGTACATGTTTCTAATTGTTAATGTTTCTCTGAAAGTAAAAATTATAAAATTATAAATATCACTAGATGACAAAAAATATTTTTAAAAAATCTTGAAAGAGATAATTATAGTTAAAAATCAGTTTCTGATTTTTAGAGTGAAGGGCGCTTATTTCATATCTAAGGTGGTAGGCGGCTATAAGTGAAAATTATATTCGGTGTAATTACTTGGTTATTTGTTGTATTTATATGAAAAATAAATAAATGTTACTTTTATCTCAGTTCTAATTGTAAATATTGTATTTATTTTTGCATATATGTGCATAATTATCTTGATTACTAACTACAACAGCACTTTTAATAACAGCAATTTTAATAATATAAATTCGCATTAGTTAGGTTTCATCTCATGCTACTTTAAACTGGGATGCATATGTTAGGGGTTTTGAATATCATTTCAAGTTGTTGTGTCGCGTTTTTTTAAAATTTAAAATATTATTTAAGTGTCGTATTTTTAATTTTTAAACATAGGTAGTTTTTTAGTCGCAGGTGTGGCTTAGAAGGACTGAGCTTAGGTTAGGGATAAATACTTGAATACAATTTAATTGGACGGATAAAAAATGGAAAAAGTTGAAACGAGGGAAAAACTCCTGGGAAGGATAAAATTAATAATAACAAAATAATTAAATTACTGTTCAAGAGAGACAAATTGAGAAATGTAACCTTTTAAAACTGCAAAATATTTATTTTTGCTCCATGAGAGTTATGAATGCCATTATTTTCATGAGTGATAAATTGAATGGAACCAAAATATTTTTCCTGCGAGTCAAAGTCAAAGAATTTTTCTTTAACTTCCGAGGCAAAGCCGAGGGTGCTAAACGAAATTTTAACTGTTAGGTACAAAATATTATCTCCTGATACCTTTTGGTTGGCCCCCTTATACATTTCATTAACTGATTTTTTACTGCTCCAAATTACTTCTTTTAACATTTTGAGACTCTCCCACCCAAATAAAAAATAAAAAAATAAAAAATAAAAGGATTTTTTTTTAGTCCTAAGATAGTAAAAACTCCTTTTTAGACCAAGAGAGTAAAAATTATTTTTACTCCCTTTTATCAAGTTTATTTACTCAAATCTAGCAAGTACTCGTAAACTTCTCTTTACATACCATCTGGAGATAATGACATTTTACCCTGTTAGTTTTGAATGAGATATAGCCTAGAAAGATTTTTTTGAACTTAAATAATATATTTTTATTATAACATAATATTTATTAAATATTTGACAGTTTTACGCTTGCACCACTAGAGTTTACCAAGCTGATAGAATTTATAAGGTGATTCAAGTGGAGGGCTTTTATAAATGAAATCAAATTGTTTAACATGTTAGGTTACTGTTCCAAATTTACGTCATTTCCGGAATAAATAGTAAACTTTCAATATTAACCGCCGCCTATATTGATTGCTGCAATGACGTCACACTTCATTCATAAAAATATCAGGTTATAACCTCCGACTGCGTTTGGTTTGTTTTCATCGAATTGAATCACATTATAAACATCTTGAGAGTTTACTACTTGTTCTTGCTTTCCGTCAATTAGTTTTGATTAATCGTTTATGTTATTTTCGTTTAAGTCTAAGCATAGACGAATCAAAGAGTATGGCTTATCAGGGTTAACAATAGCCTAAATTTTTAACAACGCAAAAATTTGTAGTTTAATATGTTTTTTAGTAAAAATATCAATATGACTTCAAACACATTCAGACTATAACTTTTTATATTTGAAATGCTGATTTATATCCCTTTAATTGTATTGCAAAATAAATCAATTTCCGTTAAAACATTTATTTGTAAAAAAACTTTTATTTACCTAGCATTTTATACATTTAATGACAAAGTTCCTATTTTTTTAAACTTTTTTAAACATTTACAACATCAGGAGTTACCGTTAAATTTTTTAAAATTATTTCGAACTTTTTTAAACTTGATTAAAATGCCTTTAAAGTAAGACTTTTTAATTAAATATTAAGAATGTTTTTACCAATTTAATTGATAACAAAATAAAAGTTTCCTTTGAGTTACAAGTAATTTTATTTATCGAGCGTATAAAAGTAATACATAGTAAATGATAGAATCGTGTTATTAAGAATTTTTTAAAATTTATTTGAATGATTTAAAACTTTTAATTTATTATATTTCTTTTTAATAAAATACTACTTTTAAGCTTTTTTAAATGAAATATGGTGTAATGTAAAGTAATATTTTTAAAAAATACTCCCAATTCCGGTTATTAAGTTTAATATAGAAGAATCTGTGTCAGAGTAATGTAATTATTAAAAAAGTTTATTTATAGCGGTGAGGTTCGCTAGAAATTTTAAAGTTTCAAACTTTATTCTGTCTAATTAAGATTTATTATGACTTTCGCACTTTAGAGTTAAAGTTAACTCTTATGAATAGAGGTAAAGTGAAAATATTTTAATTAAAAGAAGATGCAACTGATTTTACTACCTGCAGTATCAAAACTTAACAGTCTTGTTTTTAAAACTGCTTATGTAGAGTTTATTTTTATTAACTTTCATAAAATAAATTTGTTATTTGTTGTTTATTAAAAGGGGTTTTTAGATTTTTTCAAATTATTAAGTAATTTTAACGTAAATTTTCAGAAGGTGTTAAAATGTTAATAAAAACTTTTGATAAGTGTTATGATTCATAATATTTCTATGAAAAGAATTTTTTATTCGAATAATCTGGTTACCCCTAGATTAAATTGGCCCCAATACACCATGAGTTATTAGAATTCTACGTGATCTTAATGGCAGAAATATTTTCTACAACATAGAAGATTAGTTTTGCTTTTTAGACAAATGTGAATTCGAAATGCCTTGCTTGTAGACTAGAACTACTTACTAGAACTAGTCAATAAATTTTTTTCTGACCTTTTACTTTAATTGTGCTATTATCCTCAGATTTGATGTATATCTTTGGATCATCTCCATTGTCAAGGGTCGTCTACGTGTACAATTTGTATTAGTTAATCGTCGATTTATTGACAGCTGTAAATAAATTTTGGGTAGAATTTTACGTCTTACACCAATAAATATATATATTATTTCATAACTTTAAAACCAAAAAGGAAATTGTGATTAAATATCTGTCTCTGTTCTAGCTAAGTGTTATTCACCGAGAAACAGATGTTAAAATGTTATATATCAATAAATTCAATATTTTTTTGAATACCGACCAAGATAAAAATTAAATTATAGTGGGCCCGAATGTCACTTATAGAAATATTTTACTTCACATTACAATTAGATTTATCTGCTTTTAGATTTTTTTCTCTATTTTTTAAAATGTTGACTCAGCAAGTTTGGAATATTCCGGACAGCACAATCCATGACCTGAAGACTAATTTTTGTGCCACGTTCAACACGTTTTGTGTACCGTGAACTCAGAGGGAGTTATTCGTGAGATTGTTTAATGTGTATTTTTGTTACTTAAAAGCGCCTAAAATGGGTGATTGTAAGAAAATGGATTTTGATTTTTTAGGGTAACACAATATTTTTCCTATATACCTTTGTTGGTATATGAAGAAAATAAAAATTAATTACAAGTGAATATAACTTGAATTGTGAATTGTTTTTGTATTGGTTTTTTTTGCACTTTCTAAGAATCAAGCAGTTAATAAAGTCCGAAAAAAGTAAGAAAGTTATTAAGATTGAACAACTTTTCTTAACAAACAATTATGCTTCTACTAATTTTTAGAGTTATTTAAGACCTTTAAAGCTATCACTACACCTTTTCCACATTTATTTGAGAAGATATTAATTGTATTTGAGAATAATGACTTGTATTTGAGAAAATATCAAATGTAAATTAGATTAGTCTGTTGAATTTGATAAAACAACAAATGTAGTTGAGAATAGTCAATTTTATTTGAGAAAGCATTATATAAAATTGAGAATTATTTAATTTCATTTGAGAAGTTGTTAATTGTATTTGATAAAATTATCCAAATGACAAACAGCTGTGCTTGATGAACCGATTTTCATGTATGATGGCTTTTTGGATTCGTCCTATGCCCTATGTAGTGCATTCCTAGCTCAAAAAAATTATTGATAATTTGAACTCCTAGGAGTTGATTTACTAGGAGTAGAGACCATTTTCGAAAGTCTAGGACCATGTTTTCCCCATAATTTAAGGATTTAATGTTGGTTAAAGTGAGTTGTTCCACCCTGTATATGTTTCATTGCTCAACTATAACCTAACAAGGTATAATTGTATTTAAGAAAAATAGAAATGTAAAAATTGGCCGAATTGGAGTTTCTCATTATCAAATCACAAGTTCTCAAAAACATTTAATAAATTCTTAAATAGAATTCACTGCTCTCAAATTCATTTAATGCCTACTCAAATACAACTGACTGTTCTCAAATTCAATTGATGTTTTCTAAAATATATTTTTCTAATCTCAAATACAATAGATATGTTCTCAAATAAACATAACAGTTTCTCAAATAAAATTGGAAAAGGTGTAGTGTCATTAAGAAATTTACTTCTTTAACTGTAAAATCGTCTTTAATAAAAGAGCTAATTAATGAGATTAATCATCAGATTGCTTAGTTTATTGCTTGATTAAATAATGTTTTCTAATAATAATTTAATAATCATTTTGGACTTACTAGAACTTGATAAATACTTAGTAAAAATTAATATTTTTTCTAATGAAAAGTATCGAATGACTTGTTCTCAAATTAGCAATGAACAAATCAGGTAAATTTATCTTATAAGACTAAAAAATCGGTAATTGTGCTAATAAGCAATAAAGAAATCAAGTAAATATATCTTATAAAAATACAAAAATCAGTTAATTATGCTAATAAGCTATAAAGGAATCAGAGAATATAGTATGCATATTTTTTTATGTTAAAGTAAAAGTTTTAGTTTGTCTTAAAACCAGTGTAAGCAAGCAAAAGTATAATCTCATTTTGTTTCATATTGTTGTTCTACGTACGTTTTGTGCAACTTTAAACTAATAAATATTTTATGAATTCGGTGGCGTAGGACTTTTTTTACTCTTAAAAACACTATGCTTGTATAAAAACATGTTCAGAACATTCTAAGTCTAAACATTTTTTTTTTTCTTTCAAAAAGATTATTACTTGCATGTAAAACAAGGTCTGGAATATTTTAGCATTTACTCAAGGCTTTAGAAAATTTCGAATTAAAGAAACTTCAACAAAGGTAGACTAGGTAGTTAAAAGTTGCTCGTGGTATCTCTGTTATCGGGATATTGAGGTTTTCGAAAACTTTGCCATGATAAGGCATTTGATTTTTTAGAATATACAATATTAAGTGGTTTAGTTTTAAACTATAGATAAAACTAATGCAATGTGCCAATCACATCTACAAAGGAGATGGTATTGAGTTACCTAGAAAAGCAAAATCCTTCACACAAGTTTGACTGTGAAAAACTTGAAAGTAAGAGTGTTTTACCGAGTTTTAAAATTGAAGCTCCATATGAGCTAAAGGCCTCTCTTCTAGAACCTTCTTTCTGGCCGAAAAACATCAGGGTAAGACCTTTTTTTATTCAAGAGACGCTCTGCGGACTTCAAAAAAAAAAAATACTCAAGAAAACAATTCAACACTATATAAGCAGACAACAATAGGTAATATTAATAATTTCTTGACAATTCTAATGTTAGAAGAATGAGGCTAACGAGAGCAAATTCTTTTTTGCCAATATTTTATCGGTGAGAGAAAAATTTGTTGAACTAGAATCTCTAGTGCATAATAATAAAGAAATAAAAGTAATTGGTTTAGCAGAAACCTGGCTCAAGTCCAGTCAAGTAGAGATGTATCAGCTAGCTGATTTTTATATTTCCTCAAATTTTTGTAGAGAGGATAATACCAGAGGAGGAGGAGTTCTAATATATACTCACAAGGACTTGGGTCAGCCAACTGTCATTAGCCAAATAAACCAACTATCTATTCCTTTCGTATGTGAATTAGCAGCTGTGAAGGTCGGTGACTGCGTTTATATCACTGTATATCGAACGCCTGAACGAGACTTCCAACTTTCTCGAAATTCTCTACGAAGCAGTAAACATAGCATATAAGAAAGGAAATAACATCATAGTCGCTGGAGATTTCAATATTGACTTGTTAAACCAAACGAATAAGATACACTAGCTTTGCTCGATTTAATGAAATCATTTGGTCTTCAAACAAACTTTAAAGACGTCACAAGGCCTAGGAGTAACAAATGTCTCGATAACATCTTTTCTTCTTGGGAAGGAAACTGTGAAATTCATCCTTACAGCTTCTCTGATCATCAAAGTTTATGGATCAGCACTCAAAATAAAACCAAGAAGAAAGAACAAAAAAAGGTTATCCGCACTAGACCCATTGACGGGACGAAATTAAAGTTGTTTGAGGACAAATTGAAATCACTAAATCTGCAAACATCATCTTTCGTAGAATGTGAGAAAAGTTGGTCTGAGTTCATTAATATTATAGAATTATGTTTTCCTATAGTGGAAACAACTGCCAAACCCAGAAAGAAAAAAACTTTACTTTTTTAATGAGGAATTAAAGCAAATGAGAGAAAAACTCAATACATATAACTCATTCAGTAAAGATTTTCAATCTGGTTGGCTGGAAAATAAAAAGAACACAACTTAGAAACGCTTATAGAAAGGATCTAAAAACATGTAAAAAGAAAAAATATATAGAATATGTAAATAATAATGTAAATCCTTCAGCAATTTGGAAAATGGTTAAACAAGAAGGTGGTTTGGAGGCAAAACAAGTAGAAATAGATTTAAAGCCAGATGAGATAACAAACATTTTGCTACTATTGCAGATAAGCTTCATGCTAACCTGGCCAAGCCATCAAACTCTACTCCTAGACAGCATCTACAACCACCTCCTTGTCAAACCAAATCCTTCTATCTTAATTACACAGACAGTGAGGAAGTTAAAAAGATTACATCCTTGTTAAAGAATTCAAATAGTTTGACATTTATTTACTTTAGTAATAATTTTATTAAAAAAATTATCTCTTATATAAGTCCATATTTAAGTCATCTAATTAATAACTGTATCTTCCTAGGTTATTTTCCTTCTTGTCTTAAAGTCAGTAGAGTCATACCAATATATAAAAAGGTCCTGTGAGTGATCTTAACAATTTTCGGCCCATATCTATCGTTCCAATCTTTTCAAAAATATTCGAAAGAATCATAAAAAATAGACTTTTAAAATTTTTAAACAAAAATAACTTTTTTCATGACCAACAGTTTGGATTCAGAGCGAATCGCTCTACTTATAAGGCACTTCAAACAATAGCAGAAGACATTTATGACGCTTTCGAAAACAAAGAAGAATTGCTTGCTCTATCGTGTGACATTTCAAAAGCCTGACTGCATTCATTTTCAGACGTTGAAACTTAAGCTGCTGAGTTGTGGGATAAGGGGTCCCTCTGGAGCTCATTATGTCATATCTCACTAAAAGGATTCAACAGGTACACGTTAACGGAAAACTATCTGACGCGAGAGAATTACAGTATGAGTTCCTCAAGGATCTGTTCTAGGGCCCATTCTTTTCTTATCTACTGTAATGATCTTCCTGACTTCAGCCATAGGTGCATTAGATTTGCAGACGATACAACGTATTTAATCAAAACGCCAATAGACAGACTCTATTGAATCAGAAAAGATGTAGTTATAAGTAGAGCTAAAGACTGGTTTTCAACCAATTCACTGACACTTAATGATGAGAAGAGTCAAGTGTTGATATTTTCGCTGAAATCGCCAGATAGAGAGAATTCGCTGAAGCTCCTTGGAGTTACTCTGGATTCTCTACTCACCTGGGAGAAGCATACTTCTCAACTGGCAAAGAAGCTATCATCAGTTCTCTTCCTACTCAGGAAATTATCAGAAGTATTGGATGTAAAAACCATGATATCAGTGTACTACGCCTACTTCTTTTCAAGAATGTCTTATTGTGCTGCCTTGTGGGGAACCAGTACCAGTGCTCTAAATATTTTTCTACTCCAAAAAAAGGCCCTGCGTATAATTTTTAACTTACAATATTCTGAATCGTGTAAGCCCTATTTTAAGAAATTCTCTCTTATGACTCTACCATCTTTTGTTATTTATAACTTGCTTTTATTTATTCACTCGGAAAGTAACCACCATAGAAATATTGATAATCATAACTATAATACTAGATATAACCATATGCTAATAGTACCTCACTGTAGACTTCATAAAACTTTTAATTCGCCTAAAATAGTTGCCATTAAAATGTATAATTGCCTGAAGCCTAAAACTCAAAACTTAGAGTTAACAGCATTCGCTAAGCAAATAAAAACATATTTGATTACGGAAGCTTTTTATTCTATAAACGATTTTATAAATAATTGTTCTTTGTAATTAAGTTAAGATTTTGACTCAGAGACACAATTGTAATTTTACTTTTGTAATTTTATGTATTTGTATTAACTCTTAGAAAAATAAATAAATAAATAAATAAATAAATAAAATCATACATCAAGGCTTCCCTACGTATTTGCTTAAAACTATGGGAGCATATAATTTCGCAGTTTAAGCTAGTGTGTTCACAAAAAAAAATCTGGCGGGGAGGTTCAAAAGGCGGGCGAATTTTTGTTGAAATGCGCGCTTTCTTGCTTTTCAATCCAATTTTTGTTTAATTTTTTGGTACATATTTAATAACCTGAGTAGTAGCGTCACAACTACTTGTTATTTATTTTTTTTCGAATTTTTCGAAGAAAATGTCCAAATGGAGGATACTTTTAATGGCAGAACATTATTTTGTACTCATTTATTGCTCAGTCCATGACAATGCGTCTAATTTTTAACGCATTTCAAAGACAATACGCCTAGCTTGTTATACACTTGAATACTGTAAATAAGACGAAAAAAATATTAGTACCGGCACTAAGAAGATCTGAGTTGGCAGGTATGAGGATCATAGGAGACACACACGGGTGTGTGGGTACACACACACACAAATATATATATATATATATATATATATATATATATATATATATATATATATATATATATATATATAAAAATTTTAAGATATATGTTTAAGATTTAAAAAAAAATGTTCGAGTTTTTTAGGCGAACATAATATTTGTCCTAAACACCCACAGTTATTGATAAAGAAAAGTAAAAACTTACAAAATATAAAAAAGTTTACCATTCAATCTAAAGTAAATTAAAAGAAACCCTGAGATCATAAATTCGTCAAGTCAGTTCGAAAATACCACAATATAAATTTCCTTTATAAAAATTGACAACTAACTTAATTTTAAAACTTTTTTTATCGTTCTTTTTTTATTAACATGCATACGGTTTCTAAAAAATACGTCAGTCCATTATTTCTTTACTCCGTTTCTGTGACATTTTTTTCCCTGAGATATATAGAACTAGTCATGTTTGCTTTTTTATAAAAAAAAAAGGTGGGGGGGATATTTTGTTAAAACAATTTTTTCTCGTGTGTTATACCAACTTTTTTGAGTAAAATATGTCAACGCGTTTACACCCTAGTTGGTGAAGGATCAACAAATTTCGGCTTTGATATGGCTCGCATCTTTTATTAAAAAGGTCTACTGTTGCTCTTTTTTTCGATCTCGCAAATTATTTTTTAACTTGTTTGAAAAACCGAGCATACATTGTTAGTTTGTTTTTTAACCGAGCATTGTAACGTTTCGACGAATTTTCGGAAGAAATAATTCGTTCTAAAATAATACGTTCTTACGAACTTACAAAGTAAAATTCGTAAACCTCAAAAAACATAAAAATGTATAATTTTTGCTGTATTTGGTTGTAGCTATTTGTACTACCTTTCGATTTAAATGGATAGGTTCAAATAAAAACTAATTATCTAGATGCATATATGTTTTATTGATTTTTTTTACGAAGTTCAAACTAGTAATATATCACCTGAGATCAAAGCGAAAATATACGTTTACAATGTACTAAATTTATTTTGCAATATTCCCCTTTGGTAAAAAAAGTCATTGATGAACAATGAATTTAACATATAAATTAAATTTTTTTTATCTTGTTTGATGACTTTTACAATATACAATCAAAAACATTTTTTTAAAACGTTTATCTTTTTTCGAATGATTTTTAATTAATTAATTTTTTTAATTAAAACTGTTCTGCTATACCTTTTTTCTTTTCCTTATTTATACCGTAGGTATATAGGAACAGTATTGTGTTTGCTAAAAAATCCGAAACCGGGATGTCTCCGGAATTATAACTTCAACTCCGTTTGAGCTAAACTTTATTCTTGACTGTTCATTCATGGGCAAAATTTGAGCTCAAATTTTCTTTGAAAATTCGCTAAAAAGAATAATTTTTTACAAGGGAGTAAAATAAGATATTATGTTACAAGACTGTGAAGAAGGTATTTTTTTACCGTGGTGACTATAATTACTGTCAAGCAAAGCGAGACAGCAAAAGGAGCCGAGGTATAAAACCCATTCCCAATCGTGTAGCATGTGTTATTTTTTTCGGGCGTAGTGGTATTAAACAACTATTTAGAAGAAAAACAGTATAATGTATAAAAATACCCTTCTTTCGATCGCCGCAGTGCATTGGCCAAAAGTTCAAAACGCATTTCCCCTACTTTTTTGAAGATGTAAAGTAACTACTTTAAAACTGCCCAAAAAAAAATATAAGCTCACCGTCTCAACAATCTTGCTTTAGGCGTAGCGTCGGTGTTGTAAATCTTTGCCATCCATAGATAAATAAATAATTGAATTAAGTATAGATAATTTTGCTTGTAAAGAACACAAACACTACGTGGTGTTGGCCTCTCAGACCACATTGTTGGTTTTAGCGAATTTTCATAATGAAAATGACGCTTATGAGGTTGTTCGGATGACGGAAGTTGAGGGTGGGAGTGAGTGGTATCGGTTCCTATTGGCTTCCTGATAACAAAAAAATATGTCCGAAAAAAGTTTATATATATTGTATATATATATATATATATATGTATATATATATATATGTATGTAAGAGTTTCTACCCTTTCGTATGGCGAACGATAACTCTCGAAGGCGTTCTCAAATTGGAACGAAACTTTGCAAATCGCGAGATGTTGAGGAGGTTACGAGGCCTATTGTTTATAAAAACATTATGACGTCATCAATCAAAGTTATGACGTCATGAAAAAAAATTTTTTTAAACCTGAAATGGCTTTAAAACAAGGTATTTCGTGTTTAGGTAGACGGCTAGCTGAATCGATTAAGACCAATTTCAGCTCAATCGAACCATTACAAATGGCGCAAACAGTATACAATATATATATATATATATAATGTTGTATATATGTATACGTCCAGGTCAAAGACTTGTACGATATCTGTTGGGTTTAGTTGTGTTAGAGGGTGGGGATATAGTATAAAAGATGGACCTCTACCTCTTGCTCCATCCTGGTAAGCCTGCTGTCCCAGAGAGACAGGACAAAAATGGCTTCCACTAAACCACGCCGAGCAAAGCAGGCCCGTAAAGCGGAAGAACCTCGAAGTAGTCTTTACATGGTCGAAGTCATTCTAAAACGATTGCGACCGGTTTCAGCTCAATCAGACAATCCTAAAATAGATGGTTCACTCCCGAGTGTAGTAGGAACACTCAATTGACAAGTTTGTGTTTATGATTTAAGTTGGGGGCCTCATCACTAGAGTGTTGAATAGCGCTAGTAGTAAAAATATATTTGCTCTATTCTCTACTAGATTGTGCTGTAGTATTTTTTTAAAAACAAACAGTTGCCAATCGTTTAGTAAAATAAAATAAAAGTAAACAAAGATCTATGGTATGCTGTAGTATTCGCGATGTATTTTTGTTTTATAAAACTTGGGGGCCTCATCACGCGAAGCAGCACCATCGTTTTCTTAAAAAATTAACAATAATTCATTTTTAGTTTTTTAGACTTTAATTTGTTTTTTAAATTTGCTATCTGTGTATAACATCTCGGGTTGGCGCAAACGGATAAGTAAAGGAAACAAAGAAAAATTGAAACTCTGACATTAGAGGTTCAAATCCAAGGGGGACGACAGAATGGGTGAAGTAAGAGTGAGAAATTAATTTTTTTCACTTTTTACCAATTTATACGAAATTCTTATAAAGCTTTCTTGGGATCACTCATCCATCGACTCCTCATCATTCTAGTGCTGAAAAGCGGATGGAAAGACTTGATTACCCTCAACAGCTCGTTGTTTGGTTGAATAAAAATAAATAAATAAAATGTTAGAAATAAAAATATGTGACAGTTTCACGCTGTCATCACTAGACTGTACTACTTGAGCCTCCTGCATCCCATCAACTATTTTTTTTTAAATCTTTGAGTGAGCCATCTATGTTCCTATGATCCAAAGTGACGGAAACGGTATTTTTATTTAAAAACAAAAATCATGAATATATTTTTGTTTATAATGCTTGTTAGTTTTAATATTATAGCATACTATTAATAATAAAGTATTAATAAAATCTTAATTAGTAAAATCAAATTTGTGAGAAAGCCTCTCAGGCCCGCGAAGCGGGCCTGTGTGGAGAGGCTGTGAAAATTCGCTAGGTACATGGCAAAATGCCATGTAACCAGAACAATAATGAAACAACACATCATACAAAACAACAACAATATGGCTGCGAAGCGGCCACAGGGAGGCCCCCGGGCCGCGAAGCGGCCCGGTGGGCCGACGCCGCGGAGCGGACGAGGCGCGAAGCGCCGAGGCCGCGTAGCGGCTACGGGCCGAAGGCCCGTATTTTTGTACTCATATAGCCGATGGCTATGAGTATTAAAAATGACGACAGAAAATGCGCTCAAATATAGCCTTCGTGGCTACATTTGTTCTCCCATCGTTTTAGCTCTGCTATTCAATAAATTACAATATCCTAATCGACCCTTCCCCTAGCATAATTCGTTTTTATTAAAGACATATGCCATCTATCACTTATGCCATCTATATGCCATATCTATCACGTATGTCACATTAAGACGTATGCCATGTCTATCACTTAAGATAGTTTGTTGAGCTACAATTGATCTCATTCGATCCAACTTGTCATTAACTCTAAATTAGTGGGATTAATCTCTTTGCTCCATACTCCGCAGCTTTTATACTGATTATCTAGTTAACGCATTTTTCTTTGAAAATTTACTAATCACAATAAAATAGCTGTTGTATGAATAATAGGCTCAAGAACCAATAAGAACTCTTTATAATGAGCGATTATTTAGACATAGTTTGCTGTTGGAATCGCAAAGCTCTATAATACGTACTCGCCATTATACTTTTATATAACTTGTTTTAGCTTGGAACCAACTTGATTTTAGCCTATTAAAGTTTTATGCTTTGTGTATATATTACTGTTGCTTTAACATTAAATATGATACATCTGTCAGCATTAGCTTTGACACTCGCTGACCATAGTCATATGCTTTGTCTACTGATTATCAATTGCTTTCTTACTAACCAATCAAATTTAAAGAGTTTCAGACTTTCTTTACTTATCAGCATATACTTTGACAATAGCTGATATTAGCATATACTTTGACAATAGCTGATATCAGTATATACTTTGACAGTATCTGATATTAGCATATACTTTGACAATAGCTGATATCAGCATATACTTTGACAGTAGCTGATATCAGCATATACTTTGACAATAGCTGATAAGAGTTTTATAACTTTTCACAGATAAGCATTAGTTTATTTTTTAGCCAAGCATAGTTTTATGCTTTCTTATTAACTATTATGTTTTCTTGTTATTATTGAATATTTTCTATAGTTTTTTCTTATAGTTTAGATAATAGCTTTGTCTATAGTTGCTTATAACTCCATTTTCTTGCATGATTAGTCCTTTAACTCCACTAGTTTTAGTCAGTGTTTTCACTTGTACATAAATTTCCTGAATATTAATAGAAAACAGGAACTTCTATGTTAACAGGAGAGTCATGGGGTACGAAGATCTTTTGCTGCAACGATGCTGACGGCTGCAACGGAGCTAATATGAATTCTAAGCATTGGTCGCTTCTCATCACAGCTGCGCTGGTCTCTGTCAAGTATCTCCTCTGAACTTCCTACTAAATTTTCAAAATCGATCAAGATGAGAACAATTCTACCCCGGAATCTACACTCAACTTCTTATGAAATCAAATTAAGTATGTATATGCGTATAATATTTCATGTATACCATTGTCCAAATATAAAAGGCTGTAGATCACCAAAGGTGGATTTAATATCAGAGAGAATGTTAAGTTACTTTACTTCTACTTAGGAATACCTTTTAATTTTGGACTTTCATTAAACGAAAAATAAGATTGTTAAAATTATATTGGGATTTCTGTTTAGTACAATTTTTGTAAACTGTGATTTACACATTCTATGACTTCACTTATTGATCAGTGGCTACTATCCAAAAAATTTAGATATTTAACGCTTTTCCACAAAAAGGCGTATTGAATATGAACGGTCATTGAACGTGTATAAACGTTTTTTGTATCTGAATATTGAGTTGGTCTTTTTTTACGCCATTTACCTACAGGAATGGAAAAACTAAAGGGAAAATTTTCTTGAGGAATCATTACTCATTGGGAAAATGACTATAAAATCAGTAAAAGAGTGTTTACAAGAGAAGTTCACATTTTCAATCCATTCCAGGTATAGTTCAATCCTTCCTGTTATAGGAGGGTATAAGCCAGCATGAGCTGAATTCTGTTTCACGGTGGAAACGGCATCTTTATTGGAAGATAAACGATAGTAGTGTATCTGCTATGTATCAATTAAATAAGTAGCACCTTCCTGCTGCAGGAGGTTGAGTTGAATATGTCTAAGTATTTGTTGAATTCCGTTCCACAATAAAAATGCCATTCTATACCAGGGGATAAACGATTGTCGTGCACATGCAATACATCTATTCCATATATAGCACTTTCCCATTATAGAAGGTTGAGTAGCAATATGTTTGCTCTTGTGCTGAATTTCGTTCTACATGCAAAAGTCTTTATATACTGAGATAAGCGAAAGACTTGCTTATGCAATATAGCTTTTTGGTTGATAAAACAGACCCTAATATACAGTTTTCCAAGGCAAATCTAAATTAGAACCTGTTGCATTTAAAAATCAAGCAGTTAACGGTGTCGATATTTATGTCGACATTGTATGCATTAGTTTTAATTCATGCATCATCCATCTTTGTAAGGGAGGATAGCAACACATCAACAGGATGTCAATATCAACATTCGATATTGATAAAGTGCTAGTTGAAACAAATTTTGTGATACTTAGAGACCAATTCTCACTAGTGCAAATACACCTGAATATGTTGTTTTTTAAAATTAAGTTTCGCCATTTTTAAGGCAATAAAGCCTTAACTGTTTATTGTGGTTTTTGAATGGTGCGAAGACATGACCTCGCGCCAACACATGCACAGTGTCCAGCCCGAGAAAAATACACAGATTTATAAGTGCTCCTCTCGACTATATATTTCACACTAGAGGCTACATGTTTTTAAGTTTTATGATTATTTAATTTAATTTTATTTCAACTTTTTATTTTTTTAGATGTTTATTTTTTTTAAATTTACAACTATTTATGTTTTGTTCACATTTTTTATTCATTTAATATTTTTTTACTCTTATGTATTTACTACGATATTTACCTATTTTAATTACTCCCGCTAGAGTTAAATCACTAAATTGTTTCTCATCCAAGCCTCTTCTGCCACTAAGTTAAGTTAGTGGTTAAGTTATTCTTAACCACTAATTAAAATATATGTTAAGTAGGTTAAGTTAATCTTCAGCCACTCATGTTAAGTTTGCCGACAATATTTACAATATTAAAATTTGTAACATGTGAAATTTGTAAAGTTTGCCGACAACAATCTTAAAAAATATTAGCATGGTTGGATTGGGGTTTTTAAGGTATAAGCATTTTTATTTTATATTTGCT
Organism: Microvelia longipes; assembly: GCA_018340805.1. Lineage (NCBI taxonomy): Eukaryota > Metazoa > Arthropoda > Insecta > Hemiptera > Veliidae > Microvelia > Microvelia longipes. The sequence goes on from JACMZG010001913.1 coordinate 22,838,479, forward strand.
CATAATAAAAACTTGTAACTAATTATCCAAAAGTATGTAGAATCTGTTTGAAAGTGCCTAGTTTAATCTTTCAAACGCCACTAAAATGAAAATCATACCCTATCCAGAATTTTAGATACAGCCATTTTTATAGTCAAAGGAATGTTGAAAAATTACATTTTTTGGAAAATTCACCACTCTACTGCAGCACTATGGCTGCACCAAATGAGCCAAAAATTTAGATTTTTTTCTTTCTTCTATGGTGCCTACCTGTCAGCCAAATTATATTAAAATTGGGGGTGTCACGTGTTATACGTATAACAAGTGTGTTGGTTTGATATGGAATGACCCAATGGTTATAGTACAAGTTCATTAAAAACTGATATATAGATAATGTAACACCTTGTGTAATATTTTTGAATGAAAAAAGCCATCATGTTAGAAATTCTAAATGATGACAAAATTTCAGAGACTCAAATATTTATTAATACAATGTGAAACTTACAAAGAAAGGACACATAAGGACCAATGTTAAATTTTATCGTGCTAGTCCTCCAGCTAGTGTGCTGATGTTTTCCCCCTAACATTCTATACTCAGTATTCTAATTCAAGCATCATATATGACTAATCATATATGACTACGTTGAATTTCAGTTTAAATAAAAATTGTAAAGTAACGCCTAATTTTGTATGCATGAAATATTAGAATCGAAAATAGAAATCATGGTGACTGATGTGACATTAAATCACCAATGTATTTATTACATGGACTATTAAGTGTTATTACCAATTAATTATGTTGTTAGTCAATTGGTAACAGCACTTAGATTTAACTTGCGATCTTTTTGTAATCAATTGTTTAGATTTATAAACCATAATTGTGATAACAGATTTGGAAGGTCTTATTAACCGTTTTTGGTCTAACTGTACTACGTCAGATTCTTTATTTGTATCCCTATGCTTCATATTTAAAAAAAAATGTCATAATAATTAGAAAGTATAATATAAGAAAGTGTATAACTTATTAAAATGAAAATATTTGCTCTAGGGGGAACTTAAAAATAGAGTAGTATTCAGTTAGACTTATTTCTATATCTTTAATATTGGAATAAGTCGTATTAAATGTAAGTTAATGTTTTTGGGTTATACCTTTGTTTCTATAATAACATGGTAATCATTATTATCGATTTGAAATCGCATGAAAACTTATATGTTACGGTATATTTACAAATATTAGATTCAAAGATTGTATGGATAAAGAAAGTCGGTCCTGAGATTTATTATTTCGGACAAGAAAATATTAGTTCCGTAGCCAGTTAACAGGATCGCTAGTTTTTAATTTAGTAGTTTCACTATATCAACTAAGAGAATGCGCTCCTGTCGTCTTTTTTTAGCGAACTATTTTATCCAATTACTTAATTTGAATTAATTTGACCAATTCTAAGTAGATACTCTTGTCGTTAAAATGGTAATAAAGAATCAGATGATTTCATTATAATGACTTAAAAGAAATGTTATAGCACGGAGGACTCCTACCTTCTGTCTGACGCTCTTGCATACCTTCCGACATTCGTCGACAAGCGTATGGCCAATATTGCCGACGCTGTTGTGTTGTCAATAGTCCATCCCTAGGAAATATATATTTAACCCAAATATTTTCTAAAATTATAAAATAAGCAAGTATTTTCAAAAAATTCTTGCAATAAATTAATACAATTATAATGAAATAATAATGAATTTACATTTCATTGGCCCACGAAATGTAAATTCAATGAAATTCAATTTAAATTATTTTAGACGCTATTCCATAAATAAATATCCTAAGGACCTCATCTAGTATCAAAACATGATGTGGAGGTAAAATTTCATCTTCCGAACCACCTGATAAGTGTAATTTTCAGATAAAAATTAAGTAGAAAAACTCAGAAACAGTAATCATCATTACAGAACCATCGAAATAAATCATGAATTATTGCTATTACTTTGTATCACGTAATACAACAATTTAAAAAAAAATCTTAAAGCCTACAAATGATATGAACATATGTATCTCTGTGTATCCATGATTTTCTAATAAAAATAAAATTAAAAAAAAACTATGAAATAAATTTGCTCTGCATAGTAAGTAAAATATAAATGATTTGTTCAATTCCATGATGGCCTTTAGATTATAAGCATTGTTTCAAATATTTCGTGTTAACTGCTAAGCTATATCATTTTTACTTTTCCTTATTTGTACCGTAGGTATATAGGAAAAGTATTAAAATCCAAAACCGGGATTTTGCTTGAATTGTCAGTTTCAGGTGTATAAAATTATAAATTATAAAATATGTCCTTGTGTTTAAAATTTTTGTTGTCTGTACGTGTGTCTGTTATCAACTGTCTGTTAGCTCTTAGAGTATTAATGCTGGAGAGTTGAAACATAGTACAAAAACAAATCTTTAAACGTAAACTGTACGACTAAACTAACGAAACTAAACAACGTCATGTTCTGGCAATAATGAGGCATCAAAATTTTCGAAAATTCGGAATTGTTTCGATCGATTTAAAATTTGGCACATATATAATCAAGCTTAAGACCAACACAAAACGGAAAAAATAATGCTTTACAATTTGAGGACGAGCGAAGCGAGTCGGAAGTATTAAGGATAAGCGTAGCGAATCTATTGAAGTGAGGAAAAGTTCCGAGGTACCCCGTACCTGATTTTATTTATTACTTAAGAATTGTCAGAGTATTCGGCGAGCTCGTTTTATGGTACCGTTTAATATGACAAAAACAACCTCAAACATAATTTTTATAAAAACTCACTAAAATGCATAGCCAGGGTTTTTCCCAAAGCTGTTTTTTTTCTTTCAAAATAGTTATAGTCTTATTATTCTTCCTTCTTTTGTTAATATCATAGATTTTCTTTAAGACACATATTTTTCGTACCTCAATGATTTAACTTGAGGTACAAGTTTAATTCTTTAGAAGTATCTAATAAAAAAAATGCATTTGATACTTCCTCTCCAGTACACCTACTTTAGATAATACTTTCTATATCACTAGCAACTATGATCTGTCACATTTTCATTTTAAGTTCACTCCACTTACTTACTTACGTACTTTTCTATAAATAACATATAACTTTTAATAAAATTTATAACCTAGTTGTCACAATAAAAATGTGTGAGAAATTGTTTTAACTACTCCTGTTTTTGAAAATTGCTGTGCTATCAAATGTTATAGCCTAGTGTACATTTAGTAACTTTTGATACAACTTTTTTTTATATTCAGTAACTTTTGCTGCAACTTGTATTATTTTGAATACATTGAAAAAATTCTGATGCAAATTATATATTTTAGTGATATTTAGTACTTTCTGTTTCAACTTTCATAATCTTATGTACATTCAGTAACTTCTAATGCATCTTTTAAAAATCTTTCGTATATTCATTTACTGTACTCATTTATTTATTTATTATGGTACTTATTTACTGTACTCGTTTACTTCTACTCATTTACTGTACTCATTTACTTCTACTCATTTACTGTCATTTACTTCTACTCATTTACTGTACTCATTTACTTCTACTCATTTACCTGTACTCATTTACTTCTACTCATTACTACTCATTTATTTCTACTCTTTACTGTACTCATTTACTTCTACTCATTTACTGTACTCATTTACTGTACTCATTTATTTCTACTCATTTACTGTACTCATTTACTTCTACTCATTTACTGTACTCATTTACTTCTACTCATTTACTGTACTCATTTACGGATACAAATTTTATTATTTTGATTGTAATAAGTGAATTCTGATATCATTAATCTCATAGAACTTGTGTCAAACTTTATAATGTATCTGAGGTTTCTATGGTTTCATTGAGTGTTTAATTAACGTTCGTTAATAGTAATTGAATAATCGATTTAATTCGGCGTTTATTTTGAAAGAGCTTTGCCGGCTATTCTGACTGTTTCTCCAATACCTACATTTTGTTCTGATTTCACTAAGAATAGAATAATGAATTAACAATTTACCAAAAATAAAAAACTTGCAAAATACTATTTATTCAAAATTTATTCAACCCCAGATGAGTAAACATGTAGAATGACAAAAAAATATCATTAAAAAATTAAATTATCAATACCAACAATGATTAACAAATAAATGTGCTATTCTTATGTTCAATAAAATTTTAATTCTTAGTTTTATTCCAAAAGACGAACAGTGAGATAGTTTTTAAGGTGGATTATTCCTAATAGAAATATTGACGTTTCACATTAAAAATTAGTGTTTTAAATTAATTGTATACTAGTAAGTATAAATATTATAGTATAATTTATGAATAAATTTTAATATAAGTGCATAAAATTAGATACTAATAATAGAAATTTATTATAAATGGTGATAATTTTAGTGTAAAGTAAATATTGAAAGAATAAAATCAAATAAATGTTACCACAAAAAGTATAAAATAGTAAAATAAGCGTTGAAATATAAAATTAATTTGAAATAGTATAAAATTAATGTAATTAAGATGTATTCAATTGTAATATAAAGAATTTGTTAAAAACGATAAACTTTATTGTGAAAGGAATAATAACATAAAAAGAATACTAAATGGTATAGGTAACAATAATAGTAATTAAAGAATGGCATAAAGAAAACAATATAAATTTTTATTCGAACTATAACATTAAACATTTATAAATAATTAGGGTCCACAAGACAAACCCTGGATATGACTTTCTAGTTTATAGAAATGTCCTCAAGACGGATTAATATTCATTGAAATTTAGTTTCCTTATTTAATAATAAATTTCTTGCTTATGGTTTTAGATAATGAACATATTCAGCTCATAAGTTATTCGGAACTGCTAATTTTTCATTCTCATTTAAGTTCAGTTAATGTGAATCCAGAAAACAAGTATAATAATAATAAAAAGTAGTAACAAGAGGCAATGCTTGTTAAAAGTAGTAATATTACAGAATAACGAGTAGTAATGCTTGTTAAAAGTAGTAATATTACAGAATAACGAGTAGTAATGCTTGTTAAAAGTAGTAATATTACAGAATAACGAGTAGTAATGCTTGTTAAAAGTAGTAATATTACAGAATCACGAATAGTAATGTTTGTTAAAAGTAGTAATATTACAGAATAACGAGTAGTAATGCTACTACTTAGGATATGAAGCATAAATCTAGTGACTCTGGTTTTGGGAGATGATACCAATTTTGAACCAGTTTATTTTCACTTAGAGCCCCAAATACATAGGAACAAAATTTTCTATTTACCTGCCTTATTATAGCATTTTTCGTTTATTTACCACCGTTAATTTAGAGTGATCATATTGCTTTTGGACTTGTTTTATTTGATTTAGCTCCCTAAAAAAACATACATAAAGATCTTGCTCCTGGCGAAAAATTTGATCTTTTATTTTACCGACTCTTTTTTCAAAGTTTAGGTAACATTATATAGGTTTAATAAGTTTAACTAAACCTAGCTAATGTTATCTTTTTATCATATTGTTTTTCTCCCTAAAATTGATTTTTTTCATATTTGATTGAAAAATATTGATCCGTCACTTTCACAAAATTACAGATTAATAAAATCCCACTTTAGCATAAAAATATTGTAGCTCTTACTGTGGCGTTTATTTATAAAGACACATAAACATGATTAAAAAGAATCACAATGTCGCTTTAATAATTCAACAATCCATAAGGTAACTCCTCGTGCTTATTCTTCTCTAGACATTTTCATCAATTTCTCTTCCAATATATTTCATCCAATGTATCTTCCAATTAATTTCTCCTCAAAGGAATAAATTAAATAATTTCTCTCCAGGTAGTTAGTTATCACTACCACAATGAATAGAAGTTAATTCTGTGAAATAAATATTTGGTAAAACGACCCTTACGTTTTTTTTATTTTGTAAATATGATTTTGTGGAAATTGGATTTATTAAAACTGCGATTTCGCTTCTTATTTTGTAGATTATATTAAAATATATTGTTTTGAGCATGAATTATAATATAAATTGACCTTACTAGGATTAGATTCAATATGTCTGTTTTGGCAGTTTATTTATCCAAATAAATTTAATAAAATAATATAATTGATCTGTGAATAGTTTAAAGTTTTATAAACCTAACTGATAACAGTTGTTTCACGTACCCTTGTCCTTATGTGTGTCAAATCTAATTTTAATGGATCCTACTCTAACTTTTTTGAAAATAGTTTTCAGTTATTTTTTTTTAGAAAATGCATTTAGAAAACAAAACTCACGTCTCTATAAAACATCTGTACGTGCATCGCTATGAACGTCCTGTAAAAAAGGGCGTGTACCAAATTGGCAGTAGCTTTGCCACCTTGGTATTATTTGACCTTATGTTGCATTTAGAGGATGACCTAAATGACTTATTATTTTCAGCGTATTCGATTGAAATAAATTTACTGAACTTTCTTCAAAAGAAATTCTGAAAACGATTTTTTATTGTGTTTTTGAGGTTCTATTAATCACGGGTTAATGGTGAAACGGGTTGCAATTTCTAAATTGACTCTTTATAATCGAGAGCTAAAATAAATAGAAATTTGCGTCAAATTGTACAAAGTCGATGTTTACAATATAAGCGAAACAAAGTATCAAAAAAAAAAACATTAAATTAGGATATAAAATGTAATCAAATAAGTTTAGTTTTAAGATTATTAGAAATTTATAAATAATTGTTTATTGATAAATAAACAATAATAAAAAAAGAATTGTTTATTGATAAATAAACAATAATAAAAAAAGAATTGTTTATTGATAAATAACCTATATAACAACAATAATAACTATATAAAGAATAAATAAATAACTAAGCTGTGTAGCAAAAATATGTATCTAAAATGAGATAGAATCTCATAAAATAATGATGATGATAGATGTAAGGCTCGTTTCTTATAATAGATTCAATCCTTTTACTGTTTGAAGCTTTGTTCATCTAAGAAACCTTTTCTATAACATTTTTAATCTCACGACGGGTTCAAACGAAAAACTCGGTTTGAATGATAATCCAGGTGTACATATTTTGTAAGAATTTAATTTCGAACGTAATTTTTAACATATCCAACAGTTATAACATGCAGTTATAACAATTCGCAAAATAAATCCTAAACGAGTTGGCACGGAAAAGTTAAACTATGATAGGTACTAATTCTATAGGTATTGTATGTCCGAAGGTTTATGAAAGTGTTAGACAGAAGGTTGAGGTGAACTCGGTGCTGGCCTCTAGCAGCAGGTCTAGAACTAACCTTCTTTACCTTAAGATTCTTCCCACATTTCTAAGTTATTATTATGAAATTATCTCGTTCATTATAACGGCGCAAGTATCTACTTTAATTTGGTCATTATTATATAAAAAAAATAATAATAAAAACTGGTAAACAGCTTGGAGTGATTTGCAAAAAAACAACAGAAGCGCATTCTCGTTGTTGGCATAGTGAAACTACCTAATTATATACTAGCGCTCCTGTTAACTGGTTACGGAATTAAACTTTTCTTATCCAAAATATTATTTCCTAGGACCATCTTTCTTTATCTATATAATCTTTGGTTTCAACTAGCCTTACTGGTTCTCTCAGAGCTTCTTCAGACCGCTTCGTTCTATAAAATTGATGCTATTATTTTAGATCTATGTTGTATGTTTTGCTGATACTTAAGCTAACTTTCATTAAACAACTTCCATTTAGAAATAATTAATATAAATTTAAAGTCATATATTTCTTGAAATTATATTATTTTTTAAATAAAAAATCAAATATTTATGGAAAAATAATTATTTAAAGGTATGCCGAAGGAGATTTATAGTTTTGTTCCCGAGAAAATAACTTTAATTTGATTCTCAGGCGAAGCCGAGTGGAAATTAAAAACTAGTCAAAAAAAGATATTTACTCCTGTGATGCATACAACATCTCCAAAATAAATAAGACTCTACCCATTGAAGCGTTAACTAATAAAGAACAAATAAGATTTTAACTATTATTTTTATTTAGATTAACATAAATAAAAAATGTATTTACCATGTTCAATTACAATTTCTGTAATAATTACGATAATTATAATTTCTGTTATATATGATCTTTTTTAATTGCATTAACTAAATAAATTAATGGATCATTTAAATGTTGCTTAGCTACGGAAATATTTTTACCCACTCCATACTTCTCAATCTCTTAATACTGACTCTAATGTTTGCCGAAGAGAAGAGTTGATCCGGATTATTACTTTGTTAATCCTGTATTTAAATTTAAATTTCTTATATTAAGATAAGGGATTAAAAGACTTATTTTAATATCCTATAATTCTTGTTAAAAAGTTAATTTTATTTCCTTTTGGACATAACTTACATCAACAATTAAGAAAGGAAAATACTGAAGAAAGTTAACATCATTTTATTTTAAGGATTTATTGTTATATATTTAAATAATTAAAGTGGATATGTTTCTGTATGTGTTAATTAAAATAAGCGTAATAAATTTTAAATTATTATAAGAGTTAATTATTCTGTTTGTTAATTTGCTTGTTAAGACATTGTAAGAGAGACAATTTAACAGCGCATAGAAAATGAAAAAGGTATAGTTTGTTTGTTAATAATGATTAAAAACCATGTTTTATAGAGACAGTATATTATTATAAAATAGTAAACTATTAACGCTAGCGACCCCTGATCTTCCTGGTCATCCAAAGTTCACTGTGGATGACCCATCCACTGTGAACTTAAGATTTCAATCTTCCTGGAATGTTATACAAACTATTTATAAGATGATTTTTATGTATATCTATATGCTGATATTCATGCAACAAAATATTTATATCCTTAAAGGTTATAAAAATATTATAACCTAACTAACTATCTAGTTAGGTTAGAATCAAAAGTCGAATTGTAAGGCATTCTGGGCGACCCCAAAGCAGAAACAATTAATTGACAATTTAAATTTGTTCAACACTTTTCTTTATTGGCTGTTTTGCTTAAATAAGGGCATCGTAACTTGAATAGGAATATTTAGATAAAAAAAGGCATTATTTCTTTTGTAATTTTTCCTCTGTTAAATTATATTCCTTGTTTAATATGTATTATTGGATACTACTGTATTTTATTAAACATAAGTAAAAATAATATTATTTTACGAAACACACTCATGAAAGTAACGAGCTAGAAGCTATGCAACATCTGTGAACTGTTATATTAAATGTCTCAAAGTACTGCGTGCTGTTTCGATGTCTTATTCATCAGGGAGGCGAATGAGCCTGAACTCACTGTGCTACTCACTTATGAAGTGAAGAGCGAAAGAGCGGCACTCTTTCGCCGCAATAATGACTTGACATGTATCAACGTGGCATTACATTGAGCCATTAATAATGACGAATGTCGAACGATTGTACAGTTCCAACGTATAGCATAGCACTTTGCCTGTTATATTCCAGGCAACGTAACGTTAACACAATGGAATTATACTGATAACACGAAAACTAGTTCATTGGTGCTCTTTAGTAGGGTTACCACCTTAACAACAAAACATTTTATAAATGTGTCATAAATATCCATTAATGTATAAAATTCATAAAACACAAAACTTAAAAAACCAGCTAAATATTTAATGAAATCGGTCTTAAAAAGCAAAAGGGTTAACTGAGTGCGTAAATCTACATTTAGTTGACGAGCATTACTTTTAACATATTTTTTATTAATTATTTAAAATGCAAAAAAATATAATGCTCTAACATATATACTATAGTATTTAATGAATAATCGAGCATTAATTAAAAATTAACTTATTAATCCAGCAGCCTGAAAATATTGCCTACTTTTTTTTATAAGAAAATTATGTGTTGTTAGGGTGGCAGCATTACTTTAGACCACCAGTGAACTGGCATTGCTGTTATCAGTTATGATCCTTCTATATATAGTGTTATTTTATGTTCCTAAGTATCCCTCGCACAATTTTATAGCGTCTAAAATTATTTAAAACCGACATTTAAGAGAGCTACATTTAGATCTGCTATAAGAATAGCAGTTTTTAAGTAATGTCTTCATATGGGAAGGGGGGTTTTTTTACAAAATGTTTAATTAAAACTTTTTTCTAATTAAAATTAGGAAAAAAGTTCCTTATTTTATTTATGACGTTTTGCTCAGAACTGAATATTTTTCAATTGTTGATGAAAGTACTTCTAGACCAATTACGTCAAGACGTAAATAAAAATTACAAAAAGTTCGATATTCTGAAAATATTATTTTGACTGCTTACAAGTTTGTAAAAAGGAACTTCAATCACGTGCTTTTCAAATAAAAGTACACAATACATAGAGTAGTAGTGTACTTAATTTTACATACAAAGCAATAAAAGTTATATATAAAAGTACATACTTAAAAAAATAAGTACGCAATCAAGGTACTTTTAAATCTTGTAGTTATGGTGTTACTCTAGCCTCCCCCACAGAGTCTTCTATCTAAAGACTTCTATCTAAGACTTTAGATAGAAATTTGTCTGTCTAGGGGAATAAAAATACTGAAAGTCTAATCACCACACCTACTTGTACCGTTTAATATCAATTTAATTTAATTTCAAAATTAAATAAAATATTTGTTTATTTATTTAAGACTAAACAAATGAAATGTCTTAAACATTCCTTAATAAATTCTAAACCGTAGTATTAACGTTTAAAACTTAACAATTAATTATTTCATTATTATTAATCAATTATATTTTTCGCAACAAAATTTAATAAACAATTTTCATTAAACGTTAGTTTATTATATTTTTTTTAATTAGCTTTAAATTAATGAGGCATATATGAATCTTTGTCTTATATATTTAATTTATATTTAACATTGTATATAAAAATATATTTATACTGTTCATTAAACTTATTTTATAAATATATGTTAAGTATTCTGTATTTTTAATTATGTGTTTATTATATTTCTTTGTTAATATTGTTAAAATAAATAATTTATAGATTCACTGTTGTGTTGTTTGGTAAATATGTGTTTTTAATTTTTTAAGCATATTGATCAAATTTATTTTAGTTTTTATTTGATTATTCATGGTTTTGCCAGTTCGTATTATTTACCATGTAATTTTTTCTTTATTATGTATTCATTTGTTTTTAATACAGTTTAACGATCAATTAAATATTTTTTTATAAAAAAAAATATCTTAATATACTTTTAATTGTGTATATTGAAAATATTTATTTTATTTTTGGTATTTTTATTAACCTATTATTTTTATGTCATTTAGAACTAACTTCGTTTAGACCTCGGAAATTTTTAAATTAATGTTTAAGAAAATATATATTATACCACATACAATATATAAAAATCAACATTATAGTAAGAAGCTTTTTTAGTGACTTAAAGAATAAAATTAAAATTTTTTATACTATTAAAATTAAAATAAAAATTAATCAATTTTTATCATAAAACTTATAAGCTTAAATTATTTGATGTATTATTTAATTATTATTACATTTATTTTATTTTAAAATACAGGTGATTGCAATAGATTTAAGAAAATAATGAAATTGCAACATTAATGGAGAATTAGGGTGTGTTAGCGAATTTGACCGGTTAGATCTGAAATGGTCAGTGTCATTTTACCCTATTTTATCCCTTCCTCCGAATTGATCAGAGTTATGTTTGCGAATTCTTTTTGATCTTGAGATCAGTGATCAGTGATCTTGCATGCCTTGGCTTACGGTTTGGTATTCTCGTCATTACTTTTAAAATCTTGTTTATGTCTTGTGTTGATGTTTATTAATATTACTTTAGCAATAAGTCTACAACTGTAGGCTTTATTCTATCTATTATTGCTAAAGTTCAAGGAGCAAGGGAAAGTAATTACTAACAACGTTTGTAAAATTCAAATTGACATTTGTTTTAAGTCGGCGAAAAAAGCGGCCAAAACAAACAAAAATTGGTAAAAATGACTGAAATTTTGGTAGAGTCAACTATTCAGTCACTTTGATTAGCAAAGCCTCCTTGATTTTTGAGACACGTCCACCAAGTAACTTCGCCTACTTACCTGAAATAACATGCTAATAACAGCCCTTTGGTCAGATCGACCTGATTAGTCAGCATTTGTGAACTCCTTAGTTTAAGTTTACCTCTCCTGTGTTACATTTTGTTTGTATATCTTGATACCTTCTATCGCTGCTTGAATACTTAAAGTAAATTGTGATATTGTTTTTTTTTTTAAATTTAAAAAAAAATATTGGGTAATCATATTGATTAACTCATATGCTCAATTTCATTTAAAAATCGCTGAATGTTTTCAATCAGATCCAATTGAAATTCGGAAACAATGAGAAATTGTGAAAACCCTGTATTTTAAAATATATTTACCAAAATAGCTAATCTAGAAATAGATTACACAAAATCCTATAATCTATAGAAACTATTCTTAGCTATTATGTATAAATAACACTAATTTTTAGTTAAAGCTGTTTTTTATTCGCTTGCATTGTTCTTAAATACAAAATATTGAGTTTTTATAATAAATGTAATTTATTTTATTTAACAAAACTAAATTTGGAGAATAAAATTTATTTAAAACAAATATTATTTTTTTAGCCTTTTAAATTTAAAAAAAAAATACTCTATAAGTCTATTATAAAAAGCAATTATTATAATAATAATTCTAGTTTATAGCCTAGAAGTTCGTCAGGAATTACACCTGCGGGAATCACATCAGGTGGTTGTAGCTACTGTTACGCTAAAAGTGTTGTAAAATACCCCCTCCATGATCTCAACCTCATTTGCTAATTTTTTCTTCGAAAATTTGCTAAAATTATATGTTTTTTAGGATTACGTAGTAAAAAATATAGTAGTTATTAAAAACAGTAAATAGTTATGAGGTTTTGGTCATAATAAATAAAAACAACATTTAAGCCTTCGACCGTATGATCAGGATTTTTATCAGAAAGTTTTTTTTTCTGTTAACTGCTTGAGTTTGTTATTAAACACTTTCTGATGAATACCTAATCATACGGTCGAAAGCTTAAATGTTGTTTTATTTATCATGACCAAAACGTCATAACTATTCACTGTTTTTATACATACGGCCAATAAACGCCATTTCTTATTATAGTAGTATCGTGTATTTTTTTATTTATTAAAATTATTGCACATTCGACTTAATGTGTTATGCAAATTATTTATTATATTTTATTCTCCAAATTAACAGTGATTATGTTATACTTATGTTCCATTACTGGTGATATATATAGAAAATTCGTATCTCTATGAAAATAAATATTTATTTATTATTTCACTAATTTATTTATTAATTTTGTATTTATTTAAAATTATTTTTAGATAGCTTATGATTGATAATTGTTCAAGGTAATTGTCACCCAAGGATGTTGGGTTGACATGTTGATGTAATGTTGGTATGGTCATATATACATACAAAGCTATTTAACATTTTGAAATTATCAAGAACGAGTTTTACGTCTTTCTTAGGCGATAATGGTTTAGGCCAAAGCCCTGTAGTGTTATTTTAGTTTAACTAAACAGGGCCTCGCTCAGGCCTATGCTGACACATGTCTTCCAAATTTAAGTGAGATATTTTCGCTGGAATCCCTTTATAAATTTTATAGGTCAATCCTCACTTATTCAAAAGTCAACAAAAAAAAATATTAATGATAAAAAATTCGCATAGAAATAATTTAATATATTAAATTGTTTTCACTATTATTTAAAAAAAAAAAACTTTATAAGGACCACAATATTTTCATGGAGATATAAAATTTAATTTAAAAATACATATAATAAAAATATAAATTTTATGTAATGTAAAATATGTCATTAAAATATTTACTATAACTATAAAAAAATCCACTGAGGAATTTTATAAGATAAAACTAAAAATAATGAAACATCACAAAACTATATTCTAAACCTTAGACTAATAATGAAACTTGTAATATAAAAGAAAATTTAATAAAATTCGAAAATCACTTTGATTATTAATTTTTTTTTGGGAATAAACAAGTTTTCTAATGTGTTGCCAAAATGAAATTGCTCGTAACAATTTAAGCAATGGTTTTTTAAAGTTAAAAACGAGGTGTGTATAAATACAAATATTCATAAACTAAAAAATAATAGGTGTATATGATTACAAATATACATGAACTAAAAAAATACAAGGTCTATATGAATACAAATATACATGAACTAAAAAAATACAAGGTGTATATGAATACAAATATACATGAACAACAAATTACAAGGTGTGTATGAATACAAATATACATGAACAACAAATGAAAGCTTTTTGAATTAAACCAATGGGGTAAATGGAGTCTATTATAATTAATAAAAAAAGAGGTCTCGTCTAAAAAAACATAATTTACCTAAAGTGGTTAACCTAATTTGGCTAAAGTGTTTTTAAACTAAACGATGCTCTGTCATCAGTGTAAACCTAATCAAACCGAGTTATGAAGAATTAATTTATGTTTTTCTATTGGTTATTATTAATGTCTACTAAGTTGATACTGAAGATAATTTTTCAGAGGAACTTAGTCCAAGAGCCGGGCCTGAAAAAATGTGAATAATTTTGTACTACTTTAAACCAACTTTTTCTGAAAATATACCTTAAATTCTGCCTATCCAGAGTGGAACCCTTCATATTTTGAGCGCATGCTCAAAATTTTATAAACTCGCTCAAATTTCAGTTTTTTTTAATAAGTGATTAGGACGTGTAGAAAACATGAATAGAACATTTTTTAAAGCTGATAAAATGTCCATTAAAGCGAGTGATAAATCATCAAAATCGGATAACTAAAACCAAAGTTATGGTTGTTTCAAAAACACCAAAAATGGTTAATTTTATGCTGTCAGCAAATTTCTTTGAAAAAAATGGCTTTTTGTGCATTTTGTCATAAGTGTAGTTTTATTAATTCAATTTTGTCGAAAAACTTTTATTTTATAGAAAAATGTTTCAGCTTTAAAAAATGTTCTCTTCACGGTTTGCTCACGACCTATAGGGAACCACTTATTGCAAGAAAACTGGAATTGGTGCAATTTTCTACTATTTTGAGCGAACGGATTCATGTGAAGGGATCTACTCTGAATAGGCAAACATGCTTTTCCTTCATAATTTAAGGTATATTTTCAGAAAAATTTGGTTTGAAGTAGTACAAATTAAGTCACATTTTTTAGGCCTGGCTCTTGGACTATTATTTTTTTTCG
>JACMZG010001913.1:22855283-22895542 GCA_018340805.1 Microvelia longipes
ACTATATTTATTTTCATCGCATACAATAAGTTTTATAATTCACAATGTAAAAAATATACATGTAAATTTTTAAAATCAATTTCTTAATATTTATTTTTAACTATAATCTAGAGAGAGTTTCAGTGAGCTCTCAGAAATTCTTAGGCAGAGGTAGAATCCGTCTTTCTTAGAGAGCTCCGTCTTTCACATTTATGATTAAATGACTAAAAGAATTTGAGTTTATAATGGAAAAAATAAATGATACCTTTAAATTGTCTTATCTAATCAATTATCTTTAAATAATCGAATGTTTCAATTATTGGAGTCGCACACTAAAATTCTGATACTTAGTAACCTGTAAAATGTCCTACTTTGACAATAAAAAATAATTTTCGTGCGGAAGCTCTAGTGTCATATTTTTTGGCTCTGCCTTGTTGCAACATTTTTTTTAATAGCTTTATTAGCTTTATACTTTTAATGTTTTTATTTTCATAACTTTTAGTAGCTGTTTCTCAAGACGAAACTTTAATTTCATCATGGTAAAAAACATGGTTGGAATTATAGTTTTGGTAAAGTTCTTTTTTAGAATTTTTTGAAAGTATAGATTTCAGAAATTTGCATTTTTATAACGTTTCGTTCTTACCATGTCTCCAACCGTCATTAGAATCCTGTAGCTTGAAGAAAAAACTAAAAGATATTCCTAATCCCCGAAAATAAAAAATATTCAAATTTCATGATATTTTAATGTAACCTGTGGAAGATGCAAAAACAGACCTAAATTATTTTTCTTTGTGTTAATCTATCATAAATTTTAAACTATTTGTTATAAGTTATAGTATAACTTAATTTTAGTTAGGGTTATAATATATTTAATTGTATGTTAACTAAAGCAGATTTTATAATTTATTTTGTTTTTTTATAAATTTAAAGAAAAAAATTTTTTTTATTCGGTGTTATTTGGGTGAAAAATAAAAATATATACCTTCTCAGAAACTGTTTTCTTATCACTTTGTTTTTTTAGTATTGTTTTTCTTTTTTGTTATATTATTTTTTCATACATATTAACCTTAATAATAAATATAAGAATGCTTTGTTCTTCGTAAATTATTCATGTTCATAACAGAACATAATAAACATAGCGTTCAAATTATAGTGTTTATCTGATACGCTATAATTAACGGTCAAAAACTCATGAGTGTCATTATTTTTCTTCGGAGAGGGAGAGAATTGCTTGATTTTTTTTTAAACATCCTTTAAACTTATATGCTGTAAAATAAAGTCGCCTGAAATCAGAAAAAACTCATCGATACCATTGATTTTCTTGCAAGAGGGAGAGACACACTTGATTTTGTTATTTTTTTTAGGTATCCTTTAATACTTTGATGTTGTACAATTAAGTTACCTGAAAAAATCATTGATACCATTGATTTTCTTGCAAGAGGGAGAGACACACTTGATTTTGTTATTTTTTTAGGTATCCTTTAATACTTTGATGTTGTAAAATTAAGTCGCCTAAAAAATAAAAAAAAATCATTAATGCCATTGATTTTTTTGAGAGAGGGAGAGACACGCTTGATTTTGTTATTTTTTTTAGGTATCCTTAAATACTTTGATGTTGTAAAATTAAGTCGCCTAAAAAAAAAAAAAAAAAAAAAAAAAAAAAAAAAATATTGATGCCATTGATTTTTTTTGAGAGAGGGAGAGACACTTGATTTTTTTTTTTTTGGTATCCTTTAATATTTTGATGTTGTTGTAAAATTAAGTCACCTAAAAAATAAAAAAAATCATTGATGCCATTGATTTTTTTTGAGAGAGGGAGAGACACTTGATTTTTTTTTTTGGTATCCTTTTAATATTTTGATGTTGTTGTAAAATTAAGTCACCTAAAAAATAAAAAAAATCATTGATGCCATTGATTTTTTGAGAGAGGGAGAGACACTTGATTTTGTTATTTAATTTTTTTCATTAGGAAAATCTTGGATGTTGTAAAATTAAGTCATTTTAATGTGAAAATATCTTTTGATAAATAATATTTATGGTCCAATCCTCCTGGATTACATAGATTTTCTTGAGAGACATACTTCATTTTGATATTTTTTTTTAATTTGGCAACATCCTTGGATCTTTCAAAATTAAGTCATTTCAATGTGAAAATATCTTTTGATAAATAGTTAATTCTGACGGGAGTTTGAATTATTTGCCATTATAATAAAATTGTATAAAACGTTGCATTTTATCTTTATGCTTGAAATATTTGAACTCCTATATTTTATGTCAACGTTTTAACTTGATAAATGAAGAAGAAGTGAAATATTGTTTAACTTTAATCCAAAACTGAGATATATTTAAAAATTATATGTATAAACAAGTACTACGAATAAGGTGGAGTAAATATTAATAAAAAACATCAGTCTCTCCAGAAAATATATTTATGTAGTGAACCGGCTTTTAACATTTAAAGGTCATCTTCAGGCCGGCGGGAAGAGAATTTAAGAGCCTGTGAGTCCTTGTTAGTTATGACTGCGACTCAGTTATAACAACCTACTCTTATACTTAGATTCTTTAATTCTCTTCTAGTCGTCTTGAAGATGATCTTTGTTGATTGAAAGCCGGTTCGCCATTTTAATATATTGTCTGGAGGGACTGATACTTTTTATTATTATTATATGTAAATGAGTGTTTAATTTATGATATAGTGCAACGATGAGGTATAGCTATATCGTTGGGTTTGTTAGTTTTCGACGCTCAGCGTCATATTTAAGTAAAAAAATGGTTGGACTTTTTAAGACGAAAAATTACCTGTTCTAAACTTGACAAAATGGGGTGGTCATACTTTGGTGTAAAATAAATATACACAAGTTAAAACGAATATTTTTTTAGTAACATTAAATTTTTTGCCGAGTAAAAGGTTTGTATATAGGTTTATAGGTGGTCATATATGTCGATATGACCACTCTAAATTGACCAATATTGTTTAACATTAAAATTTGTTCAAGCGGTGTTGTTTTTATTTATCTAGATTAAGAATCAAGTAAAGACAGTTGAGGACATCAATATACCCCAAATAACCGAGTACAATAACCAGAAAACACAAAAACACATCGAAAATGTAAAACACAATAATTTAATTGTATGAGTTAGAAATATAAGGTCTGTCCCATAAATACGTATAAAAAAATCATAAACATTTTATGTTACAATTAATCATCAAATAACATTTTGTCCCCCCCGAAGTACTCCCCCTCTGATAAAACGCACTTGGTCCAACGCCGTTTCCATGGTTGAAAACATCCTTCAAAGTCCACGACGAAGTGACGTGTGCGATGGAGCGTTGTGAAGAAGGATCCAAAGTTTTTCGCGAGCCAATTCCGGGCGGACTCAAGCAACCCGTGCTTGTAGGTAACTTTTATTTTACAGAAATTTAGTTCATACGCCATTCTAACTGTCGATCGACAATTTTTGAAGACAATTGATCGAACATGATCCACATTTTTGTCAGAAGACGAAGTGGTGGGACGTCCGGGGTGAGGGTCATCCTTGAAGTCTTCTCGTCCTTCTCATAACCACTTGTGGACCTTTGGTTCCTTCAAGGCATCTTCTCCGTCCACTATCACATGAATTTCTCGACCGTTCTTGCCGAGTTTAGCAAGAAATTTGATATTGATACGCTGCTAATCAATACGAGAGATTTCCATGCCGACGAGTTATTAAAAAAGGGATCGGACCAACTGACTGTAGATACTGACTGATGACTCATGAGGCGCTGTCCATCTAGCTTAGGCTTGCTTGGGTTGTTAGTGGTGGGGGAAGCTCACTGTCTCGTCTCTCCAATTCCTGCTTAGATCTGAACAATTATTTTATACGTATTTATGGGACAGACCTCGTAGTATTGTATAAATAAATAATATGTAGAAAAGATAGGTCCAGTGTAGCCAAGTGTACAAAAAGTCTGAGTCTTGATCAGAAGTTCCGGGTGCGAGTGTCGGAGAGGACGACTTTTTTATAGGATATTTATGTTCAGTATTCATAACCTTATTCTATACTAATAGTCATTAAACTCAACATAAAAGTAACATTAAATTCTACTTTGTACTAAACTAATATTAAATCAAAATTTTACATTTCTAAATCAAACTTGTTTATCTGTCGTAAACTAATATCCAGGTTTGAATACACAATAATTTATTTAAATTTTAGGTCGGTTTAGTAAAATGATATTACGAGCACGTTAAGTAATCAAATAATTCTGGCGCGGAGGTCAAGAATGGCGTATTTCTTTTGAAATGAATGCTTCTATGGTTTATAACCATGAGCATATATAATATATATATATATATATATTATATATATATATATATATATATATATATATATATATATATGTATGTATATTATATATATATATATATATATATATATATATATATGTATATGTATATATAATATATATATATATATATATATTATATAATATATATATATATATATAAATATATATAAAATATACTTCATGACTGTGAATGACTTTTTACTCAGCTCCTTAAAGTCGGTAAAAAAGCATTCCTTTCACACCCTAAAAATGTTGTTTCAAGAAGTCAAATAAAAAATTCCAGCGCGGTAGTCCGGTATGTCGGTCGAATTTCCTTTGGATGCGTGTTACCGTGCTAAACAACCCATTTCATGCTTATGCAAGAACCATGCCCATTGCGTGGTACCGGTTCATGCTTTAGAACCTAAGCAGTTACTCAATAGTCAAGCACTGCTCGTAACTCATTTTGTCTGTATTTTCCAAAGGAAATGCGCATAATCATCCAGTTGTTGTACAAAACTATGCCTCTAAAATTAGAAGTACGCACTATTATTTGCACTAGTTTAAAGCTTAGTTACTTATCTTTAAGCTTAGTCTGTTATCTTTAAAGGTTTTAGCGCATTTCCTTTTGCTGACTCAGCAAAACCGGGTTAATGACGTCACAAAATCCTGGTTTTCAATAGGGTTCGTGTCCTCCCAAAGGTTGTTTTTTGTACTAAGTTTGGTTAAAAAATATTAATCCGTTCGAAAGATCGAGTGTTTACAAGAAAGTGTCTAGAAATACATATATATATATATATTATATATATATATATATTATAATATATATATATATATATATAATATATATATATATATATAAGTCTCGCGAAACGTATTTTTCGTCATTAGGGACCTCTGAAACGGATTTGTGTCGTGGTCCAAGGTTCGAATTCCGCCATGACGCCTATCCCATTAGGCGAATTTCCTAAGGAAATTCGCTAAAAGTTGAATCTAAATTTCAAGTCATTATTTTTTGTTGTATTCTAAAGGAGATTATTAATGAATTAAATAAATATAAATAAATAAACCATTTATTTGCATATTTAAAATACAATACAATACAATTTTATAAAGACAAAAGCGTTTGAATTTACATGCAAAATCGGCCATCAGCGTGGTATGCTCTCTAAGAGAGCTTGGATGGTACATCTTAATATTATTATTTTTTTAATTTAAGTTACTAAACACTTATTACTATTAAAATTATTAAATGTAGTTATTACAAATATAAGTACTGACTTATATAACTTAATAAAATATCAAAAAAAACTAAAACAACGATTTAACTTAAACTTTAATTAATAATAATCTTTTATGTGCTTATTACATATAAGATGCTTAAAACAATATACAACAGAAAACATAAAACACACTATAATTGATTAATGAAAGCACAATGTTTCCTAACATTATGATAAATACTTAATTTAATAAATTTTTATGATTTTCTATTTTTAATTAATAAATACTTATGATAAAATTATAAGAAACCTTAAATAATATTAAAGTTTCTACAACATATAAATTATAAAATACATGCTTATATAACCATTAAAAAACCTACAAATACATACATACACACAAACATACATAAAAGATATTTACATTTATACTTTTTTTTTTTCTTTATTATTTACAATTATTTAAAGCCAAACATTTTTGTGAACCTGTCCCATTCTTGCCCATTCCTTTCTGTCTCTTGCTATTCTCTGCCATGTTTCTTGTCCACAGATTCTTTTCATTTCATCATCCCACCCTGCTCTTGGCCTTCCTCTACTCCTCTTTCTATCCCTAGGATACCACTGTATCAATTTCTTACTCCACCTTCCATCCTCTGTCCTTACAATATGTCCAGTCCAGCCCCATTTCCTATCACTTATAATTCCTGCTATATCCTCTAAACCAGTCTGCTTTCTCACCCAATCATTCGTCTTTCTTTCCCTTCTACTTATTCGCAACATACACCTTTCCATGCTTCTTTGTGCTACTCGCAACCTGTGTATCCTATTCTGATTCATAACCCAAGTTTCTGCTCCATAAATCATGACTGGTACAACACACATGTTAAACAGTTTCCTTTTGTGAGCCATCTCTACATCGGATCTGAAAAGATATTTATACTTGTTGAAGCTGGTCCATCCTAGTGCTATCCTTCTCCTGATTTCTTTATCTTCTCCATCTCCTCTACTTGATATCAACTGACCCAGGTATACGTACTGATCTACTTGCTCCAGTTCATCTTCTCCTACTGATAGCTTCATCTTGCCTTCTATATTAAACGACATGAACTTAGATTTAGCAGCATTTATCTTTAGTCCTAGTTGACTCAACTGGTTCCTTAATTCTTCCAGCATTATTTTCGCCTCTTCTTTACTTTTGCAAATCAGGACATAATCGTCTACAAATCCAATTCTATTCAGCCACTCTCCATTTATATTGATGCCGAATCCATTCCAATTCAACTCGTTTGAATTACGTTCTAATGAACCAATGAAGGTCTTACATGAACTAACATCCCCCTGCCTTGTTCCTCTACAGACACGAATGGTCTTCTTTCTTTTCCCTAGCTTTATTTCTAAACTGGTATCATTAAATATGTAATTAAAGATATCAATAAATTCCTCTTCAACCTGATCTTCAATTAAAGATTCAACTATCTTACTTCTGAGTATGCGATCATAAGCTTTTTCGAAGTCTATAAATATAATAACTAAACCAAAGTTGTAATTAATGAATTATTCACTTTAAAAAAAAAAAAAAAAAAAACATTTTTCTTCCTCGCTCTGCTTTTAAAAGAATCTAAATTTCGAAAACAGTAACGATATGAGCTGAGATTTAACAGCGTCAGGGTTTTCGACAATAGTAACAGTTCTACCCTTGTGTTAAAATCTAGAACACCGGGTCATGACAACACGAAAGCAAAAAAAAAAGATTTTTCCGAGTCTAAAAAGCAACTTTCAACACCACTACTAAACTAAAAGGTTGTTTCGTATTAGTAAATTATAAATTAAAACCTTAAAAGAAGCGCCACGAAAAATTGAATCAAAGCAACTTATCAGCAATTATTTTTTTACTTTTATTTATCCATTTAATCATAAAAAACAGTTGATGAAATTAAATTATAGGGTTAGAGTTGGGTATTAAACCAAACATTCTGACGTCAAAGTTTGCCAAAGTATCGCAAAAACTATCCTTTCCGAGAAACCTTATGTGGTGCTTTACTTAGACACGACTTGCAATATATCAGGGCATAAAGAAAAGCTTGGCTTTCTGAAGTGTCTCTATACCTTGAACCTTCCATTTACCTTAACTTCTTGGGTGATTTTTTTCCCAACTTGGCTATCAAATAAATGGGATAAGTCAAATAGAATAACTAGGAAAAAGAAGGTAATAGCGTTATAAATTTGAAAATTTGTTACATATAAATATTGACATGTTACATTCGATTTACGTTTCAATAATTGTTAAATACTTATTTAATAAATGTTTAACTAGAATCATAAATATATAGTGCTTGTAATACCTGCCAGATACAATAGCAACATGTATCGATTTATATTTGTCATATAGCATCATGTATCGATTTATATTTGTCATATAGCATCATGTATCGATTTATATTCGTCCCATTCTATGCCAAAACATCAACAATGTGGCGGCCATAGAGAGTTCCGAGGGCCGAAGAGCGACCCAAAGGACTGACGCCGCGTGGCGGCTTCGGGCTAAAAGCCCGTATTTTAATTTTCGTTTCTATTGAAAAATATTTTTACTTTTCCTGCTTTATACCGTAGGTATATAGGAAAACTATTGTATTTGCAAATTAATCTTGAACCAAGATGTCATTTGTTATAGTAATTATAATGAGTGGAGAGACGAAAAAACTTGTTTAGTTTTATTTCTTCTTATCATATAAGATGTCACCTGAATTATCCGTTTCTGGTGTTTTAATAAGACCTCCTAAGTTGATTTTTTTTAAATGTCTGTATGAAAGTGTGATTGTGTGTGTGTGTGTGTGTGTCTGTCTGTGTGTGTGTGTGTGTATATATATATATATATATAATATATATATATATATATATATATATATATATATATATATTTTGTGTGTGTGTGTGTGTGTGTATCTGTTACAAATCAATTTAGGTGTAGGTGTGCTATCCGGAACATATTTTGTATGAAGCCATTAACCCCCCACAATAATGACTAAGCAACGCGGACAAATTTTGTGATTGGATTATAATTTAGCACGCATGTAGCCATGTATGCCAAGTTTCTCATTAGCAGCATTTCTTAAATTTGTATCAAATGACTTGTGTATGTTTTTAAAAAAGAAGAGTTGAAATTCAGTACAAGTGTATACATATAGCTTAACGTAAATAAATAAATATTTTCTCGTAATAGGTGAGTACGTTAAGTTTCGTTTCGATCTAAAATGAAGTATATCCACGATTCTTGTTGGGTCATAAATGTTAAACAGCATACGGCAGGCACTGACCGTGGTCAGTGCCTGGATTGGTGACTGCTGGGAATGAAATGGATATTTTTATTATCCAAGGAAGAGCGACTTTTTTATTTATTTATTTTATTTATCCATAGAATAATTGCATACAATTTGATTTTGCTTGTACTTAATTTGACTCTAATCAGATAAAATTGTAGAAATTACGATTCGATAGAGACAATGTTGAGCATTAAAAAATATGTAAAAGCCTTCAAAATGTTAGCGATACTCGACATTCTGATCTCAGACGAAGAAATAGTTTTTAAAAAATGTTTACATTTTCCTTCGATTTTTCTTTTTTTGGGAGTTTTCGTCGAAGTTGGCCTCTAATGTTCTCTTCTTACCTTGACTGTTGAATTTTTCTTTGTCTTATCTTAATAAGCCTAAAGCACTTTTAAAAAGTAAATACTTTTTAAATTACTGCGATAAGAATTACCATAAAAATGATAATGCCTAATTACAAAGACCTTACGGAGATAAAGTTAATTTAAGTAAATATTTCAAACACTGCGTAAAGGTTATCCAATAAAACAATTGCATTTAAAAACATATTTAACTTTTTCTTTAACATTTTTAGTGTAATTGATACATTTTTATTTCATAAATGAGCTAATGGATTTTGAATTAGAATCTATTCACTATAAATTAAATAAACTAAGAATATTATTTAGTCTTTTGTTAAGTAGATATCTAGTGTAACATTAGAGCTGTCTATCAGGACATATTTTCTTATAGTGAACATGTAATCATTGAAAGGTATAATTTTTATAACGATTTTTATTACATTTACTTAACCACGGTGATTCCTCCTATCAAGACTGCTAAGACACTTTAACCAGCATGAGCACTATGTCATATACATTTATTGTAGACAATAATCAATTAAGTTAAAAAAAGATTTTTATTAAACGTAGAGTACCTATAAAAATTAAGTGATTTTAGGCTTATCTGAAGTTTGGACCTTGGTTTTGTAGCCTTAATGTTTGATAACCTAGCATTACCAAACATTACATTCTTTCACGGCCAATCTTAAGGTTCTTAGTGCAATTCGCTCCATTTCTAAGGTTAAATGTTGTAATTAAAGAGTAACATATTAATGTTTTATCGATTTTATTCTTTACTCCCAACTTTAATTGTCTCGGGTATTGAAGTGTATATAATCGTTGTAGTCTATTCTAAAAATAATTAAGAGGAACAGGAAGATGATTTCACAAGGATTGAGTTTCAAACCCGCTGAAGATTATGCTCCGAGATTCTGACGATCATGAATTCTGAAACCTTATTTTCCAGCTGTGAATCCTAGCCAGGAATCTAGATTGGACTGAACCGTATTCCTAGTTTGTTGTAGCTGAGCTGAATCGGATGTGGTAGGCGGAAGCATGTCATAGCAGTGAGATGTTCCTGAAAAAATATATTAGGTCTTATTTTAAATCCTTGGCAGTAACATTTTTGGGTAAACAAATTTAGTTTACTTAACTATATGATTTAGCCTCATACCGTCGATAATCCATAAAATTAAGGAAAATAAAGTGTTTTTGATAGATTTCTGAACATCGTTATTCCATGAAATATACCTGAGGAAAGTTTATTGGTTATATAAGTGCTGATTGTTATAATAAAAATGTCGCTTTAAATCGGTAAAAAAGGAAAGGTTAAATACCTATACTAGTTTTGAAGACAAAATTAAATATGGTGATTTATTTAGGAACTGTCTGTCGTGCAGAATATGATCTATCAGACTTACCGTTTATGAATAGCAATGGACTTGAAGCAGTTGGATTGGTGATCATTCCCAGCGGATACCATGGATCAACAGATCCTTGAACGAAAACGACTCTCTGGACTGATATATTCTTGCCTTGATAGTAAGAATTAGTATAATCTACATTCTTTTGAATGTTTGTCGCGTTGTAACTGAAATAAAAAAGTTTATGAAGTTGTATAAAATTTAAATTGTTCTTGTACTAAAGTTCTATTTATTAATATGGTGTGCATGATTGGTCTCCATATTAGTTGATGAGTGTCCGCAATGAGACCCTGTAATATTGTTCCTATAAAACTATATTTCCCCTGAAACCTGATAATAACGGTGTAGGTTGTATTCATGGAACATCCACAGATTTGGGTAAAATAGTTTTATAGAAACAATATTACAGGGTCTTATTTGTGCCCACTCATCCCCACTACACTATTTTTTAATTTATGCGTCCTTAAATACTATTTAGGTAGATCATTATATATTTTAGTGGAGGCGTAATAAAAAATATAATTCCACATCTTTAACTATAACACTTGATATACTTTACCTGTATCTAAATGTTTTAATCATGGGGATACACTTATTTTTAACACATTTAAATAATTTCTTAACATTTGTTTGTGATTCCTCGCTTCTCTGATAATATCCTGTGCATTGTTAAGCTCATATGAAGGAAACAAGTGTAAAAGGTTCCTTTGCTTTGAGAGCTGGATGCACCCTATCCCTTTCCTTTTAGTTTGAAATTAAAATACAGAATGCAGAACTAGTTTACCTATTGGTTTTTCCATAGCACTATGCAATTACTTACACTGATCCAAAAACATCTTGACACATTTGCCAATAGTATGTAACTGGTACTGAATTACTGAATGTTGAGTTGGTTTGTTCAGATGTCTGGAAAAATCCTAACTCATTGCAGAGTAAGAAATACCATTGTCTAGCGCCTGGAAAATTGAATGAATGTTCAACAAATTTTATTATTGTGAAAAAGGTGGAAAGCTTGGTGTGTCTAAATTAAACCTTATAAGTTAGCTACAGTCGATTTATGGCACCTTTTACTGCCTATTTCAGTAGGATTTCTGGTTGTTATCATAACTACTTGAGTAATTGTACAAGAGTCCAAAAGGATTTTGGAATATCATGGAGATTAAAAAATAATCTAAGAGTACTTAGATTAAGAGTAGTCTAAGTAGTGTAAAAAAAGTAAGTAGAATGTAGTAAAAAAGTGTCTAAGAGTATGCGGTAGATTATGATGATCTATCATTTGCCATTATCAATTACCATACTAACTCGTTAAGTAATTGGATCGTGAGATTGTTAGAATCTTGGAAAAAATATATTTTGTGATTTAGATTATCTTTCTTTTAACAACATTTCCATTTTCAAGTGTTTTCAAAAACACAGTTTTATTTGCGTGCTACTAAGTAAATTGATTTTCGTCCTATCTGCAATCGCAATGAAACTAACCGTCCTGAGATTCTTATAAGTTCCACTGGTCCTAGATTTGAGGCGAATACTGGAAGAGTTTTTTTAGGTATACTTACCAAGACATGATTGCTTGGTATAAAGCATTTTCCCTTCACCTTTACAAATATATTACCTAATGGATTTGATATGATTTTTTTGATGCTACTAACTCTTTGAATTTCCTTCTTACTCTAGATAACATACTCATGAAAATTCCTTTTTAGCACAAATAATGTAATCGGTAAATTTTATTACTTTGTGAGACTGCAGATGACTGCCAGGATGTTTGTTGATAGTATTGGACAAATCCAGCGTAACTTCCATAGACGCAGTTTCCTTGGTTTGTAGCGTTGTAGTACTTGGATAGTCTAATGAAAAATAACAGTTTAAACTAAATTAAAGTAATTCAAGGGATCGATCAGTCTTAAAATGGCTAGTGGTATACTCGTAACTGAAATATCTGCTATCTTAAATATGTTGTTCCTCAATAAGAAAATTTGGTTGGTCCTTGTCATAGTTTAATAAAAGTGAACTTATGCAAGGGCATTATATGATTTGTTTTTCAAGAGTTTTTTCTTATAACCACTAAACTCTTCACTCCTTTTATAATTATTATTTACATTTAAATTGGTGAATTATACGATCTGCTGCGATCAGATCATATTAGTAACATCGCTTTAACACATCGATTAAGCAGATCGCTTTAAATGTTTCTAATTCTCCTCTATGTATTCTTAAGATATCTTTGATGCAATTTAATTAATGTGTATGAATTGAAAAATTAATACAAACAGACAATTTTCTAGGGCCCAGAAAAATATGGCCTTTACCATTTGTAAGCTTAAAATATAGTTTTCAGCGTCCTAGTTCCGATCTTTCAGATCATCGTTATAAAGGTCTAAATTCGTGGTTTTGTGTGAATATTAATCTGATTTAGTAACGTCAAGTGACGACAACCCATATTACCCAACAAATAACTACGTTGGGTATGAACAACCTGGAGTTTACTTCTTTGGAACAAGTGTTTAAAGAAATAATATAATTTAGACTAAGCCTGTAAAACCGTAGTCAAAACCATTAAACTCTGTTGTTCTCTCAAATATATCAAATAGAACTAATATTTGCTTAAAACCAGGTTTTTTTTTATATTGATTAATTATTTCAGGATATAGTGATACCTTAACTGTCATATCCTAAACCAGAAATGAAGTGACACTTCCTTATGTCCCTCCTTTATATAGTGTTGTAACTAATACTACAGTACCTGTCCACAGGATCTGCGTTACTCTGGTTGTTCATGTACTGACAAACTTGGTTGATACCTCCAGGTATCTGATTATTATACTGGACCATCTTGGCGATTGGATTCTTTAATCCTTCTACAAAGACAACTCTATCCAGTGGATTACTTGCATTGAATGAGCCTTGGCATATCCTGAAAATAAGTCATGCTTAGTACTTTTTCAGTTATACGGTGAGTTTCAGCAAAGTTACGATTGTTTTTGTGGTGGTGGATAGAATTGATGATGTGCTGTAACGTTTTTTAAATCGATTTTATATGAGTTGACACAAAAAATAATTGATTTGAGTCGAAAGTCGATTGCAGTAGATTCGAGTTCGATTCAAATGAACTTGATTCTATTTAAGTTGGCACAAGCTGACGAGTTGATTCAAATCGTCACTAATCGATTCAAGTCGGCTTGACTCGTGTTGTTATGTCTTAAATCGACTTAAACACACATTATTTATTAGAATCGACTTGGGTTTATTTGATACAGACTCAAATCAATGTGAATCAACTTTGGTCATCTTGAATCGACTCGAGTCGATTTTAATTGACTTTGGTGGTCTTAAATCGACTCGAGTCAATTATTCGAGTCACGACTTAAATCAACTTGATTAACGCGATTTGAATTGACTTGACTTAAACCGACCAAACCGAAAGTCAGTGAAAACCCTAACCAGAAAAAACCTAAGGTAAACTAAAGGGCTGTAAACTGGAAGGGAATATCTCCTTTTTGGGAGATTCTTTTTTTATCCCAAGGGGCCGAGGACACATTTGTCTAAATTGACCTTAAAATAAATTAGCACTCATATTTTAGAAGCCTAATGCGGTATGGCCTATATTTTAATTGCGTTTGAAAGTCCATTATGTAAATTTTTAATTGAGTGTAATTTTTAACACCTTGTTCTAATATAAATATATCAATCTTTGGAATAAAGTTGGTAACTATGGTTATAAACTTTTTAAGTCATTCCTTCACTTATTCTTATGTCATAAAAATTATGACTAAGACCTCTAAAACTAAGTAACGTAATTCTTACGGGAATTTGGAAGCTAATGTTTGAAGTCCAGTTGACGATTGCATCAGTTTTAGAACTCCAGCGAATGCGTCTCTTACTCCAGACGAGCAACCAGGACTGAAGTAGTCTAAGGAATTTCCAATAACATTGTTGTAATCTGGAATATAAAAAATCACATTTTGATCAATTATTATCATCCTGCAGTGCATTAGTAGGTGACGCGTGAGGGAAGTAAAAGATTTAACCTGCTCACAGGAGTAAAAAGTAAAATAGAGCATTACTGTACTAATTTAGGCAGGAAAGAGCCGTTTTGCTGATATGTTACTTCACAGTCAGGAATAGAATCTGAGTATTTTCCCTGCCTAGGGATTAAAAGTTACGCTTAAATACATGGATATTTCTCAAACCTCCCTAGGCAGGTGAAGGTACAAAACTGCCTGTTATGGTTAATTAGAAAATGCGAGCTTATATTCTATATCACTAATTAGATATATTATTATATAAAATGTACGGTCTCATTTTTTTAATAATTGCTATAAAGTCAATCAATTACTAATGACATCTTTGATTTGTTAATTTTAAAGAATATAATAATTTCTAATTGTAGGTCTTTAAATATTGAAATATAAAACATCTGATTAAATTAAACGTGTTAGGCTTTTCGTTCTGGACAAGGTCTTGTCTTTTCATACTTACTCATTCTAAATGTATGGACAAAAATTATAAAAAATTATCTCCTGACGGTATTTAATATAAAGTTTATTGACTACTTTAATAGATTACTAGATTTTTACTAGCTTAAAGAAGCAATTTTCTCCCGTGGGAGTAAAAAGTGATTCTTTATGATTGGGATTAGAGCCTGAAAATTTTGAAGTCTTCAGGAGGGCGGCAACCCCAAAAATGTTTTGGTGACACGACCAAAAGAATTTCATTTGTTCAAAATTCGTTTTAGGCAAAAAAAAAATTTGTTTAGAGCAATAAGAATTGTTTTAAAATTTATGTGAGGGTTCCGAGCTAAAAAAATTAAAATAAAGCTTTTTGATACGTACCAACATTGTTAGAAGTAGCCTGCAAAGGTCCACTTGATGACACACTGCCGTAAACTTGGGTTCCAAACTTAAGTCTCGCCCAAGCCACTAAATTTCCTGGATAGCTTCCTCCAAAAAGTATCCATTTGTTAGCGGTAAGACCATAATAACTTGAAAAAGCTTTGATAAAGGTCGCAACATCGGCAATAGCTTGCTGACTTCTTAAGTAAACCAAATTTGGAGTTGATGCATCACTAAAAAATATTTATTTAGCATTAGCATTTATTCTTAAATTTTAATTTTTAATGGTATTATATCTGAGTATATTACTCTTCTGATATATGTAATCATTCAAATATATAGCCCAAAAAACAACAATATTAACTTGGGGAACAATTTATCCCTGTGCATAACTAAAATACCAGACTTTTATGTGTTTAAGATTAAGTTTATTGTAGCATAATACATTATTCATAAAATTCGCTTTTACCTTGTGGGCAAACTTTGGCCGAAATATCTGTGTTCAAGTTGAATCATGTAAGCACCATATCTTTGAGCCCAATTATACCATGCACCACCCTGAAGCCAAGCCGGATCTGCAGGACTTTCACCACCAACCATTAGGAATATTGGTGAACTGCCTCCTTTGTAAAACTCACCGTTTACTTGGTACATCTAAAATTTATGAATCAAGATTTATGATAATTTATAACACCATTTTAAATTCTATTTTTTTTTTATTCAAAGAATGAGCGCTAAAGGAGTTAATAATGATCAGAATAATAAAATAAATATCTCCACTGATATAATTATTTATTTAAAATATAGCATAACCGGTTTTCAACCAACTAAAGGTCATCGTCAGTACCGGTAAGATGTTAGGAAGCTAGGTTTTGAGTCTTTTCTTAATTTTGACCGACATAAGACATTAATATTTTATTTTTCTAATTAAAAATAACTTTCCTCCAAATGTACTCAAGCCCTACGGAAATAGACCCTACGAAATCGCAAGATATTTTTTCCGAGGTGATCTAAAAATTTTTACTTTTACATAATTTTCTATTGGCGGATTACACCATTTGATGTCATTAACTTCCTAAAACCATTTAATTTTTAGTCCTCATAAAAGTTTAAAATTGTGTACGTTCGAAGTTAAATATGATAATTAAACTGTAAAGTTTCATTTTGATTTTAACCAGATTGGCAGGACTTGTTGTATTGAGGATGTACAGTTTTGTCCGAATATTATCTTAGGCATTTTACGTAATTAATAATCTAGGTAATACATGTTTAATGTGTTAAAAGAACTAATTGGTTAAATACATTTTTAAACATTTCACATAATTTGAGAGGCTTTTTCATAAAAAATAGGTTCAACTATCAATCAACCATTTAACATTCCTCGTCAAACATACTTTAAAATGAGTTTAATAAATAAAGATAAGCATATTTACCTGACTCCATGTTGTGGTTAGATTAGAATTATGGTCTAAAAGTTGTGAAAAATAATAACTTGAAACAGTAGCGAATTTGACTTGTCTCGGTGGAATAACTCCTAATTTTGTTCCTATCCTAAGGGTGTCCGGTATGCCACTAATACTTTTTGCCTTATTCAAACTACTATAAAACTTATTAGCTTTGACTACGTCAGGAGGTTCGTGTGTAAAAGGAGCATCAGCTTCAAATGTTGTGCCAAACATTTTTGGCAATTCCCTTGCTCCTACATACGTAAGAGATACAAATACACCAAGTAAAATAAATTTCATTTTATGATCGCGATTGAAACTAACTGAACCTAACAGTAAAACTAACTGCCTAATGCCTACATTTATTGGGACTGACCTTTTAAAAACCAATAACCAGATTTAAATACTTTTTATTATCCACTTTAATTTAAAATAATTACTAGCTTATTAATACAACTACAATAAAGAGTTATCAACTAATTTTCAATACTAAATACTGCTAATTTGATAACGGACTTGCGCTATCAGGTAAAATATTATTTATAATTAAGAAATATTTAGACAGGGTAGTGTTTGTGGGGCTATATTTTTCACAGGGAGAATTAAGCAATATTTGAGGTTTTTTACTTCTTTGACTTCTTACAAATATGAAGCTTTGTACTAGTGGGAAATTCCCAAACCTAAACTCCGATACGCTTCTGAGAACGCGATATTGAATACTTTAGAATAGAAAAGCGGGAAACTCTACTCAATATAGAACCAACCTTTCTTGTATCCAATATAAACATGTTGACCGTAGGGTGGCCCATAAAAGTTTGAACTTAACCTTCTCGAGACTAATGATCTGTTAAAGGAGTTTCCAAAAACATGCTATGATAAAAACGGCCACGTTATGATTACCAGGGTAGAAGTAGTAGTAATAAGGGGGGAGTGGTAGTAACTACCAGGCAAGTAGGCCACGTTGTTGGGCCCTTTTTGCCTTAATGTGTTCTACTCCTTTTAATTTCAAGGGTAGGTATATTTCATAATCTAGACTAAATCTAGACTAGACAGAAGGGCCGTGAATTTCTATGGTTCCTCTCATGCTTTTTCAAGCAATCATACATATTTTCACTGACTCTTATAGTCTAGTGAAAACTAGGAACAACACGTGCCCTCGCTGTTAAACCAAACCTCCATACACTTTAAACTACTAGGCAGAAACACTATAGTATTATAATGAATCTACCATGAAGGGTCGTAAATTTTGCCTATACCCAGTTTCATTTAGGGTAAGGGATCTTTAACGAGTACCTGACAACGCACAGACTCGCGACCACCGGCTTTAAATCCCTTCTGAAGGACGTGGTACGCAGAATTTTTATCTCTCATAAAAATTCCAGAGGCCCGTGCTGGGATTTAACCCATGACTAAATAAACTCGGAAGTTTAAAGTCCATTCATTGTGTATTGACCGCGTACCTTAACCACTACACCACAGGTGACTCTCGATTACCAGGGTATATTATAACACCACAGCTGTAGGTCTAAAGCATTAGTAAAAAACATGGTTCAAATTTGAAATTAGGGCTGCGTTGACAGGGCCTTTTAAAATTTCCAAAAAGGGCTATTAATTACTATAGAAAAGTTACGGCTCTTCTAAAAATTTGACGCAAAAATGCCTACTCTTGGACTTATAAGGTAGAACACTATTTTCTATATTCCACCAGAAATTTTCTTTGAAAGAGAGTAAGCAAAGAGGGCCCAACAATGTGGCCCAAACGGAAAACCAAAGCCTCAAGGGGCCCTTATCATAATTTTTCAGGGCCCTAGAGCAGTACGAAAGGGCCCTAAAGATTGAACATAAAACATTTTAGTTAAAACTTTCGTTTAAATGAATAAACTTAAGTTTTACTTAATTTTATTTTAATCTTACTTATTTATTTTATTTAATTAAGTTTATTTTAATTTATTTAAATAAAATGATATCATTTGATTTAATTTTATTAAATATGAAATTAAAGTTAAATAAATTAAATTAGCTTGCTATAATCGTGAATACTACTCTTGTTAAAAGTAGACCCCTCTGAGAAGCATTATAGGAACTCCCCCCCCCCCTTATTTGGGCCCTTTTAGACCAAATCCTCCTTGGGCCTTTCTGGTTCAGTCCGCCACTAATCGTAGCGAATTTGATACGGTGAGGTACCCCGCACCCGATATTTTTATATTCGATACCAAATAATAATAGGCAATAAATAATAATTGATAACAATAAATCCCAAATTGAGGTAAAATTTATAAAAATTATACTGTTATAAAGGTCATTTATCGATGAAGAAGATTATAATATCATTTACGTATGAGATACATTTTCGCTTATCATGAAATGGGTTTATTAAAAAATTATTTCGTACGTATTAACACCTATTAGTGTCCAAATGTTATAATAAAGCTCACTTATCTTATAAATAATATATAAAGCACAGCTGAATTCATTATAGCTTTTATTTTTTGTTAAAATTATTAGTTAACATTGGCCGTGGATTGATAAAGTCCATATTATGTACTTAAACCTTAAAAATTGTTAGAACGTAATATGAACTGAACTTTTTCTAAACTAAACTGTATGCTTCACTATCACAAATATACTTCAGATGAAAAGACTAATTTTCTTTTGTTACTTTTTCTTACTTACTACCTTGGTTAATAGGAAACACATTTTCTAACTACTTTATCATAAGACAAGATCTAAAGTAATCTGAGATCTACGAGGTATTACATACCTAGGTATTACATACGAGGTATGTAATACCTCGTATGTAATACTACCATAAGAATGACCAGTCATGAAATTCAGAGTACGAGCAAATGAGTCCGCAGTCATAACACTTGAGAATTCGGATCGCAACTCTATTCTTTGGTCAATGGTCAAGCGCTCAAATGATACCGAATTAATAAGTACGACATAAGTCTCGTATCTCTGGCTTTGTTAAACTAAGCCCTTAATTTAAAATCAGGCCAGCCTTATTGGCCCCTTAACACTATTTTCCCCCCCTGTCAACAGATTGTAGCCGTGTGTCGTACTATAGTGTACACTTGAGAACCTTCACCAGCGACAGTAAAAACTCTTTTACTGTCACCGGCAGAAAAAAACCTTCGAAACTGTCGCAGACGGCAAAAAACTTATTATACCTTTTTTGAGTATGTGAAGTGCCTACTTTACAGTCGCCCAAAAAAAATAATATTCATATCTTTTAGTACTTCTAAGTTTTGCAAAAACATGAATTTTAATACAGTATAATTGCCTAAAAGAACCCTCATAATACAGTATGCTACATAAGGCAACTGTTCTGTTAATTGGCTATTGTTAGAACTGTAGGAACTATACTATTTAGAGACTATTTGTAGGAAATTTGTTCCTAATCGCTCTTCGCCTTAGGAACAAAACTTAAAAAAAATTAAGACACTCTTTTGTGGTCGAGCTAAATGTTTTTTACCCGTGGTTTATTCCCTGATGAAATACGAAGTTTGTGCATTAGTATCTCATACCTATTCCATTCCATCTCCTAGCCTCATTTATTATTATTCAGGGGCAAAATAAACTACGGTGTATTCAAAGATAAGAATTTTAAAATGTGAGTGTTTTTATCATAAAAGTAAGAGAAAATAAGGTCATTCTAGACAAACAAAAGATAAAAAGAAAAGAAAATTCTTTGCATAGAAACAGAAAGGATAAAAGTGAAAATTGAGATAGAAAGAAAAACATAAAGGTGAGATAAAGGCCAAACGTTATCTAAAAAACAGTTTTACAGTTCCACCCAAAAAAATTTCGTTGTTTCTTGATTTTTTTTCTTATCATTATTATTTATTTGTTTACTACAAAAACTCTAAATGATGTCAATATTTTTTTTCTTGTATCTATTTCTTGGAATAACGAAAGATACTTATAATATTTCCTTTAAGAAATTTTTCTTATGGCAATGAAATTTTTAGGACGGAAAGAAAATTGTAGTTTTATTGGGTAAGAGAAATATGATTTCGTGCTAAGAGTTGAAATAATTTTATTTACTTCTACCCGTGGATATCTTGGCGGATATTTTGGATGCATTTGGAAGGATTATTTTATAAAGATATTAATATTAATTTAGAAGGGATTTTTTAATAATCTAAAACATAATTCATCTAACTAACTCATTTGAGCTCAGAACTTTCTGCAGTTGTTTTACATATTAGCATTCTATATTGTTTTATTTTAAATTTGATTGAAATTCAAGAGTGAGTTAAGGTTATAATAAATCAATTGATTTCGGCTTCCCGTTCATTTTTTGTGTTTTGATTTGTATTTTTAACGATCTACTATACAAGTTATTGTTATTTTGCACTGATTGTTTGATTTTATTTATAAGCGAAGGTGTTCAGGTTACTTTTCTGTGCTTCAAAATTTAACCTATAGGGCCCTTCTAGTAATAATATCTCTATGTTGTCGGCAACCTTTCTTTGTGCTCCTGTGGGGCGATCTCACATTTTTTAAATAGTTTATAGGATAATCAGAATTATAGCCCTCCTACTCTGGACCGGTCTTGGCAGGCATCAGCATCATAGATTTCAAGGTAAAACTTAAAAAAAGTTTCATTAGTTACAGCAGCCCATGTGGTCTAGTACCAGTTCTAAAATTTACCGTTCCAGTACCAATCTAAAACACGTTTAGATCGGCACAAATTCGGTACATTGTTTGTATTTTTTGTTGTAAAATTTTGTATCATGTTCTATAACTGAAGTAATTACACAGATTTAGACGTAGTAAATCCCTTTGTAAATATGTCTGATTTCTACCATTATAATGAGATAGAATTTGTCGCTTCTAGTAGCAGCACATCTTTCGCTATTGCTAAACTCTCAGGCTATGGTGACCAAACAAAGAAAAATTATCGACTGAAAGTTCCTAATAGTATAAACATTAATACTTTAACCTATCATCGAAATTTGAATCTTAATTCCTAACAAAGTACTGGCATGAATCTCAAATTATTAATTTATTCTATTCAAATGAAGGAAATGTTAATTCTAAATCTTATAGGAAAATATATTTTATTATAAATTTTGTTTATTAATTTTAAATTAACTTATTAAGTTATTAATTTTTAGAGAGTTTACCGAAATATCGTCACAGCCGAATATATTCACATTGCTACATTGCTGGTGTATTTATATGAGTTTTCAATGATCCCAAGCAATTGAATGACTCCAAACGAAATCTTTAATTTCTGTAGTATCTTATATACATTAAACGCACTCTAATATACTTTTTTTAATTAGAAAAATATGATAAGTGTAAATAAGAAATTTAAAAAATCGAGTACGGGTCTCTCGAAAATTTTTCCTCATTACATTGGATTCGCTACGCTCATCCTCCCAGCTTCGGACTCGCTTCGCTCGTCCTCAGAAAAAAAAATCGTTACATTTATACTGCAATACGTCTTCGGAACCGCTTCGCTAGTCCTCAGGTGGTAATTACATTCGATTCATTCCCAATGGTCATTTATCCAGGCACTGAACACACTCGATGCTGCTTAAATTTTATGATCCACCAAAAATCATAGATAGACTTGTTTTATTATAACGAAACTCAGTACACTTATTTATTAAGTCAAGGGGTTCACTTGTCTCGAATTTCAACTGGATTGGAATATTTTCTGATTTTCACCATTTTGTAAAAAAACGTAAACAAATCATTCGATAAAAATTGAACTAATACTGATAATGAGATGAAACTTAAAGCATATGTTAGTCTTAAACATGGCTACTTACGTTTCAACTTTAATCCTTGTTTCGCGTTTAATTATTTATCGAAATTTTCGCTGAATCATTATTGCGGGTTAATGACGCCATAAAAACATTATTTTCCAAATAGCACAACTACAGCGGTTGACTGATTCTTGTACAAAATTTCAACTCTCTAGCATAAATACACTCGGCGCTATGATGATAACAGACACACACACACACATACACACACTCACTCACACATACATACATAAAGACAGACAACTTTGCAAAAACCACCCTGGAGGCCTTAAACGCATAATTCCGTTTTCATCCCGGTTCCGGATTTTTTTGCTAACACAATACTTTTTCTATATACCTACGGTATAAATGAGCAAAAAGTAAAAAATAAAGGTCTTATTAAAAAATGTTAATAACTACTATGACGTCACAGAACATTTTAAATTTTCGCCTCACTAGGAAGGAACATTTTTTGCACACCATTAATTTTCTTTAAATCCAATATTATATATTTAAAGGGAACTTAAATAAACGATTTTATTAGATTCTTAGATATTTTTATGTGTTATTTTATTTTATAGAGCACACAAAAAGATGACAATTTTCTTTGTTATTATTTTTATTTTTGGAAATAAATTGGACAAAAGAATTTTATTTTTATAGATTAAGTATCAAACATAGAAACATTGTTTCCACTGTCTTGGGAATTTTTCCGGCAGATATATTTATACTCTTGTTAGCTCCCTTGGGTGTCAAAGTATATTTTTTCTGCCGGTATAATCCCAAAACCTAGCACGTAGATCACACTGTTTCTTCTCTTATTTTAGATTAGGATAAATTGATACGCTTTAGGATAAGTTATTTCTCTTTATTTTGTCTTAAATTTCAACATATTTACACGTGATTTGACATCAAAATCCGTGACAAAAAAGGGCCATAGTTTGACTTAAATATAGGACAATCTAGATGAGAAGGTCGCTAGAGTTGAATATTAGGTGCAAGATTCGTGATATAACTTAATATGATTCTGCATTTCATCGATATTTTAGATTAGCTATACAATACAGCTTAGTTATAAGCTTTAATTTAGCCTTCCAAATTGGCTCCTTAACATTGTATATTAAGTTAGCTACCCTTATATTTATATGTATTCCTGTCATATTTAATCCATATTCAATTAAACAAAATATGTAACTTTCATTCCATGTTGGGGAAAAAGGTGCAACTTAGTCCTCTTCATCCAGTATATATATATATTATATATATATATATATATATAATATATATATATATATATATATATTATATATATATATATATATATATATAATATATATATATATAATATACTTATTATAAAGAATATATAGAAAACATTAAGAAAAACTTACAATGAAAACGTAACGTTTCGAACTGTTAAAGTTTCCCAGACGAGAGAGACTGAACGGTAAAGATGAGATAGGATCTACAGGAAATGGATTAGGAGGGGTATTAAGAGAGATGGGGTTGGACCAATGGGAAGGAGGTATACTATATAGCAACGGTACCGGACATGTACAGGAATAGACTTGCTCGAAAACACTCTATACGATCATACATTATAATTTCACACACGTACCGTCATAAAGACATATTCAAAAATCAATCATTCGTACACAATAAATAAGGGAAATATCAAAATAAAAGGACAGGAAAAATAAAATAAATAGAGAGGGAAATTAAAAATATATAATGAGAAGCTGAAAGAGGGAGTGAGGTGAAAAAGGAGAGAGTATACAAAAATAAAAATATATATAAAATAAAATAAAACAATATAATAAATGAATAAAAAATATATAAGAAGGAAATATAACTAAATGAAAATAAATGGTGAAACGTATGGAATAAGAAGAATAAAATAAAAAGGAGGCTATGTAAGTAAAAATAGGAAAATTTAAAATAAAATATAAATAAATAAGGAAATAATAATGATATTAAATAAAATATAAATAAATAAGGAAATAATAATGATATTAAACAAAATAAATAAATAATTAAATAATAAAAATAAATAAATAAATAAATTAAAAAATTATAAAATAAAATAAAATAAAATAAAATATAGACACTACTTTTGTTGATGCCAGGGGGAGTCGGGATTTGAGGCAAGCTGATGGGCAATTTCCCAATTACGGCGGATAGGAGTAGGAGTGTGCTTCAGGAAGTTTTTTTAGAACGCGAGCTTGGTTAGAGGTCATTAAAAGAGGATGTTTGATGGGAACGAGCATGTACTGAAACGGGTAGATCACTCCTCAAGTCCAAGCATGAGTTTCTATGATTGTTATGCGTAGGTTTAAAGGAGTTGAAGTCTCCCCCTACGTAGAAACAATCACATCGCCGACACTCAAGGCAATACCACGTTTTCTAGAAGTACAGTTAGAGGAAGAAGGGATTTGGTAGGAAACATTAGTGGAGGGACTGGTGAAGGTAGGAGAGGGGTTCATCAAGGGACAGGTTAAGCAGCGCCTTCTATTGCAGGGATGGGAACCTCGAGGATGAGGTTGTGCCGGCGGAGAAGGAGGTTTGGTATTAACTAGGAGGTTGCGAAGGTTAGGGGGTCTGTTAAAGTTTACTGAAGGAGGTTTGGGTAGGAGGTCGGCTGTGGTAGGGTTTGAGGATAGAGTGGGCGAAACCGTCTTTTAAGGAAGGTATTAAAAGATTCTAAGGCCAGGATAGTAGGTAGTGAAGAGGTAAAAAGCGGGAGGAGCAAGAGGGCGAGGAGGTCTAGGATGAAGAGATGCAGTGACTTGGGCTTAAATATGTGGGAGGGATAATCCTCGGGAAAGGAGAGAGTCTTTAAAGAGACATGTACCGATCAAGGAAGGCTTCATTGGAACAGTCCTGTTTCCTCTGAGACCAAGGGAAAATGGGATGGATTTTTTTCTGGGAATGGGGATGGCAACTGTTAAAATGTAGGTACTGTTGGAGGTATGTGGGTTTGATGTGAACTGCCGTCTCCAGTCTGTCACCCCCTGGATATAGACATCCACATCAAGGAACGTGACATGGTGTTAGTGGAGTATTCTGAGTGAAGCGGAGTGAGGAAAAGGAGTTTAGATCAGATATAAATTTTCTCAAGGGCAGGAAGGCCATGAGGCCATAGGAAAAATATGTCGTCGATAAAACGACGCATAGAAGAGGTTGAAGGGATTGGGATTGAAGGAAGAGGGTCTCAATTCTACCCATGAAGAGGTTAGCGTATGAAGGGCTGCCCTGGTCCCCATCGCTGTACCCTTTATTTGGAGATTGTTTATCTTCAAACCTGAAATTGTTCAGTTCAAGAACAAATTCGGTAAGTTAGAAGGAAGGAGGTGGAAGGAATATGGGGCTTAGGACGCTGATCTAAGTAGAATCTAATGGCTTCAAGACCTTCAGAATGGGGATGTTGTGTAAAGGGAAGTGACATCAACAGTAACGAGGTTATGTATTATTGGATAACGGAGTGGGGATATCACGGATAGATCAAGGAAATGGTTGGTATCTTTGATATGGGAGGGTAAGGATTGGGAAATAGGTTGAAGAAAGGAATCAACGAAAGCTGATATTCTTTCCGTGTGACAGCCATAGCCAGCAAGGATAGGTCTTCCAGGACAAGGAAGGGGGGGATCAACTTTTTTATGGATTTTTTGGAAGAAGGTAAAGATGGGGTGTACGTGGCTTTTCGGGGGTAAGGATATTGATTTCGGCATCAGAGAGACCTTCCAGAGGCCTTGGGTAGCTAGGTAAGTAGATATATTATATATATATATATATATATATAATATATATATATATATATATTATATATATATATATATATATATATATATACTTAGTATGTTTGTATGTATGTAGTTTTTTGTTCCGAAACGTTCCTATGGCGCACAATACCTTTCGAACGGTAACACTATTATACGTCTAATACTACCTAATACACGTATGCTACTATGTATGTAAACTTATGTAGGAAGTAAAATTTTATTACCAGCATTAGTTTCGATTTTATCGATTGACATGTATAACATTATGTAAACAAATCACGTTTTTGACTTATGTGTTTATAAATTCGCTTGTGTTGTGGGAGTATGCTAATATGACTAACTACTCCAGGACAACATTTATGTGGCCCCAAAGCGGTCCCCAGTGCCGAAGCTTAGGGTACGGCATTGAGGCCGAATATAACTCTTGTTTTTTAATCACGTAAATCAGGGTTACGCTATGTGTGGTCCCCAGATCTCTGGGGATCCGCGGAAAGATATTAAGGGGTCTGCAACCAAACGGACAACTTATTATAAAAAAATATGTAAACATTAAATAAATTTAATGCTAGTTTAATTGATAATTATAATAACAGTTGAAATAAGAGAATTTTCACGATTGTTTTATTGCATTATCTTTAAGTACGTCATATTAAAGAACACCCTGTAAAATATTAGGATGAAAAAACTTATACTTTTGACGCTATAGCAAAAAAAACGAAAAATATATCCAAAAATGTTCTTTTGGCAAGAAACCGGCCTCGACTGCTTGTGTGACGTCAGACGTAAGAATACCGCCGTGTAGTGCCATATTCACTAGAGCAACACTCATAAGAGTTTATTCTATACTGTCAACAAGATGATACTGACATCTGTAGTCATCACGTTCCTTAGACATTGTATTACCTGGAACATGGAATTGTTTTGTTTCAGTCTTCTTAACATTCTATTGAGATATAAGCAAGTGTTGACCTTACGATATTCTATCTAAAACTCCATCTGTACGTTAAACGACCAACCTTTAGAACGTTCCGTTTTCACCCCACTCTCTCACCCATTCCTCTTCTTTTATGCTTATTTCGACTATTTAAAATTAAATTAAATATTTTTTTTACAGCTTAATATACATTTTTTTAAACACATTTAATCATAATTTTTGAGATAAACAGAGACTATAATAATTGATTTGTCATAAAAGTATAAAATTATAAGTTTAAAAATTAACTCCCGTGTTATTGCAATATTTTCAGTTTCACACCGAAAATATTGTTTTATTACCTTGTTATATTTTTAAAGTAAATCTTAGTTGTCCTTTATTTATATATAAATAAGGTGCAACCCTAAATTATAAAGAAAGACACCCTTAAAAAAGAAGATGAAGATAACAGATTATAATAGAGCCCTTTACCGCCACCCTCAAGACTTCAACAACATTTTTTATTGTAAAAAATATTTTTAGAGCTAAGGGCTTATCTTTAAAATTAAAAGAATGTCACGGTACCTCATAAATTCCAATACCAACACAGTTTACTTTAAAGATTTTTTTTTTTTACTTTTTTCCGCCTATTACTGTTGCTATGTAAAAGAAGTGTTGTCCTTCTCAAAATCTAAAAACCGAGATTTTAACAGAATTATCCGGGTTTTATTACATTTTTTGATAAATCGATGAAGCATTTTTTACGTGGCTTAGTAGGGTCTAAAGGTTGGGATTCATACTAAGTTTCAATTTTCTAGCTTCAACACATTGGGAGCAATCAACACCTGTGCAGATAGGCCCGAGTAAAATAAATAAATGCCCGTTTAGGGCCTTTCGGCCCATCAGGGTAATTCACCATGCGGGAACCACCTCAGGTGGGTTCATCTACTACACACTCTAAGAATAATTAAAGTTGGCGAAATCATTTTAATACAATACTATTCATAAAATCTTTAGAGCATAGCCCGGGCTGCGAACCCCGGAACTCCGGGAACCGAAATCGAACGCCTTTACGATCACCGGCCACGGGAGGCAGACAATAGGCCTAAGTAACAATAATAAATGTAAACTTCAAAAAAATCGGGCATGGGGTACTCGGACCTAATCCTTGCTACATCGGATTCGCTAAGCTCATCCTCTCAACTTCGGACTCCCTTCGCTCGTTTTCAGATAGTAAATACATAAGTGTTATTACTAGCGTCACCCATCCTGGCACTAAACACGCTCAATGTTGCCAAACTTTTATGATTCAATAAAAACCGTAGATATACTTGTAGTATTGAAACCAAACTTAATGTATCTATTTATTAAGTCAAGGAATACAATTGTACTAAATTTCAAATCATTTGGATTATTTTCCGATTTTTTAAAAAAAATATATAAGTCATTTGATAAAAATTGAACTTATGCTGATAATAAGATGAAATTGTATACATATGTTGGACTTAAATATGACTACAAGTGTTTTAATATAACCAATTAAAACAAATTTTCTCGTTTTATTTTCAAAATTATTGCCGAGTTATTATTGTGGGTTAACGACGTCATAAACAAATTATTTTTCGGATAGCACAACTACACTAAAAG
The DNA here is from genome assembly GCA_018340805.1 of Microvelia longipes. Lineage (NCBI taxonomy): Eukaryota > Metazoa > Arthropoda > Insecta > Hemiptera > Veliidae > Microvelia > Microvelia longipes. Next base: position 22,884,240 of record JACMZG010001913.1, read on the forward strand.
AATAATTTTTGTACTAAGCTTCAATTTTATAGCATAAATACGCAGGGAGCTACGATGATAATATACTTACACAAACACACCCACATCACACACATACAGACAGAATTCTCTGTTAAAACCACATGGGTGGTCTTATTAACACCTGATACGGATAATTCAGGTGAAATCCTAGTTTGAATTTTTTTCGCAAACAAAACTTTTCTATATCTACGGTACAAGAGAGGAAAAATAAAAATGTAAATAAGTAAATAAATTATAAATTTATAACGATACTAACTTGTAAATAATTATAAATTTATAAACGATACTAAACTTAAATAAATAATAAGTAATAATTATAAATTTATAACCGATACTAAACTTAAATAAATAAGTAATTATAATTTATAACGATACTAAACTTAAATAAATAATAAGTAAATAATTATAAATTTATAACGATACTAAACTTAAATAAATAATAAGTAAATAATTATAATTTTAACTACACTAAACGTAAATAAATAATAAGTTAAAAGAGTATCTAACTGATTTAAATCGTATATTTGATTTTTAATTTCCTAAAGTTAATTAAATAGAGCATAAAAAGAAATATTTCATTATAAGGAAGATGTTTCAGAAACAAAAATAGACGAAAAAATCTAATTAATAAGAAGACAATAAATAATGAATAAGCACAGTTAACTTTAAAAGAACATTTGAACAAAGAAAACAACAACAAAAATATATTCTTTTGTTCTACTTAAGTTTTGCCATTGTCTTTGTTTAATTCTTATTAGTCAGTTTTTTATCTTTCCAGACGAATTTAAGACGTTAGAAAAGAAATTCTTTAATAAGAACGTAATAAGTTCTATGAATAAATAATTTTTTAATATCTTCTTTTGATACTTTCATTATATAATTATTTTCCAGTAATTTACAATTAGAAAATCATGTTTTTAAATTAAAATAAAATATAATTTAAATGAGGTTATGAAAATTAGTGTAAAATATAATGGAATCTATAATATATGAGGTATAACAACATGGTTGCATTATATACCTAGTAACATTCGTAATAGGCAACATGTTGCAACATCCCGTATGTTTTCCTGAACAATTTATTATAACCTGACTAGTAGAATTACCACAGGGGGGGGGGGATCATAAAGGCAAAAAAGTATCGCCACCGTTTTCAAGGAAAATAGATGGGCATATGGGACATCTTGTCTCATATAGAGTTTAAAAATATTGGAGAAGCGTATAAAATTTGGGTTTTTCTCTTTTAAGATCTTACACGCTTAATGTCAAATGACTTTAAGGCCCTTATTCAAAGACGTTTTCCTAACATTTTCCTAACATTTTCCTAACATTCTCCTAACTTTTTCCTAACATTTTCCTACATTTTCCTAACACCTAACATTTTTCCTAACTTTTTCCTAAATTTTCCTAACATTCTCCTAACATTTTCCTAACATTTCTCCTAACATTTTCCTAACTCCTAACATTCTCCTAACACTCACCTTAGGTTTAGGTAAGGGAAATGTTTTTAACCACGAAATTTAAATGATCGTTCCCGTGTTTTAAAGTCATTTAGAGGCTTCGCATGATTTTTTTTAGTAAGAACCTTAGTGTAGTCAAGTCAAAAAGTGATACCATTGTAAATAACGTAATATATCGCCAAAAATATCAATGTTTATTAACTCATTACCTGGATTTACGACACACTTTGTCGTATTTATAACTATCTACATAAATTTGCATAATACTGTTAATCCACTTACCTTACTATTAGGGAGTTTACCCTGAAATTCTTTTAACACAACCAGATTTTTTATTTTCTATGGTCTGTTTGTGGCGGGCTAATTCGATTCAAAAGAGGAAATTCAGTTGGTCCGGTGAATAATTCAGCCATTATTATACCAAAAAAAAAATTTACACAATCTAAAAATGATTTGATGACAAATACGAAAAACAAAATTGTGTAAATGATTTAGCAAATGAAAACAGTGTTGCACTGTTAACAGGTCTTCATTTAGACACCTTTGGATTCGTATAACCTGGTTCCACGTTCAAACTTAAACGCTTTGATACTGCTTATTTATGAAGCTGTTACAATAATTGAACATTGTATTTGTATTATCTTTACTGTTTACTGAAAACATATGTAAATAAAGTTTCTAATATATTTAACATTCGCCAAAAGCAAGGCCGCATGTGTTTATGACAAAGTGTGTCGTAAATCCAGTAATAAGTTAATAACATTGATAATTTTGCGATATATTACGTTACTTACCATTGGTATCACTTTTTGACATATCTACCTTAGGTTCTTACTAAATAAAATCATGCGAAGCCTCTAAAGACTTTTAAAACACGATAGGAGAACGTTAGGAAAATGTTAGGACGAATGTTTAGGAGGAAAATGTTAGGAAGTTAGGAAAATGTTAGGAAAAGTTAAAGTTAGGAAAATGGTTAGGAAAAATGTTAGGAAGGAATGTTAGGAAAAGTTAGAAAAAGTTAGAAAATGTTAGGAAAAAGAAAATGTTAGGAAAATGTTAGGAAACGATCTTTAGGAAAACGTCTTTTGAATACGGGCCTAAATTAGTACTTCCTTTTAAATTTTGTTAGGATTCAACTTTATAATCATAAACAAAATAAGAATAACATTAAATATGTACAATTACCTATTGCCACAACAATAAAGAAACTAAATTTTACTCGACGTGTTTATCGAATGTTGATAGGAAGGATGTAGTGCTAGTGCCGAAAGAGTAGTGGAGGGGGTTGGCGACACCTTTTTACATTACGAAGGCCTGATATGTTCCTTCCCCTTTGAATAAGTTCCTTGAGAATTACTGCTTCTTGCTCAATTCGTCGAGATTTTTTAAATAAAATGTACATAATTATATAAATAGGTTATTCAAAACTATGTTCATCATTCCAACTTTTTTAACTAGGTTATCAATAATAATTATCTTGTAGACGTAATTAGTTGCTATCAATTGATTGTGGAAAGTTCTTTTTCGTAGGCTGTAATATCCAGAAGATAGCTAATAGGCCAGTGGATCTTAGAATTAAATGCCGCTATTTTATTGCCGTAATGGTGCAATGAATGAGACAGTATCACATGGTCAGTAGCTGCTGTGTTGTAGTAGCGGTTAAGTTCGTTCATGCGTTATAGTTAGTTCTGGTAACTGTCAGATCTAGGTATTTTCTGCTCTTATTCTCTTCTAATTTACGCGTGAATTCGATAGAACTGTTGCACATATTCAGATATTTTAAAAACAGTTCTAGATTTTTTAAATTACCAAGCCAAATACAGAAAACACTGTTTACATAACTCCTCTAACTACAGATAACATTTTGGAACGGGTTGCCACGGTATTCTACTAACTTTGAATAAAACCAGAGCTTAAATGCTGTAATCCACATACTGAACTTAAACATAGAGTATGAATCTGATAATCCAAGTACTAAACTTAAACAAGTAGAGCATGCATTTGATAACCCACATACTGAACTTAAACATTGAGCATATAAATGCGATATGATACTGAAGTAAAAAATTAAGAATTTGTCTGATAATCTACATACTGAACTTACACATAGAGCATGAATTTGATAATCCACCTACTGAACTTACTTATAACTTGAAATTCTTTGTTAAAGGTCTGAAATATAAAATGAATCAAAAGAAACCTATTTTTAGGCAATTCTCTAAGCTAACTTTATTCAAAGAAATTTTCGATGTTTTAAAGTCCTATTAAGATATTAACGAAATTGTAAAAAAAGGGACACGTTTTGGTCCACTACAATCGCAGCTGTGATGCAAAATTAGGAGACATTTTTTGGGTGTCCTAGGACATGTCCTAACAGATTCCCAAAATAAAATTAGAATTACTGAAAACTTTGCAAAAAACCCACTCGTTGACTAGACTAAAAGCATTGCAATGTTAAAGAAATTTGACAAATGATATTTCCTTTAGTGTCCGTATTTCCAGTGACATTTCCTTTCTTATCACATTTCAATGAGAAAATATGGCTAAACTGTCTAGAAGCTTACTCATCAATCAATATTTAAAGTTTAGATAATTCTCGAATGACTGCTTATAATTTCCTCGTTTTGCGGCAGCCCCGCTCTACTTGTCCTGATATTTATAACAACGATATTTAGTGAGGTAATTATCGCCTATTAACCTTGTTAATTTACTTGAAGCCATATAGAGATATATACTAGAGGGAGCAAAGCCAATTTCAATACATTGAAAGGCTTGAAACATCGTTTTGGGGCTCTCAGGGGCTCTGTGTAACCTCATTAAATCCTCCTTTAAGATTAAGTTAAGGTTATTATAGATCAATTGTTTTCGGCTTTCTATGCACGTTGTTTGTGTTTTGATTTGTATTTTTAACGTTTTTCTATATAATTTACTGTAATTTTGTACTGATTATTTGATTATATTTTTAGCGAAGGGAGTCAGGTTTCTTTTTAGATGTTTCAAAATTCAACCAATAGGGTCCCTCTAGTAATAATATTTCTATGCTTGAAGCTATGTACCAATCCAGCTACTTGTGATATTTTTGCGAGGTGTCCATATCAACGTGATAAAAAACATTAATTCCAAGCATAATGCTTGCAGAACAAAATCAATTATGATAAGCATAGATCAGTAGTGCGAACAGCGCTTGGTAAGCAAAACCTTTGAGTTATAAGCCACCTAAAAAGTATGCAACTAGTAACAATTTCCATCAGTATTATTAAACCACTGCATATTAGTTATTAGTAGAACTGCTGGTTATTAGTTCTAAGTAAAATTGATAGTGATGACTCAATTTTTTAAGAGTTTGTATTCTTTCAGCGTTACTTTCTTCTCATCAGTAATCTTTGTTATTTATTCTTTCAGCGTTACTTTCTTCTCATCAGTAATCTTAGTTATTTATTCTTTTAGCGTAACTTTCTTCTCATCAGTAATATTTGTTATTTATTCTTTCAGCGCTACTTTCTTGTCATCAGTTATTTATATAAACTTCCAAGAAAATACAACTAAAAACCTGGTATTAGGTGAGCTCTAAAAATTTCTTCTCAAGTTTGAATTAATATGGTTCATTTTCACTACCCGAGATTCGCTTTTCTCGTCGTTACGATAAAGAAGTTGTCCAAAGCATTGGGTTGATATTCTTGTAGCAAGAAATCAACGTTCTAGCTTAAGCAAAAATACTAACACACTTAAAGCTGCTATGATAACTGACTATCACGTAGTCAGTATGATAAAAACCACTCAGGAGATCTCAAAAACATACCTAAACCAGATAAATTAATCAGATTAAATTTTGGTATCAAATTATAAGGGCGAGCACACTACTTTTTCTATATAAACATTACGTAAAGTAAGGAAAAGAAGAAAAAAAAAAAGAAAATGTGAAAATAGTGAACCTCGGACGAACAAACAAATAAGACACAGACAGTGCAAGGCTTTACAGCTTATCTTCGAAACCCTGAAATGGACAAAAAAACTTTCTTTGTTTTTACCTCAAGATTTTTAAATTAAGGACGAGAGGTAAAAAAACATGAAGTCTAAAAGAGTGAGATAAAGAAAAGTTTATTTTGATAAAGGAAACTTGTGGAAAAGTAGAGAGAAAATGCTTGCTGCTCCAACTGACGAAGTTGTCGAGATGTGGAATATTTTGTTGGTTATTGGCACTCTGAATTTGTAGATAAACTTTAATTTGCTGTAAAATGCTTGAACCTCTCTGTTTTTTTAAGCTTTGCCTTAAATTAGAATCACGTATCAAAAACGTAACTTTAATTACTGAACAATTTTAAGGCTTCACCAAAACAGCCCTCTTTCCAGACCAAGACGTATATATGAGGGGTTCAGTGTTAAAGTGGACCAAGTCCATCAAACTTGATTTGTCATAAAAGACATTTTAGCCCCTTTTAACCCTGAAACAATTTAGAAATATTTCAGTGCGCAAAGAGACTATGGCGATTTATTGATACCCCATGAAGCCAATACACATAACAACCTCACACTGATAAAATATACATATTCTCCTACATGAAAACACCTCTATCTCATTTTTTTTAAAAAATGGACTTGGTCCACTTTGAACACTGAACCCCTCATATATATATATATATATATATATATATAATATATATATATATATATATATATATATATATAAATACCAGGTATTTTCCTCTATGGATAATTTTACTTTACAATCCAGTGACAAATCCTTAGCTTATTTTTTTTTACAAATTTTCACTATTTCCACAATTTATTGGTGAACTTCTAGCAGAATCAATTCATGGCTAAAGTAAATTGGAACCTCAGCTTTAATCCTTCTCATTCGGAACTTGTTACGACCCCTCCCTATCCTTTTTACTTTCAAACTTATCCTCTAAAAATAATACTGAATAAACAAAAGAAATAAAGAAAGTGTAATTAATTGGAACAATGATAATGCAAAGAAACAGATTAACAGGCCTTACTAATAACTAGTAAGAAATTTAGGGATAATTGATTAGAATAGGAAATAAAACGGAAAGACCTCAAATATTTAAAAAATTATTGTTTTATCAATAAAATATATTATTAATATGATATTCCAACAGTTAGTAGTGAAATGAGTTCGTCGGCATTAGGATAGAATGGTAGATAGGGGAATGGGGAGTTCAATTACACAAAATTACCCATATATATATATATTATATATATATTATATATATATATATATATATATTGATTATATATATATATTGGTGTGTGTATGTATATATACAAGAAAAGACAGTTACATATTATTGACTTTAGATTTAATATGGGCAGCTAACTTGGTATACAAAGTTTACAGGGAGCCAATTTGTAAGGCTAAATTAATGCCTATAACTAAGCTGTATTGTATAGCTAATCTAAAATGCCGATAAATGCAAAATCATGTTAAGTTATATCAAGACTGGTGGACCTAATATTTAACTTTAGTCACCTTTGAAGTAAGTTTTATTGGGATTAAATTTTGGTTTTAATTAACTAATTTTGTTTTATTGTTAGAACATCAGATATAAGTTTTGTACGCGATCAACAGGAAACCACTTATTCCTCCAATCCAAACAGGGAGAATGTGTTTTCAATTTTCTTTATACCTTATGTATTTAGGAAAAGTAATAATGTGTTTGTACTAAAACCATTTAACTGGTCTTTCTGTGTGCGCATGTGTGTGTGTTACGATTGCAGTGCCTATAACTAAATTAATTTGATTTAATGTGTGCTGATCAAATATAAGGTCTTAATTTTTATTATCTTCATTAGTTCGTTTCATATGTATAACTGTATGTGCACTAATCACATGTTTAGACTAATAATTTTGAAAATTCTGTTACATGGGCCCAGTATGTCACTTACCAAACTACTATAAATAGAACAGTTATACAATAAACTGCTAAAAGACAATAGCTATATGGCCATGAAGTGCTGAGGTCGCGGAACGGCTTGAACGTCGAAAGCTTAGGCCCGTATTCCTTGTTCCATATTCCTTGTTCCTGAAGGAGAATGTTTGGAAAATGTTAGGAAAATGTCTTTGAATACGGGCCTTAGTCTTGAACATAATGGTGTTATGTATACACCTACTATGTTCAAAAGATTCATGAATCAGATACTCATGAGTATCTGCCGCACTATAAACGAGTAAAGTGTACCTCTCTACATCATATGTGTGATAGTAATGAGGGAGAGATGATAGATTACTGCTAGTAGACTACGTTGTTGGGCCTTTTTTTGCTGACTCCCTTAGATCAAAGACAGTGTTAATTATACCTTATTAGTCCTAGTAGCTAACTTATAGTAAGCCGTGACTTTAGTATAAGTCTCTACAGCTTTCACTAGAAACAGCACGTGCCTAACTGACAGACTTAACTTTCCTGATCTTGAAACAATTAGGCAAAAAAATGTATATATTTTGTATAAGCTTCTATTGAGGGTCAACAATTTTGCCTAAACCCAGTTCATTCTGTGTTAGGGATTTTTACGAGTACCTGACATCGCACAGGCTCGAAACCACCGGTTTAACGTCCCTTTCGAAGGACACGTGAAATGATTTCCATCCCTTGCATGAAAATCCTAGGGGCCCCGACCGGGATCGAACCCCTGACTGTCGGGTTGTTAGATGCACATGCTAACTTTTACTTCACCAGGAAACCTCTCTACGTCATAAACAAGGACTTTTTCTACTAAATGAAAGTCAACACCCTTATCTGCTGGCCTTGCTCAAGATGGAATAAGAGCAACTAAAACTGCTTTTGTTTGCTAAAAACTTTCTTAATGAAATTTTTAGATTTATTTACTACACTTACCTACTGTAACATGTTTAAATTAAATTAAACTTTAACAGTTTTTTCCCTACCTAGGTTTTACAAGTATCTTGTAATATCACTTTGCCAAATATTTAACTTTTAAATTATTTTTACGTGTCTTTGTTCATCTGCAATGTAATGGACATCTTTTTCTTCGTAATGAGAGGTAACACTGCGGAGAAAAATACTTTTCTTTCGCAAATCCCAACAGACCGGAAACTTTGTAAAGGGTGACTAATGGGTTTAGATACTGCTAAAGTTAGTTTTTTTTTTACGTTTTTTCCGTTCCATAATTGTAGGTGTAGATGAATCAATCCTAAACAAATAGTCCTAGAGCTGGATCTGAAAAAATGTGACTCTATTGTACTACATTTAACTTTTCTGAACATATATCATGCTTAATTTTAGTTGTAGTTATCTGATTGGAAAAATTTCAATTCATTGGGCATCTTATCAGGTTTAGAAAAATGTTCTTTTCACGTTTTAAAAAGAGCAATGATCAGAGAGCCTCTAATTTCAAGAAACGTATAATATATGCAATTAATTTAATTTTTGAGCGTGTGTAAAGTTATGAAAGATTCCACTTAGGAAAGGCAGATTATGTTTTTGCTTAATCATTTAGGTTATATTTTTTGAAACAAATGTGTAAGAGCAGTGCATACTGAGTCACACTTTCTCAGTGTGACTCAATACATAGAGTTTTGGACTACAATACATTGTTTACATCTGTTCAAACAGTGTATTAAAGCTGTTTATTTTATCATATTCTGGCTAGGAACCTCTTTGATGTTAAACATTTGTTAGGAGTAGAATAGTTAGGGAAAATATAGAATAATTATGAGAAAAATATTATATTTACACAACTTTTGGTGCGGAGGTCCCCATAAAAGACCCAAAGAAATGAAAGGATTCTTTTATTTTATTAGGTTGTAAGCACTGATGATGGCCGTTCAGACTGAAAGCTGGCTTTCAGTTAAATAAAGACAAAATTTATTTATTAGAAAACAATGATTTTGCTTTTCTTCAATGCTCGCCCTAGTCTAATCGTATGTGTACATTTTGAGTTGTCTTTCAAAGATTAATTGGTGCTAAACTGTAAAATATTTTTCGCACATTTTCTTTGAAAAAGCTAGGAAAATTTAAAAATACTAGTTGAAGTGTTACTGCTTCGATTAAAAAGCATAAACCGAAAACCTAAGCTAGGACAGCAAGGATTCCTGGCTTGGGGACCTCTTCGCGGGATTTATTTTGTAGTTGTAAACATAATAGTGTAAATATTTTAATAATAAATTATCTACTGAACCAAGTACTCGAAACATATTTCAAATGCTGTTTCATAGGCAGACAATGAAAATACGGGTTTGGAATTTTTTTCATTGCAATGCTTTCCTTCTTAAATAAAAACTAAGAAGAAAAATACCATTCTGGAAAGTTGTATCTTTGAAATAAATTAATATCATTTCTTTGTAGGCTTTAACAACCATAGACTCAGAATATAAATTACACTCCCAAATTAGTCATTGGTAAAAGAATTAAATAGTTAAAGAATTCCTCTCATGAATTTTATATTCAATTCCATCGTCCTCTTTTCTCTGCTACCCTAAAGTTTCAAGTTAACTTTTTTCAAGGAATTAGTTAAAATTTCAAGACTTGACTAATCAAGTTAAAAAGACGACTTTGACCAGAAGAAATTTCAGCTAAAGTCTAACTAATCTGTTAGCACTTGCTCTGAAGTAAAACTTCTCTACTTTGCAATATAATAAAAATGCAATAATGTAAATGCAAACAAATGCAATAATAATACTTACCTAGGAACAAGTCGGTTTCTGAGGCCAAAGCCGAAAGAAACTATATTATTTTAATCTTGAGGCTTACCGAGAGAACCATTGAGTTAATTAACTCACGAGGCAAAGCGAGAGAGTTAATTACTGCTCGGGAGCAACGACCTGTTTCTCCAGTGGTAATTTATGAACTCCTAGTATTATTTTTTTCTAGAGCCTCTTTAATTCTTAAAATCACTTTTTAATTCCCCTGGCACCAAAATTTTTCGTTTTTAGCCCATTTTCGAGTCTCAATATTTCGGCTATGGCTCAACCTAGCTTAATAAAACAGGTCTCGTTTGAAAGTTTTCTTTTTGGGCTTTACAAAAAACCAATATATGGTTTTTCTTGTGACCTTTTGTTTACCTCCAGTTTTATTTTCAGTGTATTAGTTAAATTAGTTTTTAGAGTCTCTGACCTAATATTTATTTTTTTCAGTTCTTTTCACTGTTTTAGTTAACTATTTAAATTAGAAAGTTTGTTAGATTTTTATATGTTAGTGTATTTTCATAATGAAAATGATGCTTATTGTTAAAGTTAAAGTGAATTTTTCATTTTTAGTTAAAATAATTCAGTTTAAATTAAAAAAAATGTCGTGGCCTTTAACCTTGGAAAGGCCACGAATCCTATTTTTTTTTTTTGCGCCGGATGTACCCGCTTTCGACATCTAGGGTCCTTAGCGGTTAAATCCTATTAAAAACCAAGTTGTTGTGACCCCATTAACCAGGTTTTGTTGTGTCAGCAAAATTTCTTAAAATCGGCAAACTCAAGGATATTGTCTTTTGCTAGGAAAAATATCCTTATTTCTGCTGAGACTTGAAGTTATTCACTGATATAACTTTTTTAGTTGGTAGCTCGATTGTTTCTCCACCTGCTGATGATGGCGTTAAGCCGAAACCAGTCAAGGGATATTCATATCCAACAGCTTTTATCGACGGTAGCTAATTCTTCAATCAAATTTAATTTTAAAAATGTGAAAAAAAAAACAAAAAAACAATCGCATTAGCGACATAGTGTGTTCGTAGTGTTCTATTATCTCTCTAAATCGTAATTAAAGAGCTAAAATTAAACTGTGGAAGTGGGCATAAACAAGGGTCGAACAAGAGCAGGGTTTGAACAAGTTTTCCACTCTTACTATTATTCTTCAC
>JACMZG010001913.1:22896198-22919713 GCA_018340805.1 Microvelia longipes
ACTTATTGCACCTTGTTAATACCTTGTTTTAACCATAACGGAACTTTAACCTGTAATTGGACCCCTATGTCAAATACATTTGAAATACATTTTGTAGACAATAATCAATAATGTTATTAAGAAAAGGCATACTCTTTCCTCAACTACTACCCTTCGTCAGATAGACACACACAAACAGATAGATATTATATATATAAATATATAAATATATATATATATATAAAATATATATATATATATATAATATATGGTATAATATATATATATTATAATATATATATATATACTTTATATATATATAATATATTATGTATGTATGTAGTATGAAATCTAAGCAACATTTGGTTAAACTAATTTGAAAGCTGTTATCTTTCAAAATTAGAGCATATAATAATAGGGGTAACATGATACATTTATTTTACCTTCGATAGGAAGGCAAGGGGAAGTAAAAATTATAAAATATTGCATATAATTCTCATTTTAATAATGTATATAGGGTTCTCATTCTACTCTATCCCTTAATATGGGAAACTTCAAAACCGCAAAATCTCGAGTATAGATTAAAAACGAAAAATTTTATAGAAGGGTTGCCCTTTGTTGTCTTATTCACAAAACCTAAATTATTGTGTATGGGATACTTACAAGAGAAATGTTGGAGAATAGGGATTTCCCGCAATTTATATTTTAAAACCCTCTTGTTTTCCGGGATAATTGGTTTTTAGTAACAGAAAATCACAAGTTGAAGATGTTTAGTAAATTTCAGTGCTTTTAAAACCCAATGTTAAAGTCGATTAATAATTATTTAATGGAGTTATATAACTGATATTTTGTTTTCTTGTCATCCGCGATAAGGGAAAGGTTTTAAAGTACATAATGGTGTTTAGGAAGAAGATAAAATTTTGATAAAACTCGGTGGAGAGTGTGTATTAGGTTTAGGGTAAAATTATCTACTCTTGGTAGTCTTTATAGAGACTTTCATAATTTAAACCTTGCTTAAATATATTTCAAGTAATCTTGTTTTTAGAAAGAATTTTAAACATTGGAATTTAATTGATTTAACGACGTGTTATTTTATATCAAATAAATCTGACGCGGTAATCTAAAAGCCGATCTTTGATATGTTTGATTTCTTGCTCAACTGTCTTTTTTTTGCTTATATTCTTGCTCAACTGTCTTTTTTTGCTTATATTCTTGCTCAACTGTCTATTTTTTACTTAAATTCTTGCTCAACTGTCTATTTTTTTTGCTTTATTTCTTGCTCAACTATCTATTTTTAGCTTGATTTTTGGGTTTATTCTATTTAGTCTGATCAGACTCAATAGTATAAATAAATATATGTTGCTAGAGTTTTAAGTAAATTTTTCTACATTTTTCAAAGGAGGTGTGTTAAAGCAGTTTATCCACTTACGGCAGCAAAATTAGTCATTACTAAACTGTTTTCAAGCTGCAAACTCTCATTTGACCAACTCTGATTGGTAACGCTGGCTGAATTGCTTGTAATAATATTACAGACAGGGTGGACCAAAAGTTTCCCTCCCCTCCTAACTCTTAAACGCTAAAACACAAAGTAATAAAACTTTTTGGTATGATTTTTGTGTAAAGAGAACTTCTTTTTGGTGTCGTAGTTAACATCAAGTGCGCCATGCAACACCCGAAAATTTTCCACTAGACATGCCTCTAGTGGAAAAACGGTGAACTTAGAGCATGCCCATCTAAAACAGCTTAATCCAGGGGAGTTGGACCACTGTGTCTCGCGTCCCCCACCCCTACTGTATGAATGTCTACATCACTTTAATTGAGGTATTTATGGTCACTAATACAGCTAGGATTGGGAAAAATAATAACCTAAAATTTGTTAAAAATTGAAAACGTAATGAATGATTTGTTTTCTTAAGCCAAAAATAAGGCATTTTTATTCTTGGAAAATTCTTTTTAATTCCAATACTTAAGTAAACTAGTAATAATTAAAACTTTTTTTGCTTAGTCATTTACAAGCAATAGCATATATTTTCGGGTTATTGCTAGTTATGGTTTATTTTAAGGTTCTTATTTTTATTAATTAATTCATTTCATAATTTATTTCTTTTCATAATTTAATTAATTTTATAATTGTAGTCATATTTGGTGACTAAATGGTTATTGACTGTAAAGGGCCAAAAACTGACAAAAACAGCCTGTAAGGGGGAATGAACGAACCTAAAAAAAGGCAATCATATTATTTATAAGTTGATTTCTGAAAGGTGTAATGCGATAAAATGATAACTCGATTGTTCTTCCCTCAAATATATCTGAGTTCACGACCTCTCAACCAAATACCGACAAGAAAAGCCTTAAAAATAGGAGGTTCGGTTCGTGGATGGAATAAAATTTTCCGCATTTTCGTAAAAAAAAGGTTAAAACAAAAAAAGTCTTAAAGAAGACACGACCAACAATAAGATAATATTCGAGGTTTCTTTCCTACGATATATCGAAAATACCGACTGAATAATCCGATAGACGAACGTGATCTGGGTGCTAATTTTACCGATTTTTTATTTTAAATTCTTGTTATATTTTTAACACTGCAACGGCTCAGAGGTGAGTAGATTTCTGGAGTAAATCTTTGACGATATGATAAGCTACTGTAAACTTCGTATTTTCACAGGATAAATAGTAATTTTTGGAAGTCCGTGTGACCCCCCTCCTCCTCTAGAAAAAATTTGACATCGGATTAGTACCATTATTTTTGCTTTGTGCCGAAAATGTTTACATGTTTTGCTAGCCCCTTCTCAGAGATATGAAAGAGTGAGAACGGTATAAAGACTTCTGAAACGTTTTTCAGTTTTCATATTATTAAAATATGAAAACAGTTATCACTGAACGACAGTTATCATACGTCGATAATGATAATATTTCTTAATATCATCATTATGATGATTTAGTTATAGTTATTTGCACGTATCACAAGTGCCGATAATATAATTTTATGATTAATGGCATTGAGGTAAGTACAAGTTTGGTAGCTGCTATAATGGTCAAATTGAAAAAATGTAAATGAAAAGGATCCACATAAAACTATCCTCATACACAAAGTACTCCTAAGGACAGCATAGCAATCCTTTTGAAAATGATCTCTATTCACCTAATTGTAAGTAAACTTCTAAGTCACTATAATTTAAGTCAATTATGCAACATGGAATGTATGCAAATTCTATTCAATTCGATAAAAAATGCATTCCTATTATTACAATCTGTTAATGATCAATGTAAACATTATAGACCATGTGCGGTCCCTTTTATGAGTGAACAGGATGCAAAAAGGATGTGAACAGATTATACTGACTTGAACAATATTCGCTTGTGCACGAATGTGATGAATGATGCATGAATTGTGATTATTTGTTCTATTGTGTTTTTTTGTAGTATTTGTTTTAGAATAAAGGCTTCTCCCATTTGCAATACATTAAATATTGATGTCTAAATCTATCATGTTGAATTATTCTGTTGCAAAGCAACGGCTAAGAGGAAGGAGTGGACTAGTTCATTTACATCCTAAAACTGCTTGCGAAGGAATTTTGCGTACTACCACGATACAATTATAATTTTTTAGAAAGGAAATATAAATAGTTTTTTGCCATTGGTTTGTTTTTCGGAGAAACTTATTCTACTGGAAAGATTAGTCAGGCGCCGTTTACAAAATTCTGAATAAGAATTTTAGTTTTCAATTGTGGAAAGATAAGAAGACTAGTACCTAACTTGCCTCAATATTACCTTGTTATCTTCCCCGTGTGGATCAGTGACGCAACAGGTCAAATAAAACCAAATTAAAATCTTTATTTCCATCGTAATAAACATAAAATATTAATACAATTTAAACTATAAGAACTACTTTTTTGTTTTAACAAGTTCTTTATTGGCACAAGTATACAATAGTTATTTTGTGTATAAACCGGAACCATATTTTATTTATTGATTTGGGGTAATTTGAACCTCTTTATTTTTATTTTATTTATTTATTTATATTGGTATGAAATTTGGTAACAAATAAAATTGGTAAACAATTGTTAGATTTTAGTCGATGAGAACCCTTTTAAGCAAAATTTTGTTAGGATTCCGCCTCGAATGATTAATACTGATAACAATTAAACAAAAAGTGTTTCAAGAAAATATAAGAGTCCAAACTTTAGAAAAAAATAAATAATCCAAAAATTATTGATATGTGGAATATTCTAATACAAGTGAACAGCATTTGTCTTTCCACTACGATATAATTCAATTTACATAGCCAGCTTTCGACCACAACGATCATCATCAGTGCCGGTAATAGGAGTCTTATTCTTCTTGGCCGGTTTCTTAGGCCACTTATAGCAGAAATTTGAGTCTGCTAAAATAATAAATTATATTTATTAGGTCAGCCATAAGTTCTATACTTTCTGTTGAAGTTCATAAAACTTGATACCGTTGCATTTATTTGGACAGCCTTTATGATATAACTATGAGTGTAAAATCCAAGTTTGACGTTGACTAAGTACGACATCATTACAGTTTTGTCGTAAAGTGGAAATCGATATCACATATGGAGCACGTGATATCTGTCAACCCCCTGTCACAAGGTCTACCCTTAAACCCTTTTGTTTATACTTCACCTTTTTTATTTCTTGTTTAAAAATCAACAAACATTGTACCAACAAAGTTGACAATGATTGCACAATATCTATTTATACTTACTTGTCTTACAATCTTACAACACTACTAACAACCTTCAAAAACAATAAAGAACGGCCAAGCTTGACTGACTTTGTTTTAGGGAGTAAGTTTTTAGATAAGTAGTCCTATTAAAGTAAGTTCATAAATTAATGCACAAAAACTACAAACTTTATTGTAGAAAGTATTTTAATACGGTTAATATTTTGATGAATGTTATACTTATTGCCTTGGGGCCCGTTTTACAAAAGTACAAGTCTTGTAGTTACAAAAATTTGTAAAAAACAACTTGTAATGACAAATTTAAATGTGTTACCAAGGATACACTTGTAGATTTGTAGCATTTTTCTATTTTATAAACGACAACTCTCGCTTGAGTGCAATCACTGGATTGTTTCTCTATCAAGCGCACCAAAGCCATTAAAACTGTGCTAACTCTAATACTTGTAACAAACACAATTGTTGTTGTATTATTCAATAAATAAAAAATAAATAAATAAAAAAATAAACGACATTTTCTTGTCTATTACAATTACTTGTAACATTCACTTCTAAGATTTCTACCCAAGTCCGAACCTAGTTAGACCGAGTTACAAGTTCATTTTGTTAATTCAAACTTAGTTTATATCGCAAACTTCAAATTTATTAGTAATCTAGTGCTCAATGTGAGTTTGTGAAATGTTTTTTATAAATATTACTTCTCATATTTCAGAAATAATTTACTCATATGAATGAAACTGGGTTTTAATAATATTTCAACACATTGTTTACAAAAACTCTTGTAGGCATAGAGACATATACTAGAGGGGGCATATCATATCTTAATACATTGAAAGACCTGAAACATCTTTTTGGGGCTCTTAGGGGCTCTGTGTAACCTCATGAAACCTCCTTTAAGAGTGAGTTAAGGTTATAATAAATCAATTGTTTTTGGCTTCCTACACATTATCTGTGTTTTGATATGTATTTTAAACGTTCTGTAATATATATTTAACTGTATTTTTTCTGTTTATTTGATTATATTGAATGTTGAGGGTAGTCAGGTTATTTTATCGTTGTTTCAAAATTAAATCAATAGGGCCCCTTTAGTAATAATATCTCTATGCTTGCAGGTTACAATAAATTGTAATGATATTCGTGAAACGCTTAATTTTGACACATGTAGTTACAATTTGTTTTGTACAATAGTTTGTAAGATTTTGGGGAAGATAATCAAATTTGATTGGAGTTTGACACAAATATGCTCGTTTTTGAGGAGCTTTAAGAAAAAACTTGTAACCTTCTAGTGTTTTTTAATAAAATTCTATGATAAAGGCAATATAATTACTAGTCTACACTTGTATATTAGTGAAACAAATTTCTTACAATTATTAGTAAACTTGTAGCATTTTACTTGTAGTATACCAGACTTGTACTTTCGTGAAACGGGCCCTGTTCTTATTTAATATATTGATAGTTAAAGTTGAGGTAGACGATAAGTTAATTGTACAAAAATGTTGCAAACATCTTCCGCGAACCCATCTATATCCCTTCTCCGGGACTTATGTATTTCAATGTACAACTTTGAAACAGTGTACTTGACATGGTTTAGAGATTTAACATCAATCATCATGTTGAGTGGAGTTTGGTCAAGTAATTTGCCAATCCTAACAATGTTATGTTCGTTTCTTTTACTCATATTCTACACAAATCACTGCTACATGAACAATCAAAAGGACCTAAACTTGACGAACTCGAAAGACTAGAAATATACAAACATCGGATTACTGACTAGACAATTATTAACGAACAATGTGCTTTCAATTCGGGAATTACTTTTTCGATACTTAGTAGTAGTAGTAATATGGGGGGGGGGGGGGGGTAGTGGTAGTAACTACCAGGCAAGTAGGTCACGTTGTTAGGCCCTTTTTGCCAGCTCTCCAAGACAGTGTTCTGCTACTTTTAATTTCATGTGTAGGTATATTTCACCTAATCTAGACAAAAGAGCCGTGGATTTATATAGTTCCTCTCATGCTTTTTTTTAAGCAATCATACATATTTTCACTGATTCTTATAGTCTAGTGAAAACTAGGAACAACACGTGCCCTCGCTGGTAAACCAAAACCTCCATACACTTAAACTACAAGCAGACACACTATATTATTATAAATGAATCTACTATGAGGTCCTAAATTTGCCTATACCAGTTTCATTTAGGGTAAGGGATTTTTAACGAGTTCCTGACAACGCACAGGTTTGAGACCACCGGCTTTACGTCCCTTCTATAGGACGTGGTAACACAGAATTTTTATCTCTCTCATAAAAATCCCAGAGGCCCGGCTGGGATTAAACCCATGACTAAATAAAGTCTGAAGTTTAAAGTCCATTCATTCTGTGTATTGGTCGCGTACCTTAATCACTACATCACGGGTGACTCTCTTTTCGATACTTAAACAAACTCTTGACGAAAAACGAAAACGGAAAACCATGATACCAGTACACATCATTATAAACGACACAAAGCATCATAACGTCCGATTGACTTCTCAGGGTCACGATTCTGTCACAGGTACACACTTCCCTATACAAACCCTCTCCTACTCCCTTCCTTATCTTCAGAGGGCTTGCCGTGCTCAATGTCACTAGAAGTTATTCACTGATATAATTAGTTAAGAGCTGCCCCGCCTGCTGATGATGGCGTAAACACGAAACCTGTCCACGGATATTCATATCCATCAAGTATGGACGATAGCTGATTCTTCAATTGCTTCTTCTACCGGCGGTAAATATAACCTCAAATATAGATATAATATAGATAATTGAAGGTGGTAGGTAACTTTTTTCAATGTTTCAAAATTCAATCTCTATGCTCACACCACACCTGCTCTATTTTTCTTAATTTCAAGTAATCTTTGTTGACTTGTGTGTATATATATATATATATATATATATATATATATATATATATATATATATATATATATATATATATATATATATATATATATATATAATATATATATATATATATATATATTTATATATATATATATATATATATATATATATTATAATATATATATATATATATATATATAATATATAAGTATAATTTATGAAGTCTTTGATCTTGTTGTTGTAATTTATATGTTATTGTTTTGTAAAATAAATAGTGGTACAATTAAAAGTCTTAGGTAAAATTTAATAACGAAGGTTTAAAATCTTGATGTATTCTGTCTTTTTCGCCTTTGCCTTGATTCCCTAAACTGTAGTTAACTCTTAGTTAGCTTTGGGAGATAAGTACGGTGATTAAAGTAAAGTAATCAAGTTTTCTGTTACAGAGAAAACTTTACTTTAAGTTTTAAAACTTATTTCCCATAATCGTTATGTAAATAACTAACATCACCGACTTGCGTTATTATTAAGTCCTATGTATTTTACGTCTCTAGGGACGTAAAATGCATTAACAAGGCGAGGTCGCTACTCATAAAAACCTAATTTACGACTCCAGTCGTTGGTGAAACAAATTACAGAGGTGTTAAATAAAGTTTTCTATACGTGTAGAAAAACAAGGTTGTAGTTGGTGCTGAAACTGACATTATTAGGAAGCTTTCTATTTCAAAGACAAGACCGTGTAGGAAGCCGTGGGACAAATAAATAAATCTTTATTTCTCCATTAGCCTAACATAGTCAGAAAAAGGATGTGTCAAATACATTTTAACAAGGCAGTATTACGTTAACAAAATACATACAATATTGCTACATAATGCACCTTAAATTTACATTGTTGTAGTTGTTTAATTATTTTATTGCTCTCACTTTATTAAAAAAAGAGGCATACTGCAACGATACAAGCGAATTTACAAATTTATTTGTCAAAAACGTGATTTTTTTACATTATGTTATATACGTCAATCAATAAAACCGGAACTAATGCTGATAGTGTGACGTAATTTCGTATTTAAGTGAATCATACTTAGCAGTATATGTGTACAAAATGTCAATCCGATCTAAACACGTTTTTGTTTGAAAATTTGTGATATTTTGAAATATTTAGTGGGTCATTTTGAGGGTTAATGACGTCACACATATTTCATAAACAATAGGGTTCGGGACATTACCAAGGTTAAGTTTTTTTACAAATTTTTACAAATGTTATCGTGTCCCATAGAACCGTCTAGGAACAAAAATATATACGCACACACACACACACACCCATGTATGTAAATATTTATATATATACTTTTTTATGAGCACTACAAAACAAATTGGTGGCAGGTAAATCCATACAAGTTACAATAAATTGTAACTTCTTAATAATTGAACTTGTTATTTTCAAATGTAATATGCTATTAGTAAGGAAGTGTCTTTAACTGCAGAGCCTTTTATCTCTTGGCAATTCTAAAAAACCTTGCATGGAAAGAAGGGTCTCGATTAAAAATACATTTCACGTTGGAGTTGTAGCTTAAAGGGCACGTATTAAACTTGCATCAAGCTTGCCCCACTCTGTTCCATACTGCCTCATAGAGGGATGCTTTAGAACTCCATACCACTGTTCCTTTAGACCTTTACTTATTGACCTCTATGGGCTATCTAATATATCAAATATGGGTACTGTTGGGGAAAATTCTGGAAACTATTCACTCTAAAAGGACGTGAAATTGCTTCTTTTCAAAGTGGTATGTAAAGAGGAATATCGACTAACTTTAATTCGATAAGATGGAATAAAGACTCAATGTGTATACTGTCTGCTTATTGTGGACAGATAAAGGATGGAGGGATAAGATTAGTTGAAGTCAAGAGTTAGTCGAAAGAATTCTGTTATCAAATAGTGTTAAGGATGTTCGTTTTAAGGAATTTTGAAAAAATCGGAAGAACCGCTGTTAAGACGATTTGCCATGTACCAAAGTAGACCCGTCTAGGGTTTAGAAATAGAGAAGAACCTATCACAAAACACATGCCAAAAACAAAAACTGTGCATTCTTACAATAATTACATTAACCGCGCAGGTCTTAATTGTAGAAGCAACCTTAACTTTCCACGAATGGTTTCCTATTGTAGGTTATAAACAAATAGTGAGAAGTAACAAACTATAATTTAAAAATAACAAAGGTTGGTCATTTAAATGTAGTATTTGCCCTAAAGTGTTAATATCTTATGTTAAAATCGTCTTATTTTTGTTACATAATTATGATGGAAGGCAAGTTTGCTCCTATTTTTCTATAAAATAAGACGTTCATGGGGTAAGTTAAGTTCTCCTATCGTATCATCCCTTTTATCTAGGATCCTTGGTTCGTCTATAAGAATGGGAAAAACAAAAAGGTATTGTGAAATCGATTGAAATAAGACCACGGTGAAATAATAATCTTCATTATAGTTGTTAATGGAATAAGTTTTAATGGATAGAATTACAAGTTTATTTGTCGCGCAAAGTTATGTTTCAATAAAATAAATATGAATTTAAAGTTTTCTTTTTTGTGGACTTAAAAGAAAATAAATAAAAACAGATTAATTACACAAAAGTCCTATATTTTTTAATATTTAATAATTAACTAAGCTTTCGACTAAAAATTAGTCATTATAAGAGTTTAACAATATAAAATAAAAAAACAATTTTACAAACTACATCAAATTGCACCTTGGTGCAATTTGATGTACCATACCATAGGTGCATTATGATGTAGTTTGTAAAATTGTTTTTTTTATTTTATATTTTATATTGTTAAACTCTGATGATGACTAATTTTTAGTCGAAAGCTTAGTTAATTATTATATGTTAAAAAATGTAGGACTTTTGTGTAATTAATCTGTTTTTATTTAAAATAAATAAGAACAAATCTACAAATCAAAAAAAAGAAAACAGATTGTACGGTAAACATTTTTAGTACTACTTATACCTTTGAAATTTATATTTTATACTCGATTAAGCAAGTTCTGGTGATTAGCTTTTCAACTAGTTTAGAATAAATTGAGTGATATTCAAAGGTTTGATATTGAGTTATTATTCGGTCCACATAAAGCTGTCTGGACCCCAAAGCCACTTTAAAAGTTCGGAAGGGGAATAAGCTTGACAATGATCTGTTTGTTACAATTGATTTACCGTGTCGAATTTTACTTCACCTGAATGAGAAAGTCATGGAAGAACCATGACACAAAGTTTGAAGAAATACTTTTCTTATTCTCTAATATTAGGAATGTTCTGAGCAAAGTCCTTTTTTGCTTTTCAGTCTCCCAAAGAACAAAAAGCTTCTTTATCTTTAACACTTAAATCCTTCTGATGTCTTTAAAATCTCAGAAATGAAATAAATCTTTTAAGTTCGTCTTATCCTTTGATATTTAAGAATTTCTTTTGTTGAGTTGGGTTAGCAATCCCGTTGAAATGTTTTATTTAATATTAATTCAATGATTAATATTAAACAGTCGTGCTTATAATGTTAAGGTGTCAAGGCCTCAAAGATTGAACTATTAACTCGAAAAGTGGTCCGCTTTTCCCAATTATTATTTTTTTAAATTTCAATTCTTTTTCCGCTAGACTTGGCTTTTTCCACCTGTGCTTATGTTGTTAATGTCATTACTTTTTTTTATGTTTGCTTTAATCCTTAGGTTGTTTCCTTTTTAACTCCTTTCAAAATATAACTTAGAAATTTTAGTTATATCCTATGTTTAATCCATAGAGTATCGCATGGAGATATTATTACTAGAGGGGTAGAGTAACCTGACCACCTTCGATTATTAATACTATCAAATAATGACTACAAAATTACAATAACTTATATAGAGAATGTTAATAAAACAAATTAAAACACGATCAATGTGCGGGAAGCCATGATCAATTAATTTATTATAACCTTAACTCACTCTTTAAGAAGGTTTAAATGAGGTTACAGAGAGCCCCGAAAAGATGTTTTAGGCCTCCCAATGTATTGAGATAGGCTATGCTCCCTCTAGTATATGTATATCTCTATAGAACTATAGCATTATAGCGTAACACATATAGTAAACATTAATAATGTACTTTACTCCATTGAAATCGCAGCAATAGAGAAAAAGTTTTGTCTAGACTAGTAGCTGAAAATATTCATTATTCATTATATTTAAGGTTAAGATTTACTTTTGTTGAGAATAGATCATATCTAATAGAAGGAACTGAACATGTTATGTTTAAATAATTATTTTATTTATTATTTATTAATACAACAACGGGAAAAATTACACTTTTTACAAAAATAACGACCAAGAAAAAATAAAATTAAATAAAATTGCACATACAAACAAATTTTTGTTATACATTATAAAAATTTAAGTACAAAAAAGAATTTAAAATTATAATTTAAAATATAAATAGACTAAAAAAGAAATAACCATTTTATATAATCTAAAAGTTTAACAATAATAAATTGTTTAATAATAAAGGAAATAATTTAACATGAATAGGATGATAGATTAGTATTATTAGGACATAGAAATAATTTAAATTTAAAATAATAATATAATTTTTATGGGGTATTAGAATAAAGTTTACTTATATATCGCATTCAAAATGTCTAGGAAGTGCCTAGGAATTATGATGAGCGAGTGACAAAAACGTCTAACTTTAAACATCTAAACTTCACATTATAAAAACTAAGGTTGTTTAAGAACGAAAATTAGAAGGATGAGTGAGCTAATCGTATTATTTATGCTAAAACCATTTCATTTATTTATTTATGAATAAAAGCTACGAAAGAACTTTTAAAGAATAATAAGCCAAGAATTTTAAGAATAAAAGAAGCTTTTTTTAAAGAATGTTACGTCAATGACCTATAGACTTGGCGGGGGCACTACCGTGCCCCCCACGATAATCTTGATTCTAAAGATATGTTCACTCTATTGAAAGGAGTAACTTCAATGAATTTATTTTGTTGACCTCCTGGATATTCTAAAATCATAGACTAAAACAATCAATAGAGAGCTGACCATAATTGTTTACAGATAGTTAGCTGATTTATGACGGCATAACCCTAAGGAGGTTTCGAGTATCAGAGTATGCTATAAATTTGATGGTTTAAGGAACCTACAGGGTTAAGTAAAGCTCCGGCTCTGTTTTGCTGACTTTTATCTTTTAGTGTTTTCCTGTTAGAATCTTCGCTTTTAGAGATTTACGCAACTTAGCATTAAAACGTGTACTAGGTATAATGTAATAGTAAATATTTTAAATACTTTAATAATCTGTCGACTATAGGCCTCACTTAGATCTCTCTCTTAATATAACTAGGTTAGTCACCAGCTTATTTTATTGGATCCTTTCAAACTAATAATTCAACATAAATGTCATCACAACATGTGGTTCATCACAAGAGAATATCAGTTCATCAACAATATGACAGTATCATCATCAGTACTCATCTACAAGTAACATTATCGTCATTCACAAGTATGACAGTATCGTATCACAGTATGGACAGTATCACCATTAGTACGTCATCACAAAGATAACAGTTATCACCATCAGAACGTATGACAGTATCGTTATTAGTACGCCATCACAAGTATGACATTATCGTCATCACAAGTATGACAGTATCGTCATCACAAGTATGACAGTATCTTCATTAGTACGTCATCACAAATATAACAGTATCATCATCAGAACGTCATCACAAGTATGACAGTATCGTTATTAGTACGCCATCACAAGTATGACAGTATCGTCATCACAAGTATGACAGTATCTATCGTCATCAGTACGTCATCACAAGTAAGACAGTATCATCATCAGTACGTCATCATTATTATGACTGTATCGTTATCAGTACTTCATACACGCGTATGGCAGTACCGTCAGCAGTACGTTATCACAAGTTACAAGTGTATCTTCTTTTGTGAAATAAAAAACGAGTTGACAGAGTTCTATTTCATTACGGCTAGTATATCCGTATTCGAGTTAAGTAGCATCGATCAAGGCCAGTATGTGGATGGGTAACTGCTTGGAATAAAATGTTCTTTTTTTTTAATTTTGCATTATATATTACGTAATATCATACGTCACAATTAAACAATTAAAAACAGCTATTAGTAAAACAGATTTAATCATTCGGATTCTATTATTTGTTTGCTATGCGGTAAAGCCGATCTATAGGATTACTTTTTAATGTAAAAGGCGCTGCCAATTATAAACCCCATTGGAGATGAGATATCTCCAAATATAAGATACCCTATCTCATTTATCAATAACTATACAAAAACGGTCTCTTGCAGCCCGTACTTTATATTTACATATCTTTAAAACTATCCCGCAACAGATGTTTAAATCTAATATTATCACTATAAATCATTTTTTGACAAAAACATGTGTTACATTTTTTAAATTTTATTAAAATTTAAGATGACTATCATGTTGGATCCGGCGGAAAATCTAAACATTCTTCCATTCATAGAGCTTGATTTTAACTTGTTACTTTAAAATTGATTAAGCCGCTTGACATGTATTTGTTATAGTAAAATGAATGAACATGCATACAGAAATCAAAATTTTAGTTTTCAGGATCTATTGATATAACGTGGATATGGAATAAAATAATAATAATAGGTGTCATATTTTTCTCTTTACAGTGCTTCCCCTGTATTTTATAAGGAAATAAGGAAGCAAATAAATACTGTTAAGTTGGCATCTGTTAAGTATTGCTGACTAATCGCTTACATGCAAAAGATTTTAGAATATTTCTGAACTTAATATTTTTATTTTTCCTTATTCATATATCGTAGATATATAGGAAAAGTATTGTGTTTACAAAAAAACGAAACCGGGAAGTCACCTGAATTATCAGTTTTAGGTGATTTTAAGGACTCTTAAATGCTTTTCACAAAATTTTCTGTCTGAATGTGTGTGTGTGTTATCATCGTACTGTATTTATGCTATAGAGTTGAAACTTTGTACAAAAATTAATCTATAGGTTGTGTTATCTCAAAAAAATGTATGACGTCATAAGCCGGAAAAAAGTATTCAGAAATATTTCTAAAATCATAAAACGCGGAAAAATGTACCAATCAATTGAGATTCAGCACGCATGTAGCCATATATAAGACTAGGATTTGTGCCAAGTTTCGTCTCATTATCAAATGACTTGCATACGTTTTTTTAAAAAAGTTGTATGGAATCGGAAAATAATCCAATTAAGTTGAAATTCGGTTCAAGTGTATACGAAATAACTAAGTTCAATAAGTTCCGAAACGGCAAGTATATCCATGAATTTTTTATCATAAAAGTTAAGCAGTATCGATCGTTACAGTGCCTGAATAGGTGACCGCTGGCAGTAAAACAGATGTATTAACTATCTGAGGACGAGCGAAGTGAGTCCGAAGTAGGGAAGAATAGTTCTGAGGTATCCCGTACCCGATTATTTTTCTGGGCTAAGATTAAAAAACTTATTTCCTAATAAGGAAAAGCTTAAAAAAGTGAATTCACGTAAAGTGAATTTTCAGCCACCGCGTCCTTCCCTCGAAACCATTAATCTTTTTAAACTAATTAGGTATTTATTGATTTTTAAAAATTGCTTAGGATTAAAGTCTACCCATTGATTGGAAAACGTCTAATTAATTATTACGGTACTTTGTATCATTATTATTAAAATTTATTACTTTTTATGAGGGCGTCCGTAAAATGCAACTTTACTGCGTCAGTAATGAACAATTTGATTGCTGAGACGATAAATAATTTTTTATATGTCCGCCGGTTGTAATACGTTTGCTTTACGTTCTTAGGCTATAATATTTTACTTAAGAGCCGTGACATAAGTTCGCAAGTAAAGTCAATACAAATTAAAATATATATTTTTTAAATTTATTTATGACTGCGCCTCCCCCCCTCCCAAAAAAAAATAGTATATTCAACATGGCTGTATACAAATTTCAGCAGCAATAAATCTCATATCATTGTTGTTTACATCATTAACAAACAAATAATGAATAAATGCTAAGAAAGGGTGAAAATCGTCTCAAGATGCTTCTTTTAGAGGATGGTACGTCAATGACCGATAGACTTGGCGGGGACCAAGTCTTTGTCTTTGAAAACAAAGTTAGAAGACAAAGTTTGTTTTTTTTATAAAAAAAAACAAAGTATTAAAAAAATAATAAATAAATAATAATGGGCAATATAATATTATAATGGGTCAATGTGCCCAATATACTTGTATTTACTTTTTTTGTTAAAATATTTAAATTATAAATATATTACTAGTATATTACGTGCCAAGATTTTTGAGCGGAATATAAAATATTATACCTTGTCAAGGAAAAAATATATTTATTATGGGGGGGGGGGGGGGTTCATGAATGCGTACTGTTATTGGAGGAAAGAGGTTGAATTTTGCTATAATTTAGAGGGGAGTTTTTATTACCCTGTTGTAAAGTTTTTAAGAGGGTAATAAAATTTAATTTTAGTTTTAAATAAAATATAGGGATAGGTAATAAATATTAAAAAAACCTTAAACATAAATTTAGGAAACAATTAACTTGAGACGTCCCATTAATCTTTCTTTTTACTCAAAAATAAATTTGTAAATTTAGGACCGGTCTTGCCTGTGTATGAAAAAATGTTTTTTTAGATAAGACTTTATTTTTGGGTACAAATCTTGCTGAAGACCTGGTGGTAACTGGTAATTGTTTCCTAACTAACCCGTAGTGTTATGAGACCGTCTCTTATTGATGAATGAATTTAATTATAAACTAACACATTAGGGTTTTAAAATTTGTAAGATAAGGATTAATTAAATTATAAATATTTAAGGTTGTTTAGTCCCATGAGAGCTGCTCTAACATCTTACAGGTAGCACCCCACTGAGATTTCTCTTCATATTAGATAAGAGCTTAGCTTTCTCAATATTAATAAAAGTATTTCGTGTTAATTCGAGTAAGCTGACACTATTAAATTATAAATAAGGCGTTAACTACAGCTAATGAGATTAAGTCGCATATTAAATTAGTGAAATTTTGTTAATAATTACAAACTTTTTTAAAGAATTACTGTTTTGATAGAGTTTTATTTGAAAATAATGTAATTTACTTATTATTAATATAGTAAGTTATATAATATAACTTGCCATTTTCATACTTACTATTGTCCATAGTTTATTGTACATTTTTGCCACTAAGTTATCAGAACTTCGACAATTCTGACATAATCTACTAAAATTTTCACACTTACATAGATAGACATACTAGAAATCTAAAAAGTTTTTGGCACCAAACAAATATTGGCCACTACCGACAAATGAGCAACTAAGGAATAAATTTCTGACCGATACTCCCCTCTTTTTTAACTGCACTCGTACTCTAATAAATTTAATATTTTAAAATTTTGGTTAACTTGTAATTCTGTTGTCAAGCGAAGCGAAACCGAAGTATTACCACGTTGAGCTAGGGATAATAACGACATTCGGAGGATGAGCTAATCAAGGCCGAAGTCATAACACTCTAAATTTTGTATCAATATTTTATTATGAGGTCAAGCGTAGCGAGATCCAAGTTTCCTACCTTAATCTTTGAGTAATCTTAAGATTCTGAGAACATATCTTCACAAACATTTTTGATGACAACCAATTAGGCTTACATGGTCCAAAACATTTTATCGGTCTAACTAAACCTTATGCCTTTTCAATCCTCTAATGTGAACACAGGGAGAGTTATGACGCAAACAGCAAGATAAAAGCCCCTCGAAACGTCATTAAAATGGCTGAAATGGATGATTATTATGAAATGTCCGTTTCAGATATTTAGGTTTAACAAAATTCTTTTCTCTTATACCTACGTTAGTAGATGGTGAAAAATAAAAAGAAATACTTTCATCCTTAATATTTTTAAATTTCCTAAAAGCTTGGTAAATAATTAATGCAATGTTAAATGAATTGTGATAAAGACGGATTATATAAATGGTTTATAAAGGTCCGGGTAATTACCTGGATTCCTAACGACATTGTAATCCCTAAACTTCCGGCAACCCTAGACAACCTGATCCCTATTTTCTGATATTTAGAAACGAATCATTAATCTTTAGGGTTAATTATGTCCGTTCTTAGTCTTAAGAAACTTGCATTAAGCTACTTTTAAGAAAGGGTCAATATTTTTAAATAATTCTGGCGCGGTGCTTCCTTCCTCTGGAATCCATTTCTTGGTAAGTTTTCTAAGAAGTAGCAGCATGTGAGTGACCATGTAAGTAGCAGCATGACTTATTTTATAGTTTTAAACTTATATGGTGTGAATAGAACGAAAAAGAAAAAAAATGTAGTACCATAATCCAAACTAAAGGATCCTGGCTTTGTGTACTTCTATCAACTCTGAACTAGTTTAATTCAACTCAGAACCCCTAAAACATCGAAATTTGTTGTTTACGGATCGTATATTAGTTGACCACGGTTATTTTTCCATTTTTATGATTTTGTAGTGAGGTCTGAGGTCGTATTAACTCCGGAACCTATTACTCGATCTGCGACCCATTAAACATGAATTACTTTTTTCCGGCAAAACTCTATTACCTCTAATTTTTACCGAATTTTTGATCGGATTTTCCGAAGGAAAAATGACCGAAACTTTGCTTCGATAAAGTGGAGTTGTAGAACATCACCAATCATAATTTAAAAACGGTATAAGTTAACCAGCTCAAAAATTTAAAATATAATTTGGAATAAATGTCGGTGATGGATAAATCGAAAAGGAAATAATCGAATAGGTATATTCAATTTTTTTTCATTTTATGACCAGGTATGTTATTCGATGTAGAAAAATATTAAATGAACAGTTTTTGACACCTCGCAACGATATCAAGAGAGGCACTGTATTCCTCTCTTTATTAAACTTATCTATTAATACTGAGGATAAACTAAGTGTAATACTAATAATAGTAATATAAAACTGTGTATACTATTAAGAAATACTAATATAGTGCAATACTAATTACTAGTGGTATAATACTAATTTAATACTAATTACTAGTGTAAGTGTAAATTACTAAGTATAATACTCTATGTGTCAATACTAATATTAGTGTAAATACTATAGTGTAATACTATATAGACTAATACAATACTAATACTAGTACTAATACTAGTGCACATCTATACACTTACTAATGTAATACTAATAAACTAGTGCTTAATCACATACTTAATACCTATATGTAGTGTATTACTAATACATCTATGTTAATACTAATAGTGGCAATACTATATTATATTAAATTGTTAACCAATACTACAATTTCAAAATTGTTCCCTTAATATTTAATTATTTTTTCTGCAACATCTTGAAAGCTTTAAATAGAAAAATGTTTTTAAATGCCAAAAAAAGAAAAAGAAATTTCTTTTCTTTAACACTCTTATCCATTTAAATGACCCATTCTGAGGGAAAATGAGCTTTTCTTTTGTATTTTCCTAAAAAAGAAAACTCCCTCTCTAGTTCCTTTTCATAAAGCAATTATACAAGAAAGACCAAATACAGGAGCCAATTTTAACACCAATGTTAGAGTAAGAAAATTCACATTTTTTTACCAATGAAGAAAAAAGTAAAAAAGAATTTAAGAAATTTTTTTTAATTATCTTTTTTTATTTTATAAACTGAGGGATTAATTAAACATCTAATATAATTTAACTACTGTACATTTTTAAGAGAAAGAAAATAAGGCCTTAGATCACTATCACAAAGTTTCCCAAAATGGAGTTGCTTAATCTTGTTATCAGCAGGATAAGTGACCTGTTGCAAGATATATATTATACTAATATATATATATAATATATATATATATATATATATAATATATTATATTATGATATATATAATATATTATATATATTATACTATTCTGTTGTGTTATTTGTTGGGCGAGAATGGCCCAAACCAGGAATTCAACCCAACAGGCTATAAGACTTGAATTAGCATAAAATGAATAATTAAGATCGCGACTAGTAGTCTTTATGTTTGAGTGATGGAATGGATAACAAAAGAACCACATTATATGCATACTCTTCGTGATTATTATATACCATAAACCCTGTTACATATTAGGTAAAATAAATAATTTGGCCTAGCGTTAACAATGAGAACCCCAGGAACCCCTACTGAGCATGATGTGTCCTCTTCATCTTCCTTCCTCTTAACATAAAATTTAGGTTAAATTCGTAAACCTGTTAGAATTAAGAATTTGAAGGTGGTGGAATTTTTACGTATCCTTAACTGGATGGTATGATTACCATTGAAAAGTTGATTCACTGGTGATTCGGCTGATGAATGAGTTGGGAGGAAGTGCAATGTTCCAGGAAATGCGCTGTTAAAACACTCTACCACCAACCGTCAATGGCTTACAAAGAAAAATGGCGTGAGACGCAAATTTGGTGACAGAAGGGGCTTCTTGATTAATTTATTATAGAAAATGCACACTTGAACAATCTGATCACTAGTGATACCACAATTTTATCTGCAGTTCGAATTTCCCACAGGTTGACTGGATCACAATTTTAATTCAGCTTGAGAACAGCACATCAAACTTCTGAAACATGATCTAGAAGTGGCTGAGATTACTTTGCCTAATAAATTGTGGACAGCAATCTGCAAAACATTGGAGTTTGCGTTGCGGGGGGAGTGTATACTGCGCTAAGTACAGGGGGGCTAAATTTATCGAGTAAATTAAATCTAAGTATGGAACATATATGGTATATCTATCTCTTGGCTAGATTAACTTAAATTTCAGAAACTTAAACAAAAATATAAATAAATGTTTAGGAGGAGTTCTAACCAATATGTATGAGTGTGTGTGTGTAGTAGGAAACATGCTTTAGATCTTCTTTGTGTTAACTGTACTTTGGTACAAACCTAAAAATCTCTAAAATTGTTAAACAGCTAATGTTGCATCAAATACGGAAATTAACTTTATTATAAAAAGTAAGCAAAATTAAATTTAAACCAAAGAAACAGTACATAATATTAAGGTATGGGACATTTAAACGTTATTGGGAATTTTTGAAACGAGGGAAATTATTGGGAACGAGTTATTAAGGTTATTGAACCGGATTATTTTAGATTAAATTATTGAAGCTCTTATATCTGTTTTAGTGCTATAAAAAATTTTGCGGTTTTAATTGGTTCTATTGGGTCGTTAAAAATAAAAATTTTTACAAAGGGAACTAGGTGGAAAAATGTCAAGCTTCGCCCCAAACCTCGGCAAGCCTTGATCAGGAGCAACTTGGCTTCAAACCATTCGGAGGCAGGACCCTTGTAATTACATAGGTACGATAAGGGGGGAGAAACGAGGTTCATAATATCGGTGTATACGTAGAATGTCTGATGGTTGCATCGAAAAACAGATAGACGCGATAAAGGGAAACTAAAGAAAAACATTTAATGGATAAATTTGAACTTGGCGCGATAATCGAGTGGAATTACATTACTGTCTTGGCATAGACTTTTTGATTGATAAAAATAAAAACATATATTTCGGCACATCAAAGAAATTATATAGAGGAAATTTTGAAAAAATATATTATGGAAATTGTAAAGACGGTGAAAACTCCTATCAGAAGTCGATCTGAAACTAAGAGAAGGCTTTAAACCTGAAGACAAGCACGAGCGAGTTTTCCCATATCAGCGTCTCAACGGAGTCTCTCATGTTTATTTAGCAATCGCTACACGTCCTGATATAGCTTATGCTGTTAGCTTTCCTGACGCAGTACAACACTTGCTACAGGACATTCATGTTCAGGCGTTGAAAAGAGTCCTTAAGTATGTCAAAGGCACGATGAACCTGTCTCTTACCTATAGGAGACTGGAAAAAATATATATGGACTGGCGGATGCTGATTGGGTGAGCCTGTGTAGTGACCACAACATCCTACACTGGATATGCCTTTATTCTAGCAGAGGAGGACCTATAAGTTGGGGAGTCAAGAAAACAACGTACGGTTGCTCTCTCCACCGCGAAGCGGAGTACATGGAGCTTGACTGGAAGCTGCAAAGCAAGCTATTCCACATCAAACCAGCTAGCTAACTGATCTTAATCATCACATGATAGATTTGTAATTTAATGAAACCCAAGCTGCACAAAATTAGCTGTAAGATCCAATTATCAGCTCAAAATCCAAAACATATTGTATAAAAAAGAGCATTTTATCAGAGACACTGTAATAAAACAAGGATTGATCGAAATCGTATATCGACCTACTGAAAAAATGGAGGCAGACATTTTAACTAAATCAGTCGCTGCTCCGAAACTAGCTGATTTCAGAAAATGTCTTGGGCTCAGAGAAATTGAGGATAACCTGATAAGAGAAAGGGGTGTTGAGGGGAATTTAGTTTCTCTGCAGGATATTTTATTTTTTATTCCACATTTTTCAAGATACAAAATACTCTCCTTCTATCGTTCAATCTGTTCATTGTTAACTACTTAATATAATATGATCTATCTGTTAATTCACTGTTTATCTGTCTTTTCATCAGTATTGTGCGAACATTAATTTTCAAGACTTTCTTCTTCTTCATTAAAACGAAGAGGAAGAAATAGAGGAAACAATCCTGCAGGTTATAAACAATAAACATGTTTTAGCTTTGTGTTTTAGTTTTTTTTTTAGTTTCGTTAGTTAACTTTAGTGTATTAATGTACTTTAGTGTATGTATGTATGTACTTTAGTGTATTAACTTTAGTGTAAGCTAAATAGTAACAATAAATATCTGAAAATAAATTTTAACGAAAAGGTGTCAATATGAGTTATGTTTGTGGTTTTAACGGGTTTGGTCAGTTAAATAGTTTGAAAACTTCAACCGAAGGCTTGGGTATGTCTGAGCAGCTATTTCTTTCCAGAGCCCAGATCATGGCTATATCGTGGTCCGGTATTGTATTCAAACAAGGTATGCAAAATGAGTAATATGCGGCTTGTCTTTTAATTTACCTCATCTTACAAGTTGGTGGAATTACGTCCATCGGTGGATTTCATGTCTGCCTTTCTTTAATTTTTGTATTTTTTTAATTCAACAGTGGATTTAATTTGCCGAGCTCCTCCCTTACAAAATCAGTGAGAACTTAGGGACTTCATTAATTTCACTCACCTCTTTGTTGCGGTTGTCTTTGTGGAAACAAACTGCGCTACAAGTCTTGCCCTAAAACAAAAAGCTTGTTTTCTTTTTGTCTACTTTTTAACCACTGGATCATTAAAATTCATCTACAAGTCCTCTCGTTATTTAGTTAAAATCCCCAAGGTCATAAGTAATTTTGGGGATTACCCCAATCAAGAAAGCCACTGCCTGCCCCTCATTTAAAAAGAGAAAAAAAATCCCTACCACCATAACCGCTGTAGAGAATAAACCTTCTTCCTGGCAATCGTTCACTTTGTTTGTGGTTCTTCTTTTGATTACATCGTTTTGAAAACTACTTTCAAATTATTCTTAAAAATTATATTTAAAAATTAAACGGTTGATGCTGGGCTCCGTGGTGCACCGGCAATATAGGCAATACACAACTGTATTGCGTAGTTAGTCTACCCAAAAAATGCAGGTGCACGCAAAATCATAAAAATATTATTCCGATTTTTTCCTGCTCCCTTCTCGCAGGGATTTTATTAAGAATCGGTGGTGCCAAATCTGACCTGTCAAGATTTCTAAAGTAGTCGATAGACTGTAACCAGTAGATTTCTCAGGTAAATTTAAGGACACACTGATGACAATTAACCATGGCTTTGGTATTTACTCTAGTTGGTTAGATCTGTCTCATAAATCTTTACTAGAATACATGATACAACTTTACCATTTTTAAAAAAAAGCGACCCCTCATCTTAGAAAATTCATGCCTACTCTTTCAGCCTGCTATTAATTAAAAATTATATTAGAAAACTTGGCTAGCC
>JACMZG010001913.1:22920939-22968845 GCA_018340805.1 Microvelia longipes
TGAAACTTAAAGAGTTTTGGTTAAAACATGTTACTCAGACGAGCTTAAAATAACACCGTTGTAGAAGGACCTTATGTCCTTCACTGATAACAGAAATGTTAGGCTGGTTGTCTTGTGGATACCACACATGTAGTCCTTCATAAGGCTGCAAGTCTGCTATCTTTTTTATTTTTATTTGCATTGGTTAAATTATATCCAATGGCATGTTTAAGTTTTTTTATTAGTGCAAATAGAAAAATGTATACAATTGAGTTGAAATTCTTTATGTAATAAACAAGTATATAAAGTTTTCATTGGAATACTTGTGTTGAGTACCATCGAGCAAAGTCAGAGCGTGGAGGGGTGACCTCTAGAATAATAATGTCATTTTCATATTCTGAGGACAAGTAAAGCAAGTCTAAAGTGTTGTGGATGAGCCTAGTACATCCAATAAAATGAGGAAAAGTTTCTATACACCTTACTCCGGATTTTCCATATTAATGTAAAAAAATATGATCTCAACTTAGTACTGAAACAATAATTTTTTAGCCAATTTCCAAAGGAAAATGAGCTAATGAGATTGGGGTTTTGTTTTTATTTCTAAACATAGCCCTTTATGGAACACTATTTGTTATTTAGACTTATAAAAGTCTTAAATTGCTATGAGTAAAAACAGAATAAAATTTATATTTAGATACAACATTGCTTGTAAGTGTATCTAATTTTAAAAAAAATTACTAACTATTTATAAAATTATTTTTCATAAATAATTTTTAATTTGTTCCAAGAATACATTTAGAGTTGAATTCAAATCCAAAGCGGTAAATTTAATTTGATGTGTTTCATAATTTATCTAATTATTGTGAAATATGTTATTCTTGCAGTGTGAATGTAAACAAAGTATTATAGTAGTGATAACAGAGTCAGGAGTTTGTTATCAGTATGATACCACCAAAATGAAATGGAGTTTTTTGGCCCTACGTGAGTGTCCATCTGAGCAAGGGTTTAGTGATAAGGTTGTCTCAGTCAGTTCATCTGAAAATATTACACTACTTCTTACTAGTAAAGGTATATTATTGTAGCTATTACATGGAATAATAAGTTCTTCTTTAGATTTTTCAAATATATATATATATATATATATGTATGTATATGTATTATGTATCATTAAAATCAATGCTGAAGTCAAATTTCACTATGCTGTTTCAGGTTATGTTTACAACTACCCTAGTTTAATTAATTTAGAAGATATAACACAAGTTGCCTGTGGGTTTGAGCATTGTGTTGCTCTATCTAATTCTTCCTGTGTCTATACTTGGGGACCAAGAAGGTGACTCTTTTTACATCTGTGAAATAAAAATCATAATTTTCAACTTACTTGCTCAAGTTTAAATCCTTAAAACATGTATATTTGAAATCCTACAGTAATTATGTGATTTTAATCAGTTTGCAGCCTGCCTAAATCAATGGAAAAGGAATTCTTGGTGTACAGTAAAGTAATATAATATAAAGCAAGTAGGAAAACAAATGTGATTTCTGTCAGACCCTGATTTCTGTCCACCAGGGAGTTGGCTCAAATTTTCCTATGGGCGTGGCCATTTTGTTTTACCCTTTTAAATGTAAACAAACTGTTTACAGTACTCAAAATATTTGTTTTTTTGTGTTTATAATTTGTGTAAGAAATACGTTTTGTCACATCTAATAGAGTTTTAGTGTGAATCTTTAAATACTAGGTTTGTTTAAATTACTTAAAACGTGCGGCTAATTAAACTTCTTTTTTTTCGTGAGCACTACTTAATTTTGTAAATTTTTGGGAATGATATTTGTTTTTCCCCTTCGAATAGTAATAAATAAGGGTTGCCAATAAAATTATGTAAAAAACCTAAATCCTAAAAGGTGCATGCGCCTTTTTCCAGTTATTCATGAAAAGTAAAGGCTGTGAAATAGATTTTTTTTATTTCCATGCTAAGTTTTTAAACTCACTTATTTTATTATTATTTATGAATGGGGGTTTATTATTAATTTAATAAAAATTTTATGTCAAAGTATAGTTATGATAATAGTTTTTGAAGTGATAAAAAAATTGACATTATGTTTTTCCATGTTTTGTTAAGTCGAGGCCAGCTAGGTCATGGTGATATAGAGAGTAGAGATGAGCCTGAGGAATTGGCAGCACTGTCTGGGTTAAATATAATACAAATATCAGCTGGAGGTTGGCATACATGTGCTTTAACTAAATCAGGTGATTTGTATGCATGGGGATGGAATCACCATGGACAGCTTGGGCTTGATATAATCGGTAAAATTAATTATCTATTTATATTTTTATTTATTTTCATTTTATAAGCTAGAGTTTTAGTGTGTAAGAGACTTACTTAAGTCTGACTCCTTTATGTGGGTTTGGTGAAGAGTTTCAATGTTTGATTTTCATCAGTATATATTTATTGATTTTTTCCAGATAATTCGGAGGTTGTTAGCGAGCCTAGATTAGTGACAACTCCAGGTGATCTGAATGTTAAAGCTGTTACCTGTGGTTCTATCCATACTGTGGTATTACTAGGTAAGAATTCACATGCATGGTTATATTTTCTGTTTTTGGCCAAATAATCAATGGGTACAGGTGAAAACTGTGAATAATTCTAAAAGATACTAAGGATACTGTTAGTATTTTTATACTCATGGATTATTTAGATGTGCATTTTGCATGTTTTGACACAATATAATTGTGCGAGAGACACCTAAGAAATGCAACAAGCAAAATGCATTGCTACATCTGGGAACTGTTCCATCATTCGACATTCGTTATCATTGATTGCTTGACACAATGTCATGTCCCACTCTGTCTTGTTACGTCTAAATCATAAGGGCACCAACACTTGAACTCACTCTGAACTTCAATTAAAATCCTGAGAATATAATGTGAAGTATTTACCAAAGGTGAGCAATGCTCTCTTACCGCCATCATGCTTGACAAGCAAATATGTATCATTTGATACTACCCACTTTTGCAAAGCATAAATAGTTAACACAATACAATTGTGCGAGAGGGTCTGTTGGTGCCCTGATGAGTTAGATGTAATGAGACAGAGTAGGACAGGACATCGTGACACATGTGGACATACATCAGTAACGACGAATAAATGTTGAATGAGGGAACAATTCTCAGATGTAGCATTACATTTTTCTTGTTATATTTCCTAGATGTCTCTTACACAATTATACTGTGTCAACAATTTTATGTTTTGTAAAACTCAGTAGTATCAAATGATACTTGCATGAGTTCTTTAAAAGTGTACTGTTGCTGTATTTTTTGTATTCTATCAATTGCTCTGTTATATTTGACTTACTGACTTGAAATTTGATACAGGTTCTAAAAAACTTTAAAGATAAATCGCTCTTTTTCAAGTTTGGGATAACATGCTTAGAAATCCATTTTTGTTATTTTTTAAAACACCTTTTAAAAGGTTAAAATTCTTAAGAGATTCATTTTATGGGTTTAAATATTACGTGCAAAAAATTTGGTGGGATTCTGATAAAAATTGTGTTGTAGTTTGGGGAATAAAATTGAATTTTTGTGAAATAAAAATAAGGCTGTGTAAAATCGCAAGATCAATAGGAAAACTTTATAAAGTAACACATGAGCTGGAGCCTCCAAAACAAGATTTAAGTAAACAAGATATTGAACTGGAGCCTCCAAGGTTTAGTATTAAAAAATAAGCACTCATTATAATCGAAAATAAAAAAGTTTGCACTTGTGTCAAGTAGCTGTAACACCCTTATCAGTTCATCCCAGTCTAGCAATTGAGGTGATTAAGCTGTGGAAAGACAAATGATTTTCATTTTTCATAATTCTAAGGATATTACTATTTACTGTAAAATGAGCAGGTTTTTTTTATTGGTAAGCAATAAAAAAGAATCTGATTTGTTGCTTTCTTTGCATTATGTTTATTGTTAAACCAATGAGAAAGCAGTGTCATATGCTTTTCTTCCCCCTTTAGATCTATTAGGACTAGTAAGTGTAGTTGAATGGTATCATATCTGTATTAAGGTGTCAACTTATATCGATTTATCTACCTCTAGATTGGCATGCTTTCACTCTGTTTCAAATACATGTCACAAAAATTAACCTTTACAGTTTATCTAAATAATTAAAAACCCTGCTATTTACTTTAATCCTAAACGAATTTAAAATAAATTCATAATATCCCTCTTAGACTTTGGATGTTAAATATAAACCAAGAGATTAATACTTAGAGGGAGGACTTAGGTAGAATAACACAGTGATAAGGGGTCTAGAAGTGTTATAGTTTCTGTAAGGTGCCATAACGTTACTTACTCCTATTAGAGGCCTCAATAGAGAGAAACCAGTAGGTTTCCAACCCCTACTGGAGCACATATTTATAACACACCCCTACAAGGCAGGCATTTGTCAGTGACATCACATTAAATCACTTTATACAACACAGATAATCAAGGAATATATTTGATATATAATCATTAAAACTTATTTCAACTTCATTTTACTTAATTTAATACAAAATAGTAAAAAAAAAGGAGTATTTACGTGGAATTGTATTTATTATTAAATATTATTATTAAAATGGTTATTTCTTTGTCCATTTTATGCATTTTATCTGGGCATTTTATGGATATGACCTGATATGGATGACTTTATCTATTAAACCCGATAATCTGTAAAAGTATAATGTGACTTCAAATCCTGTTAAAATGAATCAGAAGATATTTTATTAGGCCTTATGATCTTTAACACGACCATGGACTTTTTTTTAAAATTACATTATTATGAAATATCACAACTTAATATTAAATATATTTATAAGGTACTCTTTAATAAGTCCAAGCTAAGAGAAGCCTTTAAGGCACAACAGCTTAAGTCATTTTGACTGAAGTTAAATAAATATTAACAATTTTAACATGAAAAATTATTGCATTTAATAAATTGTCTTTATTTATTTATATGCTACTTAGATATATTTGGCAGACTATAATTGAGGGGTTCAGTGTTAAAGTGGACCAAGTCCATCAAACTTATGTCCATTAAACCCTGAAACAATTTAAAAATATTTCAGTGCGCAAAGAGACTATGGCGATTTATTGGTACCCCATGAAGCCAATACACATTGTTATGTGTATTGTATTGTATTGTATACCTCACACTGATAAAATATACATATTCTCCTACATGAAAACACCTCTATCTCATTTTTTTTAAAAATGGACTTGGTCCACTTTAACACTGAACCCCTCAATTATTACAGACTTCACCTTACATGATATTGTATCAATTCATTTTAGAAGATGGAAGTGTGTGGGGATTTGGCAGTAACAAATATAAGCAACTTGGAGTATCAAGTTCGAATGAAATAATCAGAGAAATATCACTTATGTACAAACCTGATGATGACCACATAGTTACAGATATCATAGCTGCATGCTGGAACACAGCTATTATCATAAACAAAACTAAGTAGAACATTAAATTCTGCTTAAAAGAGTAATTAATTCTCAGGTAAGTTTTTAATTTATGTATTTTTTTTATTAATTTTTATTAATCACTAATACTACATTTAATTGTGCTCTGAGCTTCTTATGATGTAATTATATTAATTTTATTGTATCAATAACTTACAAATAGTAAACAAATAAATTGGGTATGGGGTACCTCTGTACTTTTCCTCCTAACTTAAGGCTAGCTTTGATCGTAGCCGGACTATAATGACTATCCAGAGCATAAAGTGGTATTACTTCAGTCTCGTTTCACTTGACCTGTGAATCATTAGGTAACCTAATGTCTGGGGTGTTATTACCTAGCACATAGTTATTATATAGAGAGAAGATAGTCCTTCAGTAAAATAATATGGAAAACACTTTTATATTAAGTTCATGAATGCATATAAAAACGGTGGTCATACTTGATATCCTAGTTTTTTATTAGTTTTAATGCTTTATATGAATATTTTGAACATATTTTTTTGGGTGGCTGTAAAGTAGGCATTTTATATCCTCAATAAAGTCTAAAACTTTATTGGGAGTTCTAACTCCCACCTAGTAAGGTGGGAGTTTACTGTTTAAGTTTAAGGTGGAGTTTAAGTTTACTGCAAGGTTATAATATTACCTTCCTTGTTCTTGTTACATTTTTTGTTTGTCAAATAAATAATCAAATGTTTTGTTAACAAATTTTTGTTATTTTTGGAAAGTGAGGTATTAATTATTTATTATGTAGTGTTTAATAATCATGGATAGTGATTCATACATTGAAAATACACCGCCAAAATTGAAAGTTTGGCCAACAATGTGATTGAAAGAAGTGTACCAGCAAATTTTTATATATTATACTGTTTTTCTTCTAAATAGTTGTTTACTATCACTACACCTGAAGGTCTTCTTTAATCTCGGCTCTTCTTACTGTCTCGCTACTGTGCTCAACTGTAAATATTGTCGCCACGGTAACATGAAAGATGAGACATGTTGAAGACCTTCACTGTCTTGTAACATAATATACTATTATATTACATAATAACTATAATTATTTTTTTGTTTTGTATGATATCATCATTGTTTTATATCATATCATTTGTTAATTTTATTTTTTTGAGTAAAACATCATTAGTTTGTTGTTTGGTACATTTCTTACTTTATAGAATTCTATTTTAAGTAACTTGTTAAAAGTAGGCTTTAATTCTATATGTTACGGAACTATTTTGTTTTAATTATTCAGCCAACATTGTGCCCATCTTCAGAACAATATCTGAAATATAAAATTAATAAAATACACATTTTTGTGCAATTTTAATGTTTTTATTGTTTTAGCCATTTTCATCTTTTCATTTAAAGTAATTTCTTTTATTAATTTTATGTTTCAGTTATTATTTTGAAGATGGCCACAATGTTGGCCACAAAGTAATTATTTGTTTTGGGAGAACGATTTTAGGGTTGGTGAAAAGGGTAAAAAAGTGAGGTCTAGTCACCAGGGTTGGCATCCCCACCCTTAATACTGCTAAAACAAAATAAATTTTGTCATATATAGAATTAAAGCCTACTTTTATCAAGTTATTTAAACGGGGTACCTCTGAACTTTTCCTTATCACATCGGATTCGCCATGCTCATTCTTACAACTTGCTTCTCTCGTTCTTTGAATATACAAATCGTTAAATTTATACTGCAACCCGTCTTCAGACAAGACATGTCAACGTTCACCCATACAGCCCATGTTCGATGCTGCTTAACTTTTATGATTTAACAAAAATCATATATATAATTGTCGAATTGATACGAAACATGGTGTACTTACTTATTACTTAAGGTTTACACACTTTTACTAAATTTTTACTCAATTGGATCATTTTTAAATTTTGTGTTGTGAGCCTCTCACGTTTTAAACAACGTAAAAGGGATGATTGTGATGATACCTTGGTTTCAGGTTTTTTATGGGGAACTTAATACTTTTCCTATAAAGCTGCTATAGTTGGTAAGGAAAAGTAAATTGATTTTCATGAAGTAGCAAATAAGTATGAATAAGTTAGAATAATATATTTATTTGAGACTGTATAAGTAGTAGACTATTTCTACTAACAATCTCTATTTCACCTCGAACAGAGAAATATGCTATTTATTTATTTATAAATTTTAAATAGAAAAAATAAATAATTAATTTATTAAATAATAAATAATTAATTAATAAATAATTTATTTTAAAATAAATTTATTTATAAAATTTTTTTTACAATATAACAAATATAATTATAAAATCTGAAAAATACATATATTTTGGGCCTCTATTTTCAATTATTAATTTTATTGAAGAGGAGGGATTAGTCCAAAATAATAAACATTGAAAGCTTGGCAAAATTAGTGTAATTTATTATTTTGGATCTATTCCTTCTCTATATGATATATAATTAAAAATTAATTTTTAAGATATCTTAAAGTATAATCATAATGATTCTAAAAATGAAATGTTTATCGACAATGCTCCTTAACTATTTTATTTGACAGTTTTCCTTTCATTTTAATTTGTATCTCATAATGAAAATAAAGAATATTATTATGAGCCAAGTTTTGTGGAACTCGGTGGTATCAAATTATATATAATAGTATCTATTAAGGTCATGGCTATGAGTTATTTTTACAATTTATTACAGCCCAGTATTAATACATATTAGGAAAGCTCAAGAAACAATGTGAAAAGCTGTTATATCACTTCCATATTACGTCACCTTGAAACTTCTTAAACTCATTTAATTTTTCTGTTATGTTATACTCTTAATATTTTACTTTTTTATTTCAATTACTTAATACATTCAAGAATGAATAAATGTAACAATTATACTGAAGAAATAAAAAGAATGTGTGTGTCTATTGTAAAAAATATCTCCTTTTTGACACAA
This sequence comes from Microvelia longipes, assembly GCA_018340805.1. NCBI lineage: Eukaryota > Metazoa > Arthropoda > Insecta > Hemiptera > Veliidae > Microvelia > Microvelia longipes. The sequence goes on from JACMZG010001913.1 coordinate 22,929,328, forward strand.
TTCATATTCAATGTTTCACTTATATTAGTAAATTAACTTGACAAATGTATTAATAATTTTTAAAATATAGTGTTAATATTTTACCTAAAATTTATATTGATTTGGTAAAATAAAACTAGAAAAATGTATTTATTTTGAGGTGCCTAACTTCTAGGTCATCAGCACTTCTACAATTGTCTATACTAATATATATTATACATTGACAATTAGATGATTAATATGAGCTGAACTATTTAGATGCTATTAGATAGGTTATATTTATTGATGATATAATGGATTATGATTATTTAAATGGTAAAGATAAGATATGTGAGATATAATATAGCGGCTATTAGGTATAAGTTTAAGTTAGATACTATAAGTTTGAATAAGACTTCATTTTAAACTCTATACATTTAGATGAATAAATTGGACAGTATCAGGTTAAATTTTTGGATAAAACTCGTTATCGGTTAAAAAGTTTTATAAATTTTATATGATTTGTTTATTACTGCCTAAAATTGCTGCCATTCGGTGATATTGAAGTGAATCTTGCAGTCTAATGGAGTCCATTAGGATATATTGTACTGTTATCTCTTATCAAATAAATATTACATTAGTAATATTTTATCTCGTTAGTAATATTTTATCACATTAGTAATATTTTATCACATTAGTAATATTTTATCACATTAGTAATATTTTATCACATTAGTATATTTTATCAATTAGTAATATTTTAATCACATTAGTAATATTTTAATCAATTAGTAATATTTTTTAGTAATATTTTATCACATTAGTAATATTTATCAAAAGTGATGCTATTATGATACACCGTGTTAAATTAACCCCAAAATCTAATCAGTTCATCCTCTCATAGGATTTATTTTTTAGAAAAATTTTATTAAAATTTGATAAAACGTTTAAGTTTGTGTTGTAAACGCTACAGAGCGTTTACAAGAAATCTGCACATCCATACACACTTTTTCTTGCATACATACAGACACAGTCATTAATCTACAATAATGACTCAGCCAAAATTTCAAGACAATCATAAAACTTCAACAAGTGTTCAAACAGGGCTGACATTTTTATCCATGTAAACTGCTATGTATGGTTAACAAATATACAAAGTAACATTTTATTATCAACATTTGTTATGATTTTACCTATTGGTATGTATAAAATTATGTAAAATCAGGTTTTTTTACTAATACAAATGAAAATTTGCTTATTTCATGTAAGTATGCCACTTTTATAAACTAGTAATATGACAAACTGATATGAGGCAAAAACCATGTGGCCGTGAAGCTGCCGCATGGTACAATGGTACATGCATACATGGTATTCTCTTGTTTCCAGGGGGGGGGGCGTAGCCCTCCTAGCCCCTACCTAGCCATAGGTCTGCTCTCATAAAATTATATTTTAAAAGAAACATGACATTAACAGTGTTGCTTGGTGATTCTGAATAATTTCTCTTGTGTCAACATATTTCTGGATAAGCTTTGACAGAAAACCCATGACTAGATATTCTTTTTGCTAGAAAATAGCTTTCAGTCTATTTGACAATAACGTATGATATGCATAAAATGAGAGTTCATTATTTGTGGCTCTCCGCTGCTCTATTTGATATCTTTCCTTTAATTTTTTCAAGTCTAAATTAAGAGATACATGCCTTTTAAGTTTTTTAAAATCGAATGATTCAATACTAAAAAGTATAACATTTTTATTTAACCTCAAACAATGTTGAATAATAGTTATGTATTTAAAGTGAAGTCCTATAACTTCACCTGACTTACTTTTAACTTAATCCAACATCTCCCTCCATTTGTAACTTAGTCTGTTACCACTTTTTCATTAAGTATTATTCATTGTTCCTTTTAGATTTCAAACTAATAACACGTTACTTATTTATAATTTGCGACTTGCTTTCATTACATTTTCCTTTTAAAAATTTATATTAACAAAATTACAACAAATACTCATAAAATGTTATCTTAATGTTTTTGTCTTACTTTTAAAATACAAGAGACATTAATTATTAATTTTTTTAATTAAACAGCTTAAATGTATTGTAATATAAAAATCATTCTTTAGATCAAAAAAAATTTGTAAAGTTATTTTTTGTTAATTTTTTATTCGTTTTTTGTTTTATTTAATTGGATTAGCTGAAATAATTTCTATTGTAATTATTTTAACATATCAATTATAAATTAAATTTAAAATGAAGTATTATTTATTGCGTAAGTATTTAATTTTTATTAATATTTTTTCATTTCTCTTTTTTGGAAATAATATAAATTGTATAAGTATAAAGATCTCTTGAGATCTTTATACTTTTCCTCATTTATTTGGTTGATGTATAGGAAAAGTATTGTATTATCTGTTTCTGGTGTTTTAAGACCTCCCAGTTGGTTTTCTCAAAGTTGTCTGTCTTTATGTGTGTGTTACCATCATAGTGTTCTGTTTATTTATGATACAGAGTTGAAACTTGGTACACATTTTATCTTTTGGTGTAGTTCTGTTAATTTTTTTATGTTTTCATTAAATAGTAATAATCACTTGGCCAAATTTTGAAAATTCTTACAACACAGAAAATGTTTTGATTGATTATAAATTCAGTGCAAATGTAGTCATGTACAGGTTCATCAAATGTGCCAAGTTTCTTCTAATTATCATGTTTTCATAAAAAAAACTGTTAAAAAATCAAAGAATAATCCAATTGAGTTAAAATTTGGTACAAGTGTGTCCCTTTAAAGTTGTATCATTAAAGTTAAGCATCATTGAGCAAGGTCAGTGCCTGGATGAGTACAAAACAAATTATGGGAGTATTAAAACAGTGACCGATGGTAATAAAACAAATTTATTTATTGTCTGGGAAGGAGTAAAGCAAGTTCAAAGTAGTTAGTTTCCATCTAGCAGAACTATTGCTGAACTAAATCAAGAATGTGATCTTCAGCGCTCCTTGCGGCAAATAGATGAACTCCCAGCTGTACAAACTCAAACTACAAATAACTCTTCTTTTTACCATGGATACAAAGTTTCCATTTCACGTTCTGTACTTGGGGAATAAAGTGAAACTTAACTCCCTACCTCACAAAAAAATTTACTGCTTAGTATAAAATACTATTACTATTTTAATTAAATAATGTCTTTATTATAATATAGAATACACTATATAATGGTGCAAGAGACACCTAGGAATGTAACTAGCAAAGTACTATGCTGCAAACAAATTTATCATCTAAGAACTGGATAACTGTTCAATCTTTTGACATTTATTATTATTGATGGTTTGACACAATGTCATGCCTGCTCTGTTTCAGTACCAAAATTATTTATCCCTTGTCTCTGGTAAATATTATACTTAATATTTAATTAATATTTACAACACCAACTTTGTCTTTCCACCAATTAATTAGCTGTACTAACTCTGAGCAGAGCCGGCTTTCGGCTATAATTCTGTCTACAGTGCCGGTGAGATGTTGAGTCTTGGAGTCACTCCTTAACACCTCAATGACACTGTAGATGGCATTATAGCCAAGAGCTGGCTCTGCTCAGAGTTAGAATAGACGTAGTTTTTTAAATATTGTACATCATTCCTCAGGGCTCACTCAAATTATTATACTTAATATTTACTTAATATATTGTTCCTGTTTAAAAAACATTGTAGAATTAAAGTTGTTCTTTTCCTAGTAGTAATTATGGAATTCTACAAAAAAAGATGTTTCTCTCTTAAGAAACTTAATATTCATCAGAATTTAAGTATAGGAAAAAGTGAGTTTAGCCTCTGTTGATGCCCTTGTGAGTTGGTTGTATGGAAACTAAATTATGTCGAGACATCAATAATTACGAATGTCGAATAATTGATCAGTTGATTTCTCTCGCAAAATTATTTTTGCCCCCAATTCATGTCTTGTTGAACAGTAGTCTAATATAGAATAATTCATTTGGTAGAGGTATTCTCATCACTTTCTCTAATAATTTGAAGAGAATGATGATTGTGGAGAAAAAAGGGCTACCACTTGAAACAGACTTTTGAAAATAGTGTCTGCCCTAAAAATTAAGTTGACTCATGCAAAGTCAAATTTACCATTATTTTTTGTTCACCATTACCCTAATATGGTAATGTTGATACCAATTTTGGTATCTTTAAAAAGTTAAATTGTATCATAGCATTGACTGAATTGGACACCACCTTGAATTTTAAGAAATTTAATCAATATCACCACGTTCTGATGATTTTTCACCATGCAGTTGTTAGACATACATCACTGATTTATGAAAACTATAATCTATAGTATATGTCTTACAATGATTGATGAAAAATTACCAGAACATTTGGTATTAAATTTTGTAGAATTTAATATGGTGTAGAACATTCAATAATATAGTTAGCTCCAACTTAATTTCTCAAAGTTACATTTGACTTATTTGGAGTAGAAATCATTATTGGAAGTCTAGGACCGTATTTGTTAGTATTTAATGTTGGTGCAACTGAAAATTTCCTCTGGAATAAATGTATACTTCCCTATATTATTTGTCGGACATAATAAACAAAGCTTGCTAATATGGAGACCACTTTTTACAAATTACATATTTAAGAAATACACTAACCACAATTGTAGAGTTAAAAATTTCAAAATAGCAATCCTTATTAAACTTTTAACTGGTTGTTAAGCAATTAAGTGGTCTAATCACTAACCAAAACTGTGATTAAAATCTTGGTAGACCCAAAACTGTAGAGTGAAAATTTCAAAATTGCAATCCTGATTAAACTTTTAACAGGTTTTTAAGTAATTAAGTGGTCTAATCACTAACCGAAAATGTGATTAAATTCTTGGGGGTAGACCCAAAACTAAAGTGATGTAGAAATTCATACAGTAGGGGTGGGGGCGGGGACACAGTGATCCAACTCCCTGGTTTTAGGTGGTCCTAAAAAAAACCAGGGATTAGTTGCATCAACTACCGCACCGATCGCTAGTTTTCACCTTGTACGCTTATCACTATTGTTATCATTTTTAAGTCAAGACTTCTATTTATGTGTAATTAAAATCTTGGTAGACCCAAAACTGTTGAGTTAAAATTTCAAAATAGCAATCCTAATTAAACTTTTAACAGGTTTTTAAGTAATTAAGTGGTCAATTTTAGTTTTAAAGGTGTTAACACAATTTAGTACAGTCACTCACTAGTGTCAGGTGTTATTGCAAACACAACACTTCCCCTACATACCTACGGTACAAATGAGAAAAATTTAAAATGTCTGGGATATATTAGATAGAGTTTAGGATTTAAGATTGTTGAGGCCTTATACTGTCTTCTGTTCAATTAGCCTGGTCAGCAAAAAGTCTTTGCTAATATAATATAATAAGTCATTGCTGTAATTCTATCACAAAGGTTAACCATAGTTTATGTAATACCTTACTCTAATCTTTTTATGAGATTAATTCTCTATACTAAGAATTTGATTTATCGTGACTTATTGATAATTCTATTGTCATTATTTGATTTTCCTTTTATTTAATTTATATTCTTGATTCTGTTGTACTGCTTTTTGTTTGATATCATGTGATGTTAACATGAATGTGATACAGCTACTTGGTTATGATTAAGAATCAGGTAAATAAGCATACTTATCAGAAATAAATCCCATTTATGTGTATTTAATAAATTCTACAAAAGGTTTATTTTATGCTTATTCATGTAAGTGTTTAAGCTGACTATAAAAAAGCTGTTTTTGCTGGTTGATAGTTAGATAACCTTGAGGTACACTCTCCAAGACATTGCTGGTTAATGGTTAGATAACCTTGAGGTACACTCTCCAAGACATTGCTGTTAATGGTTAGATACCTTGAGGTACCCCTCCAAGACATTGCTGGTTAATGGTTAGATAACCTTGAGGTACACTCTCCAAGACATTGCTGGTTAATGGTTAGATAACCTTGAGGTACACCCTCCAAGACATTGCTGGTTAATGGTTAGATAACTTTGAGGTACACCCTCCAAGACATTGCTGGTTAATGAGTACACCTAAGACATTGCTGGTTAACCTTGAGGTACACCCTCCAAGACATTGCTGGTTAATGGTTAGATAACCTTATATGCTTTGTCTAAAGATTTTGTTAGTTTAACAAGCTAAGGGTTCTAAAATGCTTGATCCTGAATTTTAGTGAACTTTTAGGTCACTTGTAATGCTTGACAATAATTATTGAACCCTAAGTCTCAATTTTTCTTTAAGTAATTAGGTGTTTATTTTGTTTGTTAGTAATAATACTGGGGACCTCAAACTCTCACGGATCTTCACTGGCTAATATTTGTACTAAAAATAAAAACTCATTAAAAGAACCACTTGTGGCAGCACTGCTTGATCTTCACTCTGGAGAACACTGTTCTGATCCTGTAATTACTTCATTTCAACAGTTGGCTGTATTAGAACACACGGTTCAACAGATTAACCAACACGAAAATGTTAAACTAGGTGAGTATTAAAGCCTGAAGTAGGTTGTTTACCAGTTAGCGTACCTCATGACAAATCTTTACAATTGATTTTTTAAGTCACAAATATTTTTATGTAAAAACCAAAGATTATGTTGTATATTGATATGCTACATAATCTATATATATATATATATATATATATATATATATATATATATATATATATATAATATTATATATATTATATATATATATATATATATATATATATATATATATATATATATATATATATGTGTGTGTGTGTGTGTGTGCGTGTGTACTCGTATTGGAATAAAACTTGGCACTAAAGTCAAAACATATAAAAGTATAAACAGAAGTCTGCTGTTTATGAAATAGTTATTACATCTTTAACCTACAATAATGGTCGCTTTGTGGCCACATGGTGGTTTTTTAAAAAACGTTTTGTTCGTTAAAAAAAATGTTTTTTTTTTAAACTTAAAAGGTAAATTTAGTTTCTAATTAGGCAGGCTGTTTACCTTAGTAGTTGAAATCCCCGGATGGTTTCCTAATTGTGAAGTACATATACCTAAATGAAATGTTTGATTTTTGTTTGCAGGCTTACAAGTATTTGATACATGCTCATCGGAGCAAGGAGCTGTTACTGCGGCTCTCCAGGCTTTTGTTGCTTCTCAGCAAACATGTCTTCATTCTCCTCTATTTGCTGGTGAATATTATTTTCTCTTTACCTCTATTTACATCTTTTGAGAGCCAGTATAGGAGAATTATTTTATTTTGCTCAGGACAAAAGGAAAATTCTTTTATCTTCCTTTTTCTTTGCAGAGTAAGATTAATTAGAGAAAGTTCACTAGCACTAAGGCCTCTGTTTCAAAACAACAAAAACCACAATAACAATAATAAATTTTTATTAGCTCAGAATTTTGTAAAAATAAGGTTTGAGCTAAAGTTTAGTAAATTTTGGTATATGTTATTTTCCAAGACATTTTTTTCAAAGCTCTTTATTTCAAAATTCAAAAGGGTTTCAACCATTTTCACAAAAACATTTCACTTTTTATTAAACAGGGTTTCTTGATGTGTTAAATGTTGAAAGTTATTTTAAAAAAATGCAATAGTCTTAATGTAATGTTTTTAAAATTTCAAGCGAATTCGTTCTTATTAAAAAGTGAGTTAAAAGATATGGTTCTGTTTATCCCTGTTTTATATTTTGGTGTTTTTTTATTTGTTTTACTAACTTGTTACTGCGTTCATTTTTTATTAGGGCTGTGCTTTAGTTTTTGGTTAAGTAAAACTTGGAATTTTTGGTAATGGTTGTTTGTTTTTATTTTTGTTTTAATTATAACACTAAAGATGTCTGGATCTTGCCAGGCAAAACGTTTGTCAATGTAAATTAAGCAGAATTTAAATTGGACTAAAGTCTTTATTATTTTACGTAGCATTCAATCCTTAACAGTCCAATAATCTATTTTTAAGGAAGTTAAAGGGTTCTCCTGGTAAGTACAGTCTATCAACTACTTTAAAAATCTTTACAGGTAAATTCAGGCTCTGCTGATTCTATAAAAAAATCCCTACAAAAAGGGAGCGGGGTAAAACTATTGTAAACAAATTAGGTTATTTTAACCATAGAGATATATATACTAGAAGGGTCATAGCGTATCTCAATACATTAAGAGACCTAAAACATCTATTTGGGGCTCTGTGTAACCTCATTGACACCTCTTCTAAGAGTGACTTAAGGTTATAATAAATCAATTGTTTTCGACTTTCTACACATTGTTTGTGTTTTGATTTGTATTTTTAACGTTCTACTATATAAGTCACTGTAGTTTTGTTCTTTTTATTTGATTATATTAATAGTCGAAGGTGGTAAGGTTAATTTTTCCATGTTTCAAAATTCAACCAATAGGGCCCCTCTAGTAATATATCTCTATGATTTTAACCATGTTTTCTTGGTGATGTTTTTTTACATTTATTTTGTGTAGTTTTATTTTATAATATCATTTTCATGATCTATTAGGAAATAGTTTTAAAACGATGTTAACACAATAAGAACCACAAACGAAGTTAACGATTGCTAGGAAGGAGTTTTTTTTGTTACAGAAAACCTTTTTGTGGTTAAGAATTTTTTTCTCTTTTCAAGGTATTGGCAGTGTCTTTTCTTATTGGTCAATTCATAAAATACTTATGTCCTTGGGGATTTTTAATGTAAGCAATGGATTGTAATAAATTACATAAATCTACTCTAAATTTCAAGGCCTAATATTAATACTTTTTAACGTTTTTAGCAAATTTCCTTTTGAAAATATTTACTAATGAGATGAATGCTCCGGGAGTGTGCTTATCAACAGGATAGTGTACCTCTTTAAGTATTTTTATTTTAAAGAGGTATTTTTTGTTTTTACAGGTTTCATTGGTCCTGAAAAGTTGAACTATTTGAAAGCAATCAAGAACTTTACGAGTTCGTTTAATTTTGCTCATATTCTCAGTTATTCTGTTCCTCCGCATGATAGAGTGGATAAGATGGTTTATGCATCCAAATACCCTACCGAGTCTTATGCTCAGGTAAATGCCCACTGTTTACATCTATAATTCAATTTAGTTGGGAATGCAATGGAAAGACGGTTTACAAATAAGTCCTCATAGTATAACTAGGGTAACTCTAATAGGAAGTAGAAGTACTCTAAGTCATGAACTAGCTTTCTCTGTTTTAAAATACTTTCGATTTTTAAAAATATTTATTTCCATAATTACATATTTTTAGCCCATTTTCAAATAAACTGGTTTATAAAAGCCTTGTTAAATAAACAAGGAAATCTGAAAACTTTTATCTGAATAGTTCATAATATTTTCTAAACTATAGTATAGCACTCAGTTATAATCAGTTGGAAAATAGTGTTGAATAATGGACTAAATGGAATAATGGAAATAAAATGTTGGACTGACCAATGAGATCAGTCCAAAATGAAATTGTGGGCGTGGTTTAACATCAAGGATTAACCTCTTTGGCACCCTTGCATTATTTTCCCACACTGTCAACTGTTTTTAACAGCGTTTTATACAATAGATCTATTTATTTATATTTTTGACACAAACTGACTGTGCACAGCGACAAACACTATTTTTTTTCTCATTTAATTTTTTTTAATAAAAATGTTTATATGAATGTATTTTACAAGTGCTGTCTTTTTTTACCAAGCCTAATTTTGTAAAAATGATAAAAGTAATTCCTTTTATTTTTATTTCTTTTTAATTACTTTTTAATCTAACCTTTACCTTGTTTGCTTTTATTAGTAATTTTTACTACTTTCATTATTATTCTTAAATATTATATAATAAAGTTTTATTTAATATAATTAAGTATTATTATAATAAATTAAATATTATATAATAAATTTTCGGATGGTGTGTAACACGTGTATTACCTGGTGATGAGTTTTCTTTTCTTATTAATTTAAGTATTATGTACTTCTGCCTCAACTTCTACTTCTGCTTGGTTATTAGTTTTGCTGACGGTTGTCATTTATTTCCAAAATATTAAATACTGATCCACTCAGTTATGTGGGTTGTGCCCTTCAGGCTGGAACCAAAAAGCTTGTTACATTCATTCTCCTGCCCTTGTGTTTTTTATTTGGTATGTTGTAATCTATTAACTAAAATCTATTATTCCTACGGTTCTACTATAGTAGAATCAATTTATATATGATTATCTAAAATATAATGTTCTTACAGTTCTACGAGTGTAAAATTAGTTTAACTGTTATGTGTTTCTTTTTTTATTTATCCCTCTGATTATGTTATATGCCCTTAGGAGCCAGTCAGTAGAAAAAAATATACACGCTATAATTTTAAATTACCCCTAGCTTGGTATATTGTACAATATTATTACTTCATGAATTCTAGTGAGCTAATATTGTAGAAAATTATGATGTAAGAAAAAAGTTTTCATCACTTTAGACGTTATTAAAACATTTTAAGTTTGTGTGAGTGTTGAGTTTGGTGTGCATTTTATAAATTGTTGCGCTCAAAATTAAAAAAATAAATAAATAAAATTAGAGATAAATAAATATATATTCTATATATAATATGTGATGATTGCCACTTGGTTCTATATCTAGTGCAAAGATTATGTGGTGTACCTATGTTACTATGTGGTATACTACATAATCTTTGATCTAGCGTTGCTAGTATGGGTCTATGATTTCGTCCTATCTATCTGGCTTTCTCCCCTCACCATTTCTTCCATAACTACTTGTTGTTTGTTACTTGTAACATTATCCTATAATTTGCTTGTTTCAGGCTATAGAAGAATTAATATTAAAAACAGACTTGAAATCACCTTTAATCATAACAGAAAATAGTCTAAAGGCTACATCTATTGCTTTTAGACTTAAATCTCTGACCCTAGCCAAGTCCAGACTTGCTCCTAATAAGTTACAACTTAACAGGACTAAGTCTGATGTGAAGGGACAACAAAACTCTGAATCTAGCTCCGAAATTGAACCAGAGCCATGTACCAATAGGATTGTTTTTACCGTTTCGTCTTCAGATCAATTAGATAGTATTATACAAGTCAGTAAGTATCTGATTTATTTTGTTCAAATACTATAAGAACTCTGCAGTACTAATATTACTTTGTACTATGTTGGGATGAGTGAGTCCAAGTCTCTTATAGACCAAGAGCCCAGGGGTGTTTTGTTAATAAAAAGTGTAATGGCTGGAACCGGTCTCAATTTTTTGTAAATACTTTCCTGAACAAGAATCTGCAATTCTGCCGACTCGTATCGGATGGGTGTCCCAGGCAGAACCTTTGACCCCTTAAGTGCGTTCTGCCTGGGACACCCATCTGATACGAGTCGGCAGAATTGAAGATCCTTGTTCAGGAAGGTATTTACGAAAAATTGAGACTGGTTCCAGCCATTACACTTTTTATTAACTAAACACCCCTAGGCTCTTGGTCTATTACGAGAGGACTGTCTTAAGAGCTTACTGTATCACTTTTGACCATACTTCTACATTCCCTCATTTATGCTGTATGAATTTATGTGAAAATAATGTAATAAAATTTTTTTATTTAAATAATAGAAACCTTTTTACTCAAAGGTGATTTAAGTTATTTGCCAAATGTGCCACTTCAAATGGTTTGATTGAGCTGAAACCAGTCCCAATTGCTTTAGAATGCCAACCACAATAAGAAGCTACTTTGTGGTCAGTCCACCTTCTAGGTCTGCTTAGATTGCCGTAGTTCTGTAGAGGCATTTTTGTTTTGTTTGTCTGGCCAGAAGGCTTACACAAAGAGCAGAACAAGAGGGAGTGGTGTTTTTTCCATACCACAACCCCACAATCAAACACTACCGAACCTAACAGATTTGCAGAGGTCATTGGCCTAGACATATACATTTATACAACATATATATATATATATATATATATATATATATATATAATATATATATATATTATATATATATATATTATATATTGTGTGTGTGTGTATTTGGTGGAACCAGTTTTGGATTATTTTTTTGCAAATATAATATTATTTTTTCTTTATACCTCTAGTATAAATGAGAAAATTAAATAATAAGTTGATTGCTAAACATCAGTATTTAGCTGAAATGAGTATTAAAAATACTAATATTATTTTTGTATTTTTTCAGGCGAGATTCATGATGGATTAGTTGCTATAATTGAGAGTGAAGAGATTTTAAAGTCACTTAATAGATTATTAGAGAGCGAGTTATCCAGAAACGATCCTGTTATTATTGCTGATCTTAGCAACTCTCCTGTTCAGAAACATTATACTTGGACCAGCAATGTTTTACTTGTAAATCAAGTCAGGTAAGAAGTGAAATTAGGTTGATAATACTGATAATCAAACCTAAAACATTTTAACTTTTTGTAGTCTTAAAATATCGCTAAGCAATATTGGGTGACCAAGGTATTTATAGTCACTACATTATAAGACACGGTTATAATTAGGGGACAGCGTCGGGTAATAACGCGAGGGAGCCAATGAGTTTAGTCCTTGATGTTTAACCGGACCAACATCATTGGTACCTCAACACTATTTTCAACCACTGTCAACTGATATTAATCATATGCAATACTGTAATACTGCTAGATTTTAGGAAAATAGTTGATTTTTTATTGAAAATGTAATGAATGATATTTGTTCTTAAGTCAAAAATAAAGAATTTTTACTCTTAAATGTTTATGAAATATTGTTTCCTTATTTTTGAATTTTATTCCGTTTGTTTTATTAATAAATGTTTAAACAAATGTTTTAATATGGTGGGTTGTATTGATGTTACTTGCTAAGACCCAAAGGAAATGTATGCATTATTTCCATAGATTGGCTTCTAATGAGTGAAATATAAATTTTTAATAATAATAATTCTTTGTTTTCATTAAATTTTACGGAGTAAACAGGAGAAATTTAGTAGACATTAAGATATATAGGTATAAAAACTGTCAATGAAGAATACTTTAAATAAAGGGTCAAGTTACTTAATCTATTTCAATATTTAATTAATTCTATTTCTTATATCTTTTTATTTGCTATATTATTTTTTATGGGAAAATTCATCCTTTGAATAGAATGGATTTTCTATTAAATAGTTTTTAACAGATTTCTAAAATGTATTTTTAAACATGTTTTTAACATGATCTTCAAGCGAGTTGTTGATTTTTATTCCCAATATAGTATGACCAACTTCAGATTTAGACAATCGATGAGGTGCGATCATAAATGTATTTTTATTTTTTATACTGTAACTGTGTGTTACATTAATTTTATAAATTTTTTTAATATTATTTTTAAAATATGTTAATGAGTTATAGATAAATAAATTTGCTGCAGTCATAATTTTAAATTTTACGAAGTATTCCTTGCAATGGCCATCATATTTAGCTCCTGAAATTGTTTGGATTATAAATACAGATTCGTTTCTGGACTAATTTAGTGTTGAAAGTCCAATGAGAAAATTTAATGTTGAGAATGAAACAAGAAAATTGATAGGGCGTGTGTCAGTACATTAGTTCTTCTTTTATTATCCTGTTCTTAAGCTCTCAACATTAAAAATCAGTTAATTAAGAATCAAGAAGTTATAGTTTATCTCTTTTAACTAATTTTTAATGTTGAAAGTCCTTGAATAGGATAACAAAAGAAGAATTGCTACATTAATTCTTCTTTTATTATCCTGTTCTTGGACTTCCAACGTTAAAAAATCAACTAGTAGCTTCTTGATGAAATATAAATAAAGAAACACTGAGGTATACTATTCAAATAATTAAATATTTGATATTCTATGGCAAAATACTTGAAAATAAAAATGGTGGGTTAGGGTGCCAGGTATGTTAGGTTGGCAACATAAAAACAAAAAAAAATGTTGTTAGGGGGGTACCCCTATTAAAACCACCGTTTACTGGCTTTTTTGGTACCAGTGGAATTCCATTGTGTTTACAGTTCTATGCTCCTTCTATAGTACTATTATCATAAGGCTGTAGTCCAAAATGAGTTCCAGTAAGTTTTAAAGCTAAATATTGTGACTGCTACGGTTGGTTTCGAGGACTATTAAAAGTTCCCTCCATATGACATTAGTTGATAATAAAATGTCGCCTGATTTATTTCTAACCAATAACAACACCAAAACCTCTCCACAAAATGTTTATTAAAACCAGAGCCGGCTTTCGACCTCATGATCATTATCAGTGCCTAGCCAACAAATATTAAAGAAATTAACTAAAAATACATAATATAGAATAGTAAAAATATTAAAAAACTATGTAATAATAAAGATAAACTTAAAAAAATAAAAAATATAGGATAATCAAATAAATAAAAGTAAAATGATAAAATACATAAAAATATCACATTAGGGTTAAAAATGACATTGATTTATTTCTGTTTTAGTTTCTTCCAGGAGTCAGAAAACAGTTCAGGGGGTTTGAGCTTTATAGATATGTCAGTGAAAACAGCCGTTCATTCTTTCATCAAAGACTCCAATAGGATTTGTGGAAAATACAAATTAACTACCTGCCATAACAATTTATTATCTGTGAGTTTTTAACTCCTGTTTTTAGATTTATCATTTGGTATCACAATATTGTCTATTTTATTTTATTGCAGTGAGGCTTATGTATACTATATATGGCTTACAATAAGTTTCATAATGTAAGTTTAGACAACCTAAACCTATGTACTATAATCTTTTCTAAGTGTTATGGAGTTGATTTTGACAATATGTAGACTCTAGATATCTGTATATATATATATATATATATATATATATATATAATATATATATATATATATATATATATATATATATATATATATATATATTATATATATAAATTGGTATGGGGTACCTCAGAACTTTTCCTCATCACATTGCAGGTTCATGTTATAAAAAATATTTTTGGGATAGCACAACTACATTTTTGTCAACTGATTTTTGTACTTGTTAGATTTTGTACAAGTTTCAACTCTCTAGCATAAATAACCTGGCAGCTATATTAATGAAAGACACACATACAAAAATAAGTTGAAAGTTTGGTTGGTTATAACTCAAATATTACTTAAAGAAACTGGACTAAACTTTAAATTTAGATTAATTCTATATCAGGAGTCATAAACTATGAACAGAAATCAGTGGGATATACATGTACTAAATTTCAACTCAATTGAGTTGTTTTTAGATTTCTTACACTTTTTGAAAAACATATACTCGTCATTCAAAAAAAAATTGAACTAATTAAGTTAAATTAAATAATTAATTGAACTAATAAAACACAATTAGCCCTTCAGATTGATTTTGTACCAAGTTTCAACTCCCTAGCGTATATACCATGGTAGCATCTCTGCTACCCATGCAATGATAACAGACACACCCACACACGTACGGGCTGACAGACAAAATTGGGAAAACCACTCAGGAGGTCTTAAAAACACTTATAACTAATAATTTAGGTGAAATCCCGGCTTTGGATTTTTTGCAAACACGATACTTTTTTTATATGCCTACGGAAAATGAGAAGAAGTAAAAAGGACTGAAGTCATCTCTCTCTTACCTATGTAGTAGATTATCTTTATTATTTTTAATTTTCTCTTAGGTTTTTTCCAAAAAAAAATTATTTATTTTAAGATCATGTGCAGATTAATTTGGTAAAGCTGTATCATTTAAACGAGTTTTTATTTCAGAGTATAATGGAAGAAGAGTATGATTGGAGTCTGCAGTTGTCAAGAATTTCTGTATTACTACTAAGTGCTGCTCTGCACCAAGCCAACAAGTTAAAGTGTTTATCTGAACCATGCTTGTCTTCTGATAACATATCTCAGCATGAGTGGCATGATATACTAGCAAAGAGTAGTATTATTGATAGCAATGTTAAGTATAACTTTGGTATGGAGCTTCCTGCTAGTTATGTCATCAGGACTTCATTTGGACCTCAAGGACTTAACAAGGTTTTATAACTTTTTGAAAAGTATTTTTTAATCTTATCAAATTCACAGCTTTGATCAATTTAACCTAAATATATGAATTTTCATGACTCAGTTTTTTTTTTAGGAATGATTGAGCACAAAAGCTCAATTTCTTTTAGTCTCTTCTGGTCGCATAAATTAGAAACGGCATGACTAATTTCAATAAAAATTGTGATGTTGGTCTTCATTCATATTTTAATTTAAAGCCAAATAATTTCCAATTGTTCCTATTGTGAAAGGAGGGGGTAGATTTAAGGCAGTAATAAAAGTTGATCTGATTTTAATGAAACATGGCAGTTATATTTGCATACACTTAATTAAAGATGTATGTAATTTAATTTTTAATTTTCTCCTTTTCCTACTAGGAGTGTGTTTGCAAGAGTGAACTAAACGATTTGAATTGGCCGTGTCATTGTGGCCATTTTACCCCTTTTTGATCTCATCTTAAGTTCAGCGATTAGAGAATATCACGGTTTCTGGTATAACCTTTTAACAACAGCGTGCTTGATTTTTGTTTTGATGTAATAGTCTTTACTTTTAACATCTTGTTTATTTCTTGTGTTGATGTTTATTCATCCTACTTGAGTGACAGGTCTACAACTATTATCTCATTATATCATTTTAAGAAAACAGAGGTCTACTTCTGAACTTATGGAAAGACAATGTAAAGCAAATAAGTCTTCTTCAGATTATTTGACAAACATTTGACATTTTGACAAAGGATCTTGTTAATGAACTCGTAAATTTATTTAGCACCGTTTTAATTTAACTCTGCTGAACTTGACGATTTAACTGAATGTAATAAACAACAACGTATTGTAACATTAAAATAAGTATGTTTATTCAAGTCGGCAAAAATGGTAAAACTGACAAAAATGTTAGTAGGCCTGAGTCAAGTAATCTATCTTTTTTCAGTTACTTTGATCAGCAAAGCCACCTTGATGTGGTGACACACCCACGACAAACTATGCCTTCTGACTGAGATATCAGAAAACGGTCTTTTGATCAGAAAAGCCATTGGTAAACACTTGCTAACCTGGGAGTGGCAGATATATAGGAGCATTTTTAAAATAGTAGATATTAGAGACATTAAAAAACATTTGAGGTTACTTTATTACAGAGTTACTCAATAATCATAATTTTACAATGAAATGAAAAAAACTTGATTATAAATTATTACACAGACTGCATAAGCATAAATAGTATAACTTGAATAATAAACTTGATTGAAAATAATAAACAACATTACTTGACAAACACTAAACATTTAGGGTGGGAATACTAAGTTATCAGCTAAAAACTTGTTAACATTATTGTAGACTTTCTCAAGCAGCAACGTTTTAATACTTTTTTAAAATGTTTTGGGTGGAAGTTCACCTATTGAAGCGGATAATTTGTTAAAACACCTTATTTCTTTAAAATTTAGAGACTGATTTTTTTTTGAGCCTACAAGTGGGAATATTGAAGTAAGCAATATATCTAGTGCCAAAATTGTGGTTCTTAGTATAATTTAACTCCCCCTCATCATAATTTGCTTTAACGAGCAACAGCAATGAAAAAATGTAGGCTGAATGAAGAGTTAAAATTTTATTATCAATAAAATATTGTTTGCACTTGTCATGATTAGCATAATTCATGATACAGATAGCTTTTTTTGCAAAATAAAAATACTGTTGGCTACGAGGGCTGCTCCCTATTCTTTAATACATTACAGCATATGTGAATGAAAATGCACATAGTAAGCAAGCTTCATGGTATCAATGGTAAACATTGCTGTAAACTTTGTGAAACAATAAAAAATTATTTTATTTAATTTATTTATTTATTTATCAATATCTAAACTTAAACTAATTTTACGTAGCAAGAATAAAATAGTTGAAAGTTTACTGTTATGTTTGCTGTTAAGCAGTAAACTTTCATCTGAATGAAAGTAAATGATGCTAATTAGTTATCATTAACATGAGCTTTCCAGTTAAGTAAGCTATCAAGGGACACTCCAAGTATTTTATTGGGCGAATATTTATATTATTATTATTATATTTAAGTTATTATTATATTTATATGTGAGTTAAAATTTTGACTCATTTAAAGTTAACTTATTTAGTATAAACCATTTATAAGTTTGTATAAATCTAATGTTTCTTCCATAATAGATCAATTTGTGAAATTAGCTAGATCAGTTTCACTGCCTGGCAAAATAGTAATTGTTTATTATTATTAGATTGGTCGGATAGAGAATGGTATATTGAGATTGGTGTCGAGTGAATCATTACCAGTAAGATCTAAGAATGTGAGCTGTCCTCAAACCATCCAACTCACAGAATCAGTTACAGTTCAATCAGTGATTGAACCTGATTTTCTGGACTCGTGGCTAGATCCTGAAAATACTAAACTTTTTGAAGCTGTAAGTTTATTTTATATTCTTTTTTGTTTCTTTTGTACCACTTTTGTATAATAATGCCTATTTAGAGCTTTGAAGCTCATCAAGGATAACCCTTGTAGGAACCTGCCTTAGGTAAAAGTAGGAACTGATACACTTAAAGTGTACTTTAAATGTAACAGTAAAATTGGTGAATTAAATTAAAATTGGTGAACTTTCACAACAATAATCTTATAAAAACTGAGTGCCTCTGTCTTTTGAAAGGTCAGTATAAATATAATTACTGATGCTTTAATGGACTTAGCTTTTTTATAATATGAATGATAAAAATATTATATTTATTGCTGTTACTGTCTTGAGCACAGCATATTCTAAAATATAAATATTCTAATCAGCTGCAATCACCTAAAAAATTGTTTATTTTTAGTTTGCTGTTATATCATTTTCAGTGCTTGTATCTGCTTTCAAAACGAGTTGTCTGCAAAATCAAAATAGTTTAATTTTAATTTAATTCAAATTATTTCTGAAAAAAGAAATTTCACTGTATCATTTTTACTGATTTCTAATTTAATAGGTTGATAATAAAACCAAATATTATTGGGTCAATAATAATGACAAAAATATGAACAAAAGAAATGATCCACCAACTATGATAAATAAATAATTCATGAAATTCACGTTTCAAAGTATGTGGCAGCGCCACCATTGCTGATAAGAAATTCATAACGGAAGGGTGATCGTTGTTAAAGTCCTTATGGGGTTTTTTTTGTTTTTTTTTTTATTTGTGACGATTATTTCTTTAAATTTTGTCACAAAGTGCTTTAATTTAATTAATTTTAGGGTGTTTGAACTCAGTAGAATCACTATTTCATTGAAAATAGGGTTTTAATTGCTTGTCACGAGTATTTTGATTGAGTCATAATATGGTGAAAATCACAATACAGTGTTTTATTTATTGTTAATAATTAATGTTTTTTTTTTTAAGTTTAGTTTTCACAAACATAAAAAATTACCATTTTATTACATTAAATTGTTTAAATTAGTTGTAACATATACTTAAATTAATTGATAACAAGCTGATCTTTACCATAATGGTATTTTAATTTATTAATTTTATTTATTCACTAAATTCACTCTTTTTTGTAAAAAGTTTGTTTAAATTATCTGTTTAGGTTTTATTATTTCTGGGTTAAATTGGACAAATCCAAGTCTGTAGCGATAAGAGCCTGATTCTATATTTAAAATCCTGGAATAATCGAAGTATTTATCGATGTAATATTGGCAATTTTTTTAGCACCGATGGTCGTTCTATTAATTCTTAACTCATTTATCACAAATTAACTAACAATAAAGGAATATAAAGATGCATTTTTATCAGCTCCCATGCTAATCCTATGCTAAACAAATTTTTGATCACCCTTTAGTTTTCCCACCAACCTTACAACTATCTCTTTGAATCACGAATAAGTTAACATATGAGGATAAACTAATTCATCATGTAGCAATCATAGGGTTTCATAAAAAAAAATAATTAAAAGAGGCATATTTTTTGTCATCTTGCTGGTTTTATTTATTTCTTAGTCATACCATTTTTAATTTTTGATTATTCTTTGATGAAACCCTATAATTGTTATGTATTATTTTGGATTTAATTGAGTAATTTTTAATCTTTTTGTTGTGATTTTCTTTTTCTTTTGTTTATATTTTTTGTAATTTTGAATAAACAGACTTTTTTTACTTTTCCGCGCCAACTACTGTATTTTATGCATAATTATGGCCAGCTTGGCTGGAACGGCACTACAATAACTGTGTGTTATAGTCCCAGTTTGGAACTTTCAATTAGAAATTAGATTATTTTCAGAAAACAGAATATAAAATAGTTAGATAACGCAAGAAGACAGTATTAAGTATTTTTGTATTATCTAAAATGTAACTTGTAGTGTAGTACAAAGGTAACCTGTAGGCTCTCTCGTGGGAAGGTATTCAAGGCCCGCCACTTACAATCTTCTAAACATCACATCCTCTACAATGGGATTTTTCATATAAACTCACTTTTTATCTATGGAAAATGATATTTAAGATTTTATTTGTTTTGTAACGAATATAAAAACGTATAATTTATTTGAAATGCATTAAATTTTGCCTTAAATACTGAGCAAATTTAAATTAATTAACTTTGTGTTGAACCCCCCCCCCCATATAGTTAGTATAGCATTGTTTTGAAAATGAAGGCTTTATCATAAGTCAGTGCTGCTAACTTCAAAAATTTACTTTGGCTGTCTATTATAAAGACTGTACTTGTTTTACTATTTAACTATTATAGTTTTAGATCTTATAAATACATTTTCTGTACTCTAGGTCGGTCTAGTGTGCGGAGCTGTTGTAGGAATCCTGCTTATGATGTTAATCCTTACGTCGTGTGTTTATCGTAACTTCAAACCCGAATCAAGGCCAAGATCACCTTTATCCCACACCACTATGTCTAGAGCAGGATCAGATCTCAGTTAACAACAACAAACCGCACTCAGAACTCATCTCATCTTCTTTACTAAATTCAAACCCAGTGATAACAAAAACCATCATCATCTCTGAATTAATTTATTGATGTAGGTCCCTATGAGTTGTATCATAATTTAATATTGCTATAACTCTGTGATAATCTTCATTTATTTTATTTTTTTCTGATTTCATTTTTGTTTCTATTCAAGTTTAACTTAAAAGTGTCATATTATTATTAAATTTGTTATACCCTAATCATTATTTATATTTAATTTATGTTATTTTTTTTAAATATCAACTTATTTTTGAGTGCGGTTTACACAATTAATGAAAGATTGATTTTTTTAAAAGTTTACGTGGATGGTTTTATTACTGGCTGTAGAATTTGTTTGTTGTGCATTCATACACTAATTTATAAATATATCTTATAGTATTTTTTTAATCTATTTTTTTATTATTTTATGTTAGATGGTATATTTTAATAAATCATATTTATTAAATAATTTGTTATATTTTCTTTATAAATTTATCACTGGAAATAAGATATAATTTACTTAATGATCCGATTCTCTCTTTTACACACTCTCTCTCTTCACTTCTCTCTTTTTTAGAGTATATTTACACTACTTGCAGATTAAAATATTCAATTCATCCTATACAGACATTTTCCTCCCTCCCTTCAACTGCTTCATCAAACAAAGGAGTGACTAAAGGGGTTTCTGTAGATTGTAGATTTTAATTAGAGTTATGTTTACTCTGTTATTTTGCTGTTATTCCACTTTCGCAAGGTGATTTGACCTACAAGTTATGTATACAACATTAACAATTTCCTTTATTTGTAAACTTTTTACGTCTGATTCACTATGCTATCCTTTCTACTCTGTACTCGCTTCTCTCGTCCTCAGAATATACAAGTCATTAAATTTACACTGCAACAAGTCTTCAGACTCGCTTCAATCGTCCTTAGATGGTAAATACATCCGTTTCATTCCCAGCAATCCCCCATCAATGCACTGATGCTCTCGATGCTGCTTAATTTTTGTGATCCTACCAAAATTATGGATATACTTCTTGTTTTGAAATGAAACTTGATGTACTTATTTATTATGTAAAGGTACACTTTGCCAAATTTCAACTCAATTGGATTATTTTTGGATTTTTTAAAAAAATGTACACAAGTCATTTGATAAAAATTAAACTAATGCTGATAATGAGTTGAATCTTGGCACTTATTTTTTGCCCTTATATAGGACTTTGTGCTCTTATAAGTAAACAACTACAAATAAGTCTTAAGAATAATTTATTTGTAATTTAAAACAAACATAAAATAATCTGAAACATTAAAATAAAATTCTAAACATTTTAATACTTAAATAAAACCATAAAACTCTACTTCTATAGAGATATATACTAGAGGGGGCATAGCCTATCTCAATACATTGAGAGGCCTGAAATATCTTTTTGGGGCTCTGTGAAACCTCCTCCAAAAGTGAGTTAAGGTTATAATAAATCAATTGATTTTGGCTTCTCACACATTGTTTGTTATTTGATTTGAATTTTTAACATTCTACTATATAAGTTACTGTAATTTTGTTCTGGTTATTCGATTATACTAATAAGCGAAGGTGGTCAGGTTACTTTTCTAATGTTTTAAAATTTAATCTATAGGGCCTCTCTAGTAATATATCTCTACGGTTTTTCCAATCAAGGTTGTCAACGAGAAAAGAAACATCAGTAACAGATTTACAAAACGGGGCAACTAAACTTACGCCCAACTAAACAAACAATTTTACAGTAATGAGAACAAACAATTATACAATAATGTAAAAATACAATATGAGCATTATCCGTCATCTGTGAAAATGGAAATAAAATACATACATAAAAGAACTGCAGAAAGTTCTGAGCTCAAATGAGTTAGTTAGATGAATTATGTTTAAGATTATTCAAACATGCCGTCTAAATTAATATTAATATTTTTTTTTTAAATAATCCTTCCAAATGCATCCAAAATATCCACCAAGATATCCATGGTTAGAAGTAAATAAAATTATTTCTACTCTTAGCACAAAATCATATTTCTCTTGGGCCCCTCTAGTAATAATATCTCTATGTCTACTTTCCCTTTTATCCATAGAGATACATTGCTAGAGAGGCCCTATTGGTCGAGTTTCGAAACATCAAAAAAGTAACCTGAACACCTTCGACTATCAATATAATCAAATAAACAGAACAAAAATACAGACTCTTACATAGTAGAGTCTGTACATTTAAAATACAAATCAAAACTCAAAAAATGTGAAGGAAGACTAAAACAATCAAAGAGACTAAAACTATTAGAGGGAGGATACAACAGCTCTTATCATTCCTTGGGTAGCTAGGTGCCCTAACGGTAAATTGGTGACGTCATAGTTTTAGTCTCTTTGGGTGTATAAATATGTGCTCCGATAGAAGTTGTAAGGGAGTGGGGAGTAGTTCGTCTCTCTCTAGGAAGACTATAGTAGGGGTAAGTACAGTTAGGACACCTATGGAAACTGTCTCACTTCCAGACCCCTTATCACTGTGTTAAACGGGTCCTGTACTCCCTCTAATAGTTTTAGTCTCTTTGAAAACAATTAATATATTATAACCTTAACTCACTCTTTGGAGGAGGTTTTAATGAGGTTACTCAAAGCCCCTGAGAGCCTCAAAAGGATGTTTCAGGACTCTCAATGTAATGAGATAGACCATGCCCCCTCTAGTATATATCTCTATGCTTTTATCACTGACATTCATATGTATATATTTGTCATTACTAGAGAGGTACCATTGGTTGAATTTTGAAACATCGGAAAAGTATTCTGAACACCCTTGATTATTAATAAAATCAAATAAAAATAAAAAACTGCAGTACTCACTCTCAGAGGAGGTTCAAATGAGGTTAGAGCCCCAAAAAGATGTTTTAGCCTCTCAATGTTTTGAAAAAGGATACGTCCCCTCTACTATGATTGCATTCATCAAATGAATATTATTTATTTTAAAAGGTGGGTGTTGGCATATTATTGTTTATCCATGGTTTTAGTTAACTAAGCCATAGAGGAAGCTTGCATGCAACAATTTGTAGGCCAATTCAAAGGTTTTCATTTTGAGGTTTTTGGTATCATTCTTAATTTTGGTATCAAAAAATATATTTTTTTTTGAGGTAGTACGTAATTGAGCACTTTATTGGACCGTTTTTAGGATGAGAAGCCAATCATTATTGTTATAGGAGGTTATTTAGTACTTTTCACCTCCGAGGACAATAATGAATGTAAAAAAAAAACTCCTAGGACGTAAAAGTAATTCATATATTGCCGCCATTACTGTAATGTAGCGTGTTCAAAAAAAACAATCTGTGTAAAACCTTCATGAGATTTCTTTAAAAATGTTCATTGTTCGTAGACTAATTTTTTTCGTTTTTAAAAGGTGTTCTAATTGACAATTTTTGTGTGTTTATTTGTAAAGCTTTTACATTTTTGAGTAAATGTGTGAAGCTATAGATGAATTCAATGACGACGATAATATAGAGTTAATTGGACGTTTTTTTTAATTAAGTATGTAGCGCAGTTTATTTAATGAGTGCTACCTTAAAAAAAAATAGTGTATGCCATCCGGCTGAGAATGTCTTTATGTCTTGGCAATTTTTCCCGACTCGCTTTGCTCGTCGGTAAATCTAATTGCCGTGACATAAAGACACACTTCTCAGCCTTATGGCATAAATAACTATTTTGTATAAATATGTTTTTTACTTAATTTTTATAGGAACTTAAATTACTTCCTACGTTTTTATCAAGCTAGGAAGAGACAATTAAGTAGCTTGAATAAAAGGAATAATCTAGTACTTCAAACTCAGAAAATTTGGTTCAATCTGCACAAATTAACATTGTGTTTATTTTTTTATGGCCAATAATATACCATATAGTTCTATTTGATGACTTTAAACTGTTTATAGTTTCTAATCTAATTATAATAATCTAATGCCCTTTATTTTGCCTGATTTCTGAACTAATATATAAATAAATCTTTATTCTAAGTAAAATTAGACTATTGAAGCTTGTATTAATATTATTTTTATGGAGTAATAACAATTATTTTTTAAATGAACATATTTTTCTTTAATAAAACAAGAAAATAATTAAAATGTTTTACTTAGATAATTAAAATCCTGTGCTTATTAAGCTTGTCACAAACCAAGCCACAAGAACAATAGTATTTGAATTTTGAGTGTTACTTAAACATTTTAAAAGATATTTCTTTCAATTTTTTCTTTTATTTACTACCCTAGACAATCAAGTTAGTTTTTAAGGTAAAATATAAAGGAAACTTCTTATTTAAATCGCTTACTGAGAGTTAAAGTTACCCTCTGCAAGCTGCAGACCTATGTTCAGCCCAATAAATGGACTTATATAATTATTTTATCGGACAATAATTATGAACATAATCTATTTGCATTTAGGACAATTATGTATTACCCTCTTTCAGTCTAACTATACTACTGAACACGGTTATTATCAGTTGACAGCGTGGGAAAGTAGTGTTTAGAAACTGAGGATGGTCCAATATGAGATTGTAGGATCAACTTATTGGCTCTCTTGCTTTTAACTGATTTTGTCCGTGTTAAACTATAATCCTGTACTATAATCCTGATACATCTTTTTTATGGTGAAACTATTTAAATTCTATTAATGCATCCAATATTTAAATTTGGCCTATTTATTGTTGGCCAATTTTGCCAAAATAATATACAACTTATACTTACATCTGGCAAATCCCCTATAAGCCCTGAAACTATTATTGGCATCCCAAAATGTCTTGTGAGGTCACACCTGCAACAGTCGCTTAGCAATATCTTTTGTGATGAGTGGCGTAGTTCTTTTGGGATGAGACAATCTAAGCTTATGCTTTCTGGTCCTTCCCAGAAATGCATTAGGATTATATTGTCGCTAAGCAAGGGGACCTGTCACAACATTACTGGAGTTCTTACAGGACACTGCAGACTCAACCGTCATTTAAATCTAATGGGTCTAGTGAATAGCTCACTTCGTAGATTTTGTAACGAAGAAGATGAAACGCCATCTCATCTCATTGGGTTATGTCCTGCTCTCAACACACAATGTTGGATATATTTCAACTTATTTCCTTTTCTCCTGAACAGCTAAAGGAAATAGAAATGTGAAGTTAATATCTTCTCTCTTTCCTCTTTGATTTTTAAGTGAATGGGGGAAATGCAATAGGTGACTCTAATATATCATATCTATCAATTATTCACAATATATATTACTCTCATTACAGTTATCTTATATTATCCTATCTTATTAAGTATTTTTTATAATAATATTTTATTTAACAGTATGTGTTGCTTCCATACCTCAACACTTGTGACAGCTCATAATGAAGAATAAGTAAATATGTGCCAGGTTACTATTTGGCACAGATTTAAAAGCTATAGTATGAGTCTAACAAAAAAGTTCTAGCTACGGTAAGTCTGAAATAAAATATTAAGGGTTTCCCAGGCGCCTGTATATCAAACCTCGTTAATTGGTGTTGGTTATACAGAAATAAGAATAAAACAAAAGAATCAATTCAAAAGAACTTTATTATAATATAGGTAAAATGTTAACACTAAAATAGACTTTTAATACAAGTTTAAAAGGTTTAGTCCTACTTAGAGGGAAATGTTTACTTTGTGAAGAAATTTGCAACACAAAGATGTGGTTGAGGACACTCTCTATTTAGAAACTTCAAAACAACTTGAGCTATACCCATTTAAAATGACATGTTATCATTATGAAGGATGCGATTGATGCACTTAAAGTCTTTGCCCACGATGTAGTTGATTTTTATGAGGTGGACATAAATTGGTAACAGTCGAAATTAGAATAAAACACAAGAATCAATTCAAAAAGAACTTTATTATAATACAAAATTTTAACAATAAAATAGAATTTTAATACAATTTTAACTCCTATTTAAAGGGAAATATTTACTTTGCTCACATGCGGGGTTTGGCAGAGGGTTCAACTACTTGGCAGGTGTCAACTAAACAGGTTTGAACATGGGGTTGAACCCTGAAACTCTCGAAACTATAGGTTAAAAAAGGTGGGGGTTAAACCCCGCATGTGAACAAAGTATATATCGTCATGAAGGTTGCAACTGATGTCCTTGAGGTCTCCACCCTTGATGTACTTGATTTTCTTGAGGTGGGCATGGCTTCGCAGCTGTGAAGTTGAAGCAGTCAAGACATTTAGACTTTACATAATCCTCTTGAAGCATAATTTAAAGATAAATGAAGTACATAACTTAAACATCTAGCAGCACTTCCAAGAAGTTATAAAGATCTAGGAAGTTCATCCAACTCGTGCCAATTTCTGAATGGAAACTTCATGAGGTAAAAAAGTTCTAGGATAAAAGTCTTACAGATGATTAAATTGAATACAAGATATTAATATTTCACATTAATTATCTATTCCAACAAAGCACTGAAGTGACTTGAGCAACTTATCCTCAAAGTTACCTACAGTTATTTCACAACCCAAAAGCTAATGTACATACTTCTTTAATTATAAACAAATTACCTCAATGTTTTTAACTGCAAATAATATCACTTTGTATTAATTTTCAGTAATACATTCAAAATTTGAATACATATCAAGTAAATAATATTGACGTCTAACAGTAGTTATGTATGTACGAAGTTAAATTGAAAATAAAGTGTTGAATGCCTGTAAATAATCCTTGATATTAACCACAAAAGCGTGCAGATTAATGAAATAATAATGATTCAAACCAATTTTTAATAATAAGTGAAATATTTGAACGGAACTAATGTAAACAAAAAGTTCTTTAAAAACACAGTTTTTTTTTATCCAACTTTAAACAACCGTAACTTTTATAATAATAACGTAAAACTTAAACTTTATAGCTAGTAGTGAGCGTACAACATTCTATATTACGAAAATAAGCTTCATTTATCACAAATCCGGCTAATAAGGTGCGAGCGCACGACCTGCATGGCTACACTGCCGGAGGGAGGTGGAGGACAACCTCGCTTTCAAATTACATTGTTCCTTATGTGCAGTTTTCGACTTTCTATATATGTCACGCGTTATTTTCAAAAATAATTTTTTTCTTGAACTTTCGAGCCCATTTTCATTTACTCAAAGGTTGTCTTTATTAGAATTAAGAGTTAGATTACTTTTTAAATGTTTTTAAAAAAGACTTATTAAGCGTTAAAAAAAGGGTCTATGTTGTTCATTCTTCTTAAGAAGAATAAAGAAGAATATCAGTCCCTCAACTTTCCCTCCATTTTTAGTTTGATGTAGTTCGTCAACAAGTATCATCTATAGTTCGATACTCCATGATAATCAAAAAATCAATTTTTTGATGTAATGTAAACAAATCAAGATTTGTTTACATTCTTAAAGTTCGATGTTTGTTTAAACATGAAAATATATTAAGAATAGTGTAAACTCTTTATTTTTGTAATTATGATATGTTAATATATCAGTGCATGTTTTAGTTTATGAGGTAGGATAACAAACAAACTGATTAATCACATGGCGGCTTATAGAAAAAAAAAATCTTCTGATAGTTTTTTTTTACTTATTATTTTTTATTAGTAGTTCCATTACTGGAGATGCTTATATTTGTGATCTAGAATGTTGTACGTTCAGAATGAGCCTTTAAGTTTAGTTTAGCATTATTTTTAAGTTGTGTTTCAAGTTGAGTGAAAAAACTGTGTTTTTAAAGGACTGTTTGTTTACTTTAGTTACGTTCAAATATTTAATTTATTTTTGTAAATTGGCTTGAGTTATCATCAATGTGCACGCCCATGTGCTTAATTCCAAGGATAATTTACATGTTCTCGAAGATTTATTTTCAATTTAGCTTCGTACTGTTAGACGTCAATGTTATTTAGTTGATTTGTATGTATTAATGAAAATTAGTACAAATTGTTGTTACTTGCATCTTACAACAAAGAGATAATTTGTTATAATTACAAATTATTTTGTGTATCAGTTATTATGATGTGGAATATCAGTCACTTTGGGGATTGTGCTTTGTTGTAGTACATAATTAATGGGAAATATCAATATATTATTCTATTCATTTTTATCATCTGGAAGACTTGTATACTAGCTTTTTTTACCGACAAAGAATGCATTGAGACATTGGCATCAGTGGAATGAACTTTGTCTATTAGTACTGTTAGATGTTAATGCCATTTACTTAATTTATGTTCAACTTCTGCTTACAAGTTGATTATGTAGTCTAAACTTCTTGACCAGATTAACTTCACATCCGCGAAGCAATGCCTACCTCAAGAAAATCAAGTTTCATCGGGGCGAAATCTTCATGAGCATCATTTGCAACCTTCATAAAGATAATATATGCCATATTAAACAGGATTTAAACTTATATTAAACTTTTCTTTTACCATCAAAATTGTATATTGTAATAAAATTCAGATGAATTAATTCTTTTGTTTTATTCTTATACCTGTATGACCAACACCAATTTAAGAGGTTTGTCATATAGGCCCCTGGACAACCCTTGATCTATCATTTTTCATTTAACTTTAGTGAAAAACATACTACAGCACACAAATATGTGCCAAAGAGTAACATGGCTCCTATTTATATATTTATTCTTAATTGTGAGCAGTCAACTAATGTCAAGGCGGACAGCATAACAATTTTAAAAAAATAGTTTTCTAATAAAAAGTGTTTTTTATGTTGTTATGCAGTTTTCTTAATAGAGAGAGGTCGTAACCACATCTGTTACTCGCATAGTTCTTGAAATATAAAAATAAATGTGCACACATCTAGTAAACCGTTTCCTCCTCCTATGGCTGATCCAATATTATTGAAACTTAGAATGAAATCATAAATTGATATATAATTTCCATCATAATTGCATATTTGTGGAAAAAGGCAGCTTTATTAACTAGGACTCTTCAATTATTAAGAGGTTTATCATCAACTACAAAATGACAATTACTGTGTCATATAACCTTATCTATTGTGATAAATAAGGACAATTATTAACCCGTATATTATTATATTAAAGGACAATTATTACATCCTGTAACTATGCATCGAACTATAGTTAACTATAAAGACTTTAGTCTTTTCAGATAACTTTACATCGAACTTTAAAAAGGTTTAACTTTCTTAAAGGTTTTATCAGAAATCAGATTTTTTGATTATCATGGAGTATCGAACTATAGATGATACTTGTTGACGAACTACATCAAACTAAAAATGGAGGGAAAGTTGAGGGACTGATATTCTTCTTTATTCTTCTTAAGAAGAATGAACAACATAGACCCTTTTTTTAACGCTTAATAAGTCTTTTTTAAAAACATTTAAAAAGTAATCTAACTCTTAATTCTAATAAAGACAACCTTTGAGTAAATGAAAATGGGCTCGAAAGTTCAAGAAAAAAATTATTTTTGAAAATAACGCGTGACATATATAGAAAGTCGAAAACTGCACATAAGGAACAATGTAATTTGAAAGCGAGGTTGTCCTCCACCTCCCTCCGGCAGTGTAGCCATGCAGGTCGTGCGCTCGCACCTTATTACTGAACAATTTGAAAAACTAACGTCGATCCGATGTTCGGAATCTAGGAGGCTGTGGAATATTCGATCGCGTGAGTTTAACCTAAATCAAAGAAATGAATTATTTAATTTTAAATATATATTTTTTTAAACCTATGAATAAATAAATACATTAAACAATCCTATTAATAAAAACAAATTGGAATATTTAGAAATGATTTGTAACGACCAGGATACGATGGTAATCAAGGTGGCGGTGGGGTTAGCTTACAAAAGGAAGGTCCGGCCATCTTAACTCAGTTGACCTTCAGTCTTCATGCAGAGCGGATGTCCGACGAAGTAAGGTGAGCCTAGAAACTTTTATTTTATTATTCTCGTTTTTATTTTTTTAATATTCTTTTATTTTATTATATATTTAATTTTAAAAGATTTTTTTTAATGTTTGACTATAATTATAAAATACTTTGTAAATTTATCATAAGTTGATTGAACACATTAAATGTTCGTCGATCCTTCTTTACTTTTGAAAATTTATATTTTTTTATTTCCATTTACTCTCATTCCTATTAGTACGTCTACTATATCTATTACATATAACACTTTACTCATGTTTACTCTCATAAATATATTGCTATTTATATTATTGTTGTAGCTATTTAACTATTAATAGTATATAGTAACTACCTACTATTATATGTAATAACTTGGTATCATTTGATATTACCGTGTTTTGCAAAACATCTTACTATTATATTATGTTAACTAATAACTATAGTATTACTCTTAGTACTATAACTAAACTCTACTATTACTACTGAACCCCTGTTACTGTTGCTAGTACTTAAAGTGATGTATAAATAAGGTGTCAGTGGAGATAGTGTTCTGCCTCCATACCTTTTCTGTTGGGCGGCTCCCCTTGTAGTCTTGACTCTATATAACGTTGACACTTTCTGTGGCAGGATTCTACGTTGTATTGACACTTAATAATCTCGACACTTCTAAATGGACATTGTGTCAAGATATTTAAGTGTCTATACAACGCAGAATCCTGCCTGGGTAAAAATATTAAAAATAAATATTTTCAGTCCCTACAACAGAGTACTGAAACTATTATAGGTGTTAATTTTAACACCTAACTATTATAGGCATTTTCACAATGCCTCGACATGTGATATATATATATATATATATATATATATATATAATATAATAATATATATATATATATATATATATATATATGTGAAAAGAAATATCTATTTTTAGTAATGTAAATGGTATTTAAATTAACTCATAACAAGATGATTTTCATAATTAATGTGTTATTTTTTTATTAATTGATGATAAATTTTATTTACTTGTTAAAATAATTAATAACCAACTTAATCAAAGTTTGTTGTAATTTTTTTGTATACATTGGTTGTAGCGAGTATTTAAATTAACTGATAGGACAATAGTTGTTAACATTTGTGTTGTATATTGGTCAATAAATTTTTTGTGTTTCCTTTTAGTTATTTCATAACTGTCTTTTATATTTCTAATAAATATAACCTGATTATCAGTGAATACCATCTTATAAAATTAACTATGACTTTATATATTTATATTTTAAATTGTCATCCAACCATAACAGTTATTCTGCTCTAATTCAACTTAGGTAGGATTAATCTCTTGGTAATCTACTATAGCATCCTCTAATACTTATGATCTTGTTTCAGGTTGTCTGAGAGGTATTATGAGAGGGTTTGTTGGTCAAAGAGAAGTGTTGGTTGAAGGTGGTTTCAGAGACTTTCCTGTAATTTCCTGTTTCATCAGCCTGTATTTGCAGGGGTTTTGGGACACACCAATTTGGTTTGGAAACACTGACTAAGGTAATTATTTGTTATAGTTTATTATTAGGGCACTTCTTATTAGTTTAGATAACCCCTAAGATTTTGGTAAATATTTTACCTTTGTCTTTTATTAATTGTGTCGATTATTATGTTGTGATTTATGAATATAAAACAAAGGGGTCATCTAATCTCAAGATGATATGTTAATAATTCAAATGCAGTCGGAGGTTATAACCTGACTTTTTATGAATAGCAAGTGACGTCATTGCAGGACTCAGTTTAGGCGGCTTACATTGAAATTATTTACATTGAAATTTTTGCAATGACGTCATCGCCATGAATAAAAATATTTGGTTTCATTTATAAAAACCTCATTTAAAAAAACCTTAATAACTCAATCAGCTTGATCTAGTCTAAAGAAGTACCATTATTAGTATTAAGGAAAGAGGTTTAGCCCTAATGCTCTACCACTTGTTTTTGTACAATCCCTTCGTACAGCTAAATTATTTATGGAGATCTTAAAAAAAATTTTGTCAATTCTACAATTGACTAATGTGTATAAGTGCAAGTGACATGAAACACTGCATCAAGTGCTCATTTTTTGGCCCCTTGCTTTGGGACTACATTTTTTAGATTAAGCACCGCAAATCACTTTTATGTTGTTATTAAGACAACTTAAAAAAATTGTTTCACCTAACTTCATAACGTTTTGTGCACTCATTCTAAGTTTATTTCAATTCCATTTCAAAAAAAATTAACGCATTACCCTTAAAATACCCTGGAAAAATAACTTACTAGTAATTATAAGCGTATAATACTAAAAAAATAGAGCTCCAAAATCAGATTTTTGGGATATACAACAATTTCTTTTTTACAAAAAACTTCAATAACAAAAATAATTTTTAGATGACACAATTAATTTCTGTTAATTAATATTGTTAATTTATGGTAGCAAACAGTATTGTTTGTTTTCATGCTCATATATAGTCTTAGAATAATACTATATATAGAAGGAGCACAGGACCGTAAACACAATGTAATTCCACTGATAACACGAAAGCCGGTTGACTGATGCAACTAAGTAATGCTGCCAACCTGACAGCACATATTTTTTTGCTTTTTGTTGCCATCCTTACATGTGTGCTAGCCCGCCAATATTTAAATTTTTTATTAGTTCCTGTCGTATTTAAATATCTTACCAAAAACCACTTATGTGGTAAAATACTCCCCACCAAGTCTTTGGTCCAAAAAAGTAGGGAAATCAACTTTTCTGTCCCGCCAAGACATGTCCGTATATGGTGGAGACTGTCATAGGCGTTTCAAAGTGAAGTTGCTAGGTTGGTAATAGTTAAGAGCCCTATTTACATTGAGAGGCAATCATCAGCTTCGTCTCCTTGGCGGCAAGCCAGAAAAGATAATCACCTTTAGAGAAAGTGTTTGCAAGGGTATATATGGTATAGTGCCGGATTATATTGTACCCTTATCGTTTCATTTATTCATTCATTTCTTCTGCATACTCCTGGATCTATGCAAGAAAGTAAAACTGCTGCAATTATGACAACTGCTAACATCTGTTATGATTAATCTCTACGAACACCTAAATTGTTTGATATTTCAAAATATGGCAAACAAAATATAAAACTCGTTCACACAGCTAGTTTGCCGCCAAGGAGACGAAGCTGATGATTGCCTCTCAATGTAAATAGGGCTCTTAACTATTACCAACCTAGCAACTTCACTTTGAAACGCCTATGACAGTCTCCACCCTATACGGACATGTCTTGGCGGGACAGAAAAGTTGATTTCCCTACTTTTTTGGACCAAAGACTTGGCGGGGAGTATTTTACCACATAAGTGGTTTTTGGTAAGACTTCATGGCTTTTTTGTACGGCTCTGTTTTATGCTAAAAACAGAATAAACATGATGCGTGAAGTAGATAAAGCTGTAAAGAGTGGAAGGTATTGTATATACCTTGAGAGGCATTGTGAGCACACTCTCAAGGTTTGTTTTCTACAGCGCGTACAACACAGGATTTAAAAATTTGGGTTTTATTGATACAGGAATATTAAAAAGGCATTAGAAAAAATCCGTAAGTCCTTAAATGCCAAAATCCATTCATTAGTAAAGAGTGCAGATAGGTCAATTTATATAAAAAGTAGCGTTCGCTAGCTTAGTTTTCTAGCACTGTGTTAGCACAGGAATGATCGAATTTGAGATTTTATCAGGTAGGACTCTGGACTCACACACAGGAATAAAAACAAATTAAAAATTCACCACATTATCAAAATGTGTTCAGTAGTTTTAGGCTGCAGGTTAGTTTTTCGCTCTGCGTTTAACGTAGGAATGTCGAATTGAGATTTTATGAGGTAGCAATGCACACGAGCATAAGACAAATCTAAAAAGTCCTCACCACATCAAAATCCGTTCTGTAGTTTAGGCTGTAGGTGCGTAAACATAAAAAAACATCGTTTGCTAGCTTATTTTTTCGCTTCGCATTCAGCGTAGCAATGTCGAATTTGAGATTTTATGAGCTAGGAATGCACACGAGCATAAGACGGATCCAAAAAAGTCCTCATATGTCAAAAATCCGTTCAGGCTGTAGGTGCGTCAACAAAAAATGCAGGAAGAATAAGAATAAGAAGTCGTCAAAAATGCCATTTTCAAACCTCTTTTTCTCCACTTCAGCTTGGCCGATTTGGATGATTTTTTTTATTTTTGGTCTACAAGGCAGGCCCTTTAAGGATATTATAATATTATTTATGTACCTATAGCTGTGTTCACGCTACAGACCCTCAAAAACCCTACTTTGTTGCGTACAGTATAATATACACTGGCAGCTTAAGTAGATTTTTGACTTTTTTTACTGACTAAGCGGGGTATTTTTACTTTTCTTCTTGACTTGGCGGGGCGGAACGCTGCTGCGTTCCTAAATTTGACTCCCCCACTATTATAAATTTAAATATTGTATGAATAGCAATACAGTAACAATGCAAGTATCCAGTTTCTGACGTCATACAATAGTCTTCAATACTATTTTTTGAACACAATGATACCATTATTATTTATTTTGTAAACTTAAATAAGTTTGTTTCATTTACATACGTGGGTTAAACACGGATTTATGGACAATTTTGTTTAAAAAAAGCAAACTATATTTTTTCATAAACACGAGAAAGAAATAGTCGTAAAATAATATGAAAAATATTCCCTCTGTAAATGACATGTATTATTTTAAGTAAACACAAGACGCATCAAACTATCAGCCATCTCGATAATGCATGATTAAAATTTTTTCTTGTTATAATCGTTCAAATACATTTTCTTATACCTAAACTATTATAATTAACCATTTTATACATTTAGAATTAATAAGTAATGAAGCATTAATAAATAATTTAATTAAATATTTCAACAACCGGAAATATTGCCAACTTTGTTAAAAAAAACATTTTATTTTGTTAGGTTGGCAGCATTACTTAGTTGCACTAGTCAACCAGCTTTCATGTTATCAGTAGTGCTCCTTCTATATAAAGTATTATTCTAAGTATATAGTAAACCATAAAATGTGACTCATTTTGTTCTGCTTTTAACCAATGTTGTTTTAAATATACCTTAAATGATGAAAAGTAGCCTGTTAATCCATATTTAAAGCTGTCATATGGTTGTGCACACTCAAAATTTTAGAAACTTGCACAAATTCGAGGTTTCTCTTTATAAAGCAAACAATTTATAAAGCTGATTAACATTCCCATATGATTGCAATTATATTCCTTTTCACGTCTCCTTTTTTTGTTTATAAAATAGATTGTTAGAGAAACTAATTCCTCTTCCTATTACTACTTTTTCTTTAACTTGTAGAATAGAATGTTAAAGAAACTGATTGCTATTATATTTCTCTCCCTACCTCTACTTTATTTTGTTTATAAAATAGAATGTTATTGAAACTGATTGCAATTATATTTCTTTTCCTACTGCTAATTTTTTTAATAAAATAAAATGTTAAAAAACCGATTGCAATTATTCCTCTTCCTACTCTACTATAATTATTTTTATTTGAAAGGGTGTTAAAAATAATGTTATTTAATTTATCTACTTAGGCCTACCTTTCACTATGTCGAATTTATGGGGTGTTAAGAAAACTTATTTTTGTTAGGTTTATTTTCTTATCTCCACTTTTCCTTTTGTTAATTTAATTGTGTTAAGAGAACTTCATTTCATTAAGATTCATCCCACTACACCCAATTTGTTTTATGTGGATTTAATCTGGCATAAAAAACTTATTCCAATAAGATCCATTCCACTACCCACAATTTTAACAAGACTGAGTGCAATTATTCCTCTTCCTACCACTACTTTTTTTTTGTTTATAAAATAGAATGTTAAATGAAACTGATAGCAATTACTCCTCTTCCTGACCCTACTGTTTTTTTTTTTTTTTTTCATAATTTAGAATGTTAAAGGAATTAACTGAAATCATTCCTCTGCCTACATCTACTTTATTTGTTTATAAAAAGATTGTTAAAGAAACTAATTGAAATTATTCCTCTTCCTACCCCTACTTTTTTTGTTTATAATATAAAATGTAAAAAAAAACAAATAGCAATTATATTCCTCTTTCTACCTCTACTTTTTTTTGTTTAAATAGTTGATTGTTAAAGAAACTGATTAAAATTATTCTTCAACCTACCTCTACTTTTTTTTATTTAATAAATGTTAAAAAATTGATTGAAATTATTCCTCTTTCTACCCCTCCTTTTTTGTTTATAAAATAGAATGTTAAAGAAACCGATTGAAATTTTTCCTCTTCCTACCTCCCCTTTTTTATTTTGATTTAAAAGGGTGTTACAAAATAATTTTATTAAATTTATTGACCCAAGCCTTCCTTTCTTTATGTTGAATTATGGAGTGTTAAGTGAACTTATTTTCCACAAGACTGAGTGAAATTATTTCTCTTCCTACTGCTACTTTATTTTTTAATAAAATAAAATGTTAAAGAAACTGATTGCAATTATATTCCTCTTCCTACATCTACTTTTTATGTTTATAAAACAGATTGTTAAAAAAACTGATTGCAATTATATTTCTCTTCCTACAGCTACTTTTTTGGAAGTCAAATTTTTTATGGGGTGTTAAGAGAACTTTTTTAGTAAGGTTCATTTTCTTGTCTCTTCTTTTCCTTTTGTTAATTTAATTGTGTTAAGAGAACTTGATTGCAGTAAGATTCATCCCACTACTCCCCATTTTGTTTTGTGTGGATTTAATCAGGTGATAAAAAACTTATTGCAATAAGATCCATTTCACTACCCTCAATTTTCACAACACTAAGTGCAATTATTCCTCATCCTACCTCTACTTTTTTTTGTAAAATAGAATGTTAAAGAAACTCGTAGCAATTATATTCTTCTTTAGCCCTATGTTGATTTAATTGTGTTAAGAGAACATGATTGCAGTAAGATCCATCCTACTATCCACAATTTTCACAAGACTTAGTGCAATTATAAAAATAGGATGTTAAACAAACTGACTGTAATTATATTCCTCTTCCTACCCTTACTTTTTTGTTTTTGAAATAGAAAATTAAAGAAAATGATTTTATTTATTCCTCTTCCTCCGCACTTTCATAATTGCTAAAAGAATGTAAAGAAACTGTTGCAATTAATTCCTCTCCTACTGCTACTTTTTCATAGTTGCTAAATTTAAAGAAACTAATTGCAATTATATTCCTCTTCCTACCCCTACTTTTTCATTAGAATAATTTAAAGAAACTGATTGCAATTATATTCCTCTTCCTACCTTAGCTCTTTTCCTTGACCTATTTCATTAGTTGCTAAAAAGTTTAAAGAAACTGTTGCAATTAATTCCTCTTCCTACCGCTACTTTTTCATTAATTGCTAAAATAGAATGTTAAAGAAACTAATTGCAATTATATTCCTCTTCCTACCCCTACTTTTTCATTAGTGCTAAAATAGAATGTTAAAAGAAACTGATTGCAATTATATTCTCTTTCCTACCGCTACTTTTTTCAATTAGGTTGCTAAAATAGAATGTTAAAGAAACTAATTGCAATTATATTCCTCTTCCTACCCCTACTTTTTCATTAGGTGCTAAAATAGAATGTTAAAGAAACTGATTGCAATTATATTCCTCTTCCTACCCCTACTTTTTCATTTGTTGCTAAAATAGAATGTTAGAGAAATTGATCGCAATTATTCCTCTTCCTACCCTTACTTTTTCTTTAGTTGTTAAAATAGAATGAAAAAGAAACTGAATGCAATTTTTCCTCTTCCTACCCCTGCTTTTCTTATTTTGATATAAAAGGGTGTTAAATAAAATGTATTTAAATTTAGTTACCTACGCCTACCTTTCTCTACGTCGCATTTTATGGGGTGTTAAGAGAACTTATTTTAGTAAGGTTTATCTTCTTATCTGTACTTTTCCTTTTGTTTATTTAATTTTGTTAAGGGAATTTATTGCATTGAGATTTATCTCCCTACCCCCACTTAACCCAAATCATGATTTAATTGGGTGTTAAAAGACTGATTGCAATTATTTATATCCCTCCTAATTTTTCTTATGCTGATTTTAAGGGGTTTTCAATCTTCTGTTTAAAAAGATTTATCTCGCTATTTCTGCTATTCCTTAAATCAGTTTAATAAAAACTAATTGCAATAATATTCATCTCCTTACCCCCTTTTTCTTTATGTTGATTTATTGAGGTGTTTAGGGAAGTTATTG
Source organism: Microvelia longipes (assembly GCA_018340805.1). Classification (NCBI taxonomy): domain Eukaryota; kingdom Metazoa; phylum Arthropoda; class Insecta; order Hemiptera; family Veliidae; genus Microvelia; species Microvelia longipes. Next base: position 22,968,276 of record JACMZG010001913.1, read on the forward strand.
CTCTGTGTAATAATGCTGTATGTAAGATTTATTTCCCTACCCCCACTTTTAGTAAATTTTCACTTTAGAAAATTCCAAAATCCATTTTAGAGATCCCTAACCACGAGAAATATGTTTTAATTAATATTTTTAAATCAAACTTGGTGCAAAAATCAACTTGGGGAGGATATCAATGTTGTGACGTTGTCATAACAATGTTGCTGAGTTAGCAAAATTTTTATAATTATTGATATTAATTTTAAATCAAATATACCTGGCTAAAATCAGTTGACAGTGTGGCAAAATAATGCAAGGGAGCCAATGAGTTTAGTTCTGGATGTTTAACCACGCCCTGAATTTCAAATTGGGCCAACCTTATTGGTTCCTCAACACTATTTTCCCACGCGTCAATTGATTTTAGCCATGTGTCGTACTATAGTATGTAACATCAAATAATCCTGATGCGGAGGTCTGCTAGCTGGGTGATTTTGCTTCGAAATGCCCGCTTTCTTGCTCATAAATCCAATTTTTGCTGAAGTTTTCGGGATATACTTAATAACCTAAGCTGTTATTTTTTAAAGAAAATGCACT
>JACMZG010001913.1:22969695-22982430 GCA_018340805.1 Microvelia longipes
TATCGATCAAGAATGGTGATACAGAGTTCATAGACCCACATCTGCTTTTTTGACAAGAAGGAAGGACAGATTAGCCTTAGGAACAACTAATTGCAGTCCTAGATCCAATCCTGCCCTCTTGGAATCCTTTTTCCTTTTTAAATTATTGTGACAGTTAATGTCAGTTTCATATATTGACCCCTGGATCGGGGTCAAGCCCAGACATCCCTTAAACCCTCTGATTCGACTTCTAGTGTTGTACCAAGCTCTAAGTAATTACCTGGTAGTAAAAAGTTTTCTCTCCCTGGTTTCTTTCACAGATACCGGTGTAATAAGTTTCAGTTTATTTCAAACTGTTTATTCTAATAAAAAAAAAAAAAAAAAAAAAAACAAAAAAAAAAAAAAAAAAAAAAAAAAAAAAAAACCTTTACATAATATAGAATAGTTTAAACAACTAACTAAGAATTGCATAAATAATTTAAATGCACAAAGGGAATGTACAAAAGATTTTAAGAGGTAGTGCATTAGGACTAATAAGCTCCTTCCCCTTATAATAAAATTACTTAAAGTGATGTAAACATTTATACCAGTAGAGTTATAGTACAAACACGGTTTATAATCAGTTGACATGTGTGGGGAAAATAAATGTAGGGAGCCAATGAGGATGTTAAACCCACGCTCACGATTCAATCAAAAGGCCAACCTTATTAGTTTTTCAACACTATTTTCACTGTCAATTGATTTTAACAATGTGTCATTCTATGGGGACGGGGGACTCAGTGGTCCAACTCCCTGGTTTGAGGTGGTCCTAAAACAGGATCTATTTGCATGAACTAGCTAGTATTCACTTTGAGCCGCCTTTACAAATATTAGATTAGAATTATTATTAGTTCCGAGGCCCCTTTCGGGAAAATAGCACAAGTCAAGTCTTAAAACTACAACAGATAAACTAAATAATAAAAAATAAATAGTGGTCCGTTATAGGCTAAAAGAAAATCTTTAGCTCATAATAACCTTGTCCTAAAAGAAAAAGATTCAAGTTTTTCAATTAAAAAGCTTCTGGCTCTCCATTTTTGAATAATAATTTTTTGTCACACAGAAGAGCATTAATACTTGAATAGCTTTTTAATATGAACACTAGTGCTCATAGAAAGATGTCCTGTGTTGATCTAACTTATATACAGGGTGTCCCCGGATGGACTTAACGATACGTGTAAAATGAAAACAAATTTCATTTTCGAAAAACGTCACTCTTATATAAAAAGCTTCTGCATGTCTTTAAACTAAGATTTAACATATTTATAATTTTTTTATTTTTAAGGGTGGACCAGCAAAACTGCATTTTTGACAAAATGGACGAAGAGTAAAGCTAGGGACTTAAATTTACTTTTCGGGAAAAAAGTATTCTTCCATAATTTGTTTAATTGTCCCCCACTGAGACAAATTTTCCATAAAAAAAATTAAAATAAAAATTTTCAAAATTCATCATTTTGCCCCATCATCCAAATTTGGAACTAAAGTTTGTTTAATGTTGGATAATGAACATCGTTTAAAGGTCTTGAAAATTACTGGAACAACAAATTTGTAGTATTGTACAAATTCGAATTAACTAACACTAACTAAGATATTTTAATTTTTCTGTTTTTGTCTTTAATATCCAAAACTCAACCACTCTCACTTTTCTTCCAGTTTTATAAAATATCATAGTTAGTGTTACTACTGAATCGAAATTTACAAATTACATCATTTTGTTCCAAGTAACAAGAACTTTTAAAACGATGTATCATTTATCCACATGGAAAAACTTTTAATTTTTCCAAATTGGAATATGGCAAATATGGTGAATTTTGAATTTTTATTTTTAATTTTTTTATGAAAAATTTGACTCAGGGGAACAATTAAACAAATTTAATGAAGAATACTATATTTTTTCCGAAAAGTCAAAATAAGCCTACTTTACTCTTACGCCATTTTTCAAAATTGCAGTTTTTGGTCCACCCCTTAAAAATAAAAAATACAAGTTGATAAATCTTATGTTTAAGACAATGCAGAAGCTTTTATAAAGAGTGACCTTTTTTTCGAAAAATGAAATTTTTTTTCATTTCCATCGTATCGTTAAGTCCATCCGGGGACCCCTGTATATATTATCTTCCTAGTATTTAAATTTTATTGTTGTTAAAGATTATTTACCAAACAAATCCTTATATTTACAAAAATTTCATTAGTCTAAAATATAAAGAGAAGACAATTTGTTAAAATAAACTTTTTCTACAAATTCAAATCTTAACAGGTTGTTTATATTTTAAATCATATATTGTTTCTTAGGCCACGTTTTTGTAAAATAAATATGGAATTTAAATTGGGACTATGAAACCACACAGAACAGTAAGCCGTAAGCCCATTCTACGATCTGATGTGTGCATCAATAGATCCAATTTGAATGTTTCTTAAGCACTAAATCATACTTAACCCAATTGAAACAAGTCATCTTTAACAGTATTTGCAGCAGACACCCCCTCTTCCTCAGTTTTTACACTTATACAACAGCACTTGAATCGTCTGCAAAAAAAACTTAATTTACTGCTAGCAATTCTAATGTTGTTTTTGGGTAGATCATTAATGTTAGATTAAAAACAGAATGGGACCTAAAACTGAACCTTTAGGCACTCCCTGTTCCATCCATTTAAAATCTGATTGATGACTACCCAAGGCATCATTCAATTCTACCCTCTGAAACCTATCACTAACTATAACTTTTAAACAAATCAAATGCCAACCCTCTGATTCCATAAGTACATAACTTTCTTAATAATATTTTATGATTAACCAGGTCAAAAACTTTACTAAGATCTCCTAAAACAGCATAAGTTTATTTCTAGCACCACAATATTTCCTTTAAACACTTATGTAGAAGTGTAAAGTGCGTAGTAGTAGATTTGGCTTTCAAGAAACATGTTGTTTAACTGTTAATATATCATGTTTCAAACCAGAAATCAACATGTCTGGATTTAAGTAATTTTTTAACAACTTTTGAAATTACTGGAAGCAAAGCAATTGGCCTGTAGTTTTCACATTTTATTTTTCCCCTTTCTTATAGATAGGAACGATTTTAACTATTTTCAAAGCATTAGGAAACACACCTTCTATTAAAATCTTATTAAAAAGAAGCTCAAGGAGGCTTGATAGAGGGATTTGTATGCATTTAATTAATTTATTTGACATCCCATAAATATCTTGTGATTCACCTGGCTTCAGAGATCTAATGACTGATTTAATTCCTTTAATATTTGTAAACTCTAAGAATATTGATTTAGGTAAAGAATCGCAAGAATTGGGGATTTCATGAGATGGGATCTTATTAAGATTTGCAGGTGTCTTTTTACATGTTTAAACAGGACAATAAAATAATTATTTAATACATTGGAAGCCTCAGTACCCTCTACTACTTGCTTGCCATCTGAGATTGTGATCTTATTTTGTACCTTATCATCACCGTTGAATTTTTTAACTAATTTCCAAAGCTTTTTAATGTCATTATTAGCATTGCTAACTTCATCCCAAACACTCATTAGTTTAGCTTTGGAAATTACTTTTTTATAGATATTTTTATATTTTCGGTATTTTTCAGTATACTGAGGACTATCCATCATCTTATGACAGTCATACAAATATTTCAATCTGGTACTAGATATCTTAATACCTTGAGTAATCCATGATTTTTGCTGTTTATTTGTATAAATGTTATCTGTTTCAAGGGGAAATGTTCTCTTGTAAATATTTTTATGAACTCTACTATAAATTACAAGCTTGTTCTGCATTTAGATTAATAATTTTTTCTTCAAGATTTAGTTTAATCAGATCCTTAAGAAAACCATCCATGGCTTCTGGCTTCATTACTCTAATAATGTTTTTAGCATTAATTTTATCTAATGATTTGTAAAAAGGAAATGTAAAAAGTTGTCCTTCGTGATCTGAAAGGCCAAGTATGTTTTTAAAACTATATGAGGATAAATCCCAACTTGTAATTAGATAGTCTTAACATGTAGATATGGTTTTGCAAATCCTAGTAGGACCACTATTTGCCACATTCAGTGAAAAAGAATCAAATAAATTACACAGATTTAATTTGTTAACAGAATTTTTCTAAATAATTTATATTAATATCACCACAAATTATCAAATTAGTGATGTTTTTTTGCTCAGACTTGATTATCTTTTCTAATTGTTCAAGAAAAATATTTACATCAGAAGTGCCGTTCCTATAGACACATATTATCAAAAGTTTTTGTTTTTTATTATTTTTATTTACAATTTCAACCCTGAGCATTCAAAAGCCTCTTCAACACAAAACTTTTGAAGTCATTTCTGCTTTGCAATTTTCAACGGTATTTTTATTTACATATACAAGTACCCCCATGCTCTATTTTAGACCTGCTATAGTTTGCTAAACGTGTGAAATTATCTATTTTACAAAGCTTACTTGAATCTTTAGTTTGCCAGTGCTCTGAAAGACACAAGACATCTAACTCAGGATCACACGAGTTCAGAAATATCTCTAGCTCTTCAATTTTATTATTAAGACACTGAATGTTAAAATGAGCAAGTGTCATAGTTTTATTATTTTTTGTTTTTTTTTTATTTACATTACAATTATTTGGAGCTTTAGAATAATTGGATTTAGATTTAATTAATAAGTTATTTTTATTTAAGAGAATGTTTAAAATATTTTTCTCATGATTTGAGACATTGTCAAGTGGTAGCTTTGCAGAGAGTATTTTTATTTGTCAAAATTACAGGCAGACTACTATAGTTATTGATTATAGCAATGGGAGTTCTGAATTCTTCTGCCAGTGACTTATTGTTACAGATTGTTACTTATTGTTATCAGTTTTAAATGGAGACGTCTATTTAAGTTTTAAACAATGTAAACAAGACAATTTTCAACTTATTTATAAACAATAAAATAAAAATAAAAGAGGAAGAAGTCTCTCCACAAAAATATATTTCTTTTTAGCAAAGCACTTTCAACCTAACAAGAGGTCATCATCAGTGCTAGCCGTTGAATAAAGAAGAAGGTGATAGATGAGTCTTACAGATCAGATATCAAAGATAGACTCATAGATAGACTTTCCTTTTTTTATTTATAAACATTTTCCTTTTTTTTTAGTTGTATATAAAATTATTTGTTTAGAAAATTGGATACATTTTTGCATTTTTTCCATAAATGGACAAATAAAAATGCAAATTAAATACAGATTTCTGCCCGACATGATCATGATATCAGGTCTAGTTAAAAATAACACAAAATATATGTATATTTTTATTATTAGTATTGGTGTTGTATCTCTTTTATTGTTTGAATTGGTGTGTGGTCTCCATGAATGGAATATAATTGATGATGAGGCAATAATAATCACTAATTATACTATATACTTTAAATTTCTACATCTAAAATAATTAATACAAATTTTAACATTTTTAAAAGTCCTTTTAATAATTTGAACTTTAGAAATTAAGAAATAATAATTTTATATATGTGGCACAAAGTGAGCTGACCCGCCCGCTGCAGTGGACTGACGGCGAACTAAAAAATATTTCTGGAAAAAAACAGATTTTTCCTGGTGAGTTAGACCACTCCCACCATACTGTATAAATGTTTATTTATATCACTTTAATATTACTACTGAATGGAGTGATATCAATGGATATTTTCTCCTTCTATGTTATGCCACGATAATATAACTTTTAACATAAGTACTAATAACAATTGTTTTGTAGTCGTACTTAACTAAATAAATAAAAAAAAATATTTCTACTAAAAACAAATAATCACCTTTATCAGTTTCCAAAACAAAGTAGTTTTCCCCAAACCCCTCCAAATACAGGCTGATTAGAAAACAGGCATTTTCAGGATCATGTCTGATGTCATCCACTACAATAGACCCCCACCTCACAATTCTTGAGCTTCTTCGGCAATCTAAAACAAGATAATGAGTATTACTGGTTGTTTTTGAGCCAACTATATCAGCTTCATCAGCCCCCTAAACCCCTGGTCCCTAATTTTTGGCAATTAAAGCCATAACATTATATTAGCTTTCAACAACCCCCAAAACCCATGTTTCATAATATTTAGCAATTTTTTGACATCATATTACATTATCAGATTTAATAGCCCCCTAAACCCTTTTACTCCTGGCCCCTTTCTTTGGCATTTATAAAATTATAAAAGCCTATCCTTAATTCTAAAATTAATAAAGTGTACGATGATACTTACTGGATAACAGAATCCAGAACTCTTCTCTTGATGTCTCTATAAATGATTAGCTCGTCTACCAGTCAGTCTTCCAAAGGTACTGTGCTCCTGCATCTGAAAGATAAACAATTAATCACAAGATGAGGCAAAATATCAAGTGGTTTATGGAAAGATACAAGAATTATATTATATAGTGTTATTTTATTAATATAAAGAATAATTGTTTACTTCTATTTAAGCCTTCAAGTACCACAAGTTATTTTTGTACCACATCTTGTGTTTTCTAGAATAAAAAAGTAAGTAGAGAGATAATAAAGTCTCCTCCCTTATCTAAGAAATTCATGCTAGAAAATAATATTTCAATCGCCCTTTAAACCCAGATTCCCTCAATTTTGTGGTATATAGTGGATGAAGGGGCCTATCAATTCCCCCCCCCCTCTGGTTTCGATTCTTAGTTATGTTTCGTTGCAAAGATCATAGAGGAATATATACAATCAGTGGAAAAGATATTATTTTATTTCTAAAGTCGGAAAATTTTCAGAAATTGCTTTTTCGCATTTATAGTGCCGACTTGACATTTTCAATCTCAAATATAAGATCTGTTAAAATGATTCGGAATACAGGGAAATTTCATTTACCCCTGTTTTTTAAACACCCATTCTCAATTTCAACACCTCCTTTTAATAATAATAACATAATAAAATATATAACTCCTAAATATATATATAATATATATATATATATATATATATATATATATATATATATATATATTATATATATAATATATATAATAGATTAATAGCATGCAATATATTTTCATAGATTCCTATATTATTTTTCAAGATGTAATTGTTTCAATAAAACAATTATATGTCATGCAAAAAAACTGATCAAACTAAGTTACTTCTTTTTTTATCATAAACATTAATTCGATTATTTATTGGAAGCCTAATCATTATACCCGCTTTCTCAACAAAACTTAAAATTGTCTGCAACTTAAAGCACTGAAGCTTAAGTGCTTAAAGTAAAATAATACCTATGATTCATCCAAAGATTATCTAGTATACCTGGTATACTACATAATCTTTGGATTCATCAAGTTGATTCAAAGCTGTAATCAATAAGTCTTGTAATAGAAATTTTATTTAACTCTATACCATATAATATTATTTAGGAACAGATCTCGATAAGCGTATAATGTGTCTATTCTGACATATGAGTAGTTGTTAAATGTCATGATCCGTCAATTAGATTCTGACCTCTAAGCACTCAAAATTTCATTTACACTAAGCCTATTATTTTAGAATGCAAAACGGTATTATTTTAGATGTATAATTTACTGTCAAAATTATTTTAGACATAAATTGTGTTAAGTCAGTGGTATAATTGAAAGTTAAATCAAGATCTATCATTTAGATTCAATGTGTTAGCTTTGAACATTTTTACAATTACCCCTATAATTTTTTTGGAAAATATTTGGATGGCGCGTAAAATGTGTTCATTCTGACCTATGAGGATTCTAAGTTTAAAGTTTAGTCAAGCTCTATCGATTAAATTCCAACATAAAAGACTCAAATTTGAGTTCCTTACACTAATCCCAAATTGTTATTTGTGAAGGAATTTTGTTGAAACAAATAATGTGGTCAAAAGGACCTATGTCATATTGACTGTCTCAGTGTACAGTTTAGCCATCAACAAAGATCCATGGATTAAATTCCAATCTCTAAGCACTTAAAATTTAGTGATGCACTAAACCGGTACTTATTTACTTGGTTCCCAACATAAAGTTGGGACCCAAGTAAATATGGCGATATAGGGCAATTATTCACTTGGGTACCGACAATATATTTACTAAATCATATAAAAGAAATTCTTTAACAATATTAATGGGGGATGTTGAAAAACAATGGGGCTTTTGTATAAGGTTGAGAAGAGGGGAAAGAGAAAAGATTGATAAGCAAGTAAATAAGATAATATAGTGCGAAAGTACCCTTGGTTCCCAACATAAAATTGGGACCCAGGTAAATTAGACAATTTACTTGGAAGGAAAATAACAAAATATTTTTGTTCTTATAGCAAAAAACTTGGGATTTCTTAAAGTCTTAACTCCATTACAAATTGAAACTAAGATATTTTAATGGAGATTAGACAGAACTCCTAGTTCCTATACCCAAATCCACTCGATTTTTTCAGATAAATTGAGGTTGGGAACCAAGTAAATAAGTGCCACTAAACCCACATTATTTTCAAACGGGTCTCGATAAGACTTAAAAGGTGACTACTCAAACCTATAAATATTTTGAGTTTCAAGTTTAGTCAAGATCTATCAATTATATTCCGAGCTGTAAGCACTCAACAAAATAATTTTACACTAATCCCCTACCGTTATTTTATTCAATATTTCTAGGATTTAACACATTTTTCAGAAGAGGCAATGCTACTGTATTGTATAACTTAGCTTTTCAAGTTTACTAAAAGTAGTGACAAAATGACCAAATTTGGGAAATAGTTACCAAAATAATAATGGTAAATTAAAATTTTGATCACAAGAAGAGACACAGTTTTATTATTAGGTTACGAGGCTATTTTTTCACTGCTCCGTGGAACAGAGGAGGGAAATATTTTATTTTATCATCCGGGGAATCCCCCACCTCCTCTTGAAAGAAATCCTGCCCCTAAATCCCTAGTCCCTAATTTTGATAAACAAAGTGAGCCCTAAAATAAACCAGAACATATTAACAGCCCTATAATACAAACTCTGTATTATGGTATTACTTTAGCGAGACCTAAGCAATACCATCTTAAGCTTTGGATAATTATGACATACTGAGGAAAAATACCGAATAAAAATTATTTAGTTAATACGACATGAAATGACAAAAAGTTATATAATAAAAACTCAATTTAGAACAAAGATGAATATTTTACTAAAAGAAACAAAAGAGGGAAAGAAAGATGGTGGGGATTTGAAAGCAAAGGACACACACACTGCATCTGCTTAGTTAGAATGTAGTGAGACTTACTCTTAATAAAATAGTTAGTAAATAATTATCATTGCTCTTAAATCGACAAAGTGTTTTATAAAATAACTAATTGCTCCTTAACTATTTCACTAGTAAATACAAAATAATTATAAATTAATGATTTTTATAAATAATAAAAGTAAGTCTAACTACAGTCCGTATACCTCCTCACCACGTCACGGTCAGATGCATCAAAATAATATCAGTGACATTCATATTTTTTGAAATTTACTTTGTTCACAATAAGCTAAATAATAACTTATTGTTGAATTAAAAAAATCTTTATTTTTTTTTTTGCAAACATTTTTAATTTGCATTAATAAAGTTGTGTTACTAGACTTACTTTTCAAAATTATTTATATTTTCCACTGATATTATTTTACTGTTTATTTAAAAAACAAGCTTTAATTTAAGCCTATTTGGGAGAACTTCTATGAGTTAGTTTTTGAGTGAGAAGGGGACAAAGATAAATTTCGAAAAATTCCACACTAGGTATGAGTTGTCCCTCAACACCCAAAGGGGGTCTTATCCTTTTGGATTTTTAAACCAGACCCAGACAGTAATTAAGTACTCTTAGTAAGCTTTAATTTAAGCCTTTTTGGGAGAACTTCTATGAGTTAGTTTTTGAGTGAGGGGGGGGGGGGGGGGTCAAAGATAAATTTTGAGAAATTCCACACTAGGTATGAGTTGTCCCTCAACACCCTAAAGGGGTCTTATCCTTTTGGATTTTTAAACTAGACCCACATAGTAATTAAGTACTCTAAATAAGCTTTAATTTAAGCCTATTTGGGAGAACTTCTATGAGTTAGTTTTTGAGTGAGGGGGGTCAAAGATAAATTTCGAAAAATTGCACACTAGGTATGAGTTGTCCTTCAACAGACAGTAATTAAGTACTCAAAATAAGCTTTAATTTAAGCCTATTTGGGAGAACTTATATGAGTTAGTTTTTAAGTAAGGGGGGGTCAAAGATAAATTTCGAAAAATTCCACACTAGGTATAAGTTGTCCCTCAACACCTTAAAGGGGTCTTATCCTTTTGGATTTTTAAACCAGACCCAAACAGTAATTAAGTAATTAACACAAGTAAGGGCAAAATAGCAAGCGATTTGAATAATGCTATTTTATTAATAGAAATAATAACTGTTTACTTCAATTTAATCCATTAGGTACCACAAGTTATTTTGTCCCATTTAGTGTTTTCGGGAATAAAAAAAAGTAAGTATAGAGATATAAAGAGTCACCTCTCTTGTCTAAGAAATTTATACCAGAAAATAATATTCCAATAGCCCTTTAAAACCTAATTGTCAGCAATTTTAGCCATAATGTTATATCAGCTTTACAGTCCTCTAATCCCTAGTTCCTAATTTTGATAAGGTATTTGAGCAATGACAAACCATAATATCCCATCCCTAATTTTTAGTATTCTCATCCAATCTACTGTCATAACATTATGGCTTTAACAGCCCTCTAAACCCTATTCCTAATTTTTTATTTTTTTTTTTTTTTTTGAGTTGGTTAGTAAAATAAATAACAGGAAGTTAAAATAACGGTTGATAAAAAAATTTTTCGATTAGGGTGTCATTTTCTATGTTCCTTTAAGTGCTGAACTAAACAACAATCCAATATTTGCTTAATTTTTGATATATATCCGCTGAGCAGTAGCGTCACAATTCATTTTTTTTTTTGAATTTTCAAAGAAAATTATCCCGGGGGGGGGGGGCCTGGGCCCTCCCCTGGCTATGCCCATGCCAAGGAGGGAAAGAAAGAGAATGGGAATTTGAAGGCAAAGGACACACACACTGCATCTGCTTAGTCAGAATATAGTAAGACTTACTCTTAAAAAAAAAGTTTAAGCAGATAAACATCATTACTCTTAAGATGACAAAGTAATTGTTCTTTAATTAAACTAATGATTTTAAAAGTAAGTCTAACTACAGTCCGTAAGCCTCCTCACCACGTCACGGTCAGATGCTTTAAAATAATATCAGTGAAATTTATATTTTTTTACATTTACATTTATTATAAATCAAAGTAAATGAGCTGAGGGGAAGGAGCCCACCTCCCTAAAATACTAGTGTGAATTCCCAAAAACCAATGTTTAAAAAGAATAGTTTTCCTGATTTTAACAATGTCTGTTGCCACTCTGTAACTGACAGAAGATTGTCAAATGTCACAATATTTTGTAAACAAACCTGTTGTTTTATTAGAGTCCAAAAATGAAATTTATGTTTTTTGTTATTGATTTACACAAATTCTGTCACACACTGTAACCTTATTACTGACAGGCAACTGACTATAATAAAAGTTTAATGATAACTTTAACTATAATAATAATAGTTATAACTTAGAACTAATAATATTAGTTCATAATTACTGATGATTTAAGAATCTTTTGACTTTTTTTGCAAGATTTGTAATGCCCGTTGGTTAATGTTGTGTTACTAGGCTTATTTTTCAAAATTATTTTCCACTGATATTATTTCACGGTTTATTTATTTAAAAATAGATAATTTTTTATTAGATCATGTATAAAACATGGAATTGTATAAAAAATTATCCAGAATTAAACAAACACCTCTGAGGAGGTCCATTCACACCGCGATGATTAAACGGGGACTTTTTTGAAAAAAAGTTTAATCATCGCTTACAATAAAAAGAACAAATAGTTGGTAAATATTTTTTACCAAGAATGTAGAGTAAAAATATGATAAAAATCTACTACCAATCTATTTATACTTTTTATCTCCATTCATCTCACACATGGATATTTCACTTATACTCAACTATCATGAATTTACTTTAGAACAAAATAATATTCAATAAACAGGGCAGTTAGGTATTAGTGATAATAATATTTATAATAAATATTGTTACCACTAAAACCAAATTAAATACAAAAGTCAGAATTATATCGAAAAAAAATTGAACTTGTGATTTCTATATATTCAAGTCCTAGACATAAAAATTACCCAATATACCAATACCTAAATAATTAAACGTATTAAGACAAATTTACTGTCATTAATTTTCTGATGTGCGATAAGTAGAAATAAACGAACTCTAATGAAATATCTATTTTTATTTCTAATTTTCAAGACTCAACATTAAAATAAAATATAAAATAAAAATTAACCCAAGAAGAGAAATAAATGTTAAAATTAATCCTTCGATGATGTTACTAACTTAACTTTTTTGAGTCAGGAAAAATTAGTGATGAAATCATTAAAAATTTTATAAATTTCGTGATTGATCCTAGGTGTCAATATAATAAAATAAAGTACTGAAGTGTTATCATAAAACACCAATAATGCAAAACGGTTTTTAATAACTTAATGACTGTGTATTAGAAAATGAATAACCCTGGATACCGTGCTAAAAAATAATTATGCCTCAAAAAGAAGCCCACTTATCTTTTTCAGAAATTTAATCAATCTAACAGGATCCGTTTTAATATTTATGACGAATGCTTCCGAAAACT
>JACMZG010001913.1:22987109-23174609 GCA_018340805.1 Microvelia longipes
ACCAGAAACAAACGAGTGCAAAAATGTAAACAAAAACATTAGATTTTACTAACCGTATTTATTTCAGAAAAATCTACTAAACCTCACTCCATGTTTCTTTTCGATAATATGATGTCTAACTTTCGATTTCATAACATTCCAAGAGTTAAAATAATATGAATTATATTAAAAAAAAAGTCAAAAAACGGAGAGTCCAAAATGCACAAAAAAAGGTCACATTTCACTACCGTATTTTATTCGGAAAAATCGAACAAACCACACTTGTTTTCTTTCCTAACGTAAATATAGATGTCCAACTTTCGATTTCATAACATTTCAAAGAGTTAAATACAATAAATAATATTAAAAAACACCTCCTAAAAATTTTGTCCTATGCTAATACATGGGGAAAATCTTTTGTTTAGAAAATGGTTCTTATCAGTAGGTTACACCAAACCGTACTGTGGTTATCTCTAGGTTACCCTTGTCCAGCTGTGGATTTTATATAAACTGAGAGCCTAACCTGGGATGCGAACCCCAGACCTCCGTAGTGTCAAAGGTCAGAGTAAAGACCTAAACGCTCCAACGACCTCGGCCACGGAGGTGGTCTTAGTTTGGTGGTCTAGAGTTTGTACAGGACGACAAAAATATAATGTCACGAGACACCCGTGTCCTGATTCTATGTAAGATTGACACCTACAGTCTATCGACTACTTTAAAAATCTTGACAGGTCAGTTAAGGCACCGCCGTTTCTAAAGAAAAAATCCCTGCAAGAAGGGAGCGGGAAAAAACTATGTAAACAAATCAGGATATTTTACCAGTATTTTCTTGGCGATTTTTTACATTTATTTTGGGTAGTTTATTTTATAATATCATTCTTAAGATTAATTTAATAGTGCTTTTTCAAACCGATGTAAACAAAAGAAGAACCAAAAACAAATAGAACGATTGCCGGAAAGAAGGTTATTTTTCCTACTGCGGTATGCGGTATGGGATTTCTTTTTCACTTTTTAAGTGAGGGGTTGGCAGCGGCTTCTCTGATTGGTCAATTACCAAAATGCTTATGACCTTAAGGATTTTTAAACAAAACGATAGACTGTATAATAGTGACGGTACCCCATAGGAGATGGAAATATTTATTTTTAATATTTATGCCCTGACAGGATCTACGTTTAATCGCACACTTGAATGTCTAAACGCACCGTAACATCTACAAATGGTTCAATTAAAAGGGTCGAAGTTGTCAAGTGTTGATAAAAAGTAGAATCGTGCCACGAAAAGTGTCAAGACATCATGATGTTGAGACTATGTGGTATATATCTGCCTATATATCCCCCTAGTATATAAATCCCTCCTATATATCCTCCTCTAGTATATATCTCTAGCTTTTTAGTACGAAATATTTATAATATTTCGTATTTTTTAGGTACGAAATATATGTTGTAATCCAATAGAGGTTTAAGTGATTCATTAATTCATTAAATACTAGGTTTGTTAAAATACTTACAATTTTATTATTTTTGCAAGTGATCAGAGTTTTTCCCTTCAAATATTAATTATTAATTGTAATGCAAAGATAATTAACCATAAGTTTTTGAATAGATTATCGTAATTTTAAGTTATTCTTAAGGCAATAAACTTACGTCTGTAAATTAATCAACGAAACAGTATTATCAAAACAGTTTCTCTTTTCTATAACTGGTTATTGGTTACAGTAATAATAGGAATTGTAATAAGATGTAGTATTAGTACTAACAGAGCTAACAATGATATAGTATTAATAGTACAGAAAATATTTTTGGGAGTTATATTAGTAATTTAATATTTATTGCAGACATACAAAGAGAATAATAGTAAATGGTAATGAAAATAAAAATATTCAAAATGGCTAAAAATTGATGTAAAAATATCGTAATTATATTATTGCGATTTATTTATATTAATTATGCAAACTATGTAAGGATTCTAGTTAAACTTTAAATATATTTAAAATTATATAGATAAAACGAATAATAAAATATAATTTTTTAAACTTACTTCACTTTCATCGGACATTCGCTCTACATGAAGGCTGAAAGCGACTGACGAGAGCCGACCGTGTCTCCGTTTTATATCCTATCCCCCCTCCTCCATCTTGGATATCACGAAACAAATAATCATGAAATATTCCATTTTATTTATGATAAAATTTATTCATAATTATTTGATAATATATTTTACAATAACATTTAATAATTGATAATATTTTTTAAATTTTAGACCAAAAATAACAAAATATTGATCTGGACTAAAAAAGCTGATAAGACTCATACGATGTATTTTTTTAATTAAATTTACATAAAATTTAATAACTTTAATAATATCTTTAAAAAAAAAAACTTTTCTTATTTAATATTATTTTGAATTTAATGAATTTAAAATTTATACTAAATTTGTCCGTTATATACCTCGAGTTAAGTAACCTCCATCTTAAATTTTTTTTTAAAATATTTAACAAACATATTTGTTAAAAACACAATTATTGATATTTAATTATTAGTAACTATTTAAATTATTACAATTAATGTTTAATTTGAAAATAACTTTTTAATAAATTTTCTTTATGACCCGCATCAGTGAATTTTAAAACATCGAAAATATAACCTTAACACCTTTGACTATTATATAATCAATAAACAGAACAAATAACTGTAACTTATACTGTAGAAACGATTAAAATACAAACCAAAACACAAAAATGTACAGAAGTCGAAATAGTTATTTATTATAACACCTTAACTTATCCTTCTAGGAGGAGGTTTTCAATCACATCACACAGAGCCCCAGAATGATGTTTCAAGTCTCTTAACATAGTTGAGATAAGACGATGACTTAGCTATAAGACTTAACATAGATTAAGATAGGCTATGCCCTCTAGAAGTGTAAATAATACTAATACTATGTGTATATATACGCTTTACTATGTTATTGGGATTTTTTAAACCAGACCCAGACAGTAAAAAAAATATTAAGTAGCTCTAGAAAATAAAGTTTAATGTAAGCCTATTTGAGGAGACTCTATGAGTTAGTTTTTGAGGTGAGGGGGGGTCAAAGATAAATTTCGAAAATTCCACATAGGTATGAGTTGTCCCTCAACACCCTAAAGGGTCTATTTTTTGGATTTTTAAACCAGACCCAACAGTAATTAAGTACGTCAAAATAAGCTTTAATTTAAGCTCATATTTGGGAGAACTTATATAAGTTAGTTTTTAAGAGAGGGGGGGGGGGTCAAAGATAAATTTCGAAAAAATTCCACACTAGGTATAAGTTGTCCCTCAACACCTAAAGGGGTCTTATCCTTTTGGATTTTAACCCCAGACCCAAACAGTAATTAAGTACTCTAAATAAGCTTTAATTAAGCCTATTTGGGAGAACTTCTATGAGTTATTTTTTGAGTGCAAGAGGCGGTCAAAGATAAATTTCGAAAATTCCACACTTGGTATCGAGATTGAACCCTCAACACCTAAAAGAGGTCTTATCCTTTTGGATTTTTAAACCAGACCCAAACAGTAATTAAGTACTTTAAATAAGCTTTAATTTAAGCCTGTTTGGGGAGAACTTCTATGGAGTTAAGTTTTTTAAGTGAGGGGGGGGTCAAAGATGGAGAAAACTCTCGATTTTTGGCGATAGGTCGTAATAATAAATATACAATTATATATATAGCTAACTATATATATAATAAATTTTATATTAATACAAAGTTTACCATTATTTATGTCATACTAAACCAAATTAAATTGCTTAATTTAATTTATATGTCCTACATTACATTTATTTAAAGTTTATAAAGTTATTTTATCTTTTAAAGTTATTTTATATTACTTTATATTTGTGATACTAAACCCTAATATGGGTTTAATTATACTAATCTTTTCTATCACATTAGTGCTTTAAGTAAAATAATTATTGTCATATATTAATAATGAACTTATGTTTAGTATGAATAACATAATTTACAGTGTTTAGTCATACTAAACCGTAATAACACGGACTAATTTCATTAAAATGTCTCAACTTACATTCAGTTAAAGTATGCATAGTATTACATTTATTTATTGCACCTAATTTTTAATTAAATCCTGTAAAACTCTTGTGTACAAAGATGATAGACTGTTTATTTTAAGTATATTAATTACACTAACCCGCAACAGGAATAATTAAACTAAAGTGATGTAGAAATTCATACAGTTTGGGTCGGGGCGGGGGGAGTTGTCCCGCGCCCCCACCCCTACTGTATGAATTTCTACATCACTTTAGTTCAAGTACACTAGTCAGTGGCGTAGCCAGGATTTAATTTCGGGGGGGGCTGAATGTTAAAAATGTTATATGTATATATATATATATATATATATATATATATATATATATTATTTATCTATATTATATATATATATATATATATATATATATATATATATATATATATATATATACCGTTAAAATATAGACAAGATTACAATGTATACATTGTTTTTTTTTATTTATTATTAAATAATAATATTATTTTTATATTAAATAAATAAATTAATTGTTTCTGGTTAAGTATATAATCAATAAAATACACATAGTTATAAAACACAAACTATATTTTGCACATAATGTATTAAAAATTTTTATAACGTAAAATTAATAAAACATTTAATTTTTATTATAATGTTATATTAAGTGAATTTTGAAATAGTCCGCGACATCAGGGGTACTTGTCATTTACCGGATTGTACAAACCTCAGACTATATATACTTAAACAGTAAGACTGTCGACCCCATGGTGGGAAAATTTGGATTCCGATCGACGCTAGCGCCGCGGCAGACCTACTTTTCAACTAAGTAGGCGTGGTTTAATTTCTCGATTTTTGCCTACGTTCCATTTGAAATTAACTTTTATAATTCATATATTATAGTCCAAGAGCCAGACGCAAAAAACGTTACCGTCAGCCCCAAAGGTTTAACCCACTAGATCGACTTGTTCTGGCTCTCTGATAATGAATCAGGTGGTCTGCCGTTTCAGATAAGGGAATTTTAGCCCCGGGCCCCTTTAAAATCCCAAAAATGACCTCAAATTCTGTTTTCGCCCAATAACGGTGCTCCTATTGATTTTATCCAAAAATTTAAAGGGTTGTTTTTTGAAGTTGATTAAATTTGTGATAAATCCATTTTTAACCATCAAAATCGGTCCAGTAAAACCGGAGATACAAATGTTGAAAGATTACCGAAAAAACATCTAAAAAGCATACATTTTTGTCCAAAAACCTTAAAATGTCATGTTTTTCCATATGAACATGTTTAGGAATTAGGTAGACTTAAAAATTATGCATATTCTATTTAACTACAGGTAATATAAAGTTGTTCTAGAGAAAGAAATCAGTACAGCTCTGATATGTGATGACTTAATGACCGACATATAATGCTGAAAAAAGTGTATTTTTCTACAATTTAAGTTTTTACCTATCTTTCAGCATTATATGTCGGTCATTAAGTCATCACATATTAGAGCTGTGCTGACTTCTTTCTCTAGAACAACTCCATATTACCTGCAGTTTAACAAAATATGCATGATTTTTAAGTCTGCCTAATTCTTAAACATGTTAATATGGGAAAACATAACATTTTAAGGTTTTTATGCGTTTTTGGACAAAAATGTATGCTTTTTAGATGTTTTTTCGGTAATCTTTCAACATTTGTATCTCCGGTTTTACTGGACCGACTTTGATGGTTAAAAAATGGATTTATCATGTTAACCGGCATTCGTGTTATCAGTAGTATTATATTCTGTTTACGGTCCTGTGCTCCTTCTATATATAGTATTATTCTAAGCACAGGCCACACAGTTATTACTGAACAAGATTTGAATAAAGGGGATGAGCACTAAGTCGAATTGCCATTCAACAAAGTGACCCCATCGAAAATCAAAACATAGAGATGAATGCAACACGAAACACACGTCAAAAACCAACTGCACATGCTTGGTACGAATTGCGCATGCTTATGATCCTTATACAGCGCAGGTCTTAAATTAGAGGCACTTATAACCTAAGGGAGGTAAGTTTGCTCCTATTTCTCTACCTCATAAACTTCCATGGGTCAGAAATGTTCCTTAATGCGTTCCCCTTTATTCAACATCCTTGTTACTGAAAGACCTAACTGACCGTTATATCGTAATTGGAACTTCGAGATAATACTTCGGACAAGCCTACTTTACTTTGTATTGTTCACTGTTTTCAAATTATTTGTATATCTTTCTATTTTTATACATGTATTTGATATATTATGATATTTATATTATAAGTTATTGTTAAAAATATATGTTATTTAATTTATTATTTTATATATTTTTATAGCTTTTTTTCACATATTTATTGCGGTTTAGGTTATGTAAATTTCGGGGGGGGGGCTAAAGCCCCCTCAGCCCCCCCCTGGCTACGCCACTGACACTAGTCAAATCAACTGTATGAACGACTGGATTGATTCCAGTGGGATACCCCAGAACAAAGGAGATAAAATACAATAGAATAAGAGAGAATTTGGTCCACACTGCTGATAAGCTGTAAAAACCTTGAGAGGGAATTATATTTGACGTATAATATCCTCTGATGAGACACTGATGTGATATACGCCATATCTAAATACTAAATCACTTAAAAAAATGTGAAACAGCTAAAATACTCTACAATCATCTACTCTTTTATCTGTTCTCTATGTCTATAATATTATAGAGTATAATACTTTAACTTAAACTTACAACTTGTACATTGAGAGAGGCAGCTTCCCAGACAAATGAATTTCTAATTTCTTAATCTATCAAAGTAACAAATGTTTATAATGACAAATTATTACACAGCATAGATTGTGTCCCGGAGAATAAGCTTTCTAATGATGCAAGAATCAACTTTTCCATTCAGCCGTTCTCAAGTTATAAGATAACACACAGACACATTCTGATTCCGTTTAGATTATATTATCTCTGTTTTGATTTTTATAGGATTTGAATGTTAAAAATTATAAACGTGAAATAATGCAACGAAAAGAATTATTGTATCAGTTATTAATTTTTAACACCAAACTGAAGAAAGAATAAGAAAAACAAGAAAAAAAGTTTGTTTTGCGTACTCTTACGCGGTGCTTTCATCGATCTTAGTTTGTGATATTTTAGATAATAAGTGATCATATTTTTGTATTTTGTTTTATTTAAATAAGCAAGTTGATGTAAATGGTAATGGTTAGTATGGTTTCTTTTTCAAAATTAGAAAAACTATTGATTGATTACATTTCTTCTAAGCCCAGATTTTGAACATTGAACCTCTACCTTTAGTTGTTGCATTTATTGTTGTTATTTAACATGAAATTATGTTTAGCTTTGTATATTTCGTGACGCTATATTCAAAATTTGGTGCAATCTCGAACTGGTTGGTTAATATTGGGAATTACCAATCTGTAAAATCGATAAGACTAGATAATCACATACTATTGGCACACAGTGTATTATATCCGTGTTACACTAGTTAAATAGACTGTATAAACGACTGGAGTGATTCCAGTGGGATACCCCAGAACAAAGAGATAGAATACGATGGAATAAGAAGAGAATCTGGTCCTCACTGCCGATAAGCTGTAAGAACCTTGAGAGGGAATTATATTTGACGTATAATCTCCCCTGATGTGATACTTTTGGGTTAAAAGGATATATTTTTAATTACATAGAAAAACTACTTCAGATATATACATACATACATATATCCTTGGCGTTACAGCTCACATAGAGCCTGCAACACTACTACGCTCCTCTAAAGGTCTCTGTCCTGCACTAAGCCCCTTCATTTCCTGACTCCAAGGCGTCCGAGGTCATGTTCAACTTGGGTCTTTCCAAATCCAAATCTTCAGATATATGGTTGGTATATTATTTTGTATTCAAAAATATATGGAATGTGTTGTTAGTGTCACTTAATATTTTGCTTATTTCAGATGTTTAACACCGGTGGTATAAATGCAGGGAATACATTTGGTGGAACTGTCACTACCACCAATACAAACCCTATGAAAGATTTTGAAGTAGCATCTCCCCCTGATGACTCCGTATCGTGTCTAGCTTTCAGTCCCGCTTCCCTCCAGCAAAACTTTCTCATTGCTGGGTCCTGGGATAATAATGTAAGTATTAACACACTTTTGTAGCTTAGTAGTTTAGTATTTCATGGTTAAAATCATGTGATAGCATTGGAAAATTATACAAGGGAGCCAATAAGTTTAGTTCTGGGTGTTAAACCACACCCACTATTTCTTATCATGCCAAACTCATTAGTTCCTCAACACCATTTTCCCACGCTGTCAACTGATTTTAACAGTGTGCCATACTATAACTGCACTAGTAAGCAAAGAGACAAATAGCAACTAAAATATGATTTGGATAAAATTTGGAACAACTTTTAAAGAAGATCAATGAGATGCTGTCAAATTTTACAAACATGGCAGGCCCGTAACCCACTGAAAATTGTGGGGGAAGGGGACAAAATCAATCCCAGAGGGGCCGATGTTTCACACACCTTGAAGTAATTTCCCCTACTGACTACTTTATCAGAGGAGGTAACATTTTTTCTTGGGAAGGGGGAGGGCAAGGGCCTATCCTGGCTATAGGCCTGATTTCTCTATTTATTATTTCTCTATTATTTCTCTATCTGAAAAGGCTGTTGTTTTAAAATTGTAAAATTGATATTGGATAATTTATTGATGTATATTTATAAAGCACAGCTTTATAGCAGAAAAAGAAAAGTACTATTTGTTTAAGTAAATTAAAAATAAAGACTTCTTGATTTTCTCCTTTTTCACCCTCTTGGGAAAATTAAAATGGAAAACAGTTCAATCAATTAAAAATACATCTTACCTTATTTAATTTACTATAATTTAATCATATTTGTTTTATTAATTTAATTCTAGGGTTGACTGGAAAAGCAATTAAGTTATTATTATAATAATTATTATTATTTTATCAAATTGATAAAAAAATTTATTTAGTCATTATGTATTTTTACTCATTTATCTCATTTAGCGATAGTTTTGACTTGAGTGGTTTTTATGTTTGATTAAGGAAGGTCTGAAAAATACTTTAATCGTATAAAAAAATTGATAAATTTGACTTATGTGCTTTTTCCTGCTGACACAGAAATTTTTCATTTAAGCCTAAAGATATTACTGTTGGATGCTTAGGCTTTCTCATTACAATAGAAGACTAAAACATCTTTACCCAAGTTCTCATTCTATTACCTTGATCGAGTTATTTGGGTTACCTTCTGTATTAGCTCTATTAATGTTAATTCTGTGTTTTTAATAGCCAGAATGAACCAATTATTTTTTTTTATTAAATAACTGGATGTGTCCATTTTTAGATTTTGTGGTTAATTTATCAGGCTTGGCCTACTTTTCCCTACTAGTTCCACTTTAAGTGTTAATTTTTGTTACAGGTCAGATGCTGGGAAGTGGAACAGACAGGTAAAACCATTCCTAAATCTATGCAGTCTTTACAGGCACCTGTCCTTGATGTCTGCTGGAGTGATGTAAGTAATACACTCAAACTTAAATCTTTTCTTTATTTACATGACTCATATTGTTTTCCCACGGTTGAAAATAGTTTTTATTTATGTTTTTGAGGCGCTGAATTGAATAAACCCAGTCTAAAATTGACCAGAATGATGAAAAAACCAAAATAAAGATCCAAAAAATGATCCACTGAGACTGGATTATCCCTAACTGGGCCTCTTATGTTGGATTTAGACTTATTTCATCCGTTCAAAATACCCGTTTGGGCCGATTGTTACAGAACCCACAAAGTAAACACCTGTTGTTAATTATTATTTGTAATTAATCTAGTCTACATTTTACTATTTGTAAGATTTGTTTGTTAGGATGGTACCAAGGTGTTTATGGCTGGTGGTGATAAAATGGCTAAGTGTTGGGATCTAGCGAGTAATCAAACTATTCAGGTAGCACAACATGATGCTCCAGTGAAAACATGTCATTGGGTTAAAGCTCCTAACTATACATGTCTTATGACAGGATCATGGGATAAAACTCTCAAGGTATGTATTAATTTCTATAGCATGATGTAATTAGTTGCTGCATCAGCATCAAAGTGATTTAACAATAAGCTTCTTCCAAAAGGATTATTAGAAACTATATTTTTAAGTTTGACATTTTCACTGGACACTTTTTTTTTTTAATTTTCCAGTGGAAATATTTCCAAGGCACTTACACCTCAGATGTAGGTCCATTATACCTATCACTGGACACTTACTAGGTAAACTAAGAACAGCTTTGTTCTACAGTACAACTTAAAACTGACTAGTCTTAATTTTAATTTTGTCTGACAAGACAAAACTAAAAAATATTCCACTTACACATCCTAGATATTCCTTGAGAGCAGTTTATTTTTGACTTTAACATCCTCTATAGTAATAATTTACTAATTAAAAATATGCTTTTGGCTTATTTTCATCAAGTTAAGACTAATGTGATTGTTTTAACAAATTATCAAAGGAAAAATTACCTTGTGCGATTAGGTCATGGATGTTAGCTAACTATATTTAGGCAAAACCAAAAGACATAAACAATATGCCCTCTCTCTCCCTAGTATAGAAACTAATGATCTACACTGTGTTATTCATGTAAAGATGTTGATCTTCTGTGAAATAGACAAATTCTCTTATTCATCCAAGCCTTTAGTTTTTTCTAGAAACATATTTAACTTCTTTATGCTGTTGTGATTTTTACTCTTTAATTAAATTTTGGCTTGTTTTAGTTTTGGGATACCAGGAGTCCTCAGCCCATGCTGACCATCAATCTTCCAGAGAGATGCTATTGTGCTGATGTTGTAAGTATCCATTGTTGTGTCCACTTTTGTGTGCCATGTTTTTTCTTAGTTAATGCAATAATGAAAGTTTAATGAATATGTTTAAAAACAATAGGAATTTGAATTTAGTGAAATTTCATCATAAATGAAAGGAAGCCATTTGGCTTCCTGATATATGTCCGAAAAAATTATAAAAAAATAAATAAATAAAATAAATTGAATTATATATATATGTTCAGGTATTCTAGGAATGATTAAATGTTAAACACAACCTCCCCTAAGTTTTCTGATGTTAATCTAGTCATGTTTAGTAATTATTTTATTATAAATTTGTATATGCTGGTAAATAAATTGTTCCTTTTAATAAATGTTCTTCTGACAAATATAGGATTATCCGATGGCTGTAGTTGGAACTGCGGGGCGAGGTATTATTATTTATCAACTAGACGGCCAACCTAAAGAATTCAAAAGAGTAGAGTCACCTTTGAAATATCAGCACAGATGTGTTGCTATATTTAGAGACAAAAAGAAAACACCTACAGGTTTGTCTAGTCAAGTTTTTTTATAAACATTAATTAGAGTATTTGCACATTTTTTTATTGCTTTATCCTAAAGTATGTCTTATAAAAGAACACACTATAAAATATTAAAAGGAAAAAAGTTATACTTTAGAAGATATAAACAGAAAAACGGTTTTGACTCTGTGGTGTGGATCTAAGAGTCATTCGAGCAACATTTTATATTGCCTACAAGTTGATAGAGACAAACTGTACACATTACCTTCCTTAGGCATTGCATTACCAGAATAGAAGACTTGTTTTGGATTAACTCTTGTTTAACTTCTATTGTTTACTCTTTTATAGAATTATTTGTTCTTTCTAATATGTTTTAAGACTTTTGTTGGTATAATGATAAGTTAAATAGTTTTAGTCTATAGTTCTTTTAGGCTAAAAAACCTCTCCTCTCCTTTAAATGCTTATTTGGACTATTTGAAATTTAATTAAAAAATGGTAACAGCTTTATATATTTTTTTCATTAATTCTGTTATCAATGAAACATCTGATTCCTATTTAAATACCTCTCTAAATATATCGTATGATACTACCTAGTTTTGCAAAACATGAATATTTCACACAATATAATTGTGCAAGAGACACCTAGGGAATGTAACAAGCAAAATGCAATGCTACATCTGGGAACTGTTCCATCATTTGACATTTGTCATTATTGATTGCTTATTATTTCACGAAACAGAGTGGAACATGACATTATGTTGAGCCATCAATGATGGCAAATGTTGAATGATGGAACAGTTCCCAGATGTAGCATTACATTTTTTTGTTACATTTCCTAGGTGTCTCTCGCACAATTATATTGTGTCACCTATATCAGTCAGATTCATGAACTGAAAGACTCAACATCCCTCCACGGCACTGTAGATGGCATTATTGCTGAAAGCCGGCTCTGCACAATAAAGTTTAAATTTAGTGGAAAGACGTTGTAGGTGTTGTTATTATTGTGTCACCTCTTTTAATAGTGATCACTCCATGAACTTTACTTGCTTGAACGGTTGTTTTGTTTTTCTAGGCTTTGCACTGGGAAGTGTTGAGGGGAGAGTTGCTATCCAGTATGTAAATCCTTCGAACCCTAAAGATAATTTCACGTTTAAATGTCACAGATCTAATGGAGCACCAGGAGTCTATCAGGATATATATGCTGTGAGTTCACACTGTTTTTCTTCTATTCTGTCTTCTAATATGTCAGTTATCATTTATTGGCTCTATAACCACAAGTTAACCTATTTTTCCAATACTTAAAAGCTTAAAATAATACAAGTATTGAAGGAGAGCAGGACCATAAACACAATTGATTTCCACTGACAAATTTTTTATTAATGTGTCCTACATGTACGTTTATGAAAAAAAGTAAAAATATTTAATAACATCGATTATGAAATTTGGAAAAAAACAAAAATGTTAACTAAGTACAAGAATCTATTTTTTGTTGACAAAGACTACTGTCAATTTTTTTTTTAATTAAAAAATGGCTTTAACGTAAAAATGCAATTTAAAAATGATAATGAACCAATGTATACATTAGTATTCAATGAGTAATTGAGCATTTATTAATAATTCAACTTAATTTTCCTACAACCAGAAGTAATGCCAACTTCGTTAAAAGAAAATTGTATGTTGATAGGATATCAGCCTTAGTTAAGATCCCCAAAAAACTTGCTTTGCTGTTATCAATAATACTCTTACAAATAGTATCATCCTAAGCTGCTAAGTGAAAAAATTTCATGGTAAAACTGATAGGCATTAGTGCGTTGTTATCACTATGTATTATAAATTTACCTAGGGAAAATAAAATTATTACCCATAGTCCATTAAACTCTTCACTTAATTATAAAACATCACTGAAAATTTAAGAGGTTAAATTTGTTACATTTCGAAGAAGCAATTAAAGAATCAGCTGCTTATTGTACTTTAAGCAAGTATAAGCAGCAGCTATTTTTTTAAATTCACTAAAGGTTGAATATATTTTATTTTTTAATCACTTCTCTTTATGTTGATGAAATTCCCTTATTCTCATGATGGTACTTTCTTGAAATTTTTATAATCATAAGTCTAAATGTGATTGGGTCCGGTCTCTTCATGTACAATACCAAACTGAGGTTCCACTTTTTAGCTGTAAAAACAGCAAAAATGTTCTAGTTTTAATTGCTCTTTTAATTTGCAGGTCAATGACATTGCATTCCATCCAGTTCATGGCACCCTAGCCACTGTTGGGTCAGATGGTACATGGAGTTTTTGGGATAAAGATGCACGTACTAAGCTCAAACCATCAGAAGTCATGGAGCAGTCCATATCTAAGTGTGCTTTCTCTTATAATGGTCAAATATTTGCCTACGCTGTTAGTTACGACTGGGCTAAGGTTAGTTTGATTTTAGTCT
Organism: Microvelia longipes; assembly: GCA_018340805.1. Lineage (NCBI taxonomy): Eukaryota > Metazoa > Arthropoda > Insecta > Hemiptera > Veliidae > Microvelia > Microvelia longipes. The sequence goes on from JACMZG010001913.1 coordinate 23,000,916, forward strand.
TATTTAATTCTGATGAATGAGATCTTACTGTTATAAGTTTTTCTTAGTTTTATAATATTATAGATGTTACTTTGAGCTTCCTGGTAATTTTTAACTCGATGGAACAGAATTTAAGCCGTTTGTTTTTGAACCTGTGTCATGTCAGATACTCGTAAAATAGCTGTAATCGTCAATGAATCTGGGCTTAAGCAACATTTAGGACCCTCAAAAGTAACTCATATTTAAAGTATATTTTCTACTCTATGGTTTCAAGAGTATCCACCATACAAAGTAGAGTTCTGTATAGTTTCAAAAGTATCCACCATACAGAGTTGTATGGTTTCAAGAGTATCCACCATACAGAGTTGTATGGTTTCAAGGTATCCACTTTCAGAGTTGTATGGTTTCAAGAGTATCCACAATACAGAGTAGAGTGCTGTATGGTTTCAAGAAGTATCCACCATACAGAGTATGGTTTCAAGAGTATCCACCATACAGAGTATGGTTTCAAGAGTATCCACCATACGTATTCAAGAGTATCCACCATACAGAGTTGTATGGTTTAGAGTATCCACCATACGATTGTATGGTTTCAAGAGTATCCACCTTTCAGAGTTGTATGGTTTCAAGAGTATCCACAATACAGAGTAGAGTGCTGTATGGTTTCAAGAGTATCCACCATACAGAGTTGTATGGTTTCAAGAGTATCCACCATACAGAGTTGAGTGCTGTATGGTTTCAAGAGTATCCACCATACAGGTATGGTTTCAAGAGTATCCACCATACAGAGTTGTATGGTTTCAAGAGTATCCACCATACAGAGTAGAGTGCTGTATGGTTTTCATCTATTGTTTATTATTAACATTTTATTATGTAAAGGTCTTACTTCTGATTAAGCTCATCATCAGATTAAGCCAGTTGCTTGAAATGCATCAGTTAACTGATCTATTAAATGTTTATATTAAGCTGATTGAAGTGTTTTTATTCTGTTTTCAGGGTCACGAGTATTATAATCCAGCTAAGAAGAACTACATATTCCTAAGGCCATGTTTTGAAGAACTTAAACCCAGAACTTCTTCCTAAGTCTTATATTTTTTATTGTTTACTTATCTTAATTGTATGTTTTAATATATATTTCGTGTAATTAAAAAACAAATGAATAAATATAGTATTAGAAATTCTTTGATTTTTTTTTTAATTTATTTAAGTCACTTGTTTAAATGACTGCCACCATGTCTATCATTAGTTCTAATATTGATTATTATTATAAAAACTAATATGGTTTTGCTAATATAATTTTACTTATGCGTTTCAAGAAATTTTAAAAATAATTTTGTTTTTCTGGTATATGTTGTTTTAAATAACTGTCATGATATTTAATGTTGCAAAGCATCTATATTTGGTGTTCTTGACAACTTTCTTTCTAGAGTGAAAAAAGGCAAAAAAAAATAAATTATTACTTATTTGTAAAAAATAAATGTAAAAAGAGATTTATTAATTTAGAGGAATTGGTTTTATTGATTTATTATAGATAAAAAAAAGCATTTAAAGTATTAATTAGTATTGTCTGAGATTACATTACATACCAGCACCATGGTTAAAATTATTTACCTGCTGCTTATTTCTGACAGTAGACCCATTCTTTTGTTGTTTGTATTACAAATAATATAACTCTATTCAGCAAGATTGCCAACTTCCTTCTTCTACCTTTGACAGACTTCTAGCGCTGGTCCCCCAAAATAGCTGTAAAAAATGGAAACACATGACACTCCCTCTCGCCTTTTTACAAATCATTACTTGATCTTTTGGAACTTGGCACATGATAGCTCTTTTAGCTTTATTAGGACATTACTAAATGGCACATCGTAGCATACATTCTGTTTTATTTTCAATTAGTATTGAATTTTCAAATGAAAAATGTCACACTTCAGAGTTAAAAAACTCGGTGCTCTGTTGTTTTTAAAAATGTATTGTATGAATATATGTAACACAAATAGTAAAAGCATGTACTTATGCCTCATAGAATTAAAGCAAAATTAAAAGGAATTTAAAAGAAATTATCAAAAGGAAAAACTAAAAGAATCTTTTTCAATCAACATACACTAATGATACTAAAATAAACAAATTGTCATAACTATAGTGGAATAGAATAACAAGTGATCCCACTCCCTTAAAATACTGGTGCCAATTTTCAATAACGATTAATTGAGTTTGAGTAAAATGACAGGATGTCGAAATATTTTGTAAACAAATGTGAAGTGTAATTTAGGAAATAATCTTACATGTGATAATTGAAAACACAGGTATACAAGGAATAAAAAACAACATAACCTTTGTCATGACAGGCAACAAGAACTTTTCATAACCTCACCTGATTTCGATAGTCGCTAAAGTAGCCCTAGCGGCCAAAATTTTCTTCGTTTGACATTTTTTGATATATTGCAAGCCCGAAATACGTAAGGTCACTTGTTACGCTATTCCACTATAGTCATATCATATATTTAATAATCAATTAAACATTGTCTACATTATTTTCCTGTCACCCAGGAAACCGATTATCACCGACAAGGTTACTATTTTCTGTTACCTTGAGGGACCAGCACTGCTATGGAACAACTAAACTCCTGAAGCTGGGCCCCCTGGTTTGGATCATGTTCTATCTTTTCTTCAGAATTTACTCTACAGGCTGCAGGAATACAAAAGCAACCTAAGGGAGGAGAGACCATCATTAAAAACTCTGCAAATTTTTAGCAAATATTTAAAAAAATAGCTTATGAGATATTGTTTTTTGAATATTAGTAATTTTAATATTACTATATAAAAATTAGTAATATTAGTAAAAAAAATCGGGGCATATTCATGTTATGTCATGACATGAATATGCCCCGATGACTAGGGGGCAAAATATAGTTTAGTATATGGAGTAAGGAGTGTTTTTTATTTGTATTCTCTATAGTGTCTTTTAAATACATTATTATGGATAAAGGGAACAAAAAGAATGTTAAAAAAATTAGTAATTTTTACAAATGCTTAAATAAATAATTAGTGTAAATTCGTCGTTTATCTAACATAACTACTTTAATACATTTATTTTTTTGTCATATTTAAAACAAAACTTCTAAATGAATTTTACTTTTCCTCATTTATAACTTAGATATATAGGAAAAGTATTGTGTTTGCCAACATCCGAAAACCAAATTTCACCTGAATTATCCAATTCTGGTTTTCTTAAGACTTCCTAAGTGGTTTTCAGAAAGAAAAGTTTATATTTATTGAGGTTAATCAAGGACAACAAAAAGATGAGTGCAGTTCTAATATTCTGTAGTATTGTCTGTTATTAAAAAATTGGTTAACTGCCAAGTTGCTTTGCATCTCAGGTGTGTGATTAAAGTCACTTTGGTTTTATAGAAAATAAATTGATTTTCTTTTTTAATCAATATATATTTCCTGAAGCACTGTAGGCTTGTAATGTTTCTTTACATTACAGTTGATCTCTCAAATAATAAAGTGATTCACTGATGTAACATTATTAGTTGATAGTTTTGCCCTGTTTACTAATGATAATGTAAAAGGGCATATTTAGGGATATTTATATTCATCAGCATCCGCTATCTATGGTAGCTGCTTTTTTCACTTTGCAGTTATTATAACTTCTAATATTTCATTTTTTTAATTTGTTGGTCAATAAAAAATTAAAATAAAAAAAAAATTTAATAAATATTTAATTACAAACATAATTTACATTTTTTTAAATAAATAATGAATGATAATGAAAATGATGAAATTTACAATATTTAAAAGCTCAACCAAAATTCATTTTAACTACTAATTCCATTATTTATTATTTAATTTTTATTTACATTATTAATTATATTATTTGTTAATAAATTAGCTAATTCAGTAAGTTATTAGAAAATAATTCTTTGCTACTTTGGTAAAATATGTCAAGGTAGTGTTATTTTCTATGAATTATTTCAGCACTTTCCAAAATGTAGCTTATTTATGTGTTTTTACTCGAACCTACTACCACTGCAATTATCTTGCTTACCTCTTTTTGAAAATTACGTTATAGTAAAATGTTTGTTTTTCTCACATTAGTTTTTAATACATATTGATAACAGTTATTAAAAGTGGCTGAAATAGTGTTAAAAGTGTGTGATAAAATCAAATACAATAAATAGACAAAAGGTCAATGATGCAGCGATATGAAACATATCGACCATATGCTCAATTTCTCTGTGTGTTTGGCTCGAGCATTAGGATTGCCGCCTTAACTCTAGAACCCTAGCGGTCATCTTACAATGCAGCAGCTTTATTTTGGAAAGCGTTTAGGTTTTTTTAGGCCACACACAACAAACACACAAACAATATTAGAAACAACAAACAAACAACAAACAAAATTAGAATCTGACTAGCTGCCAAAATATTAATTGCCAAATAATTCATTTTATTCTGAGATATGCCTCTGAAAATCTTTTGATATCAAAACATCATTATAAACTATTTTGGTTAAGCTCTAACCCGATATACAATTATTTTAACTATAATACATAATTCAGGGAAACATATTATATATATAATTTAAAAAAATATACCAATAATCATTATTATACTTAATAATAATTATAAGTATGATTATTTAATTAATATAATATTTCTAAGAATATTGTACCAGAAATATTTCATGTAATGTTATAGGTAACAAATAAAAATTATGCTGATATTTTAAAAGATTGGTAATAAAGGAAAATAGGAGTTAAAAGTGAGATAACAGTGAAAATGAAATATTAATTTCAGAAAGTTATTTTTATGTTTATCCTTTTTAATTTAATGATCTAATGTAGTTTTAAACAAATAAATAAACTTGTGTCTTTATTAGGAAAGGAGTTTGTATTGAAGTATAAAAAGTAATAAAGTTATATAGTTTCCTGCCCTTGATATTTTATTCGGAAAGTCAATTTTCAAAATTTGGTTGCAATAAATTATAGAAGTAAAAAAATTAATAGTAAATGTTTGTGTTAAGTTGGATTGATCTTAAGGCATTGTGACCTGGCTTTTAAATAAATTTCCAATGAAGAAATCAAAATAATGCACTGCCATGCTCGCAGGAAACCATATGATAATCAAAGAAACAAACCTAAAATATGATTTCTTTTGGGTTTAAATGGGGATAATATGACCTAATAATAGAACCTATTTTTTAAACTTAATTATGAGTTAGTAAAAGTGGTCCTTCAAAAATTTTTTGGTTGCTTGGCTTTTGATTTAAGTCTATATCTGTCATTCTAGTGAGGACCACAGAGAAGGGTATTAAAGTGAATAATAATTATAATAAATCAGCAGAGAAATCATAAATACATAATAAGGTACATACTTATATCACCACCAAAAAAATAAATAAATAAAATAATAATTTATGGTGCTTGCTATTGACATTTTATGTTATTTAAAGATGTTAAGAGTCTATTTTTATTGATTCGTTGATTTTTTCAAAACATTTATGGTCTAATTAATAATGTTCTGAATTGAAATATGAATTAATTTGTAGTTTAAGAGACCATTAAAGAAACATGAGATTTTTTATTTTAAATAACATTAGTGCAACAACTGTTGTTTCAGTTTATTATAATACGACACACGGCTAAAAATAGTTGACAGTGTGGCAAAATATTGCAAGGGAGCCAATGAGATTAGTCCTGGATATTAAAAAACGCCCTCAATTTCAAATCAGGCCAACCTAATTGGTTCCTCAACACTAATTTCCAGCACTGTCAACTGATTTTAGCAATATATTATATTTCAATTATGTCTGGTTAACCATTTGTTACCATGCTGTTATTTTATTTTTATCAGTTGAAAGAACTATCAACAAATAGCATGGCAACATTCGTTTCATTTTAACAATATGCCTCATAAGTTGTTTTATTTAACTATATTCCTCATAAGTTGTTTTATTTAACAATATGCCTCATAAGTTGTTTTATTTTAACATAATATAAAGTTGTAACAACTTCAATTTTTAATTTTAAAAAATACTTTTGTTTTCTTTTTGTGATTCTGATATTTTAGAAATACGATGGCAGTACTTGTTGGATAGACCAAAGAGAATAAACAATTAAAATGGCTCTTTGATATTTATGCTCTTATATGGACGACTTTATTATAAATCTGAGATTAGTATTACTGATAACAATCATTAGTCTTATAAACATTATAATTACTTAAAATAAATCTTTCTTAATCCCTGTTTTAAAGTAAAATAAGTAGTCAATGGTGCAGATAAGTTAATTATTGATTTTTTAGTTGTTAAATTACACTATTTCATATACAATCGGAGTTTGATCTATGAACAATCAGAGTAGAATGTCCTTCTTATGAATTTTCAGATCTAATTAAAGATTTCAATCATATAACTTTGGCATTCAATTGTTTAAAATTTTTTCTTTTCGTGTAAGCATTCTAGCGAATTTAGGGGCCAAATAATATATCACCCTAAAGCAAAGTGAAAGTTTTTTAAATTAGGAAATGGTACTTCTATAATATTGATTCTACATAGTAATGATTAAATTTAAGTAAAGGGTGCTTTGAAGAGATACATAACAAATTTTACTTCGTGTGCAAAAAAAGTAAAATTTAATTAATTTTATTTTTAAAAGAATGATTGAAACCAGGTACCTGAAAAGCTGAGTACCTCTGAACTTTTCTTTGTCTTATCAAATTTGCTATGGTCCCTACCACCCTTTTGGACTCAGTTTGCACTGGCTCAATATATAAAAAAGGTTAATTTATAATGAAGTCTTTTCGGACTAGCTTTGCTCGCCCTCAGACATTAAAGATCAATTTTAATTCAAGTGGTCACCCATCGAGGTACTGACCTCCCTCAATAACACTATCTATCCGACAAAAACAATAAATATACAAGTCCTATTAAAATTAAATTTTAATATGTCATTTACAATGACATACCCTTGTGCCAAATTTTTAACTTAATAAGATTCTTTTCAAAAGAATGTATACGTGTCATTTGAGATGATACTTGGCACAGTTGTTGGTCTTATATAGGACTATATCCTTGCTAAATTTCAAATTGATCCAATAATTTTTTGTGTTTAATAAAATTTTGAAATTTTTGCCTTGTCATAAATGACGATTATTGACGTAATAGAAAAAGTGTTTTCCTAAAGATTGATTTTTTTTACCAAGTTTCTAGCATAAACCCAGGGGGTTAGGGTTGTTACATACATACAGACTTAGTAAAAATCACTCTTTTTACAGAAGAGGTCTTTTAACATTTGAAACTGATAATTTAGTTGAAATCCTGGCTTTGGAGTTGCAGTGCGAACAATACTTTTCCTATATATCTATGGTATAAATGAGGAAAAGTAAAAATATTAAAGAATGAGGTATTGGGTGCTTTGAATTGGTTAAGGTGGGGGTCCTTAAATTATTTGGACTAGAGTAGGTTATATAACCTGAGTACGAATAGTGGAAATTTTTTTTAACTGTATGACGTTTTGTTTGGCAAAGAATTGGTAAGAAAAGAAAAAATGTATCAAGATCTTTATTCAGACACTTAGTAGACTGGATTCGCAAATTTTAAAATATTAAAAAAACCATCTGTAAATGGTCAAATGAATGTTCCTGCATTTACTTGAAAAAATGTTGCAAATTAAACCAATTACTGGTGTGTAATTGGTTGTACTTCATTTGTGGGTACTCTGAATTTATAGTTATTCCAGTCTGGACTAGCTACTTGATAGACCTTCTTTAAACGCTAGTACTAAGGAGTACTAGTACTAATTTTAGTATACATTGCGACGCACAAGTACTTGTCCTTTCAAAAGATCTTGAATAAAGGAGATGATGCTAAGTCGATTAGCCATATAACAAACTGACTCTGTTGAAGATAATAAATAGAGAAGAACTCATCATAAAACATATGCCAAAACAAACTGCACATTCTTGGTACGAACTGCCTATGCTTACAATAATGACATCAACAACAGGTCTTAAAATTAGAGGGAAACTTTCCTTCCGATGAAAGGTTTTCGGTTGTAGATTATAAACAAATAGTAAAATGTAATATACTTTATATTGCTCGTTACCATCACGTGTCTTAATATTTTCATTAAAGAAATAAAAGTTGGCAAATTAAATGTTTTAATCGCCTTAAAGTGTAAATATATGCTGAACTCGTTTCATCCTTGTTACATAACCTACATTTTTAGCTATAACCATACTAGGGAAGGTAATTTTGCTCTTATTTCTCCATCTCATTCGATGTTCTTGGTATCAGCAAAGTTCTCTTATCGCATCATCTCCTTTATTAAGGGTGCTTTCATGAGCTAATCTCATTCGGACATCTAGGAAATTCGCTAAAACAGTCTTCAAGTTCCTTCTAAGATACCTTCCCTAACCCCCCGTAGTTATTTGCCTGGTTTTTTACAGAAGGGATTCCTAGAAGTAGTTAGATCAACTAAATTATTACCTATGCTCATCTATGCTATAGATTCTATCAAATTAAAAAAAGCTTATTTCATCCCACTCTGTTTTAGACACGTTCCAAAACAGACTAAGGTGTCCTTACTCTGAGTGACTACTATTACTTTTGGTGTGTGTAATACTGGCTCAGCTATTTACTCTCGATTCTATTCGTTGTCTCGCTGTAAAGCTTTCAATATGGCGTCTATGTCAAAGTCGTCTCTAGGATACGCCTTGGGCACTGCCATCATATTTCTGGCCGTTAGCTAGTGTTGCCTGATTATCCTATAGTTGCGGCACCTCTTGATGGCATCAATCTTGCGATACCTTAGACAGTGCCATTGAGGTATATGCCTCATTACTTCAACCTGTTGAACACCAAAGAATTTTGATTAATATACATTTGGTAAACATAAACAGGGTGGACTCAAAGATTCCCCCGACTCTCTTAAACTTTGCACCGTTACACACAAATTAATGAAATTTTGGGTACTTTTTTGTGTAAAGGTAACTTCATTTATAGGTGGTGTATTAACTTTGGATGTCCCATAAAGCTTAAAAAAGTAAATTGGAAGGTAAAGGATTATTGGGAATTTTAGAAATGAATACAAGACAGCTTGCTCCTTGCATATTTTTGTCTCAGATTGCTATTTTGGCGAGAATGGGCACTTATTCTTGCCCATGTCATTTATAGCAATGTCAAACTTAATGCTTAAGTATTGGCATTAGAAAGAATTATCCAAGAGTAGAAATGCCTCTTATGAATACAAATCATTTATTACATTTTCAATTTAAAAAAAAAATGATGGTAACTAATTTTCGTAAATCTAGCATCATTAGATGCTATGAAATGAGATGAGGCAATAAATTAATTGTTTTCTTAAGCCATACTTTGGTCTGAGACTATTATTTTGGTGGGAATAAATGCCCAATGTAAAAAATAGGACATTTTAACTCAAAACTAAAGCTTAAGTATTGGCATAAGAAAGAATTTGCTAAGAGTAAAAATGGCTTAAGAACTGAAAGGAGTCACTACCCTACCCACATTTCATAGCCACTACTGCTGCTAGATTTAAGAAGAATATTACCGGAGGACCGGTGTCATCCCGGTTTTGGAATTTCTTGCTAACACAGTACTTTTCTATATACATACGGTATAAATGAGGAAAAGTAAAAACGGTGTTGGGTAAAACACGATAAGTTAACTACACCAGCATAAAAAGAAGTTGCCTTTGCACAAAGAAGTACCTACAGCATTATACATTTATGTGTAACGGTTAAAAATTCTTTTGATCCACCCTGTTTAATTCAATCTTAACACTTATAAAATTAATTTATAATAGTTTATTACTCTGCTTTTTGATCTAAATGATCTAAACATTTCCATTTGAAAGTGAGATGGAAGGTTATTAAGAATTAAAAAGGACTCGTTTTCTTCAAAATTTCATTCGATTTAATTAAAGTGAAATTATAAATAATTAATAATTAAACATTTAAGCAAATCACATCTCTTATTTTAAATTCTTTGCTCCAGTTGGAATATTTCTAATTTATATAACTTTAAGTAAGGGAGTCTTGGACACGCAAATACGTACTCAAATTCGACATTTATATTTTATGGGCTATTCAGTATTAAGTAAGCTGTGATAGAGATTTTTATGGCGTCATTACAATAATTTTTATTACAACAATTATTATAAATGTTAAACTGGTCATTTGGACAAATTGGGGCCCGTTAGGTAAAATGGATTAATCTTCAAAATTATTTTACTGAAGCTTTAACAATAATATAGTAAGGCTTTTACCTACAACGAACAAAGTATTTGCGCAAACAAAAGAAAACAGGTTAAAACACAAAAAAACTAGAAATCCAACAAAAAGCATAAATTTCTTTATTTAAATCATCGTTTTAACATGGTTGATTAAATATGGGCTTTCTAGACCAGCGATACTAAACCTGTTATCTTTTGTCGCCTTTTAAGATTTTGTTATCATTTGTAAGATTTTATAATTATTCACCGCTTCCTCTAGAAGATGATGAGATCTCTGAGCTCTATTTGGTTCCCGCCAATAATTAATGGCGGGACACAATGCTTGCCAACTATGTCGAAATTCATAGCTCTGGTTGAGGTTTTAGGCGTTACGAGACGTTATTTTTTACTGATGAAGTTAAAGATTGCTAATGATTTATGCAATTTTTAGAAATTAATGTAACTTTTTTTAAAGAAAAAAAGCTATGACGCCTATCCTATTAGCGAATTTTCGTTAGTAAATAATATTTTTTTTTGGAGAGAATTTTTTCTTATATTACTAACCATATCATTATATTTCATAATATCACCCATTATGATTTAAATCCCAAAATGTATTTAATTAATAAATTAGATTAGCAATACCTCTTCATCAGATGTTGCCATAATAACTGGAGAAGCAGAGATGATGATTCCCTGTAGAATCAGCAAACAAACCAACGTCACCAGTTTTCCGTATCCGTGCATCTCTTATTTATTCTCTTCTCTTAAATATTTAATGTCTTTCCTCCTATAGAACTTCCAACGTTTAAATAAAACTTAATAGAAACAAAATTAATATTTCATTAAATAAAATAAATGAAAACTGTTAATTCTTTATTATAATTTATTTAAATGAGAAAATAATTTGTAAAATATTTTTTATAAAAATGTATTATTTACTAAAATTCACAAAAATTCCACAAATTGTTTAAATTTATGTATAATATTTTGTGATTTTTTATAACTGTCTAATTTTTAAATTAAAACTTGTTATGCTGAGTTTTATTGGGCTGTGTAAGGTTTGTGTTTGAGCATGAGTCTTTTATAATGTTTTTAGCAGGGGACATCTATCCCCCTTCTTTATTCCCCTTTAAATCTGGATAAAGGGAGAGAAGGGGATTGCAAATATGAAGTTTAAATATTTAGGTTAACTTGTAATATGTAGGGCTTTAATCTGTGATTATATAAGGGATCCGGGTTAAAGATTAACCTTTATAGAAAGAATTAATGAAAAAACTATATTTTGTTTATTTCAGTTATAAAATAGTGACTTTTATTACGGCATTGTCACCTTATAATTAAATGTGACAGCGTAGCTCTTGTTATTGTGTTTCTTGTTTTTGCCCCAAAATAAATTATGACGGGCAGTTCTTACTTTATGATTATAATAAAAATTAAACTTTCTTATGTGTTTATGAGTATGTAGAATGAAAGTTTAATTCTTTGTTTTATTGTTTGTTATATTTTCCTCGATTACCGACACCACTGATCTTACTTTTAATTTTGACTTTTCGTTTCGTTTCATTCCAATCTGTTTAATTTGTCCAATTATTGCGGAGTTGAAATATGATCTGAGTGCCTATATTTGATGCATGGACATTGATGTATTGTTCAAGTATTTCTTGCTATTTGAGTACTGCGCATGGTCTGTGGTCTGTCAACCAAAAGAAAGAAATGCCATGTCTTTCAATAGATGACAGTCTTGACTTTTTTAAGTCATGAATGCATATTGTGTCATATTATTTTTATAATATGAAACAATACGCATTCAATTATACGAACTTGACACAAAAACGCAGTCTGTTTTGGAAAAAAGTAATTATAGCTGACGATTGATTTAAATCGTCAAACTTTTATCATAGAACTATTATGATCCATTGCATTACGTAATTACCAACTTTAACTCCACTTAATTCATACTTCCCGAACAAATTTAAAGCAACACTTAGTTGTTAGATTTATAAGATACAACAATATTCCTACCTAAAAAGTAAATAAATAATTTTTAAAAATAAAAAAATACCATATCAAATAAAAACAAATAATAAAATTCAAAACATAACCTGACTTTCAGTGTTGCCAGAGTAGGGATTTTTTTGTTAGTTAAAAGAAGGGATTTTTTTATTAAAAAAAAGAGGGATGAAAGCATTGAGATTTTGGCTGGCTGTCAATTAATTTTAGCCGTGTGTCGTATTATAATATTCTTATAGAGCTATACTAATAAAAAACTACACAGCCATCATTTGTTTATATCATTTGTAAACATGATATAAAAGTATAACCCGTATTATTTGATTAAAAGCCTGTATACTGTCTTACTTATTAAGCTATTCATCTGTTTTGTTAATAACTAATAATAATATTAAATTTATTTAATTATTAATAATTTAATAATGTTATTATATTAATATTATTTATTGATATGTATTTTAATATTATTATTATTATTAAAACTTAATACATGTTTTAAAATTTAATATATTAAAACGTTGAACGTTATATTAACTCACTGAATGTATTACTAATAACAAACTCAATTATTAGCAAAAAAACGTTTTACTAGACTAAAAAGATGAAATATATTTCACTTACAGTTATTGATGAGACACACTAAAAACTAGAAATTCATCACCAAGGAGTTACTTCGTGTTTTGTCGATATTCTTTACTAACTGGCTGGCACCGATTTTATTTGTTCTGTGGTTTTACGCTGAATTAGGCGCTTTCGTTCTTTAAACGAAAATGCCTAAAATTAACCGCCAGAGACCAAATTGAATTCATTTATAAAGTCATAAGTGACTTAATGAACTCGTGAGTTGAAAACCATTGGGTTGATTCAACCAAAACGGAGTAAAAAAATTTAAGATAACGAAAAATTATGCCGTTCGTTGTTTCCATGAGAGCTTTAAATGGAACCATATAATCGATTAAATTACCAGAGTGAAGTCGAGCTTGCGATTCTTTATTTAGAATTAATAATCTTCGCATAGGTGCGATCAAAGAGAAAATAAATTTGAGGTATAACCATAGAGCTGTATGATATATGGTATACTAGATGTCAAAAGGGTCAAACTAGATGTGGTATACTAGATTTATGATTAAAAGTGCTAAACCTTAATCATACGTCAGTTATTTCTGCTGAAGTGTTTATTAATAGAATAAATCTTACTTTATCTTCCATAGAAGATAAAGTAGCGGCTGTTCTTAAAAGACTCAAAATTTCTATGAAGGAAACGCTATGGTGAAAATTAAAACGTACCGACCGAGTCCAGTAGCTCAGTGGTAGAGCGCTCGCCTTTCGACCTGGAGGTCGAGGGTTCAAATCCAGCCGGGGGAGGACCTCAATATGAGGTTATCCCTTGTACCGTACACTCGGGAGGTCTTGAATTCAAGGCCGGCCAACCCAGCCAAGGTTTTACGTGGTTTCCTTGGCTACTAATACGCAAACGCGGGGTTGGATCTAGTTTCATCTGAGACAAGTCTGGATCCACGTTTCCGTTGTCTCCAGCTCACGAAAAGTTAATGTTCTGCGGGCTGGGGGAGATGAAGGTCGGAAAGATATACTGAGCCTTTGTATGTCCGAAAACTTAGTAGTCAGTGAAAGTGATGGCGGCGACACGAGTAACGTAAGTGACTAGGAACAAAGTGCTCGGTTCTTGAAGACAGACGTCTCCTAATAGCACTGCGGAGCTTTGACTTTCAGGTCAGGGCTATAGAATGAGTTTGTACACACTGACATCTGGGTGCTAGAGTTCTTTGTCGGGTGGCGCAGGACTGGCCAGAACGGTGAGCCTAGCTAGAGTCTGGTGATGCTAGTGGAACTGATGAGATTGGTGAGACTGGAAGGACGAGGTCAAGTGAGACTAATGTGATCAGAGGAGCTAGTAGGACTAGATGAAACAAGCACACAGTGAACTAGTAATCGGCGCTAGCCAGAGCGGTGAGCCTAGCCAGAGTCTAGCTGGTCTAGATGAACTAGGCAAACTGTGAACTAGTCGCGGGCACTAGCCAGAGCAGTGAGTTTGGATAGAGTCTGGTTGGGCTGGATGAACTAGACACACTGTGAACCGGTTACATGTGCCACCATGTACGGAGGGGGTTCTTCCTAGATGATTGGATGTGTACAAACTCAGGGGTTAATGTTGAGTGAGATTTGAGTGAGGGAAAACGCTAAATGACCCTACGGGTTAAAGCGTAAAAAAAAAAAAAAAAAAAAAAAAAACGTACCGATAGCAAACCACCAAACTTGTATGGATAACCAAAGATTCACAAAGACTGAACACTACTCAGACTAATAAATAGTTCCATAGAGTCGCCGAATCACCCAGTTAATAAATATCTATTCCCAATATATCACATTTTAAAGAAAAGACAGACTCGAGGGTTATAAATTCTAAGGACCTCATAGAACAATGCAACAGCAGGGATGCAAATCCAAATTACTTTCTAATAAGTCTAGATGTAATAAGTCTATTCACAAAATTATTTGTCTTAAAAAGTCTAGTTTTAAGAGATTGTTATATCTAATCTTCAAAACAAAGACTCGACAAAGTAATGGAACCACTTTTAATTGCGTAACGGCAAACAAGAACTAATAAACAGAATCGCTTTGGCCTCTATTGCCAATAATTAGCGACATATTCATTAAATACTATATAGTACTATATATATGTATATAGTATTCATTAAATACTATATACATATTCATAAATACACTGAACTAGCTATAAAAAAAGCCAACAACCTAAACGAGATATATGGATGACACCTTCATATTGTGAATTACCAGAATTAGAATGATTCATAAATCACGTACATAGATTACGTCCATGGACGATGAAAGTTGTATAATAAGGACTTATCCTTCCTGAAATGGTTGCCATTCCTGGACGTGCTTGTGGATCGTAGAGGGAATCGATTAATTACATCAGTGTACAGGAATCTGACCCACAGTGACAGCTGTCTATTAGATAAAATGCATCAATCATCAATCGACATCAGAGTTTAAAAACCGGATCTAGTGGAAGGAGCCAAAATCAAACTTAAAGAAAAGCATTAGAAAATCGGAAAATAAAAAAATCGGGTACAGGATACCTCGGTTTGCGCTTGTCTTTAAAATAAACAAAACACCAAATTTATACTACAACACGCTCGTGCCCAGACCGTTAATATATTTGACCTTGATCGATGCAGCTTAACTTCTATGATCCAACAAAAACCGTAGATATACTAGCTGTATTAAAACAACACTTACTATAATTATTTATTAACAAGGCATTTGCACCAAACTCAATTAGATTATAACAAACACACACACACACCATAAATAAAGGGTTACTTACCACACGCACACTCACATACATACGGACGGACAACTTTGTTAAAACCTCTTAGGAGGTCTTTAAACACCTGAAACAAACAATTCAGGTGACATCCCAGTTTCGGATTATTTTGCAAGGACAATACTTTTCCATATACCTGCGGTATAAATGTAGAAAAGTTAAAAGGCAGCCAACTTAACTATATCTGACCCGCCTATAAGCCAATCGTATCTGAGAACCCGCCTATAAGCCAATCGTATCTGAGAACCCACCTATAAGCCAATCGCATCTGGGAACCCGCCTATAAGCCAATCGCATCTGAGAACCCACCTATAAGCCAATCAAACGTCAAGATCTATCCATTACGGATACCAATGGAAGGATAGATAACAGGAAAGACTTCAATATCATAATACTGAGATCTCAATATATTCTGATGTAGCGAGAGGTAAAAGGAACCCAATCCCTATATAAACCGCTAGACCTCAAGAAGTCGTTGTTTTAAAGTGCATTTTAACACTGTTGTTACTGGCAGATAACAATATAACCTACCAAAGTTATATATGTTAAATCTTGTCACTCTACACATAATGCACACCGTATTTCTAAAAACTGTTCCCTATTTGCAAAAAAGCAATGACAATAGATTGGTCAGATCCTAAATAAAGTTTTCCATTGGTCAGAGTTCCTTTGGTTAGATTTCCCAAGTAGAGCTGACCATTGTATTTTTTTTATAAATTCGTAACAGAGTAATCAATTCTCTGATTATTTAGCCACCTACTAAACTGTTTATCTAGAAAAAATCATCAAATGTCCGAATGGGATCGAACCATCGTTACATTTACACCCAAACCGCACGTAGTTCCTCCCAATTACACCTTGACTCTAATTCTTCTCGTCGACACACATCACATCTCAACAACCAATGTGTCCTCTAAAATCAATTATGTATGTTCACCTATAAAGTAACCCAATCAACTTTAAACCTACCTAATCTACTCTAAAGATTATATTATAATTTAAATTATAATTTATTATAAAAAAATTAAATAAAGTAAATACTTTTTTAAGTTTTATATAGAAAAAAATATTCGATGATAAAAAAAATAGCTTTAGTTACATAAACAAGTGGACAGACGTAATTCAATTTATGGTATTATCTAACACTAAAGTAAATTTTCTAACATGGGGTGTTCTTCATATTTATTTATGTTAATTTTTACTTTTATATGTCTACAATTAAAAAGTTTGAAATGAGATAACAACTTCTATTTATTATAAGCTTTAAATATAATGATAAAGTTTTTTTATAATTTGAATATTTGTTTTATTATAATTATCTTTTATTTTTTATGTATGAAGTATTTTGAATAATAAAATGATATTTTTTTATTATGGGTTAAAAACAGTGACGTTTATAAATAGACGCATTAACAGGTTTCAATTGAGTATTATGGATATTATCCAAGGGATTATTTTAACATGTTTTGTACTGTAAAAAGAAAAAGAAGAATCTTACTATCTATTTCTAAAACATGTCCTCTGAACACAAGCATTATGAATCAAAGAGATAAGACGTAAAGAAATTACCAAGGAACTTACATAACAGTGATGCAGCGTATCATACCTTTCTAATGTAAAAACAACAGTCGCTAACCCTTATCTTTAAACCCTTGGACTCTGATAACACTACTGCATCCTTTTTATCGTCAGGCTATTAACATGTCTTGCAAAATCGTTATTTATTATTGTGAAGTGGTTAATTATATACATTCAATGTTATACTTTCCTTGTTTGAGATTATTAAATTATAAATCCTAAAAAATGAAAAATAAAATGCTAAGATTAGAGAATGTAGGCATAAAGTGATTTAGAAATTAAGAGGAAAAAACAAACTATAGATAACGTAACTTCTGCCAGCTCCCAACATCCGTGCATCTACCAAATGCTTAGCTAATTGTTGTAGTATAAATATGATAGTGTAAGATAGCCTTATCAGGAAGAAAATCGTAAGTTGGCTCTAAATGCTATGAGCGAGGGATTTGAAACTAGTCAAGACAACCTTCAGTGGTGTTCCTTTCTCTATTTAGGAACTGTTTCACAGTGTATTGCATCTGTTTATTTATTAGGTCTTTTATAAAATTTAAAAATTGTAGGAAAAATAATTGTATCTAATAATATATCAAGTACAAAAATAATTAAAACACGGGTATACAATATTTTATACAAAATATTTTAAAAATGTTTAAATATTTTTCTTATAACTTAATGTGAAAACTAGAAGCTTTGGACTCTTAGCCGCTATGCGGCCTTAGTCTCTTGTGTACTGGTAGATGATTAATAACATTTGTAGTTTAATTATTATTCACTAATAAATGGTATTTGATATTACACCAAAATGGGACGATGAGGCCCGCACGTAGCGACAATTAATAATAAATGTACGTCAAATTTATCAATTCAAGTCATACATTTTCCAGAACTAAAAGGTTTCGTGACCTCCTTGACATCTCGCCTTATGCCAAGTTTCGTTTTCATTACAGAAAGCCTTCTAGAGTGTCCGGTTATCGTACTCCATACGCATGGGTCGAAACTTTTACAATAATACATTATATACGTTACCGTTGAATAATGAAATAACACACTATTAGAGAAGGTTGAAATGAGGTTGGAATGGAAGTTTTAAGATAGGGTTTGCCTCCTCAAGTTATATCTCTATGACTGCTATACCCTTAAAAAGTTATAAATTCTAGATTTTTAAACGTAGCAGTTGGATCACTAATCATTCGATAAAAATTAAAATTATGCTGATAATTTGATGAAATTTGGCACATATGTTTTTCTTATATATGACTACATGTGTGCCAAATCTCAAACCATTATTGCCAATTAATGACGTCATAAAAAATATTTTCTGGGTAGCACAACTAGACCAGAAGATTGCTTTTTGCAACAACTTATTGAAATAGGGGCTTAAAAAAGTATAAATTTATAAATTATAGATTTTATACGTGCATAGACGCAGCAGTTAGATGACTACAGAAAGTAACAACGCAAAAAAAGTAATTTTTTAAACATAAATGTATTTATTGATATATGTCAAACAATTATCTTAAATATTTACCATTTTTATCACAATCTATTACAAACAAATCTTTTAATATAAAGAGATTGTATAAATATCTTTTAAAAGAAATTTATTTTAAACAAATTTTATAAAGAAAACATAAATTGGTCTTATAATAGACTGTCTTTATTTAAGAACACAGATTTTATAATTTTAAAAGAAACAACAACTTATTGCAAAAAAGGTAAGTGAAATACCTGGATTATAAAAAATTATAAACGTTTATTATTTATATTTGATTTTTAAAATAATTTAAACAAACGTTATATGTATACTCTAATACTGTTGTATTAGAGTTTATACTATTCCCGAAAGGATTTTTTATTCTTTTAATCCTAGAAACATTCAGACAGATATTAAATAATGTTTTTCATTTGTATAATTCTAAGAAAATGTAGACAGTAATATAGAAAAAATTCCAATTGGATGCACTCCTAAAAAAACTTTTAATCAGACATCCAGAGGTTATTTTTCATTTTTGTAATACTAACACGTTCAGAAAAATGTTAGATACCTAGAGAGCTTTCTTCTACCCTTACACGGTAAGGGGGAGAAGAAAGTTTTACAGTTCAAGGTCAAGTTTTTACACAAGGCAAAGTCGCAGGTGAAAATTTCATCACCATACGAGGCCGTATGGTTGCGGGAGGTAAACAAGTTAGCTTCCCGAGAGTTTGCCGAGGGCCATAACTAACATTGACTACCGAGGCTTAGCCAAGGAAGATAATACGAGAGCTGAAGTTCTTCGATCCCTGTCCTGTATTAAATTTTACATACGACTTAAATAACGAATGAAATATATTTCTATGAATTTTTAAAATTTGTTGATGATAATAGGAATGAGAAGTTACAATTTGAAGGGATGCTAATAACGACAGTAGGTATGGGGTTTTAATTTTTTTGCACACATTTTCTTTTTATTCCTTACATTATTTAGAATTTGTTCTGTGACTTAGATTTTATTTGGTATATAGATGACTCTATGTAGCCTAATGTTAGCCATCTAAGCACTTAATCGCCATGTATTTTTAAAGTTGCCATAAAAGCACCTGCATTGGCAAGAAAAAACGGTGACGTTCTACACAGGCAATGCTCTAGGTATAATTTAGGATTAGGGAGATATAATTTGATGTTTAAATTTAATATGTTAAAATTAGGAAAGTAAGTATGCGTGTTACGTGCCTAAGGACGTAAATATGTGTTTTATGAGCCTAGAGACGTAAATATGGGTTTTACGTCCCTTGGGACGTAAAAACAAGTTTACGGGGCAAGGTCCCTACATATGAAAACCTGATTTACAACTCAAGTCGTAGGTAAATGTTTTTCAGTTTTTTGTTTTTCCTTTCTGTATAAATTTTCTAAGAAAATTTTTGCATTAATAAAGAAAAATTTCCAATTTGATGTATTCTTAAAAAAATAATTTTATCAGGAATTCAAAGTTTTTTTCGATTGTGTAATACTAGCACGTAACAAATAGTAGCTAATGTTTTCACTTTTCCACTTTTATACCGTAGGTACAAAGGAAAAGTATTAAGCTTGCAAAAAAACCGAAACCGGGATGTCACCGAAATTATCCGTTTCAGGTGTTTTAAGACCTCCATAAATAAGTACATCAAGTTTCGTTTATTCACGAAAAGTACATCCATGAGTTTGTTGGATCATAATATAAGTAAAAGATGCTATAAACAGAACCTAGATGAGCAAGCTTTCGAAAGTTATCGGGTCCCATAGATATATAAAAAAATTTATCTCTCCTCACTCCCCCCTCCATGACCCAAACTTCAAAAGCTCATTTTTTTTCGAAAATTCGCTAAAAAGTGTCTGTGTAATCTAAAGGCACTTTTTGTGTAACTTATTACACTTATCTGATTAATATTGCCCTAAAGCAATAGAATAGATATAAACCTAAAAACAATTAACATAAATTAAATATTTCACAATAATTCTTCTTAATTGTCTGACAGCCATTCTTTATTTAAAATACACAATAAAATTTTTTAAAAAATTAACAATGTTTCTTTTTATATTAATTAAACAATCAACTATTAAATTTTGCATTAAAAGGTCAATAATCTTTTTAACCAACAAAATATTAGTTATAAGTAATGTTTTTTTTTATAAATAAATTGAGTTTATTCAGTTAAACAACCAATTAAATACTAATATTAATACTGATGATTATTATCTATAAAAAATTTTAATGTTTTTACATAAAACAGACCGAAATGTCGCAAAGGTGATTTGATATACGTAATAATATAAACATTTTAATTGTCAATTGTAAATTAAAAATTAAATGTTACATTAAGACTATTACTAGCATCTAGTAAATAAATTAAAAAAATAATTTTTAATTACTATTAAATATAAAAGACGGAAGTTGATGAGTTTTCTTCTAAATTCTAAATAAGCTTTGCAAATTTATTTTTTAAAAAAAGCTTAAGTAAACGAGAAATGGCTTGTTTTTATAATTGTGAAAAGTTTGAAATTATTTTTACTTATGTCAGGTTGGCTCATCGTAGCGTTGAAGTTCTTTATTTTAAATGGGGATTAAGTAGTTAAAACAATCCATTGTTGACCCGTAGGTAGGGCAATTATGTATTTATGAATTTGGCTTGTACATGAGATAGATAAATAGTGGTAACCTGCATACCTTAGCAAGTTAAAGCGGACTTTCTTATTTATCATGTCTTCCCAGAGAGATATTATGACCAAGGAAGTTTTGGATAATTAGGAATGAATCCTTACAAGATTCATTTTAAATTAAGCCAAGAAAAGTAAGTTAGATGAAAGATACTAGTAAGTAAGATTTTAAATGTTTAAAACCTGATGATGGCCTACTGAGAGCCCCGCACTCAACAGCCCTGCTCATTAGGGTTAACCCCTGCGGGAATCACTTCAGATTTTAGTGGCGACTATTATGGTCTTAGTGAAATCTGCGACTATAATGCTTTTAGTGTCCTGAGATGCGAACCCCAGGTCTCCGTGGTGTCAAAGATCAGAACAACAACTGATGCTTTACCAACCTTTACCACGGAGGCGGCAAACCAATGAACCAACAAATTATATAAATATTTAAATTAACAAAGTCATCTACAATTACAAAAGCCACAATTATTCAAACATATTACGAATAAACACTACTTATAAAGCAATAACTTTAATAATTTCAAATGGTATCAGATGAGTTGAGGTTTTGTAACCTTGTACTATTTACAGAATGTTTCAAATTTTAATAAAGTTCATTATTCCACTAATTCCACTAATGGAAAAGTTTTCCATCAGATTGAGTGAGTTTAGAATAGCCAATAGCCCATAAAGTGCCATATGCTTTTAATAGTGGCAAGTAAACTGTTAATTATTTAAATTTATTGGCTCTGCTATTACTTTTGCCAGCAAGCCTCTATACATACGATCCCTGCCTGAACTGAAGATTTTTATCTTCAGTTCAGTTATGAACTATCTTTAGGTATACTTTAAACAACTCGTGGTTGTCCTGACCAAAAGGTCAGGACATTATATATATGTTCCACATATATGGTTATCATCATGTCTATGGTTATCCTATGGGACAACCATAGGATAGTTCGCTGACTGGTGGCTATTTTAGGATATTTTTTTCCTATAATAATTTTTCAATCAACATAAACGATTTTTTTAAAATGAAATTATGAAAGTATGGTGTAATAACCTGTTAGTATAGTCTATTCATTTATAAAGGATGGACAGATGAGGCAAGTCTATATATCATAGAGTTGAAACAAACTAATAGAACTAATAGAATTAACTATCATCTAGTGTTAAAATCTGAATAAGAAGATTATGTTAACAGATGATTCAGAGATTGGCAATGATACATAAAGTAAGAGCTTTATGCATTATAAAACTCTTGTATCATATCAATTTCTTTAAATTTTTCAAAATTTTGGTCATGCTCAACTAGAGTATAAGAAGGAGGGAATATAGGAAGAAGGATTATAGGCACGAACTAACTAAGGCAGGAAGGAATGTAAAAAAGGGATTATAGGAAGGAAGTAACTAAGTAAAGAAGGAATATAGAAAAAGGATTATGGGAAAGAAGTAACTAGGAAGAAGGAAGTAAAAAAGGATTATAGGAAGGAAGAAGGTGTAGAGGAAGGAAGTAACTAAGTAAGGAAGGAATATTGAAAAAAGGATTATGGGAAAGAAGTAACTAAGGAAGAAAGGAATGTAAAAAAAGGATTATAGAAGGTGTATAAGAAGGAAGTAACTAAGTAAGGAAGGAATATAGAAGAAAGGATAATGGGAAAGAAGTAACTAAGGAAGGAAGGAATATAGGAAGAAAGAAAGAAATTTAAGAAGAAAGAGTATTGGAAGGAAGAAATATAAAAGAATATAGGAAGAAGGATTATAGGATGAAAAAATTAATATAGGAAAGAAGGAAGTGAAGGAAGTCTAGGATGTGAGAAATATAGAATGAAAACTAAACTTATAAAATCAATTTTAAGTTGAAATGAAAGCCTTACCTTCATAATATTCGATAATTTTAGCCGTTTCCATTTTTAACCATTAGCTAAATTAGTGGAATAAGCAATTTATTCTCATATAACTATAAATTATTTAAACTATTAATTTTATTTTTTATTTTTTAAATTTGTTTTACATGTTTATTAGTTTGTTTTTTAAAGTTTATGAAAATATACAATTTTAATAAAGAAATAAATAAAAATAATTACAATATATTTTTTTAAACTGGTCCGAAAATTGATTATATTTGATATAAAATTAATTAGTAATAGATGAATAAGAACGCATGTTTAAATAAATAATAAATAAATATAATAATAAAATTAAAAAAACCTTTTTGTGAATACAATATATGCGAGTGAGTCTTAATTAATAGAAAATAGTCTGGTAGGGTTTAAATTATTTTATCTTTCTCACTAAGATAAACACTGTTTGATTATACTGAATAAAACAGTTCAGTACAAATTAATGGTTAGAAATATACCATTAATTTAGCTAAAATGTTAGCTACATTAGTGGTTATGAGTTTTTTAGGCCTAAACATAAGAACCTAACTTAACTCATTATGTGCTTTATCACCATAAAATTAAAGATAGTCCATATAGTTTGTGTTTCAATCACATCAAATGAAATTCTATTGGTCGGTTTTATAAATAAATTGCAATCATTTAGACAATATAATATCCTTGATTCAATTTTTATCAAATAATAATTTACTTGATAGATACAGCAATGTATTTCTTATCAAGTTTCATTCTTATCAACTTTCTTTCATACCAAAAAGGGCTAATTAGAACTTTTTGTAACCGACATTGCCTTGATGTAACCTTGCCTCTATTTTGGAAACACGGCTCTTAACTAAGAAATTAAAACTTCCAATAAAAATGATATCAGGTCACAGGTATAATATACATAACTTCAACACATGATGATATTTTTTAAACTAAGTGCCAGAAAATCATAAAAAATATCATAATCATCATTATATATATAGGAGATAAACTTATCAGTATTTTATGTCTAAAATACTGATTATGTCTCAATTATGTAAAACTAGTTTTCATTTCAGTCTATAATAATGGAAAAAGTTTAAACAAAACGAAAACTGAAACCAAATGAAAAATGAAAACGAAACATGAAAACTCATGATGAGCACATAGAATATGATTTCTAAATCAAAATGCGGTAAGAATGAAAAAATATCAAATTTCCAAGTAATTACAAATGCAATTTTTAAGATACATTTTTAATCATACTTATTTACCCGTAAAAATTTAAAACAATGTATTTAGCACGTATACTCTTATTTGCGTTCTACTGACTTATATGACAAAGTACGAACTGCATTCGGCAGGTTTGACTGAAGTCACAAGAAGGTTATCATATATAAACTCTGTCTAAAGGTTATGATTTTAAAATAGGAATTTTTTTTGTTTTTTTCCGGGTAGTTTTACTTCATAATTAGATCTGAAAATTATATTGACATGGATTTTATAATTATGTGTCAACCATAAGGGCCAAATGTGATTTTTATGTGTTAAACCGATGGATCCAAATATTTAAATATGTAAACAAACTAGGTTGATGATAAACAAAGAGTTGGAATGTTTGTAATAGCGACGAATAATGTACCTATGTACGTTTGTGTAGAATAATGCAGCTATGTACGTTTGTGTAGAATAATGTACCTATGTAAGTTTGTGTAGAATAATGTACCTATGTACGTTTGTGCATGTAGAATAATGTAATTATGTATGATTGTGTAGAATAATGTACCTATGTACGTTTATGTATAATAATGTATCTATGTACGTTTGCGTAGAATAATGTACCTATGTACGTTTGTGTAGAATAATGTACCTAAGATTCGAGAGAAGGGATTAAAAGTGGCATTAAGTTTGGATTTCAATAAAAGCTTCCCTTTATACGGGTTATTACTTAAACCCAGTATAAAAGGTATTCATCCCAGTATTAATATATCCTAGGTACATAAATTACTACTTTTTTAAAAAAATCAACTTCGTATTGCTAAAACAAACTCCAGCTGTCTGTTTACATCTTGATTAATATTTTTTTTAACTTTATTGATTATTGTCTACAATAAATGTATATGACATACTGGTTGAAGTGACTTGGCAGGCTTGGTAGGAGGAATCACCCAGTGGTGATACTCCTTGTGAAAATCGAAAAACTGTAATGGGACCTAATTCTCCTATGAAATTTATAATCTTGCCGAATTTTGATCCTTTAGATAAGGGTAGTATAAATAACCTCCACATGACATCAGACATTATTTTGCCAATTGCTATGTTGTAAAAGATATAAAACATTAAAAAACTTAGCTTGGGGATTTTGTATCTTTGACATTGATAATAGTTCCGACATCATTATATTTTAATTGTGTAAACTGTTTAGGTGACTTTTTTTCTTAAGCGAATCAACTTTTGCTTCAGGAACTTTTAAATAGGATTATAATACGGTAGATTTTTAACAGTCAAGCAGTAGAACGGGGTACTGCGCAGGTCCTGATAGAGATTCCCCTACTCTCACTTACTTAAGTCCTATAATATCGTGTATAAAACTGTCACCTGGAGCAAAAATTTATTCGTACATTTAGACGCAAGTGTTTATGTGGATGTAATGAAGTAATAAAGAACAAAATTATCAAGCAACTTCGTATTTTACCTTTAACAGGGTATTTATAAGCTAAAAACAAACTATTATACAGCATAAACCAAAACACTAAAACAATTTGTTATTATGGAGTCACTCACAATGGACTTTGTGATTTTAACCTTTCAGAAAAAGAAGAACTAAGAGGATTGATATAAAAAGTATTAAGTTTACACTAGAAATAAGGGCTCTAGTGAAACAAATTTTAGCTATTTATTGCAATATTTTTCTCTTAACATAAAGCCATTATCTAGCAAACAACTAAAAAAGAAAAATAAAATCAGCTAATTAACATAATAAAACGTTCTTTTCTTTTTTTAACATGTTCGCTTAGTAATAATTTGTTTTAACGGGAAACAATGCAATTAATAATTAAAATTACCTGGTGTCCCATTAATGCCCAAATTTTTAGTGTAACATTCATATAGATCAATAAGAACAAATACTGTTTTAAGTTTTTAATAAAAACTAATACAGTAAAAAGCATTTTAATATTGTCACCTTTCTCTAAAAACAATAATACAATACATTATATGTTTCGTAATTGCGAAATGTTTCACTTCGCTAGACAGTAACTATAATTGCCGCGGTAAAGAAACGCTCACTACACAGCCTAGTAGCACATCTGAATTTGTTGACATATTTAAAAAGTAATATTTATGTTTTTAAAAACATATTTAATTATATTTGATGTTATGATAAACTTTAAGTATAAAATTTTTTGACACTATTTGGTTCGTATGGAATAAATGATTAGTTGTTTTGACGGAGATTTTGTGGTATAGACCAGGGGGGGTTAACTTAAATGAGGAAAAGTTTGGATTCCATTATCGCAAGCTACTAAAAATAGCGCTGCGGCGGACCGGTGTGGATAACTTATGAACTAACCCCAATAGCTTTCCAAAGATGACTGATAATATTTTTATATTTAAATTTATTAATACCATGACAATTCTTGGTTATGACAGCTGCATTTATTATTATTATAAAATTGATTGTTTTCTGTATGTATTTTTCACAAAAACGGTTCGCCGTTGCATGCATGCCGTGCGCATCTCGCCGATGTAATTAAAATAAAGGCTGCTTTAAATGCCAAAATCTATCTTTAAGCACGTGTAAAACTTTAGCCACTATTTCATTATTACCTGATTGAATCAATTAAATTAATAAATTACTTAAATGAAAAACTTAAAAATAATCACAAGTGTTCTGTGTAAGATTAAAGTGGTAGGGTTAGTTAGAAGTATAACTATACAAAGTATAAAAATTAAATTTCAAACTGACTGTGGGCATTAAAGCGGGAAATTAAGACACGCCCACTCAATTGAAAGGTAGGTCCGCCGCAGCGCTAGCGTCGTCCGGAATCCAAATTTTTCAACCATTGAGTCGACAGTCTTACTGTTTAAGTATCTATAGTCTCTGGTATAGACTCACCATGATCTTTAATAAAAAACACTCTAGAATTAAAAAAAAATATTGTCAAGCACAATAGTATACTTTTTCATACTAATGTAGTTGACAAGATATTAATTGTTTTTCATTCTAGTGTTCTTGGTTCGTATGGAATCGTAAGACACATTTGGAGCGACCACTAAATTGTATGTAATGTAATAGTTTGTTTTTATAATATATAACTTTACAAAATATCAAAAAGTTAACTTAATAATTTTGTTCTCTTATTTCTTGTGAACTATTTCCTAAGAAATAGTAATTTTAGTTACTCTGTCACTTGTGTTAACGAGAAAGAAGTTATTCTAAGATAAAGTTTAACCTTTTGCCTACAAAACTAATTACCATCAGCTTGTACAATTTCTTGAGTTGTTTTGTTACTATTATGCTAGAAGTTACAAAACCACTCAAGAAATAACACTTCTTCAAAAACGCAAATAATATCTTTCTATTATCTTTTTATTTTACATTTTTTAACATTAAATTTATTTATATCATAATATTTTTTTTAATTTAAATATTGCATTTCATTTTTTCTTTATATAATAATTATTTAATTACAATACATTTATTTAAGATTTATTTGTTATTGATTCTTTTAATCTTTGAATTTGGAGTAAAACATTGAAATTTAGGCCCTTTTTGAATAGAGGGAGGGAATTGAGGGAACATATTAAAAGCATTGAGTACATTTTTTTGACCACGTATACGTCACGCATGTAGCTTAGGAAGTAAAAATATGCCAAGTTCAAGTTGGTTAATGTTCAAATTTGGATAAATCATCCTGAAGGAAGTAAAATTTACGACTCAACTCTCTTCAGGAAACATATTCATTTAGCTCAATAGTTTAGTTAGAGATGAATGGCTGAATAGAATCTAGTTACACTGTCACAACCCAACTAGTTAATGATAGCTGAGCCAAAAGTGGCAAACATAATCGTGTGACTCAATTAATCATAAAGCTAGAGATAGCTGAGTCATGTGTTATCAACATGGTAACGTGGAGCCCAACTAACTTTATAGTTAGAGATAGCTGATTCACGTTTAAAAAACTAGCTTAAAAACTAATTTAAAAAAGTCACGAGTAAACAATATGGAAGTAACTTAATAAAAGTAACCGTAGTTAAATTAAGACAGCTGAGTAACGTTTAAAAAGTAACTCGTGACTCAGCTAACAGTATAGTTAAAGATGGCTTAGTCATAGAAAGAAACTCGTGACTCAGCAAACCGTATAGTTAAAGATACCTAAGTCATAGAAAGTAACTCGTGACTCAGAAAACCGTATAGTTAAAGATAGCTAAGTCATGAAAGTAACTCGTGACTCAGAAAACCGTATAGCTAAAGATGACTGAATCACATCCTGTGTGTAAACATTGTAACTGCACTTATATAGCTTTAAATGTTACGTTACTTAACCTGAACTTGGCCCTAAGAATTTTATAAATTTTTATAGGGGAAATATTAAGTATTACAAAAAGAGTGCATATACAAAGACTGTGCTGTAGTTTCAAAAGTTGTGCCGACAAATTTTAATTTATTGTTTTATTTAGTAAAATATATTTATCTTTTTACATTTTTTTAAAAGTTTTAAATGGCCGCGTTATTATTATGAGTGAAGGTTTTAGTGCAATGGGTTAAACAATGGAGTTTTAATGATCAATTTATGGAATATAGATTCAAAGATGCTATGGAGTTTTTTTAAAAAAAATGGACTCCACTATGTAGCCACTTTGTGGGCCGTCAGACACTTATAAGGTTTTCTTAAGGATGTCTACGTCTTTAGTCTACGAATTTATGTCTATGTAAATGTAGAGCGTAGGTATATCCACTTTTCTTGAAAAAACCCCTATGGATAGAATCAGATGTAATTTAGTGCAAAATTTGTTTAATGAAATAAGAATTTAATAGATTTTGGAGAAATCCAACACAAAAAGTATAAATTGAATACTAAAAATGAAACATCAAATTTATTCCTGATATCAGAGACATAACGAAATGTGTTATTCTCCAAAACAAGCACACCTGTGTCTACAAAATAAAACTCTTTTAGCCAACAGATCTTTAAACTCTCTTATGAGTATAATTTTACATTATGAAAACTGAATTCACTTGTTTCTGTTAGTGTTCAGAATACACGTAATTCTATTGGTTTAAAGAGAGCCTAAAACATTATTAGTTTTTTATTCGTAAGTGGGTGTATTATGTTTAATAATGTTTTTGGTTTGGTCCCGGAGGTGAGGGGGGAAAAATGGCAAAATCGCATTGCCATTGATCTTCAGGAAAATTAAGATACAAACAACTTTGGAGTTAAAAAGTATCGGAGGACCCCATTATGTTCGTTACTTTTGCTCTTAATGTCTTACATGTTTTGTGTCGACACAACATGTTTTGTGTCGACACAATATGTTTTGTGTCGACACAATATGTTTATAATCTGACGGTAAGAAGAGCATCCAGGTTTCGTGATGGTGAGGGGTTGGAGACACTTTTGCTTGGGAATCACGCAATAGGCACCTGAAATTAATCTGCATGATTCATTAACACAGTTGCGATTATCTGCCAAAATGAAAATGCGTCAGAAACGTCATGAATTGAAGAAACCACGCAATATAGTATTGATACCACGACATAAAGCCACGTCAAACCACAACGTCAAGAACAGTATGTTTCGATAAAACTTCTCTAAATCAGGCCTTTAGCCTTTAAAAAATTACTATGTTTATTTCAAACCTGATTTTTAAACAGTTCGATGGAAAGTTAGAGGAGTTAAAACACAAAGTTCATGTGTATGTAAAAGGTAAAGAGCAGGTCTAATAAAAAGGGAGGTATGATATTGTTGCCTGTTTTTACCTTGCCCTAATATTTATTTTACTATGCTCTTCCTTTATTAGGTAGGGTAACCTAATAAAGGAAAGTATGGTAGAAAGAGCTTTATAACTTATTCCTATACCTGAAGTAATTAAGTATGCCAATGCCCTCTTCAGTTTGTATATCTACTACATGTATATAAAGAGTTAAATTTTAAATTAACTAGGGATATCAATAATTTCTGACCAGAGCAATTATTATTATATTAAAAATTTTACGTTTTTTAGTTTTAGTTGTACGTTGATAGTAAAAATTGTCAAAATAAAACGATAAATAAAACTGTAAGCCGAAAGAATGGTTTATAGATTAGGTATAAATCCTGCTACTTGTTTATCTCTAGTTTACACTCGGCTACACAAGAGATTAGTTCGGTCTAGTTGGAGCATAATCAATAAGCTTCAATATTAGCTCCTAATCACATTGTCATTTTCATGAATTAATTTGACATTTATACTGAAAAAATCGTTATTAATTATTCTAGCGTGCTTGAGATAACTCAAATATTAAAGAGGAATCATTGATTTTTAGGGAATTTTCACTAGAAAATGAATCTTATTTAAAAATCATGACACAATAGACATATTTGAGAGGTTTCTATAAGTCCTGAACCTGTATAAGTCTTTTTCGCAAGACATCTTTGAAAAATATTCTATAAATGATGGGAATGAAGGCATACGACGAGTAAAGATTCTTAATGAACTACTTCTTGATATTTAGGAGTATTTAATATTTGATGAAGTATTTCATGATATATGTAATATATCATGAATATTACTATAAGTTATAATATTATAACTTATAGGTATAAGTTATAACACAACGACTTCAAGTAATTACCTTTCATGAATAGTTCATTATCGAGAAGTACCAACATTAATTCAATCCTTAAGTAGATTATGTTCTGAGAGAAATTACGAAGCTAAAGAATGTAGCTGATAATTTAGAGATCTTTACTTAGTTTAGTTAGCCTGTAATGGATAGGAGTAGGTTGAGACAGAGAGCTACTAGAGTTCGCTATGCTGTCATGTACCATACTATCATGGTGCTCAGTGCTGCCTCCAGCGTGCGTAGCATGTACTGTGCTATCTATGCTATGATTACTTGTGCTATCATCAGTGTGGTCGTTATTTACATCACTACTCGGGGGTGAAGAACTAACTACATTACTATTTACAAGTGAATTAATTGAAGAAGCGGAGGGAACGGAGGAATCAAGCGATAAAGCGGATGGAGCTGATGACCCGGATGGATGCTGTGAGGAAATACTTTTTGACGAACTGATGGATGATACGGATTTCTTGTGGAAACTGATTTGTGGTGTTTCGATTCCGATGGAATCTACAGAGGAATGTGCTGTGCATGGAAACTCGGTTTCCTCATTTTGAATGTCGGCAAAATAACCAGGTTTATTAAATGTGACGCAATCTTGCTCTGATATGATGTTTTGAGTGACGTAATCGATATTATCTATAACGTCGATTGTATCGAAATGTACGGTTTCATCGACGATTTGTTTGGACTTTTTGGGGATTAACTTTTTCCAAAGTTTCTTAAGTTTTGGTTTATGCGTGCGTGCCGTGGTCAGAGGGAGTTATGATACAGCTGCTGGTGTTTGCAAATAGCCAGCGTTATCATATGGTCCGGAGATACTGGCTTGTCTGGTCAGCTCCAGATCACCAGGACGATCTGATCCTCGCCGAGACGATCTGTCGTCTTCACTGCAACTATCCTCTCCTAGAAATAGAATCATTTAGACAATTTAAATCTAACCTTGGAGACTAAAGGAGTACTTTTACTATGATCGCATCTCTACATAAATACGATTATTGTAAATTTATAGTGTTGATTGTGGTATGGCTGAAATCCTATACAATCAAGATGTCATGGGTATAGTTCTAAAGCCTTCGTCTAACACACCCATGACCTACTCAGGTCGATAATGAAATAACCAAAAAACGTTTTACTTTTTTCACTTATAAAACAGTCGTGTTTTTAACTTGAGCCAATCTAAATGGTTTAAATGGTTGGGTTTCTTTCTTATTTTCTTACTTATTTGAAATGCTTACATAATCGTGGGTGGGAATTTCTAGTATTTTTTATCTAGGAGAAAAATAATTTTATTGACGTAGACAGCGGTCTCATTCAGGGTTTGGCTTAAGGGTATGCAAAATACCTCCGTGAGTGCCTATAACTCTCCCCATGAGACTTAGTCTGAAACTATAATTTGCGTAATCATGTTCAGGCCACTTGTCTCCCTCCTGCCTTGGTGGGACCTAATCTAGAATATTGATAAACCAATGTAGTTAGATGTATACTTACTTGAAGAGGGCGTAGTCGCAGAAGCTAGCGGTCCAAATGGAACTTTTGTTGTTACTCTATCTATGACGTATTCTCTTTGGCCTCCAATTAAATATGTTCCTAAAATTTGAGAATTCGCTGATGATATCGAACTGAGATCACTTTGAGACAGACCCAAACTTGGAGCTAAAAATATAATAAGAAAAAATTAATACAGATTTGCTTAAAAGTTTAAGAGAGATGCACTTTTGCGTGAAGAAGACAGATATCATCTCAGGTTGTATTAAACTAATCCATCATGGTTGGATGATTTAAGTATATGATGAGGATTTTTTATTAATTTATTACACCTTTTAGGATACACCATTTTACTTTTTAGGGCAGAAAAATTATATTGACCTTAAATAGCCATGTAAGAAAACTGGTAGTTATTAGAAAAAAATACGCAAAGGATGCAATGAAATGTAATAAAAAGTAAACCTATTCCCCTAAAAAACAAGTGCGAGTGTTTTTAGCACCCTAAAAAGGCTGCCAGTTTGTTAAAGATAACAACTGATAAGAATAAATAATGCATGCTGACTGACAAAATATTGTTTAAACAAGCTCTCTGTGTTGTTTTTTTTTGCTCGAAAGAAAAAACAAATTGTCATTGTTTTGTACGAATGTCTGCCAAAAAAAAATAACCTTCATCGTGGATAGGTGACAAGACATTTACATAACCTTCTCTACAATATGTCAAGGCGCTAATGTAGTCCTAGCGGTCATACATTTATTCTATTAACATTAGCAAACGTTTTGATTGCCCGAAATACGTGAGTGAAGTCACGTATTTATTTTCTAGTAGTAGAAAATTTTGGCAAAACGGCAATCGAAAATCAAATTTTAATATATTAAACTGTTTTTCTTCTAAACTGTTGTTTACTATTACTACGCCTGAAAAAAAATAGCATATGCTACACGACTGGGAATGGCTTTAGCTCGGCATATTTTACTGTCTCGCTTTGCTCGACCGTAAATATAGTCGACACGGTAAAAAAAAATACCTTTTTCAAAGTCTTGTAACAATATGTATATATTGTATTTTTGGACGCTGTACGAAAAAGCTCTTTTTTTACAAATGAAAACAAATTTTGCATTTTACGTGCTGCACATAAGGAGATAGGTGAACCTAAACTCCCTACCTCAGAAAAAAAAACTAGTTATATTATGTTGATCCCAATCATAGATCCTAATGTAGAAGGATTGACAGGTTCACAGACAGTTCAGGTTTGTTTAAAACGCAAATATAGATATATGAAATGGAGCGGTTTTTTCAATGTTCCGTACATGAATAGAGTCTGAAAGGTAATCGTTGTTAAATTGTCTATTCTGCGAGCAATTCTTAAAACTAATCAAACGATTAAACAAAAGATAAACAACGTTACAATTTAAAAAAAAATACCAGGTAATGCGAAGAAGTTTAGCCCAAACTTTTTCCATTATAACTTTTTGTTTCCCTTTTTGAAATTACAAAAGTCAGTTAAACATAAAACCTTGATAAATCCTACGTGTGAGTTTTTAATTAGAGGTCAACGAGAACAAAATGCTTTTGGTTTTAATCATCCAACTGGTAGGCGATTCAAACAACAAATTATGGTTGGTGATGAACAGACCATTCATCATAAGGTTTTGATAAAAGGAATGGGTAAATGAATAAGTGCCAAACGCCATTAGCCGACGAAGAAATGTTAAAAGAAAGGGTACATTAACTGGTTGAGAAATTAGTCGTGTTTAAGTTCGTCTTCTTATTTTGTAAGATGTATGAGTCTATCTTACTCTTTTCGTCACATTTCACAATTCACCATCCTCGTTTAGTGATTAAAGGGTAAAAGTTTAATAGCAAGAAAACTTTTATCTCTCTTATACATTTCCTTTTTTAAAATTCATGGTTCGCTTGTTTACCTAGTATTATCATGTTTTAGTAAATTAGTAACACTAACTATACAATTTGATTTTTGTTATCTTTTTACTATTATGTTGGTAGTAAAATTAAAATGAGCTGTGAACAATAAATATTAGTTAAGTAGTCGTTGACGATAATCAATACAATCCTATAGGTGAAAAATATATGAGCACATTAAATAACTGTTTCGGCAAAGCCTCGGGAGCTAACAAAACTTCGGGAAGGTAAAACTTTTTTGTTATCTAGATGTGTAAATAACTATCTGTATTTTATTTAAACTATGTATACTATTTTCCGAAGAAATTATATAAATTGCTTTTAAAAATAAAAATTATATTTTAACTAATTAAACAAAAATTTAAGTAGTAAACAAACCGATAACATGTTCTTCATTGGTCTGATGAATCAGTGCTGTATTATCAGCTTCTATTTCTTCCTTTTCTTCTCTAGATGCTTCTATCTGAACTACGTAAACTGATTCTTCTGCTTTCTCACCTTCTTCTTCTTCATTTTCATTTGATACCACAGCCTCTTCAATCTTAACAAAATTAACATCAGGCACATAAATATTACGTTGTTACATCTTAAATCGGCTTCAGTATTATAAATGCGATTAACGCTGCACGTCACCATTTATGTGGTGCGTAACATTATTTATTAACAAAGGAGAATCACTGGTTAAAATATATTTCATGATTTTTTCGAGCATTAAACCTTAACGAAAGCTGTAGATTACTCCAAGAGCTAACGTTTATGTAGATTACTCTAAGAGCTAACGTTTATGTAGATTACTCTAAGAGCGAACGTTTATGTAGATTACTCTAAGAGCGAATATGTAGATTACTCTAAGAGCGAACGTTTATGTAGATTACTCTAAGAGCTAACGTTTATGTAGATTACTCTAAGAGCTAACGTTTATGTAGATTACTCAAAGATCGAACGTTTATGTAGATTACTCTAAGAGTGACCGTTTATTTAGATTACTCTATGAGCGAATGTTTTTGTAGATTAATTATTAGAATATAATTTATTATTAAGTTACATTTAATCATTTGAAATACTCAATTTCATCTATTTTTAAAATTCATCCTTTGAATAAAAAAGATAATTCACAAATCAGAAATAATTTATGACTTTTTACTTATTTTTAAGACCAATATTAATCAGCGCACAATGATGCGCTGATTATTTTATCATTCGTAGAAATAACCTTGTGTGAGAAAAAAATAAAAAAAAATGTCAGCTAAGTATAGATTTCTGTAAGGCAGTAGATTATTTAAAGTTTTATATCTAATGTAAATAAGGCAAATGAAAGGTTTGTTTGAATAAGGTTGGGCCCTTTAGTTGTTTAGTTAGGCAGGTAAGCGGATGAGTTAATTAATTAGCATCTTTGAGGACTCTATTTTCACAAATTAATTAATCATTTCAAATAAAAGTTCTTAAATATAGGCTGTTATACCCATTATATAGGGAGTGTTTTGTAAATGTTATTTATCATTTGATACTACCGAGTTTTGCAAAACCTGAATAGTTGACACTATGTAATGTACGACAGATGTAGCAATCAAAATGCAATAAGTGGACATTACATTATGTCGAGCTATCAATGATAACGAAATTCGAATAATGGAACAGTTTCCAGATGTAGCATTGCATTTTTGCTTGTTACATTTCCTAGGTGTCTCTCACACGATTATATAATCGTCATTATTCATGGGTATTGGCAATCCACGGTGGATAGTTCCGTGCGGACATTTTATGGTATCTATGCGAGTTTGACAAGTTAAGTAATGTTATAGCTGAGTACGTTGCTTTAATATATACTTAGAAGTTATGTAGTCATTCTTTTTACAGAAGGTTAAATCTAAGAAATGGATTGAGTTGTTTTGGTCTATTTTAACGCTAAATTTATATTAGGGTGAAATGAATAAATAAAATTTAAGAATTGATCGAGTTGTCTATCAGTTCCAAACCAAAGGTATATAAAATCAATAATATATCAATACGGTTAGACGATTTTTTTAATAAATCATTTTTATTGCCTTATAGAAATAAAATAACATAATTTTTAAAACAAAAATTATGATTATATTTTATTATAACCTACATATTGGGCAAGATGTTAGAAATTCGTAAGGCGATTCAATTTGATGTAAACAAACCAAACGCATTCAGAAGTTATAACCTGGCGTTTTTATGAATGACGTGTGACGTCATTGCAAGAATCGGTATAGGCGGGCTTCATTCCTGCAATGACGTCAATTCCGGACTATAACCTAACATATCAAAAAAATGTGATTTCATTCATAAAAAGTCTCCAATTGAATCACCATATAAATTCTATCAGCTTGCCTATTGGGTACTTAAGTACGCTATACAAAGCTATTATCATCTTTCTATAATCACTATTTATGTCCCTATGAAAAGATTAGTTTATACTGAAAAATCATCTAGATTCTCTTCTTAATTATTAATTACATAAAAAACGTATTGTTAAAAATGAAGAAAATTCGCCCGGCATGGGGACCTTTGCGTCAAAAATATCTATATCATACGAAATCGGT
Source organism: Microvelia longipes (assembly GCA_018340805.1). NCBI lineage: Eukaryota > Metazoa > Arthropoda > Insecta > Hemiptera > Veliidae > Microvelia > Microvelia longipes. The sequence goes on from JACMZG010001913.1 coordinate 23,037,913, forward strand.
ACTTGAGGTTTGTTCAACTTTTATCTGGAACTATTGAGCTAATTTCTCTAGGTAATCAGCAAATAAATATAAAGTCGGTAGACTGTAGCAAATATCAAGAAAATCATAGAACCACATAATGGTGCTTTGAGGATAGTAAATGTGATCAACCTGAGTTGGTTTCCGCAGAACGAGTGGCCTAAAGGCTCTAAAACAGTTATATTTTTATATAAATAGGTACTTACAGGTAAAACTTGTTCAGTTTCAACTATAAGATGATTATTTTTCATTGTCATGGTTATAATCGAACCATTTGCTGCAGCGGTTGAAGTTTTTGATGTTTGATTTGATGAACTGAATGAACCTAATGCTTCATCCACTTCTTCAACGGGTAAAACACTGAACTGGCTTTCTGATGGACGCATCTAGAACATTAAACTTTTATTAGAAAGTATGAAAATTATATTGTGAGAGAACTTTTTACTTAGTAAATAGAATTCTAATAAGAAACGTAAATGCCTCTATAATATATTTCTTTATTGGTATAAATAAAAACATTTATTTATGAAATCGTAATCTAAATTGGATAGAAATTTCCTAAAACAGTTTTTAAGAGAGTCATCTATTTTTTTGTGTATGTAAGTCAGCGTCTGGTTGCAGAACAGAAAGTGCAGAGGCAGAATTCTCATTTTCTTAAATATATCATGAAATTTATTTATCAACAAAGCACCAGAATTTTGAGGACTTAGATAAAATTACACTTTAAGAGCTTTTTTTTGTCGGATAAACATGCTGATTGATGCGGGAGAATCACTCCATATCAATGTTCAGTAAGGCAAATTACTAAAAAAATAAGCATAATAAACAGACATTTAGGACTTGACAGTCAGAAAAACGGTAACTTTGTTTACCATGTAACTCTCTATGTCTAGTTTTTGACTAAATTAGGTAAAACCCCTAGAAACTTGACTAAAATTAGATCTATAATTAAAGTAGATTTGCTCTGTTTTATAATCATTTAATTTTAATTTGTTGGCATCACACCAATAATTAATAATTTTTGTAACTAGAATTTGTAACAGTTTTAGATCATTGTCAGATTCAGATGCAATAAGGATCCCGTAATCGTTAGCAGAAAGGAATGAGGAAACTCCTTTTAAATTAACCGCAAATGGTAGGTCAAAATGCAAATTCAAAATAAATCGTCCCGAAAATGGAACCTTCTGAAACACCTACTGCTTGTTATAAAATATGATATAATATATAATTTATAAGGCTATTATGCTATAGTTGAATGGGCTAAATTTAACTTAATTAATTGTTTTAACCTAAGCCATTTTTGCTCCCATTTTAAAAGTGGGAGGTTATGTTGATATACGTAATATTTTTTTTATACTTTCCAAGCGATTTTAAACAATATACAACGTGTATTTATAGCTCAAAAATAATTTCTGAGTGGCTTGCTATTATGGAAATATTACGAAAAACTATACAGTTTTGGCGAGTTAACGGGTTCATGATAAAGGGTACAACAAGTTACCTCATCAGGTAGAAGTAAATAAAAGGGTATAACAAGTTACCTCATCAGGTAGAAGTAAATAAAAGGGTATAACAAGTTACCTCATCAGTTAGAAGTAAATAAAAGGGTATAACAAGTTACCTCCATCCAAAATGGAGTTGAATCTAACTCGCTGATAACAATTAACGACATAGACCGTATCTTACGAACCAGTATCTACAGAGAGTGACAAGATTTGTGGGACAACACGGACAACAACAAACTCAAAATGATAAACCGACAGTAGAAGAGTGGAAACGTGCTACAGGAAAAGAGACATGAAGAAACTATACTATGTAGATTGAGACTCGGACACACTAGACTTACGCACAGCTATTTATTTACAAGAGACAGAGAGGTCCCCAAGTGTAGACTTTGCAATAAGCCTTTGACAGTAAAACATTTTTTGATAGATTGTTTCATACTTCAAGATTCTCTCAAATTTCATCACATACCATCTACAATGGAAGAAATTTTAGGCAATGATGAACTCACTATTCAAAATCTTTTTAATTTTCTCCTTGACAACGAGTTCTTTAACGAAATATAACCAACTATTTATAACTAAACCTTAACCTTTTTAACTAATTTTATAGAACTTTAAAGCATTTTCAGTATATACTAATACTATTACGCACTTATAAATGCTTAATATAATTAATATAAATAACAAATAAATAATAAACAATATATTAAATGAAATAATAAATAAAAACACTTACATAATATACTTGTACCAACCCTGTGTTATCTTAAATTTAGTTACCTTTATTCTATATTGATTTACTTAATTTATCTTATTATGATATTCAATCATTTTGACCTGCTCATCAGTGTAGTCTTAGTCTATTTTATCTGTTTGTCAATATAGAAGAGGTGCTGATGACCTTAGTGTTAAGCACCTCAATAATAAATAAATAAATAAATAACAAGTTACCTCATCGGGTAGAAGTAAATAAAAGGGTATAACAAGTTACCTCATCAGGTAGAAGTAAATAATTGGTACTGTTATTTTCAACGGGCGCTGATGATTTCCTCAAGCCACCAGATCCACTTCTCTCTTTGGCTTCAACTTTTCTCCACGAGCGAACACTTCTCCATATATACCTAGACATTCAAAGTAAATTACAATAATTATCTCCAACAAATACACTATAAGCTGAAAGGGTGTATTACAAAACAAAGAGGTCTATCCAGAGACTGAGCTTAGGTTAGTGTCTCTGTCAGAAACCAAAGAAAGGAGATATTGAGAAACAAAAAACCTAACCTGGAACTAAGAGCGGCATGATTACTCTACTTAAAATTGAAAAAAGTTTTATCCCTGTAACATAGTAACAATCCTAACTTAATCTCAAGTAATGTTTTAAAATACCGACCATTGTTTCACTTTATTTTCTTTCCCCTTACCAGGATGGAGATAATTCAAAACAAAGACTATTGCTGAGATTTTATCAGGAAAACAAAAGTTTTTTATTTTTATCTATAATTGTATAATGAAGCACAATAAAATGTTTAAACATAATACAAGTTCAAAAAACATTGCTGTTTTTCTCAAATGTATTCTTCGCTTTTTAATTCTTAATGAATACTAAATTTCATCCAGTTTAAAGATTGTTCTATTGTCTTTGCTCTGATGCAACGATACTCTACCCCAGTTATGTCGAGAAGCAACTAGCACTTGAGAACTCTAATTACCTAGCATGACTGGAAACTAAAGGTAGGGGGAAAATACACCTTTAGACTCAAGAGCTAAAAAGCTGAGAGCTTAGACTACTTGATCCTTCTTTTTTGGAGGCTTGTCCATTCAAAAGAGAGAAATTCCTTAAAAGTAAATACAACTCCAATTTTAAGGAAAATATTGAAAATTTAAGACTCAAATCATTAATTTATAGTTTGCTCATATGTATAATAAAGATCCCATGTAAGAAATATGACTTGTAATGTTCTATTCACATTGCGTTTCTATTTTGGGCTCTAAAAATTTACAAGAGACTGTTTAAAGTTACAAATTGTTTATCTATTTGTAGAAATAAAGTTATAATTTTTCCAAAAATAGTAATCTAAACCTTAAAAGCTTAAAATAAGCAAAACTGACATCAAAAAAATGTTTGTCCTATGTTTGTCATTAATTCAGATAAAAATTCATCGATATTTTCATCAAAGAACTTTATCCCTCTTTTAACTTGATTAGCCTTAGACTATAAATGTAACTCCTATGTTATAATTTAACATTGAATGTTGGGTTACTCTGTCAATTTTTGTAAATATAGATGTAATAATAGTTTTTCTCTTTAGTATTCCGTAAATCTATGTTAATTAAAACAACCACAACATTAAAATATCCATTATGGCTAAAGGTAAAATGATAAAAACCCAAAAGGTTTTCCCTCTTATCATTAAAAATGTTAAAAAAGCATTAAGCACGATTAAATTATAGAAATAACAGAATTACTTTTATATACTTGGCCATTCTTGTCACCCCTATATTAATAAAAGTGTATCCTATACTGCTGATTGGATTAATGTAATTTTTCAAAAAATCGAGCACTGGGTATCTCGGAACTTTTCCTCATTAAATCGGATTCGCTACGCTCATCCTCCCTACTTTGGACTCGCTTCGCTCGTCTACAAAATGTACAAGTCGTTAAATTTATACTCTAACACTTCTTCGGACTCGCTTCGCTCGTTCTCAGGTTGTAAATACATCCATTTCATCCTATCACTCACCTATTCAGGGACTAATCACGCTCAATGCTGCTTAACTTTTATGATCTAACAAAAATTATGGATTACGCAAAGGTATACACTTTGTACCGAATTTCAACACAATTGGATGTTTTTCGATTTTATACAATTTAAAAAAAACGTACACAAGTCATTCGATAAAAATTAAACTAATGCTGATAATGATATAAATCTTAGCACATATATTTGTCTTGTACATGGCTACATGGGTGCTAAATCTCAAATTGATCGCATCATTTCTTCCCGTTATATGATTTTTCGTAATTTTTGAGTCATTATTGTGGGTTAATGACGTCGTTATTTAATGGCACAATTATACCTATAGATTGATTTTTGTACCAAGTTTCAACTTTCTAGCAACAATACACTGGGAGGTCTGATGATATTAGACACACCCCCACACACACATACAGACAGACAGACAGACAGACAGACAACTTTGAGAAAGTTACACATAAAGAAAGAAAATCTTAACAAGACCTGTAACGGATAATTCCGGTGACATCCCGGTTTCAGATTTTTCCGCAAACACAATATTTTTCCTAAATAAGGAAAAGTAATAATTACAAATACTGTTCCTATTTACTTACTTTCTTCAACGCAATGTTTCATAAGATAAATTTACGCAGATTGGTAAATTAGGGATTTCAATTAAACAAAACAGATGTTTTGATTGAAAACAAAACTGCAGGTTGCTCGAATGTTGGTAGCAGTGTTTAGTTTTGAATTTAATTAATTTGTATTAGGTATTCATGCCTTAACATGTTCGGGTATTGATTGGTTTTCCTTACAAAACATGTATTAGACCGAATCAACAAAAAGAGGATAATTTGGAGCGCCAGTTGCCAAGTCTATATATAGTCTATGTTACAGAAACCAGATTGAATTCGGTAACGAGGCGTGTATTTGACAACATCTACTCTAGAGTCTACTAATAACTTGTAACTCGTTAGCAAGGCTGTCTAGAAAGTTAAAATTTATTATTATTTAGGATTTTCTGAGGCAATTTTAATTGGGAGGGTAAGGTAAAAGTCTTGAATGAAAATATGTATTTTTAAAACTAAAAATGAAAAAGAAACAAATTTTAGAAACTGTTTTTTTTACTTTTGCTTATTTATATCGTAGTTATAATAGAAAAAGTATTTTGTTAGCAAAAAATTGCAAACAAAATACGTTGAAAGGGGGAGCAGAAGGGATCGATACTAAAAATATATATCCGAAACAAATTTATATATATATATATATAATATATATTATATATATATATATATATATATATATATATATATATATATATATTATATATATATTATATATATATAATATTAATTTATGACACAGAATGGGACGTAATAAATTTTTCTTAATTTTGCATTATAACTATATTTCGCCTTCCTTAGCAATACAAGGCATATTCATGTTAAATAAACCTAAAAAGAAAAGAATTAATACAATCAAAGCATAGATGTTAAAAAAATTACTAATACGTCATGCTCAAGAGAAGTAAAAATAAAAGCTACTTACATTACACCGTTTAAAAAAATAACTGAGTCATTCTATGAGAAAATTCTACAGGATAATAAAAGAATGGGAAATTTTTTTTTTTTTTTTTTTTTTTTTTTTTTTTTTTTTTAAATATAGTTAAATGCAAAATTAAGAAAAAATTTATTTACGTCCCATTCTGTGTCATAAATTTAATATATTCAAATTATGGAGACAAATACTAACAACAATATTAATATATATATATAATATATATATATATATATATATATATATATATTATATATATATATATATATATCTGTAAACAGTACAAAAATGGCTCCCTCGGAACCACTGCGAACTAAACAGGCCTGCAAAGCGGATAGACGTCGATGTGGCTTCTTTAGACCGTCGACATTTTAAAACGATTGGAATTAGTTTTAGTTTAATCGGACCATTAAAATTGCCGCAATTGGCAAATACGGACTGAAGGTTCGTTTTTTTGTGTGTCATTTATTTCTAACTTATAAATTTATACATTACATGGTATATAGGTTGTTGAGTTTCTTTAGAATCTAAATAGCGTTACTTACTTAAAACCATAGCATAGAGCTAATCCCAGAAAAAGAGGAATCAATGTTAAAAGACTGGTTACTGCTACTGTTTGGAGATCTGTTAATCCTGCAACACACAAAAATATCATTTTATGTTGACTTATGTGAAAGTCATATTTATATAAACTACCAAACGTCTACACCGAGCCTCAGGCATGTATTTGAATAAGTTTACCTGGCCAAGACATATCCTTAAAGATTCTTTAATTGCTTTTTACTTTTCTTCACTTTCTACCGAAGGTATGAGGGAAAGTTTTGTGTTTACCCTAAAAATACGAAATCCAGGTTTCATCATAATTATCCGATTCAGGCATTTTCATGTCGTTCCAAGAGGTTTTCATCGTGATCTCTGTCTGTGTGTGTGTTTATATGTGTGTCTTTGTCACGCATGACAAAGACTTTATGCTCGAGAGTTGAATCTTGGCACAAAAACAGACTTTAGGTCTAGTATTGCTGCCCGGAAGATGATATTTTTCAGACTACGATAACCTATTTTGCTGAGTTATCAAGAATTTCATAAATTCTTTTAAAATCAAAAAAATTAGACCGATCCCGTTGACATTTGACACAAATATACATCTATAGGTGGTCAATCGATGAAAAAAAATCATTTTGATAGTGGTCGCCATTTTGTAAATATTAATTAATACAATTTAAAATTATAACGGCCTTTATAAATGTTAAATTTTTAGCAGCTTTTCGACGTTCGATACATCGTCTGGTTGTACCATAGATCATTACTAGAACCCGGTGAATTGAAAGATTCATAGAAAATTCACTTACTTTTTAGAGAAAGTTAAGAATATATCATTTGATACTGCTGAGTTTTGCAAAACATAAATAGTTGACACAATAATTGTGCAAGAGAAACATAGGAGATGTAACATACAAAATGCAATACTACGTCTGGAAACAGTTCTAACATTCGTCATTATTGTTGGCTCCACATTATGCCATGCCCAACTCTTACCGCCATCGTGCTTGGCAAGCTAAACATAAATCATTTGATACTGATTAGTTAGACGTAACGAAACAGAGTGGGACATGACGTAATGTCGAGCCATTTGTGATAAAGAATGTCAAATGATGGAAGAGTTCCAGATGTAGCATTGCATTTTGCTTGTACATTTCCTAGGTGTCTCTCGCACATTTATATTGTGTCAACTATTCATGTTTTGCAAAACTCCGTAGTATCAAATGATACAAGTTTTGCTTGCCTAGACATGATAGTGGTAAGAAAGCACCATTGCTCTCAAGTAAAAACTTCCCATTAAAATCATCAAGTAAAATCATTAAGTTTTTTCCTTTTGTAATTAGTTCCTACTTTCTCGTGGTGTCATAATTTATTAATAAAAAGAATAAAGTTTCAAAACATTTGCCGAGCTTTTAGCGAATATAATTAACAAATTTTTGAAGAAAAAATAAGCTTATAGTAGGGATTGGGGGAGGATTTTTTTAAGGGGGACTCATTAACCAAGAATATAATATATATATAATATAATATATATATATATATATATATATATATTATATATATTAGTATGAAAACATCATACTAAAAAAATAATGATTGATTGGTTCATTATTCGGAGTTTTAAAATGATTTAGTACTTTCTCAGCAATTTTATTTTTTTAGAATTGTATTGACAGTCATCAACCTTTTAGCATGTTGGAAGTTGAGGGTTCGCATCATTAATTCTAGTTTTAGAATTTTCGCTAGCTTCATTCTACAAGTACTGGGAATCTAACTAAATGTTTTTGCTGTAAACAGACTGAATATTTTGCTACTGAAATAAATGAAATTATAAAACACGAATTGCTGGTTTAGTATTTAAACGAATATTCATCGTAAATTGACAAATATCAGGGGTTTCAAATGACGAAAGTGAAGGAGAGGGCGGTGCACTGTAAACTTGGTGTTGTTATGAGGACGAGGAAAAGTTCAGAGGTACCCAGTACCGATATTCACATGTGTAAAAAAAATAGACGATAATTGATTTGTTATAACCTTAAGAACTAAGGTTAGGTTCCTCTCTTACTCTGAGAGGAGGTTTTTATATGGTTACACAGAGCCCCTGGGAACCCGAAAAAGATTTTCCAAGCTTCTCAATGAATTGAGATATAGGATGACTCCTCTATTAATATTTTATATGTTACATGTTTTTTTAGGATTTATCATTTAAAACAGGGTTAAACCCGCAAAACTAAACTCTAAACAATAAAAATGAACTAAAATCTGGAATTGTGCAGTTTTGTCATCTAAAGTGGTTAGTCATAAGATGTCCATGTTATGATTTGGGAGTAGGGTGGGGGGTTTGAGGCATTCTTTTTACGTGGTGAAGATATGTATGATAGCTTCCTCTCCAATTGACAAAGTTTCTAGCTTTGAATTCAACTAAAATTTTCAGCAGGGTTGTTATCAGCAACAAGGCTTTTGAAGATAATTTTATATTCTGTCTATGTTAATTTTAAAACTCTATTAAAAAAATATCTAAAAAAAGATCAGACATTTTCGTCACTTTATTGATTTAGGAACTACGAAGTTTTTTCAATTTATTTAAAAATATTTAAACAAAATCTGTTTAAAAATATATATATTCTCTGAAGTTACTTTATTGAGGTTTTAATTATGAAAATGTAATCAAATACAGGACAAGAAAATTCACAGAATTAATTTAATCCCTCGGTGAAAATTTATCTCTAAATTAATTTTATAATAAATGATCTTTTAATATAAACATTGTATTTATACTAATTTTGTTGTAACGCCTGATATTTTAAAGGTGTTTAAATGTTAAAATGGTGTTTAGTCAAATTTGTGTTTAATAAAGTTTCTAACTGTGAATGTGAGAAACAACGAACAACTGAAAATCATTATTAGATGATTTAATCGTCTATTGAGGAAAAATTAGTATTATGTAATTTCCATTTGTAAAGAAAATATTTTAATTTCTGTGCGATACCTGTGGAATATAACATCAGTCACAAGTTTTTACTATGGCAATAGACGATTCAAGTATTGTTCTCATGACTTGAAGGAAACACGGCCTCCGACAATTTGCCCCCAGCAAATTGTCGGACAAGATTTGTAGCTCGTACGGGGTTTTGGTCCACTCGGAGCGGTGTTCTCTTTGGAAATTGCTATACTCAAGGCCAACGACCATGTTAAAATAATGATACTAAACAACGATAATAAGGGTCTAAAGCGGCTGAAAGTCTCTTATTTTATAAAGAGGAATTTATTTGTTGGTCCCCAAGTGAAAGGATAGGCAGTTGAGCTTTATTCAGAACTAAAACATAGACTATTGATAAAATCTTCAGCACATAATAAGTACAAAAGCTTATCCTCCTTTAATCGTCTTTAATGCCTGTTTAGAGCATTGAAACTTCTGGCATAATATCATCGCAAATAACCTCAGGCGGTTGTAGTTTATAATAATACAGTTTAGAATAACCTTATGCTGAAAGTTTAAACGCTTAAAAGTTTGGGATAATTTATTTTAACTTTACATATATTAATCTCATAACTCCCAGATAACGCTCGTATAAGAACGGAACCAGTTCTGTGAATAAATACGGGTCAGCTATTAACTTTAGTAACCAAAACTGTTATGAAAGGTAGGAGCATTCTAGAGATGACCACGTCAAAAATTAAGCATTAAATTTGTCATCGTTTTTGAAGTAAAAAATATGAAGTATGACATCTTCGATGATTTAGTAGATATGAAGTATGGGCATCTTCGAGTAGAATGAAGTATGACATCTTCGTCGATGAAGTATGGCATCTTCGTATGCATCTTCGATGATTTAGAGATTATGAAGTATGACATCTTCAATGATTTATTAGATTATGAAGTATGGCATCTTCGATGATTAAGTAGATTACGAAATCTGCCATCTTCATTTGCACATTTGTGTTAATTAAATTATTTAATATACAACAAGTTGGGTTGTTTTAACAGTTGTTACGACCGTTGTTTTAATATATGTTGACGTAAAAACAACATGACAATACTTGTGGTATCTCATTGCGATCTTCAATCATGTCCCGAATTACCGAAAGTTTTGGATACACTTTGAGGGAGGTTTGGACCCTTATTTGGACCTTCATTCCTTCTACGAAATCCTTTACATCCATCTCTTGTCTTTTTGATTTATTAAGGAATGAAGCTTGTCTTTTCTGCTTAGTGAGGTTACTTCCCTTTATTCTTAGAAAAACATTTTTAAACATGGAATCCACGCATTCAATGTACGCTTATTCGTAAAATCTGACCTTAACTACGAAAAGATAAATCAATACAATATGACTGTAGTACGTACTAGTGTAGCAAGGGTATCGAATTGTTTATCCACCACTCCTCGAGTAATCGAAAAATACCAGACTCAATAACTTATGTTGACAGCCGAGTCCCAAGGGTTTAGGACTAGATTGGTCTGCTATTTCAGATTGGGGAATGTTGGCCCTTGTGTCCCTTTAAAGTTCGAAAATGGCCCAAAATCAGATTGTGTCCAATATCGCTGTTCCTATTGGTTTTAACAAAAAAGTTTAACATCAAAATCATTGTGTTGCATCTGTAATTTTATTAAAAGTCTAAGAGCTACACTTAAAATGCGTGACTCATTTTGTTTCTTGTGCTAACAGTTTTTCTTTTTTCTTGCTTGGTTTTTCGGGGTTTGGGTTATTGTCTAATAACGTTTTTGAATATTATTTTTAGTTTATTAAATTTTTGACAAACCAATGTTGCTACAAATCAAATATACTGACAAATAATGCTAAAAAACACATAGTTTCATGTACTTTAAGTTTTTACCCGTTTTTAGCATTATATGTCAAACAATTTATCATCATAATTGAAAGCTGTTACTATTTTTCTCTAGAACAATTTTGCATTACCTATGGTTTTATTGAATATGATTGATTTTTAAGTCAGCCTATATTTTAAACATGATAACATGGTGTTGATGAAAACATGATAACATTCTTGCATCGCATTGCAACTCAATTATTTTTTTTTAGATTTTTATAAAACATATACAGTCATTGAAAAAAATTGATAATGCAGTTGATCCGGTTTGGGGTTTCTAGAGCAAACATAATACTTTTCCTATATAACTACGATATAAACGAGGAAAAGTAATAAGGACTTTTGATATAATTTTTTAGATATTTTAAGTTTTATTATAAAATGACGCCGACGACTTTCGTATTTATTATTTCACAATTCCAACAAAAAAAAATTGTAAACTACAATGTTTTTCAAATATAAAAACAAAAGGTTATAGAACGTGATAAGATAAGGAATGTAATTTTATGAGTAAAGCCCTGGCAAAGTCCGTGCTAAGTCCCTCCTACATTGAGATGTAAAATAGCTTTTTACTCTGCTTTCCATTTAACAAACAGAACCCTTTTAGGAAAATGTAAAGAAGGTTTACTTTGTCTCACTGTTATTTTAGACATCAATAATTGAGACGTGGGGTCGCTTTGGGATTAAACAGAGGTCGCTTCCTCTTTAAAGTACTATTTGGTACTATACTATGTTGCATTTGTGATTTTATTAAAAGTCCAAGAGGCGCACTTAAAGCGTGTGACTCATTTTGTACTTGTGCAAACAGTTTTTACTTTCTTCTTGCTCAATAATCTATTTCATGTTTGGGTTTTCGGGTTTGGGGATATATTTTCTGATTAATAAAACTTCGTCTAGTCATCCAACTTTACAGATTTTTTCAAAGAAAAAATGTTTATAAAATATAAATAAATAAAACGCTGAACTGTGGAGTAAATTATTTTTTTAGCCGGCTCTGTTAATAAATTTTACATTTATTGGAGAGACTGTTGTTTATATTTTATAAAATATGTTTTGCAAAACTAAGATCATCCTTTCCAAAATTAACTCTTTTTCACTTATTAAAACCGTAGTCCATGCTTGTTACTCAAGGGTGAACTGGCCAGTGAAGGTGATGGCGGCTTAATTGTTAAATATTAACATATTAAATATTTTTAACTTTACGTATTTATTTTGATCATGGGTCACATGGCCTATGTATACAACGCTATGGCCAAAGAGGCCATAGCGACGCTCAGACCCTTGCAGAAAGGCGATGAAAGTTTGCAAGATAAACTGCCGTGTAACAACAAAAATAATAAAAAAACAACCATTTTGCCGCGCTGCGGCCCGAGGAGATGAGGCCACTAAGCAACTATAGGCTGAAGGCCCGTAATAGGCGTTACTGATCGAGGAGCTTTAATTAAATACTTAAAATATGTTAGAAATTATTTATTGTCTAATAAATCAAAAGGTAACTTTAATCAAAGATACTTCGATTTTAAAACTCACTGTTTGTTAACTCGCTTCTGCAGTTAAATCTTAAATTACTGCGGGAGAAGCAAGTCGTTCCTTTCGAGACTAATTAACTCTCTCGGCTACGACTCGTGAGTTAACTGAATCAATAAACTTGAACTAATGTATAAATAAGCATATTAAACTTCCTTGGAAAGCCTCGGTATTCAAATAATATGGTTCCTTCGGCTTTGGCCTCAGGAATCAACTTGACAGCCCATGGAGCAAAAACTCGCTTTCCTCCCTTGGTAAGTTAATAAGTGTTATTGCTATTATTTCAACTAATGAGGGAATAAATACTCACCTCAAAACGGAAAACTGTCAACTAAGTAAGAGAGTAAAAATGTTTTACTTCTCAAAAAGGACTTGGCGTTGGGAAAGTGAATACAAATTTTTCTTTTTGAATTTCAAATGAAGGTTGTATATTTTCTTTACTTTGACTTTAATTTTGCTTCTTTCATTAAAAAAGAAATATTCTTAGATAATAAAAACCTTGACTCCTCTCAAAGCTTGGATTTCAGCTATGATTCAAATCTTTTAATAATTTAACCGAAGTATTTTATTCCTAAAATAAAAATAATGGTGGAAAGGTAAATAAAATAAATTAAAATACACCCTCTTTTTACTTAAAAAGACATTTTGTAGTAGGATATTTTATTTGTTAAATCATACCCCATTTTAATAAAATTTTACTTTAATAAGACCAGATCAAATAACTTTATTATAATAAGATAATTTTGATTGTAGCTGTTTATTTAAGACTTTTATTAAATCTTATTTTCATCGAAAGGAGACGTGGCTTAGAATGATACTACTTCTCTCATCACAGAAAAGTTCAATTAGACAGGGTTCTTAATGTGACAACGACTTTCAAAATGCGTGCTGTCACAATTTTCTGATCCCAGCAAAGCTTAACTAGAGCTATAATTATTAAAATTGTATATTTCAATAAAAATACCAACAAATACAATTGTACAATGCTTCGATTGTAAGCATGGAACTGAAGCATGAGAATTACGATTTTGGAATTGCTTCGTAAGTAAGCTATAAAGAGTAGAAAGGGAATATTATTTATAGTTATAGAGTGCAAGGACACAACTCGTCTCCAACATTTGCTGGGGAACTAGCGTAATAAAATGTTACATCGATCTTTTGTTTGCAGTTTTCAACTTTTTGTGTATGTTACACGTAGTGAAGATGAGAATAGCGAATTCGATGGTGAGGAACATTTGATGCAACCGAGATATGCAAAACATGAATAGTTGACACACATATAATAGTGCGAGAGACACCTAGGAAATGTAACAAGCAAAATGCAATCTGGGAGTTGTTCCATCTCTTTAGACTGGTCATCATTGACGGCTGAACATAATCATGTCCCACTCAGTTTTTTTCAGGCTCTGTAAGTGCCCTGATCAGCTAGAAGTAATGAAACAGAGTTGGACATGTCATTATGATGTGTGTCATGTATGATGACCATCATGTCTAGGCAAGCAAAACATGTATCATTTGATACTACGGTGTTTTGCAAAACATGAATAGTTGACATAATATAATTGTGCGAGAGACACCTAGGAAACGAAAAAAAGCAAAATGCAATGCTACATCTGGGTACTGTTCCATCATTTGACATTCTTTATCATAGATGGCTCGACATTACGTCATGTCCCACTCTTTTTCGTTACGTCTAACTCATCAGTATCAAATGATTTATGTTATGCGTGCCAAGCGCGATGGTGGTAAGAGTGAGGCATGAAATTATGTCGAGCCAACTATTATGACGAATGTCAAATGATGGAACAGTTCCCAGATGTAGGTAGCATTGCATATTCTAGAGAAAATTTCGAGATGCCCCTCGCACAGTTATACAGTGTCAACTTTTATGATCTTGTTTATTTTTGCTACAAGTATAATAATGTACAAGTTTTGATAATAATATTGCATCAAGTTTTATAACAGTGTCATAAAAACGATAAAATCATCAGATTTTGAAAAGACCAAAAATATAATCTGTGTTTTCCTCAAACTATTCTCTTACTTCCCCCACTACACTTGCCGGCAAAATATGTATTATAATACTTAATCTATTTTTTATTATACTTCTACGGATAACTGCGAGGTTTTCAGATTTTAAAATATGATTGTATATTTATGTAATATTATATATTATATAAGTATACATCTATGATTTAGACTTAGACTCAAAGAGGTGCTTAATATTTTCTTTTCTCTATTTTTAAGGTTTACTCCCTACAAGGAGTTTTTCTAAATTTTCTCAACTCCTTAATAAAAAAGGAAATGTCAACATTAAATAAATAAAATATGTGCAGCCGTTTTGAAATTAGATTTTCTTTTGTAGACTCTGCAAAGCTGATTACAATGCGCAAAGTCTTTTTTATTCGTTTCCATTTACTTTATATTATAATACAAATATATTTTCATACCAATGTTATGCAAACAAGGTGGGTAAGAGGCAAATTTTATCAAGAAAAAATATAACCAGTTACTGTTTATAATATATGCTTCTAATAAATAACTCAATCTTGGCGGAACTATTAACTTAATTAGGAAAACTGAGTTTTGGATTTGAAGTGGATTTGTGGTTGTTGATTTGTAATTTTAGGTTTATCTATATCCATCAGTAAGTTTAGGTTAATCTATATCAATATCTTTATAGTTTAAGGCATAGCCTATCTAAATACATTGAGAGGCCTGAAACATCGTTTTAGGGCTCTCAGGGACTCTGTGTAACCTCATTGAAACCCCCTTCAAGAGTGAGTAAAGGTTATAATTATTGAATGTATTTCGGCTCCCCACACATTGCTTGTGTGTTGATTTGTATTTTTAACGTTTATTATATAAGTTATTGTAATTTTGTACAGATCATTTGATCATAAATATTAGCAAAGGTGGTCAGGTTACTTTTTTATTGTTTTAAAATTTTAAAATATTTGTTTTAAAACCTCTAGAAATAATATCTCTATGTCCCGAAACAAGCTATCTCACGATCATCTTTTCGATCTCTTATATGCAATTTATAAAATAAATTTCGTTTTAATAAAATCAATTGTAGCTCTTTGCTCCGAAAATTTTTACTTTAAATTGCCAATATTACAGCCTTCTAGATCAAATTATATCTAAATTTTATAGCAATCCTAAATAACGACTGTTTGATTTCAGTGCCTATTGTAAACGCATGCTTCAAATTATAGCCATAGAAAACGTTTTAAAACTCACTACTTAAACTATTTTGTTTGCTGCTAAAATAGCTATAAAAGCTAGCATGCTTAAGTACTAACTTATGACGCCAAAACGTCGTAAACTTGTTAGTTTATAATGAACTCATAATTGGCACCTTTAATATTTTAGGTGTTCATAACTAACAATTAGCGATAGCTGATTATTTTAGTAGTGATAATTGACTTATAAGCTCATGAGCAAAATTTTTAACCAAACATCAAGCGTAGCCGTATACGCTATAGGAGTTAAGAACAAGCGATGACCGTCATTCTGTGTATTTTAGAGGTTGATTACAAACGACAAACTTTGTCATAAATGTTTTAGAGGTTAATAACTAACAGCAACCAAAACCTTAAATGTTTCAGGGAGAAAAGAAAGATATCTCTCCACTTTGTATATATTTATTATCAGATCCGACTTTCAAACTTAATAGTTCATCATCAGTGCTAGTGAAAGCGAAATAAAGAAGCTAAGAAAACACCAATCTCTGGACGAAAATATTGCTTCTTTCTCCTGAATTCTTTACTTTACTTCCACAGCACTAGTGATTAGTGCTGTGGAAGTAAAGACAGCTAACAGACTTTCAAACCTGTTAAGTTTGAAAATCAGCTCTGTCAATAAAAAAATATTAAATGGAGAGACATCTTTCATTTCTCTCTATTTTGCCCTGTTTTTACTATCATTAAACGTTTCGGGTGTTGGTGAAAACGACGGCTCGATGCAGTGTGCAGTTGGTGTATAAACCCCAGACGGAAGTAGAAAAATGCCATTCGGGAAATAAGAAACGTTAAAATGACCGGAAAAAGTTTATGTGTCAAATAGTCAAAAAGAGCGTTGAAGATGAGCAACAATTTCTCTGTCTATGGCTATATTTCCTTATTTTATATTATATTTTCTTACCTAACTGTAAAAATACGAGATAAGAAATATAACAAAAATTATTTTATAAAGTGTGTATTAAAAAGAATAAACTATCTAAGATAAATAAAAAATACAAATGTATTTTTTTATTTATTTTATATTCTTTAATCTTACATTCCCCAGAGAAATCACTATTAGAATTAGCTTTTATACCAAATTATTATTATATTTCAAGTAATAAAACATTTAATTTATTTTATAAATTATAATTAAATAAATTACAGTCAGCCTTTATGCATGAAAATTTTAATTATATAGTAATTAAATAATCTTTGAAAATTAACTTTTTTACTAAAATAGGGAAAATATAATACATGTAGGTCAAGTAAAAACAGTCTTTTATGCAATAGTAATATTGAAGATTCAGCTAACGTCGATACTTGCTGTTAGATATGAATATCACTGGACCGGTTTCGGCATAACGCCATCATTAGCAGGCGGGGCTACACTCGAGATCTCAACTAATAAAGTTATATCAGTGAATAACTTTATTAGTTGAGAGCTCGAGTGTTGCCCCGCCTGCTAAAGATGGCGTCATGCCAAAACCTGTCCAGGGATATTCATATCCAACAGCAAGTATCGACGATAGCTGATTCTTTGATTGCTTTTTCAAATGCGGTAAATACAACCTTTTTAATTTTAAAATAGTAATATTCATGCGTTGGTATAGAAGAGAGCAGACCATAACAAAATCTGTTATAAAGTCTTGCTGCTATAGCTGTTACACTTGAAGTGATATGTGATGCTTAATTAGGCTCACATTAGTTAAAGTTCACAAAAATATCCCCGAATAAATTAGGGATTACAGCAATAGTTTTACTTTAATCAAGGAACACATTAATAGTCCGGGAATAATTGAGGATCACAGCAATAGTCCGGCTATATTGTAGAATCACAGCAATTGTCCGTCTATAATGTAGGATCACAGCAATAGTCCGGCTATATTGTAGAATCACAGCAATTGTCCGGTCTATAGCATTTGGAATCACAGCAATTGTCCGTCTATAATGTAGATACAGCAATAGTCCGGCTATATTGTAGATCACAGCAATTGTCCGTCTATAATGTAGGATCCCAGCAATAGTCCGGCTTTAATTAAGGATCAAAGCGATAGATCGGCTATAATTGAGGATCAAAGCAATAGACCGGTTATAATGTAGGATCACAGCAATAGTCCGGCTATTATGTAGGATCACAGCAATAGTCCGGCTATAATGAGGGATCAAAGCAATAGACCGGCTATAATTAAGGATCACATCAATAGATCGGCTATAATTGAGGATCAAAGCAATAGATCGGTTATAATGAAGGATCACATCAATAGACCGGCTAGATCACAACAATTAAGTGCTATAGTTGTAAAAGTGAAACAATAAGTATTTGTGTTTAAAAATATTTTATTTAAAGGTTTTAATACAATTTTTCTGGACAAAAATAAGAATTGAGTGAAACATTCAAACCTAAACCAAATCTTCCAGGTTTAAAATTTTTTTTATTACATCTCACTTTTTAGTTAAAATGCTATCTGTTACTATCCTATTATTATTTTTCTTCTAACATTCATGCTGTAAATTTATTCTCAAAAATACGATTTAAAAAATGAGAGACAAAATTTTTCGTGCATATTCATTAAGGGAAGGGGGATTTAATATTTTTTTTTTCTTTTTAATTGGTATACAAAATATTTTAATTTTATTCAAATTGTAATTGAATGAGTGGTAATTTAATAAGGTGCTTGTATGAGGTTTCTATGCTTCTTCGTGTAAATAATTGTCTTTATCATGTTAAATTGTATCCTTCTTTTTTAAACTAGAGTCAAATCTAAGTGCATAGTATTGGAAGTATTAATTATATAAAGTAACTTAGCCCAAACTTTTAAACGGTAATAGAGTGTAGCAAGCCGAACCTAGAATAAATAAACTATTAATGCTGTCCAACTTTTGATTTCGGAACTATGATCATAGTTTAGCTTAACTTATAGGATAAATATGTACATAATAATAAACTTTTTAATTCTGAAGCACATATTATTTCTTTATAAAATGTATAAAATAATATAAATTTTATATATTATAAATTTTTAAATAAATTTTTGAAAATATAAATTAAAGCAAGCACTCTAAATAAAATTAGCCCAGTATGCGGACCGCTAGAAATTATTTTGAAAACATAAAATCATCTGTTTTATGTTCTCCTTAGCAAATTTTATGTTATAAATAGTCACGTCATTTTCAAGTTGTCAAAAATTATTTCAATTTATTTAAAGAATTTAAATAATATAGCTAAAAACATATTAGTGAGGTTTTGATATTTTTTTAAATGAAGAATAAATTTATTATATTTTTAATTACTCAATAACACTATAAAGGAACTAAGAAGTGTCACTAAAGTAAACCATTTATTATAATAAAATTTATTTCTTTTACAATTTTTTTATTTTTTAGTATACTTTTATAATGAATATAATATATAATAGGATTAAACACCTGATGTAAATATCGTTCAACATTGGGTTATCGCTGAATTTTAAACAACTTAAGATAATATCTAATATAAATTTAAATTATTCTGTCGCCGAAAGGTTATAGAGGTGAGATAGAGTCTTGATGAAAGGGGGGTCACAGGGTGGCAAGGCAACTTGTTTCGGTTTTAATGAGATTCAAGAAACCGTAACAACCCCTGACCTTGAAGCACTGTGCCAGAACATACAGATTTTACTACTCTCATTTTAACACTTACATACATTTTGTCATGTTAAACTTATTTATAGAATTATTCATCAGATATAATGTAAGTGAATTAAATGTCATTTCCTTTACATATTACTTTCATTTAATAGGTATATTTATTTTAATAATATTAAAATAATTAATTATTCGAATACCACCGTCAAATCTTTACCGGTAGCTAAAAGGTCTTTAGCAAATTTGTTAATTATCAAATGCCATTTAGTTTCTGCGCGGTCATGATATTTTTAATCGCTAAAATTCATATTTTTCCACCTTAGTACAGTCATTGCATTGTTCCTCTTAAAGATCTTATCAACTATAATTAATACTATTATATAAACAACAGTTTATGCGAGCGTGTTTAACGTTTTATAATCGTCACATCATATGTTTTTATTTTTGATATTTTAACAGAGTCAGATACATTAATTTATAGAATTAGATATAAGAAGTAGACTTAGTGTCACACATAAGCCCTGAGCTTATGCTAGAAAATAGTCTATATGGATTATTTAATTTTATTCATTTACTAAAAAGCGTTGTATTTAGGTAGAAATAATTAATCTTTTAATTTGTTTAATTATGGCTGGCAATCTACTTTCCTAAGCTTTAATTTAATTTTAAGTAACAACACCCTAAACGCAAGAATTAATTTTTTACGCCGAGGAGTAGCTCCAGCGAAGTAATAAAGTACTACTTGAGGGTAAAAATAACATTTATTCCCGCTCGACGCGCAAAGCGAATCTGAAGTCATAAGGAAAAAGTCTCTGAATCACTAGTTTTATTAAGATCGAGCGCAGCGAGACCCAATATATAATAAAAAATAAAATAATCCAAGACAATGCTTAATTGCCTTAATAATTAATCGATGTAATTCAAGTGAAGTGTTACGTTGCATAGCGTTTTTTAGTATTTGTATGTTTTTTGCTTTTGTTGGGAAAGCACACAAAGCCTCCTTATAATATTATTTGTTCTCATAATTAATTTTTATTCGTAAAACAACCTTCTTTCATTGGGATCTTCTCCTTAATGCCAACGTCTAATGAAAGAACAATTATCAACAAAAATTAATATGATCCAACATATTATGAAGAATCAAAGAAGATTCAAGGAGATGCCCCCTGGGCACTCTTGTATCCAGGACTTCAAGGAGACCAGGGCCCCGTTTCACGAAAGTACAAGTCTTGTATACTACAAGTAAAAAGCTACAAGTTAACTAAAAATATTAAGAAATTTGTTTCACTGATGTACTACACCTGACTATTAATTATTAGCGGTTAAGTTTTAGCGATTAGTAAAAACACTAGTAGGTTGCAAGTTTTTTCTAAGATCTCCTAGGAAATGAGCATATTTTGGTCAAACTCCAATCAAATTTGATTATCTCCCCCACAAATCTTAACAAATTGTAACTACAAGTGTCAAAATTAAGTGCTTTCAGAGCCAACCATAGATAAACAATATTAACATAGATGGTTCACTCCCGAGTGTAGTAGGAACACTCAATTGACAAGTTTTAGTTTATAATTTAAGTTGGGGGCCTCATCACTAGAGTCTTGAAGAGCGCTAGTAGTAAAAATATATTTGCACTATTCTCTACTAGATTGTGCTGTAGTATTTTTTTAAATACAAACAGTTGCCAATCGTTTAGTAAAAATAAAATAAAAGTAAACAAAGATCTATGGTATGCTGTAGTATTCGCGATGTATTTTTGTTTTTCAAAACTTGGGGGCCTCATCACGCGAAGCAGCACCATCGCTTTCTTAAAAAAATAACAATAATTATTTTTTTTGAGGTAGTACGTAATTGAGCACTTTATTGGACCGTTTTTAGGATGAGAAGCCAATCATTATTGTTATAGGAGGTTATTTAGTACTTTTCACCTCCGAGGACAATAATGAATGTAAAAAAACTCCTAGGACGTAAAAGTAATTCATATGTTGCCGCCATTACTGTAATGCAGCGTGTTCAAACCTTTTGAAAAATTTAAATATTCAATTAATTATTAAACGTCTGACATAATAGACTATACACACCTAAATAGTTTTATTTTTTTAATCTACAAGTAGTTTATATATGTTGCTTGATAATTAATGATTTTTTTAAATTATTCTCAAATAAGTTTATAGTATTTATTAATACTATGCAATAACCTATATGTTACAATAGTTATTATTTAATTTATTTAATATAATTTATAGTGATAAAGCAAATTTTACGACAAAAAATAGGAGCAGTATTAATAACCTAAGCTAGACTTATAATCGTATAAAGTTTGAGCATGTAATGGTTTTTAGAGATAAAATGGGAGAATGGTTACAGCATAAACAATTCATCAACCACAACGAGGGCTTATGGTTTGGTTTTTATTTAACTAAGGGCTTTATTATGCATTAGCATAAAATTGCTTTTATGCTTTGTAAAAGTCTGGCAGATTCGAAGCTTACAAAATAATTTCCGAAGTAATTTATTGAGAGCTGTGTAAATCTTAATTGAGAGAACTGGCTAATCTAATTGTATTATATCATAACGCTCTATATTGCAATAGTGTTTTTGATAATTGTTTTTATCAATAATGGTGTGTAATGGATGTCTTTAATTATAAATACATAATCAGTTATGGCAGTGATACGCAATGTGTCTTTCGCAGCCCTCTGGGTGTCCGTAGGAACCCAGAAATTATAGTAGGTCTGCAAGCAAATAATCAAACTATTGTAGCATATATACGAAGTTATATTTCAATGCATCTCAATATCATCTATGGTTTTTGTTACATCACTAATGTTAAGCAGCATCAATTAAGGTCAAAATTTGGATGGGTGACCGCTGGGAATAAAACGGATGATTGACTGTCCGAGGAAAAGCAAAGCGTGTCCGAAGACTTATTCCAATATAATTTAGATGATTGTCATATTCTGAGGACGAGCGAAGCGAATTTGAAGTAGCGTAGCAAATCCAATATAGTGAGGAAAAGGTCTGAGGTGCCTTCTACCCGATTTTTACTTTTCCTCGTTTATACCGTGGGTATATAGAAAAAGTTTTATGTTTGCAAAAAAATTCGAAACCGGGATCTCCTAAAATTATCGGTTTCAAATGTGTTTATGGCATCCTAAGTGGTTTTCTCAAAGTTGCCTGTCTGTATGTGTGTGTGTGTGTGTCTGTTATCATCGTAGCTCCCAGTGTAGTTATGCTAGGGAGTTAAAACTTAATACAAAAATCAATCTATACATGTAGTTGTACTGTCTGGAAAATATTTTAAACCCGCAATAATGACAGCAAAAATTTCGAAAAATCATAAAAAGCAAAAAAATCTTAAGATCAATTTGAGATTTAGCACGCATGGAGCCATGTATAAAACTAATATGTGCCAAGTTTCATCTCATTATCAGCGTCAGTTTAATTATTATTAAATGACGTGTACGTTTTTTAAAAAATGTAAAAACGGAAATTTGGATACTAGTGTATACTTTTACTTAATATATAAGTACACTACGTTTTGTTTCAATACGATAAGTATATCTATTAATTTTTTGTTGGATTAAAAAAGTTAAGCAGCATCGAGCGTGGGCAATGCCAGGATAGGTGACCGCTTGATATAAAACGGATGTATTTACTATCAGAGGACAAGCGAAGCGAGAGCGAAAACGTGTTGCAGTGTAAATTTAACGACTTGTATATACTGAAGACAAGCGAAGCGAGTCCGAAGCAGGGAGGATGAGCGTAGCGAATCCGATTAATGAGGAAAAATTCTGAGGTACCTCGTAGCCAATTTTTTTAATTTTATTGATTAATGGACATTTTATTTATCAATAATAAAATCATTGAGAGAGCAATGATTACCTCTGTTATGAAATCCTTAAAATTAACAAGAGACTTCGATCAATTTCCATGATTTTAATAAAAGTATTAAGCAAAGTTTAACAATCCATAATAATAATTAGTTCAGGGAGCGGGTAAAAATAATTATAAAAAGTTAAAAAAGGAATCTTACCTGCTTCTTCGAAATCCTGCTCGGAGAGGGGTGGGGATGAATAATTATACGGGGGTGGGGACGAGGGTGGGGGCATGTTATCTCTTCGCCTGTAGTTAGCCAGTTATATTGACAAATTAAGTAAACTACCCCTTAATTTTCTATTCTTCAAACGCTCAAGATAGAATCAAGAATAAACAGGGCGAAGATGAAGAAGAAGAAGAAATAGAAAGAAAGATTATAAAGATATTATGACTTCATTTAGAAGTAGTAATTCTATTTTTAAAAGAATTAATTAAATATACTTCGGAATACATTTTTATTTTATTTTTAATTAATTTTATTTAATTAATAATTAAAAACATGTTAATATATCCGTATATTTAACTTTGTTAGAAATATATGTTTGTCATTACATTTTAATTTAAATTTATGAATTTTGATAAATTTTGAATTTTAAAGATCATCTAAATTTTGACATAAAATTCCAAGAATTCATATTTAAGAATTTAAATTACTTTCATAGGTATTTAATAACTTTTTATGAATTTGAAAAATGATTTGTAAAATAACCGAATTAAAATATTATTTTCAGGAATCCGTTTAAATCCCTTTTCCCAATTATAAATCCTCTTGGATAATCCTGAAACAAAATTTGAAACAATTAAAAGTAAAAACAAATGGAATTTTTTTTTGAGTAAATAATTATGTTATTTTATTCACGAATAAAGTAAAAATCTCTTAAATCATAGCTGTAGCATTTATGTAGATAGTAGTATTTATTATTTTTCTTTTTAATTTAAATTCAAAGTAATTTTTTAAATTAAGTATAATTAGTTATTATAATAATTATAATTTACCTATATTATTTATTGACAGAGCCAGCTTTCAACCGGTCATCAGTGCCAACGAAGTAATATGGTAGTAAGGAGTCACTAGTTAGACATCGGATCTGATGTCGGAATGAGTCCGATTTGTCATAGCTAACCATTGACTACTTATTACCTACATAATTCGTTTGGCGGCACTAATGATGACCGACAGGTTGAAAGCTGGCTCTGTCAATATATATTATACATGGATAGACGTGGGTGTTTTATTTATACTATATACTTCACTTGCGCTTCATCTTTTCCTCAGTCTGAAGTTCTTTAATTCTTAGAACGAGCAAAGAAATTTCTAAACTTCTTTCTTTTTAAGAAGTTATTATAACCCTACAAGTGGTTTCTCATATTTTCTGAGATTTTTTCAAGGAATACTAGACTGAAGTAATAATGCCAAATGCATTGGATAAACATGATGGTTTTGAAAAGTCACTATCATTTCTATAGTTTCTTATATTTGTGCTTCTAAAAGCAAAATGTTTAGATTTCAACAGTTTATAGTTTTAAGGAGAAAAAAATATAAAATAATATAGACAATTATTTTTGTCTTAGCAACAAGTTCAATGTTATCAAAGTTGTTTTTAAAAAAGATAAAAATCTAATAAATATTTGACCAATGGAGTCAAAATTAAAGTGCAGCGAAACCGAAAATTACTTTAGGGATTACAAACAACCCAGCTGACCACTGATCACGAGCGAAATGAGTCTAAATTTCTAAGCGTTGTGTCACCTTAATTCTTAGCACGAGCGAAGAAATTTCAAAGCTATTATGCCCTAGAAGTTAGATCCCTTGATTTATGAGAATTTGCCCATCAAAACCGAAGTAATAATGACATATGCTTTGGGTAAACATTATAGTATAGAATAGTCTATATTTCTATATTTTCTTATATTTGAGCTTCTAAAGGCAAAAAGGTTTACATTTTTAAGGAGAAGAAAGAAGATATAGACAATTACTTTCGTCTTTGCAACAAGTTCAGGCAATTGAATAATACATAGCCTTTTGTGATCGCTTTGTGTTTTTCAATTCAATTATGTCTTTTGTTTTTAAATAATTGAACAAATTTCATCCTTTGCTTCCATTCTGAATAGAAAAGATGGGTCTGAAGGGGCAGACAGGTTTCTATTGAAGAAGGGAAACAGAGAAATAGCAATTTTCAACATATCAGATTATAAAGGTGGAGAGTTTTGTCCTGTCATTTATTTCTTGTCTTTCTATTTCAGATAAATGATACTGTAAGCCGTGTTTAATGTAAGGTTTTTTTTAGTCGACGTTAAGAAACTCAATTAATGTTTTATATTAATTTTAAATTCTCATTGCGTCGGGGTTTTGTTGTGGGTTCTTTTCATTTTTTTCTGAGTCTAGAACTTACGCGAACACCCTATATGAGAGACAAGAGGTTAAGACGAGAAGAGCCAAATTTAAATACTTTTCTTTCTTGCTTACTGCCAAATAAAATACAATTCCAGAAACAAAATAATTTTTATCTAAATAAATATGAATCGTTTGAGTTGAATTAAAAACCGCTAACTGTAGTTTAGAGAGCAGCTGAAATCTAAGCAATACAATTTTGAGGTTCACCACTAAATACTTTCACGTTTTACCGAAATTCCTCTCGATAAAACATTTGATTTTAACAAAATGGTGAACCCAATTGCACAATTGTTTTCATCGATAACTTGATTATTTTTAGTGAATGTAGTATACAGTTTTTTGTGAGCAATATAACTTCTATTTTATAACAGCTACAGCACTACAGATGTACCTGATTGTGACCTTATTTTATAGCAGGTTAACTTATAAAGCGTACTATTTTTGTTTTAATGTCTTCTATTTTCAAATTTCCATTTTCTGTGTAGACCGGTGAATTTGGATATAAAAAACTGTTGCAGTCCAGTATTTACCATACCATCCAACTCATTAGCATTTTTGTTTTTCATTAAAGGGTTAAGACGTGTAATTTTGTCAGATCTTCTCAACAGGAAAAGATCTTAAGAGAATCTTAAGATCTAAGATAAGATCTAAATCTTAAGATCTGTTGTTGAAATATACATTCTTATCTGCATTCCGATCTCAAGATACAAAAGCATACCTTATGCAAACGAGTGTTAAAATATAATACAAACGGATCAAACTTTCATAAAGTGTTTTAAATACTTCTTTTAATAAGATGGATGTAGAATATAAAAAATACTAAAAATGAAAAGTTGCATGACATTATTAGGTTTTTTCATTAATTACGATATTGGTACCGTACCATAAACTCCTATTAAAGTCATTATTTTTTATTCTTACGACACCGTAGAGTTTAAAAAAAATACCAATAATTTTTTTTAACTTAAATCCATTCTGCTTTTCGTGTAATCTCTTTTATTTCATAAATACAAAAAATCTCTTGATTGAAAAACTTTTTTTTGTAAAGAAAAGTATAGCTGTATAGCTGTTTTTAAATGTAGAATAAATTATGACAAAAGAAACGCTCTTAAGTATTTTCGCATAGACTAGTAAACAATATCTTTTGAATAATTAAAAATTTGATTAAAAAATGAACGCAGAAAACTTTTTGGTTAACCATTAAAATGGAAATAAAAGACGGCAATTGTTTTAATTTCTATTCTTAAGGGTTTAAACTCTTTTCATTTGATTTTACTTTTTTAATAAAACATCATGATTTTAGTTGGTTTTTATGAAGTAGATATTTGAGTGATCTAAAGCCGTAATCGATTGAGAGTAGGATATTTTAAACATTAATAGTAATAGATATTTAAGAGACTAAATATCTAATTTAAAACCCCAATAAAAACACATACTACCTAGAATATACAAAAAATACCATCACTTGCATAAAAATCCAAGGTTAACTCATCAAAACCGAACTGAATTTAACAAAATATTAGGCTGATTAAACCCTTAACTTTTACTTGATAGATAATTTAATTTTTTCACCAATATTTGTATTTTTTTAACTGTTACGTTGGTATTGGACAACTTAAAGATATTCAGCCATCTTTACTATTTATTTTGCATATTATGCATGTTTTTTACTTTTCCTCATTTATATCACAGGTATATAAGAAAAGTATTGTTTTTGCAAAAAAATCCGAAACCGGGATGTTATCTTAATTATTCGTTTCAGGTGTTAAGGTTTTCTAAGTGGTTTTCAGATACTTGTCTGTCTGTATGTGTGTCTATTATCATCGTAGATCTTAGCGTATTTATGACAGAGAGTTCAAACATGGTACAAAAATCAATTGCAATATGTAGTTATACTATCCGGAAGATAATTTTTTATCACGTCAATAACCCGCAATAATGACTCCGATGTACTCCGTACCCATATTCTTCTTATTCTTCTTTTATTGTAATGTTTATGTACATATTTATTGTTAATACTTCTGTGCCCTAAACTAATTCTTATTCATATTTATATTCTTTGAAATATTCTACGTCAAATATTTTTTACCACAATATATTTGTGTTAACTATTCATGTATTGCAACTCGGTTATATCAAATGATATATTTTTAACCATTACTGGAATGTTTTTTTTTTTAACTTTTGTAAATAAAGTATATATATTTGTTTAATTATAAATAAATTCTTACAAAGAATATGTGTTTGTTTAATTATAAATAAGTTGTTACAATGAATATAGGTTTGTTTAATTATAAATAAATTGTTACCAAGAATATGTGTTAGTTTAATTATAAATAAGTTGTTACAATGAATATGCGTTTGTTAAATTATAATTAAATTGTTACAAAGAATATGTGTTTGTTTAATTATAAATAAATTTTAACTATGAATATAAGTCTGTTTAATAATAAATAAATTGTTACAATAAATATGTGTTTGTTTAGTTAAAAATAAATTGTTTACACCATGTTCGTCAGCATCACTTCATTAGAAGTGCGAAACGCAGACATATAAGATGAGCAATAAAATATAAGATAAATTAATAAAGGATAAAGCTACTATTGTATGACATTGTATATGTTGTAGATAAATGGAGTAATGTGTAGGAAAATAAGTTAAAAAGAAAATGAGTTAAAAAGAAGAATATAAAAACGAGTACGGGGTACCTGGGTACTTTCCTCTCAACTTTGGACTTGCTGTGCTCGCCCTCAGAGTTTTATAATTAAATATCAAATCCAAGGTAATGGATTACTTGACTTCAGAATAACAGAGTAGCCCAAAGTCTAGAGTGTTATACTTCAGTTTTGCTGCGATGACCTCAGAATAATAAAGTAACTAAAGTCTAGGGTGTTATAACTTAAGGCTAATTAAAACTTTCAAATTTATTACAGTAGATGGTCATTTATTTTGTCCCTATGTTCATAAAAGCATAAAAAATACCTGGGGTCAAATTTGGCTGCCTAGTTTTTAATAATTCCAACCCTTTTAATGAATTATTTTAAATTTATTAAATATATATATACATACATACATATATATATATATATATATATATATAATATATATATATATATATATATATATGTAATGTATGTATGTATCTATCTACCACTTTGTATGTTTGCACGTTTGTCATATATATGTCAAACGTTAAAAAACAGTCAGAAGTTTGGTTACAGGCAGTTAAAGTCAAATTTTATATAATATTTATATAAAACTGTAAATATGGAATTAATATGATTATTTATATTAAAATTAAATTTAGTAATTCCTCTTCGCTAAGTAATTATATTCTACTTGGCTCTAAGAAGAGTAAATTTTAACTCAATTGGTAATTTTTTATTTCTATTTTTTATATTATACATTTTACAGTAAATCAGTTTAAAATTATTAATTGATTTATAGAATATCAGAAAGAAATAATACAATAATATAATAATCATTAAGATAAATTTATTAATATTTAAGAAATAATTGCAATGAAGAATGCACTTCAGTGGTTATAAGAGGCAAGGCAACTTAGGATGAAAGAACTGAACTTCTGAAATAAAGGTTGTATACTGTATAGTCATTATACTGGTTCACATAAAGTTGCTTTTAGATGCACTTTACATGCACTTTATATGCACTACAAAAGTATGCAGTTCCTTTCGTTTGTTTTGTAAGTATAAATTATACCACAATAAATAAAAAATAATTCTTTTTTTATTTATTTATAAATAAAATTATACTCATTTAACATTATAAAGATGTAAGTTTCTTTAATTCTACTTCAAATTATTGAGTTAACAGATAACAAATTATATTATAGCGCATAAATACATAGTGCAGATGAATATATGTATCAAAATTAAAATTAAATAAATATATATTGTGGTACGTAATTATTTGAAAATTAAAGAAAAACTTTGAAATCAAAATCAAGCTCATACATAAGTGAAATGAATAAATGAGTTCTAGAATATTTTTTTATTGAATATAATATATTTTTTTTTAATAAAAAAAATAATTCTTTATATTTACCTTTTTTATAAGGGTGGGGTTGATTTTAATGTTTTTTTTTAATTTAATTAATAACAATTTTTAGATTAAATTTTCTTAAATAGTTAAAATTTACTAATGAAAATTTAAATAGTATTCCGTTTTATAAAATGTGAATAATTGGAATTATTTCGACTCTAATATATCATAAATTCCGAGCACCAAGTTTTCAAAATACTTCAGGTGGGTTTCAAAACCGGTACTGAAACTGTTTCGCTTGGAGTCAGCTTGAGAGTGCTGAATACCTCGGGATCGATAGAACAGACTCCTCTGCTAATGTTAAAACAGAAAGGAATGCAAATATGGATATGTATGTTATCAAATAGGTATAATAATTCATCCTTTTTAACAAAACAAAATATAAAATTAAATTTTGAACTTTAATTGTAAAGAGTTGTAAGATATATTAAGAATATAATTATTTGAGAAAACTATAAACATTTTACTAAAAAATATGATTTTTATAAAAATTTTAAGAAAGGGGGGGGGCGGTACATTTAGGTTTTTAGCTGGGTAACACACTATACAGATTGGCCGAGTTTTTATGTTTTTGTTCCTCCACCTCTACTATCTCATGGAGTTAAGGAAGCTTGGATGCACGCAAAGGTTTAAGTGAGAGGGTTGAAGCAACGAATTGAGTTACTTGCTAGACGGTTAGTCTCAGTGAAAAGTACGAATATTATAAATGATCAGAATTGATTTGTAATCAAAAAAGAATTTAATAGAGATGTAGTGTATAAGAAAGACAAGAAGCAGTATCGAAAAGAAACAAAAAGAAAACTTAATTAGCTTATTTTACTTTTGGAAATTCGTTAAAGATAATACTGAAAGCATGATAAAAGTGAATAAAGAATGAAATAAATATTTTTTTAATAATACAAATCTAATAAAGAAAAGACAGAAATAAGAAATTGAATTTAAATAAATATTTTTTTTTGTCAAATGTACATAATGTATACACATAACAGAGCATCAATCGAAAAAAATGTTAAAATTTAATTATTACAAAAATGATAACAAAAAATAAGAGGACTGCAAAGAAGGGATGAAATAAATTTAATTATAAATAAATGAAAAAACACGAATGAATTAAAATAGTATTTAATATCAGAAAAAAACTGTTATAAGGAGTGTATAATGAGTCGGAATAAACCAGAAAAAAAACTGTTATAAGGAGTGTATAATGAGTCGGAATAAACCAGAAAAAACCTGTTATAGGAGGGTATAATGAGTCGGATAAACCAGAAAAAACTGTTATAAGGAGTGTATAATGAGTCGGAATAAACCAGAAAAAACTGTTATAAGGAGTGTATAATGAGTCGGAATAAACCAAAAAAACTGTTATAAGGAGTGTATAATGAGTCGGAATAAACCAGAAAAAAACTGTCGGAATAAACCAGAAAAACGGGCTCGCAGTACCTCGGTACTTTTGCCACCTCTTCTGACTCGGTTTACTTGTCTTGAGAATGTTTTGATTAGTTAACGCTTAAGATAGCATATCTTAAGCGCTATTTTTGATTCTACAATAGAAGTCAAAGGTGTTACATCTTCGGATTCACTTTGTTCGTCCTTAGAATTATCAGGTAAACAAACTTCTAGGGTGTAATAACATAAGACTAATTAAATTTAAGTAAAGTAATACAGCAGATAGTCATTAAATCAAATAATACAAAATGCGTAAAAAATAGTGTGATCATACTTGGCAGCTTAGATTGTTTTTCGAAAGATTCGAAAATTTTCATTTATAAGCAACAGTAGCAACACAGCACCACTAGCATAAATACAGCAGGAGTTATGTGAGACACAGAAACATTTACTCACATAGAGACGCTATGTTATATCAGTCTCCACTGAGGATGTGATAAAAGTGCCTGAAATAGATGATCTGTCTCCAAGGTTCTTAAACCATCTGAATCAGGTGGGTGTATAGACTGGGCTGAATCAGGTGGGTGTGAAAAGTGGGTTGAATCAGGTGGATGCGAAAACTGGACTGAATCAGGTGGGTGTGAAATCTGGAGTAAGTCAGGAGGGTTTAGAGACTGGGCTGAATCAGGTGGGTGTGAAGACTGGGCTGAATCAGGAGAGTGTGGAGACTGGGCTGAATCAGGAGAGTGTGGAGACTGGGCTGAATCAGGAGAGTATGGAGACTGGGCTGAATCAGGTGGGTGTGAAGACTAGGCTGAATCAGGAGAGTGTGGAGACTAGGCTGAATCAGGAGAGTGTGGAGACTAGGCTGAATCAGGAGAGTGTGGAGACTGGGGTGAATCAGGAGGTTGTGAAGACTAGACTGAATTCACACACCCAAATACTTCTAAACCAGCCTTTTCAGTCAACAAGGCAGAAGCAGAAGACCCAACATTGCTAAAGCTGATGGTGTTAGATCGGCGGCGATGTTTACCCAAGAGTGATCTTAAGGCCAACGATTCTCGAATAGGAGTGACACACCAAGAGAAAGCCGACCTCCCCCCCCCCTGGACTATGTGGACTATGTGGCCAATCGTTTCACATGCAGTTTGAGGTTCTGCCTATTTTTAATATTTTTGGACAGTGCTACCCTGAAAAAACGTATTTATGCTTATCATTTTAATTTAAATTAAATATTTAAAATTTTATGAAAGCTCTCAGCCTCAGCGAAAGAACCTTTATTCGTGCAGTTAAATTTTGCAGTTGCGGTCCTGATGTGTAAAAACATATTTTGTATAATATAGAGCCATACATGTAATAACTCTACATATAAGTACATTCATGTACAACACTTTGTACAACATATTCAATCCATTAAAATAATGCTTTCTTACGAGATGCAATATTCTCTATTGCCCCTTTGTCGGCCACATTTTATATTTTTATAAAGAGTAATCCAATCTATATTTTATATCTATAAAATGCCTATAAAAGAGGGCTTGTAGAGGGCTTTAGGTGAAAAAAGCACTCTAGACTTGCTACTTGCCATCTAAAATCAATCCATAGCTGTGACATTTTAATACTCAAGAGATTTTTACAATATACAAATACGTGAAAATATTAAGAATAACAACAAACATACTTATACTTGAATAAAAATAGCAATGAAGTGGCAAAATATTATAATTATATTCATAAATAATTTGGCGCTTTAATTATGGTTTTAAATAACTCTCGGCTTTATTTATTCATTAAACTTTGAATAAGTTATCGAATGATGTTGATAATCATTTTTCTTTTGTTGCGAACTTTAAAGGAGAAAACGATTGCAACTTATTTCTTTAGAGAATTGAAAAGTAGCTTTTTCTTTCCCCCTTTAATACTTCATGTGTTTTCACCGTTACAATATGTACGAAAGTATTTGTAGTATTACAGGCTGACCAAAGCGTAGAATGTTGTAATTGCATGACCATTTTCTGTATATTCTGTACTCTGTGATTTTACTATATTAAGCCTTTTTAGTAATTATTTCCAGTTCAATTTTTTTTAAATTATGGTATTTAGTTATGTGTAGTTTTAGTTACACACAGAATGTTCAGGGAAAAAGCAAAGCCAGCACTGAATCAAACAAAACTGGTCCGCATTCGATAAAACAAATTATTGAAAAAGTTATTAAAAAGTCTAAAAAACTGGTAAAAACTGTTTTGGTGGCTTTGAGCAGAATGAAACTAGTTCGGAGTCGATTCGAGTATTCAAAATACTCAAAACCAGCGGCCAGGGTTCGGATCATAGTTTTGGAGATACATTTTTTTATATATTTTCACTTTAGAAGTTTAAAAGAACAAAATAATTCGTGGCGGCCGCAAGCTGGGCGATTATCCTTTGAAATGCTGCTTTCTTGCCCACCAATCCAGTATTGCCCAGGTTTTTGTTGTATGCTTCATATTCGAAACAGTAGCAATTTTCTCTGTCTGCCAATTTAATTGGATTTTTCAAAACAAATGCGCCTAAATATTTTGAAGATTAGCACAAAGTGAGTTTTATGAATGACTGCCTTAAATGTTGTAAAGATCTAATTAAGGAAGAAAAATCTTAGTTTTGAACAACCTGTGGTGTCAAAATGCGCATTTCCTTTGAAAATCCATCAAAATTGATTCACAAGTAAAATTCCTACTGTTCCCACTGTAAAGCATACACCGAAATCCTAAGCAAGTTCTAGATTGGTGTGGAAAAAAGCAAAGATTCCAAAGAAAATTTGCCCAGCTTGCAGATCTCAACAGATTGTTTTAAACTTATAACGCAACAAAATTTTATTTGCTGTCTAAAGTTTTAAATAATAAGACATTCATGTTGCATTCAAAAACTTAATCCATGTTTACCTCAAAAAAGACTAACGACTCAATATTTTATCAAAAACGATTCAACAAAACACAATGAAGCGGCTATGTAGAAGGACCCGATAGTTCTACCTTGTTATAACCATTACAATTCAAAATTCAACCCAAATACATCCATCAATTCAAAACCGCTTTTCAATTCATCATGCATCACATATTTCATTTCTAATCTTTTTTCTACCAATTTTTAAAATTGGATAAAAAATCGTATTTATGTCGATTATTAATATTTTATATTCTTAACTAGATTAATTAACAGCTAAATAAAAATGTTATAAATTATGCAACCAGTGAGTTTTAGTAAATATTTATTTAAAGGGTTTTAATTTTTTTATATGTATAACGCTATTTTTTTAAAAATAACATCCTTACATTAATTGGATTAGGAAAGAACTAACACAACAATAAAGGATTTGGAAGGCAGTCAGGTAAAATAGAACAGCTCTATCTTCATTTTTTTTCACTTCTCTATTTTTAGTTTTATGTGTCATACTTTTCCTTCAGTTTATCTTAATATCAAATCTGAGCTTCACATATAAGTCCTAATCTGGTATAACAGTATCCGTTTCAAGAAATATTTTTACAAAAAGATTAACTCACATGATGAATGCCATGAAGGAAACTTAGCAAATTTTTTAAGGGTTTTATACAAGGGTTGATGTAAGATTAAAAATTTATATGCCATCAATATCCTTTGCGTCAAGAAATCAAGAGATAAAGAAAAGACGTGAAATAATCTGTTTAGGAGGTTCTTTGATTGTGTTGAGCAAGTTAGCCTTGAACTGCGTTACCATTATAGTACACCACCGGTTATAATCAGTTGACAGCGTTGGAAAAAAATTGAAGGGGGCCAACGAGGTTAAACCACCTTTTGGATGTTAAACCACGCGTACAATTTAATATCAGGCTAGCCTCATGGATTCCTCAGCACTATCTTCCCTCGCTGTAAAACGGTTTGAAAGCAATAGAAACATGATTATTTACTCACCTCGATGTTACACGAGAACAAGTTTAAAGCTGATAGGTTAAAAGCTGTAGCAAAAAACTTCCTTTGCTAAAAGATAAATCTGTTAGCACTCGAGGCTTGCCAATGTATTTTAACTCCTGAGGCTCTGCCAAAGAAGATATAATTTGACCGCGAAAAGGCTGTCAAGGTATATTATAAATTTTGTCTATAAAAAATGCATGCCTTGGGTCATATTTCTTGACATGAAAGTGAGATTTGTTGAGGTTTGTGAAATTTACGTCTAGTTTAATCTAGTAGAGACAAACAGTGTCATGTATAGTTGGAAGTTTCAAGGTCAAACGGGTATTAAGGTTTTGTGCCATAAATAACAAAATATTTATGGCACAGCGATTAAAATTTATGTAGCTATTTATACCAATTAAATTTTGAAACATGCTTCTTGAATTGTTTTTAATTTTGACTTGCATTAAATTTTAATTTAACGTTTAGAACGCTTATTAATGTGCATAATGTAACCTTACTGTATAAAACATTATTAAAAAATACTCAATAAAAAATTAAATAAACTGGAAGACAGATAATCTATCAGAGCCAAAGGCTAACTAACCTTTCCGATGACCTTATTAGCATAATTTTCTTTAAAAAAAAACACTAAAAAAGGAATAATGGTTTATTGACTTTTAATAGATGAACTCAAAGGGACTGATAAAGTCATTCTCTCATTTTTCCCCTGGTTGAGAACAGAGGAAAGTGAAATTTCTATACAAGAGAAGGGTTCTAGTTCTCTCCAGCGAGCTAAAGAGTGGGTTTGTTCTCTCTACATAACCCTATCTGATGTCTCTCAAGAGGGGGGACTACGTAGGAGGAGAAGGCCTCTCTCCAGCTAGCTAGAGAGCAGGTCTCTGCTATCTAAACCAATCTGATACCTCTCTAAGTAAAAGTCATTCTCATCCTTTTTAAAGCCATCTAGGCATGCAAGGGTCACACACAAAGGATGTTTAGATGGAAGATACCATGATGTTTTACAACGGCAAAGATGAAACAATTTATTTAGAGTCCACTTACCGCTCTATGCTTAAAATATCCAAATGGGTTTATCACTAGTTCAAAAAAGATTAAAGGCTTGAAATACTTTATCCCCTTTTTAAACCCATTTTCACATGATTCTCAGTCAACGCTATTATATAAGCAAGAAGATAGGAACGGAGTGATTAATAGTATGCGGATTGAGAACCATCCAGAGCCTGATTCTTAAACTCGACAAGTCATACGAATGGATAAAGGCTTAGGAGTGATA
Source organism: Microvelia longipes (assembly GCA_018340805.1). Taxonomy (NCBI): domain Eukaryota; kingdom Metazoa; phylum Arthropoda; class Insecta; order Hemiptera; family Veliidae; genus Microvelia; species Microvelia longipes. Next base: position 23,074,396 of record JACMZG010001913.1, read on the forward strand.
AAACTGATCGTCTAAATGGAAGACAAGAGTCCGCTTGAAATCCCACCGGAGCAATGAGGATGCAATTCATTGCTAAAATACTATAATTAGAAAAATAGTACTGATTTAAACAATACTTATTGAAATCAGTCTTATTGAAAATAAGACTGATTGAAACAATTATAAAAGACCGAATATACAATCATTCTTTTTCATATTTTTTTTGTTTTTATTGTTTGCCTATTACATTATTCTTGCTCTTACATGATCAATCGTGGTATTTGTGTTGCTGTTTTGTTTAGCAATAGCTAAACAAAGAAATGAACAAAAATAGAACTTTAAAAATAAAAGAATAAATATAAACACATGGAAAAAATATTCTCGTAGCAAAATGAATACCTCAGAATATTTCCTCATCACATCGGATTAGCTAGGCTCGTCCTCTCTACTTTGGACTCGCTTTGCTCGTCCTCAGAATACAAAAACCACCAAATTTAAACTTTAATACGTCTTTGGACCCACATCGCTTGTTCTAAAAATATAAAAACCACCAAATTTAAATGTTAACACGTCTTTGGAGCCGCATCGCTTAACTTCAGAACATAAAAACCACCAAATTTAAACTGTAACAAGTCTTTGGACCCGCATCGCTTGTCCTCAGATTCCACCAAATTTTAACTTTAACACGTCTTTGGACCCGCATCGCTTGTCCTCAGAAATAAAAACCACCAAATTTAAACTTTAACACGTCATTGTACCCGCATCGCTTGTCCTCAGAATATAAAAACTACCAAATTTAAACTTTAACACGTCTTTGGACACGCATTGCATGTCCTCAAGTACATAGAAGATACATACATTTCATTTCATCTAGATACTGACCTCACTCAATGCTGCTTTACTTGATGATCCCGTAGATACACTTGCTGTAATGAAACGAAACTCAGGATACGTATTTATTACGTTGATATTACAACCGTACCAAATTTTAAAACGTATATAACTCATTCGAGATCAATTGATCTTATAGTGATAACGGGATGAAACTCGATACATAATTTTGTCTTGTATATGACCACGACTACATGCATGCCAAATCTCAAACTTTTCGACGAATGTTTCCACGTTTTATACATTCTCTAAATTTTATAGTTCATAATTACGGGTTTATGAGGTTATAAAAATATTTTTCGAATAGTAGATCTAAATATTGATTTTCGACGTAAAGAGACACAACAAGACATAAAGATTGAACTTTGTACCAAGTTTTAACTCTGGGTACTTCTTTGGATTAAATGACCCCTTTTGATTTTGATTTAATATTCATAAATCAAAACATAATAATTGAAACACTAAATTAATGACAAAAGTAAATAAGCACAAAAAACTAAAGGGCCGCCCAAGATGTAAGAAATATATAAAGTGATTCAATTCGATGTAAACAAACCGAACGCATTCGAAAGGTTATAACCTATAAATACGCCTTATAAATTCTTTTAGCTCGGAGGTCAGCTAAAGAAGTATTGTTGAGTTATGGCAGGAAATTTAAATAAAAAGAGTGGAAAATATCAAAAAAACACGACGTACCACAGTAAACGACGTAAGAACGTAAGCTTGTCGGTTAGGAACAGTGTTGCCAAAGAATTTTTTAAAGAAACAAAAAATATCGTTTTGAATTGCAAGTCTACATTTAGATTTTTACAAGTTTCAACTTTATTCGCGATTTAAAGAGATAGTTGTAAGGTTGGAAATGTTAATGGTGGGAAAACGAAAGGGTGATAAAAAAGTTTATCTTAGCATGAAGTTTTAATTCTTATAGAGAATTAAAACTAGAAAAAACTAGGCTGCCGGGTAAACACTATATAAAAGTGTTTTTTTCTGGTGGCTATAAAGTAGATACTTTACATAATTAAAAAATTTATAGGAATACGATTTTTACCGTCTGCGACAATTTCCTATTTTGTATGCATTATATTATTATTTTGTATCCTTCCAATTTGTATGCATTATATTATTTTTCATCTATTTATAGTTGTTTACTATTACTACATGCGAAAACATAGCGTATGCTGCACGACTGGAATTGATTTTTAACCTCATCTTCATTTACTGCCTCGTTTCGCTTGACAGTAAATATAGTCGCCACTGTAAAAAAACACCTTTATCACAGTCTTTTCCATAGTATACTATTTCTGTATTATTTGAATGAATGACCTTCTGCTGTAATATTTTTCTAAGCTTTAATTAACCTCAAGTTATATCACTATTTGGATTTGTTTACCTAATAATTCTGAGATCCTGTGAAGTAAAACTAAATTAATTAGTATTAATTAAAAGTCATTAAACTTTGATTCTGATTTAGTATTAACTAAAAGTCATTAGTCATGATTGCCAAAGCTTTAGATAGTTCTAAAGCTTTGGCAATCATGACATTCTGAGGATGAGCGAAGCAAGTACGAACATGACTAATGACTTTTAGTTAATACGCATTCTGACAATCTTCGCATAAGCGAAGCGATTCCAAAGTAATAAAATCCTAGACTATAAAACGAGTCCTAAGTTTTAATTAAAAGCACTGAGGTACCCTGCGCCAGATTATTTAGGAATTATTTTAATTTTTATTTTCAGTGAAAGCTGTCTTTTTCAAGTGCTTATAATAATGATTTTTTAAAAAAGAAATGTCTCTTGTTATTTAAAAAATTCCAAATCGTAATTTAAAGATTATTAAAATATCATCTTACCTTGTAATTAATTTTAATAAAGGGACGAAAATGAAATATCTATCATACAGAATCTTTTTATATAAGTTTTCGTTTCTTAATTTCTCCTGATAAAATAATTACATTCCCTTATAATTAACCTCATTAAGTGAAAAAAAATTAAAACGTCATTTATTTCGTTTATTAAAAAGAAATAACCATCGTTCCCAAATTAAACTTAATTTTAAACAATTTTTACTTTTCCTCATTTATAACGTAGATATATTGGCAAATTATTCTGTCTGTACTGACAAAACGAAAGATCTCAATAAGTGGTCTACCTATTAGGGGTTTGAGCGAGTTATATCCCTCTCTCTCTCTCTCTCTCTCTCTCTCTCTCTCTCTCTCTCTCTGAAGTGAAGTCAGTTGACTTGGTAACCGTCGATATAAGTGTGTATAAGTTTATATAAGTTGTTGATTGCTCACCGTTGTTAGCAATCAGAAAAATTAGTAAAAACTAGAAAAGAGGTTATAGGACTGAAACGGAACTGAATTATGTGTTTAACCTCCTGAGAAGTTTTTACCAAGTTATCTGTTTGAATGTGTGTTATCATCCTGACTCCAGTGTTAATTCCAAAATTAACACACAAATTGATCTTACAGTCGTGCTATTAAAAAAATATTTTTATAACATCATTATCCGTCATTATAACTCAAAGAAAATTTTAAAAATTCACAAAACTCGGAAAAATGGTACTATCTATTCGAAATGTTCAGTCGATTTAGACATTAGTACGTCTGTATCCATTTATATAATTAACGGGTACTCACAGAATCATTTTAATACGGCTAATGTAGCCTGTTTTTGTTAGATCAAAGCTGAACAGCATCGAGAGCATCTGTTTTATTGGTGGATAGGTAACTACCAACCAATAAAAGTATTTAAATAGAGAATGAATTCGTATGCACATTTTTTGACCCGGGAGCGACTTGATCTATGTGTTTTGAGAACATATTCTAGTTCGGACTCTATCGATAGGTTTTAGGGAATAAATCAGGATGTCCCCTTTGTTGCCATATTCATAAAAATTTTATATACCACCATTCAGTTCCAATGAGGCTTGCCACCAAAACAGGTGTCAGTTTGCGAAGTCATAAATTCTAGAGTATGACTTTAAAAGAAGGGTAAAATTATTATGAATAAAAAAAATTGGTTAATCGAAAAGTTTATAATAAACAAACATTCCAAAGTTAAAACATAAATAAATAACATAATATAAATATAATATCTATACTTCACCCATTATAACTAGGCACCTCATATGTATCTATATGAAAATAATAAATGACTTCAACACATAATTAAATTAAAAGTAAATACATGTTTTTTATTAGACTTAAGAGCCATAAACTTAATATTTATAGATAAATTCGAGGAGCCCAGCTATAAAAGACAGAGTATAGTAAGTTCCTTTAGATTCCAACGGTTGAATTGGATCGGAAACGTATGGCAAAATTACTGAAAGAAACAGATCATGACCGAATAAGCTTATTTTGACTGTAACAGCCAGATTGCCTATTTGATTATTAACTTAATAGTTATTAATTAAGTATGTAAGTACTTTAAATTATGTATAAGCATATTTGTCAATCATGAGTCGACTAATAAACTGCGTAGGCTTCCGCGGTTTTATTCAGGTCTTCCGGTGATAACCACGTCAATGTAGATGAAGACGACGCTTTGCTTTCACTGTGGGAGGCATCTGCATGGATGTTGGACAACATAGATTTTTATCTATGTTGTCCAACATTCATGCATATGCCTCCCATGTATTTTTATACGTTGATCTATCAAACTGAACTGTTTAGTTTTGTAGAGCATTGTGTTTTCATCCATAATATCCTACTTCCCTGAAGATGCCTCCCACAGTGGAAGCGAAGCGTCAGATTCGTCAGCTACATTGACACGGTTACCACTGGAAGGCCTAAATTTTCATGATTCAAACATTATACCCCAAAATAACCTAATTAATATCAACTGTTAATAATAATTATGTAATAATACATAGGCTAGGCAGATATGATATAGAGTAAAGTACGAACTATTCCTAAAGTAACTATAAATGTAAGTCCAACAGACATAATTAGAGGCTCCTCTGAAATGTCTTTACATTCTAATAAATTAATAATTCTAATAATAATTCAATTCTAACAATTGAATATATAAATTAAAGATGTTGAAGAGGAAACACTGCTAGTTAATAGGAACAAGCAACCCACTAAAATTAAAATCATGTAATAGCCTAAAAATATCGTCACAGTCTCTAGGATGTTTTAAATAATTTTATAAAGTCATCGTTTAAAGTGGTCATGGATACCCAAGATGATGGATACCATTCTTTCAATTCATGGTCAATTCCAAAAATTGAAAGACTCAACATCTCACCACTGTCACTGTAGATGGCATTATTGCCGAAAGCCGGCTCTGCAAAATAAAGTTAAAATTTAGTGGAAAGACGTTGTTGGTGTTGATATTATTGGAGAAAATTCCACTGCGCTTACTGAAGTTATGATTTAACTAATTTTAATTTTTTAAAATAATAATATTTATTTGTTAATACTTGTGTGTGTCTTCATAATACTAGATGAGAATTAGTTTAGGGCACAAAAGAGACAACATTTCATTATATTAAATAAACTATACTTCACTATGTTTTAGAATGAGCATAAATGGAGTCCATCGTAATAGAACGAAAGAATAAAAAGTCTCCACAGTTAAAGATTTTATTAAAAGTAAAGCAGAGTGCTTTCGACCTAACAAGAGGTCATCATCAGTGCCTGTTAACCAATAAGACAAAAAATGTCAAAACAAAACCTTTACATAAAATTACAAATTATGCCAAAGAAAACAGATAAATTACAGAAATGTAGTGATAAATAAAATATAAATAAATAAAATATAAATATATCACCGTTGAGCAGATATTTAAGTGTTGGAAAGATTAGTTTTATACATAAAACAAAGTCAGGAAGGTTTGAGTAGGCTTGTAGCAAGACACATACTGGTGGATGCAGAGTGCGGCGCTCGCAGCAGCGCATTGATAAGCGGCGTTCTCTCCCCTCTCTCGTTTAAATTAAGATTACCAACACTTTCCTGACTTCTAAAAGTTTTCCAAAAATTTCAACTTACTACCTTTATCACCGTAATGTACTATGCAAGCTTTATGCGGCACGTTCACGTGGATCTCTTTGACAAGGTGTACGTAGAACATGCTCTGTTAAAAAATTAAGCGCTCTGCTTTACTTTTAATAAAATCTTTAACTGTGGAGAGACTTTTTATTCATTCGTTCTATACTTCACTACTTACACGTAGCATATTCATGTTCAATTAACCTTATTCAAGGTTCAAGGTTCAAGGGGGGTCAGGCTATTCACATCGACGGTGTTTAAGCCTGTCTTGTAATTTTGAGACCGAGTCACTGATACCGAGTTATTGTTTTAATCTTGTTGCTATGAAGTTTAGAGTTCTTTATCTAATTTAGATTCACAGATGAAGTTCCAAAGGTTGTCTAGAGTTATTGGGTTATCTTGTAAAACTTCTCTGATGTCTGAAGGAAGGTTATGTTTCCTCCGGAGGTTGCCGTACTGATTACAGTCTTCTAGGATATGTCTGACGGTTAGAGGCATTATGCATTATTCATGCATTCATGCGCTTTTCTTCACACTCTTCTTTTCTAGTCTACTACTAAACTACTAGAAACTTCACTTCTTCTTTTCTTTCTTCTTTTTCTAGTCTACTACTAAAACTGAATAAAGTCTCTTCTATGCCCTAAACTAATTCTCATTCAAAACTTATTTGATTATTATATATTTTTAATATTTTATTTTATTCTTTGTATGTTTCTAGCTGTATCGAGTAAGAAAATATATTATTTAGGTTTAGCATGATTGTTTGGGACTATAAGCGGTCATGGATACCCAAGATGATGATGTCGGACTATTGTGACATTGTGACCATAATGACATAATTTATTTCATAGTTTTGGTCATTTGATTGCTCGTAAAAAATAGCTAGTGGAGAAATGCTACAGGCTCATTCAGAGCCCACACTTTTCATAGGAATAAGCCAAGGATATTGAATAAGTGGGACGCATTATGGAACTTTTCTGACCACTTGGACATTGTATGAGATAGAGAAACTTACCTTCCCACGGATATAGTAAAAAAGACGCGGAACGAAGGTTATGTAACAATGAATGATAAGTTGAGTTTGCTCCTCAACTTTCATCTTTGCTTGTTAGTTGCGATTTATAGGTTACCTTTGGTGCTTGTTAAGTCAATTAAAATGAAACCGTTTTAAATTAAAAGATTTTTCTTTTCACTATTTGTTTATAACCTTATCAATAAGCAAAAAAAAACTGGAAACCATAAAAAGGTAAGTTTGCCTCTAAATTTAGAACCTGCGCAGTTAATGTAATGATTGAAAGGATGCGTAGTTCGTATTAAGCATGCAGTTTTTGACATGAGTTTTGTGATGGATTCTTCTCTATTTCTTTGTTTTTAACATGTGTTTGTTATGGATTCAATTCAAATCTTTCATAATATAGAATATAGAACTTAATCAGCCAGAGTTCTATATTAAGTGTTGATGGCATTTTCCAAATTTTGATAAATTGATTTCCTGGGTGGCAAACCAAGCCCACATTTTCATATCAGGCCAAACTCATTAGTTCATCGACACTATTTTTCCACACTGACAACTGATTTTAACCGTGTGTCATAATATAACAAAAGTTGTGAATATAAAAATATGAATTAATTGAATATCAAATCCGTGTAGTTCTGTAGTAAATAGTAAAGAGATATTCTGCAGGAAGTTGTTGTTCTGACTACAGTCATTCTGTCAGCTCGCTCGAAGTTGGCTTTTACAATTTCATAGTATCTACCATCACTACAACCAAAAAAATCACATTAATTAGAGGCATAAATAAAAAATGGCAAAAAAGACAACTGCAAACATTTGTGCATTCATTCACTCCCATTGTAAGGGGTAACTAAAATAAGCTCTTAATTAGCTCCCAGAGCTCCACGGTTTTACGTTTTAGAATGATAATAAACTTATTTCCCTCAATGGAAGGTAGACTTTAAACCATTACAACTGGTAGACTTTATATTTTTATATCCTGACGCCATCTAGAGGCTAACATAGGTGTGGTTGTGGCCATCTAGAGGCTAACAAAGGTGTGTTTGACGCCATATAGATGCTAATATAGATGTGGTTGAGGACATTTAGAGGCTAACAAAGGTGTAGTTGACGCTATCTAGAGTCTAACATAAGTGTGGTTGACGCCATCTAGAGGGTAACGTAGTTGTGGTTGAGACCATCTAGAGGCTAACATAGATGTAGTTGAGGCCATCTAAAGACTAACATAGGTGTGGATAAAGGCTAACATTTTAATTCGCCGGGTTGCATTAATCCAAAATTTAATTAGTTCTTCCTGTCATAGGACATACTTTGTGTGAAATTTAATTGAATTTAAAATCAGCGGTTTGGGCTGTAACGAGTTAACAATCAACGTGCACACCTATACAATTATGCAGATATCAATACATCTCCATCTGAGGGTACTGGAACTAACTGAAATTTTTTGACACCCAAATTTTTGGGTGTCGGTAATACTTTCTCTCGAGGTAGGAAAGAAAAAAAAATATAAAATTAAACAACTAATTTCAATTATTAATACTAGAGTATATCTCCATAATACTAGATAAGAATCAGTTTATTCCTCTGTTGCTTAAACTGATTCTCAACTAATTTCAAATTCTATAAAACCAGTGATATGCATGGAAAGGGTCTGTAAGGTATTTTGCGAAATTGAAATAATTTTAGTTTAAAAGAGTAACAGAAACCAAATACTGAAAAAAAAAACAATTCGATCGGCTTATAACAGGAAGCTGAACCCGAAAAATAGTTATTGCTGATTGGCTGCGAGGTAGTAGAGCTTAAGAATAGAAATATAAGTACCTAGAAAGAACTATTGGGACTAGATTCAACTAGTCAATGACTCCACTTCTAGATTTAATTCTTTTTCATGATCTCGCTTCACTGTCATAACTATATTTCAACTGATGATGGCACCTTAGAACACTTTGGAACCGTACCACTAGTATATTTAGTGTTTTAATAACACTATTATTCATATAATAGTGTTTTACTATTATATAAATATACATATAAAATAATACTATTATATTGAATAATTATACATATAATGATTCAATATAATATGCATTTTGACTTACCTGAGGCAAAGGTTTTTAAGTTTAAAGCACTTAACTCGAAGGATATCAATTGCTTTTTGACTTTTGTCAGAAAATCTTAAATTTTCAGGATCCCATCTTAATTCTAATCTCTCGACATTAGGACAGTTAGTAGCTATTGAATCCATCAGTTGATCTACAAGGATGTTACCACCTAGTCTGTCAACCGTCCCCATAACCAAGATTCTGTGAAATGAAAACAATATTTTAGAACTCATAATTAAAGGTAATGGATGGAATATAATTATAGTATTAAACAAGGTTATACATAGTTGAAAGCGTGGGAAAATATGATTGTGGATCATAAAAAGCACTTTGAAACATACCATGCATTTCTAGGTTTTCTAATCACAGTTATCACTAGGTGCCTGTTGCCTGTGACCACTAGTTATCATTAAATTCCTGCGTGTATAAAGTTTAACAGACTTTCTATAGAACAAAGTATACGAAGTCTATAAGACTCGTGAGTCTTTCAGTAGATTGCGGTTTCCAAAAATATTCATGAGTTCTTTAACTTCTTCCTCATTGCGGTTTCCGGAGGTTTGATTTTTGAAACGTTTTCGTGAGGAAAGACAACGTCGTGATGACTTTACTTTAAAACTTAATATTGTAATTAAGTGCACAATGTTCATCTCACAGGGATTAAGATGGTATTGTCAAAGACAAGAAGACTATATAATTGTGCGAGAGACACCTAGGAAATGTAACAAGCAAAATGCAATGCTACATCTGGGAACTGTTCCTTCAGGCTCTGTCGGCGCCCTGATGAGTTAGACGTAACGAAACAGACTGGGACATGACATTATGTCGAGCCATCAATGATGACGAATGTCGAATGATGGAACAGTTCTCAGATGTAGCATTGCATTTTGCTTGTTACATTTCCTAGGTGTCTCTCGCACAATTATATTGTGTCAACTATTCATGTTTTGCAAACTCGGTAGTATCAAATGATATAGATTATACGGGCGTTGAAAGTATTTCATTCACTGGAAAAAGTATATAGATAACACCATGTAATTTACTGAACATGATATTCCCTACACTACAAGTGATCCGGAATTCCGGTTGATTTTAGAATTCTAAAATTCTCTATTTAGATAGCCAAGTTTCATTTCATGCATATTAAAATCGGCTTCTTTCGATCCCAAAGTGGCTAGTAAAGTTCATATTCCTAGCCGCTTTGATGTATATTTTTATGTCAAACTTACAATTGCACTTTAGTGGAAACTCACACAAACAGATTTATTATACCATATACTTGTACCATGAACTTACTGAATGGACTTAAGCAGAGGCAATATAGGCATCCATAACTGATCTGTTATATGAACCATACCACTAAGAGCCAATCCTTGTAACTGATGACCATGTCTATGTAAGAATTTTAATAATGCTTCATCAGACAGGTTGTCAGACGAATCTAAGTCTAATGCTACCAGACTCTTGGTATTTCCTATTTCAGCCCAAGCTTTTAATACCTGCAAAAGTTGATTTGTCTTATTACGAACATAAATCTGATACCAAAGGATTCAGGTGAAATTTCTCTAACATATTATGATCTATTGTATCATAAGAGTAGCTAAACGATTATAATAATTCATTCCTAAAACCTAACAATTTTATAATTCATAAATAGGAGTAAAAAACAAATTTCTGGGGCAATATAAACTATTTCAGAGGAATGTTTCCATTGCGAGGATAAATACACATGAAACATTGCTGGAATTGGTGAATTATTAATTTTTTATTGAAATTTTAATAATTAAAAAAATGTATTACACTTTATTTAAACAATTTAAAAATTATTTTACACTTCATATTAAACCGATTACTCCAATATAAGTCGATATACCCCAAAATAAGTCGATTATTCTCTATATATAGGCTCACAAGCCCCTATATGAGATTTATTTTTTTTAAATCGTGGAAAGAATTACTGAATGGATGAAATATAAAATAAAACTAAGTAAAGACCTTTTGAAGAGGCCTAGAATTATGATTTTTTATACTTTATATTCAACGAAAGTAGTAATGGAAAAGTTTATTTTCCAAAGCCATGATATACTGTACTTGAGTTTTCCGATCAATTAGACTAACAATATACTTGAAAAGTTCGTTTTCTTTAACTCTCCTCTTAAAAAGTTTTATTCTATGCTTTTTTCAAACCTTTGCTTCCAAGGGAAAAACGCAGTTGATTAAAATAGGGAAAACACGTAAACTATTCGGTTTATAGAAGTTGAAAATCTCCTTGTGAAGACCGCTTTGACGTATAAATTAAAGTTTCCGAAGTCATGTTTCTACTGTTAAAATGATCCTTACAGGTGCACAACTTTGCGATGTTGATTTGACGCAATAGGTACATTCTGAGTTTCAGAGTAAATAGCGTCGAGTCAACATCACTGTGTTAAAACATTGTGATGTTGACAACATCGTGTTGTTCATAACACTGTGATGTTTACAACACCACGATGTTCACAAATCCACGATGTCCACAACACCATGATGTTCACAACACCACGATGTTCACCACATCGTGAACTTGGAAGTTAGGAACATTGAAGTTTCTTTCAATATCAATCGGTCATTGGGTTGGTCATTGGAATTGTAGTTATTACGAAGAACAAAACGTCACACTAACATCAATATGTTGTACAACGTGTTGTAAACATCTCGATGTTTAAACATCGTCATGTTGACTCGACTCAATAATTAAATCTTATCGAAAACTTAAAATATGGTAGGTAAACAACAAATGTCGAATAGGGTGTCGGGTTCAGTGCTTTTGGGGCTCTGAGTTGAATGAAACTGGTCCGGGGTCAGTAACTATAATTTTTAAACGGTTATTGTGATAACCACTTGATAAGAATAATTTTACTTTTGGAAAATGATGAGTTTCTTGATATTAACGGCAGTAGCTTATAGTTTCATATCCGGATTATACTGTTTTACCAAGAACTATAATATGTGTCCTCAAAATTAATTTTTGATTCGATTAAGTCTTTGAAAGTTAATTGTTGGATAACGCTAATTTACACCTTATTCACGAAAAAAATAATATACACAATAAGGGTTATAGCTCAATAAATAATTATAAGGTTGAAAGGTTATGCCAATGGAACCAAATGAAATTCAGGTAACTTAATTTCTACCTCTATGGAGCTAACCATTTAATATACACTATTAAATGGTCTGGTAACTTTAATCCTACTAAGTTAGCGCCGCAGTTCACTTGAACTTTGCCTAAAACAAAACTTGATAAGAGTTAGGGCACATGGCCTAAACTCTGGCCCAAAAGAACCTACATTCTGGTAACACCTGCCTTCCTTACAAAGAAAAGCTGTGGTACCAACCTGCAAAACTTAATTAAAACTGGAAAACTACATTAAAACAAGCAAATCTGAAAGCGCTATGGAGCCAGAATTTAAAAATAAAATTATTAAAACTGCAAAAAAACAATTGCTACAGGTTCACTCACTGAATCGTTCATTCCGTTTAACTGTCCGGCTCTTAAGAATCTCAATCCAGGGATTCTGGTCAGCATATCAATCAAACACTCGGTACTTAGATCTGTTGCTGTAATGTCTAGTTCCTGTAACGCTGATTTCTCCCATTCAACTTGCATCAGGAATTCACTCTTTAAGCCTGCCAAAACAATTCGCTTATTGTTAGAAGTTGCTCGTAAAGAAAGTACCGAGATAAAAGTTCTCTTAAAATAATCCATATGATTTTGTCGTAAACATCCTTTCATTATAAAGGTCCTTAATAATTCTCGTCAAATCCTTAGGATGTCACAAGATTAAATCTAAATCTGTACTGGTGTACCTGGAGACAAGCTTAGTTCTAGGTAGTCTTGAGATGATTCTTAAATGCTCTTTTGAAAAAAATGTGAAATGAAGGACAATCTTATTTATCTAGCAAAATATCAAAATTCTAAGAATTTTGTACCTTTATCTCTTATATACGAGTAATGGCGAAGTCATGCACATCCTTGTAAATGGATGTCGTATATGGCGAGGATCATACAACATTCTTATAAATGGATCCTCGTAAATGGCGAGGATCATACAACATCCTTGTAAATGGATGCTCTGGCGATATATGGCGAGGATCATACAACAATCCTGTTATGGCGAGGATATACACATCCTTGTAAATGGATCCCCGTAAATGGCGAGGATCATACATCAAGTGCCTCTCATACGGATACAATGGCCCTATATAAGAGGTCTTTGTGCAATGACTCAATTTTGTAATTAAATTTTACACAATTGGCAAAATTGGGTAAATTAAATAAAAAATCCGCGTAAGAAGCTATTTTCTCTCAGTGTTTTTCTCACTAGCGTATTTTCCTCAGTGTTTTATGATCCTCGCCATTTATATTAGAGATAAAGGTACAAAACTGTTAGATTTTTGTTGTGTTTGATGTATTAACCCTTAGGTGCCAAGTCCCAAAAATCGAAAGATTGGTGTATATATACGTAATAATACACCCGTATATGTACTGATGTATGCTTAGGTTTCTTATAATAATTTACCAGCTGAACAGTTTAACGGATTTTAATGAAACTAAATACTTTAAACAAAACTTTTGGAGGAAGCAAGCAAACTTCTGAAAAAAATTAAATTTGAAATATATTTGCTCACAAAATTTCCCACTTGAAATATATCGATAATGCCGATGTCGATAGACTTTATAGAGGTTTCTGAAAAATTTGTTATGTAACAAATTCTTTAGAAACCCTTTGAGGCTTCTTTCAAAAGTTCTGAAATTCTCCATTTGGAGGATTTCATCTCCAATTTCAGTAGGAGTGGATTAATAACTAGCTTTAATAAATAAAACAAAAACAAAAAAATACGATAAAGTGAAACCTATATAAAGTTAAATATTTCATTACTCCGGATGACAAAGTCTAAACAAGCGAGAAATATTATTTATCACCTAGAGATAAATAAATAGCAAGCTCATTCATTTTTAAACATTCCTGCAACAAGAAACGTAAAAATTCATATTTGCCCCTCCACATGACTTACCTACCACAGAAAGTATTAAATATTTATCTTCACCTTTTAAACTTTGTCATTCTAAATTTATCATCAGTCAGAAAAGAAAGATATTTTTTTCACAGTAAATCGGAAAAGTATTTTGAATAAATGATACAGTGAAAGAGCTAAATATCGAAAATTTATAAAAGTAATAATCATAGGAAGACAAATTTTACATCTAAAATCTAAACGTAGGAGAATAAATAATAAAAAAAGTTTTCAGTGTTGCCTCTATTATTATTATGTCCACGGTTTTTTACCTTAGCTACTACGTACGTTATGTTAAAAAAATTGTGATTAAACCAAATACGAAACATTTTGTTCAATTACGTATAAAACAACTTGTTGGTCCATAATTCATCGTACTAACGAGACTAAAAAATAACCTTCTTCGACGAGAGGACCCTTTAATGTATTAGTTAAAAAATCATGCCTTCGAAAACCTTTTCACCTACCCCGAAATCAATGCCCATCCCTTAATCTTCGCTATGTTTTTCTTATCAAAGCAACGATTGATAAAATTGTAAAAGGAAATAGACTGCCAGTTCTGCTTTATAGGCTGAATATTATAGACTCCAGTACCTCGTTGAGTAAGAAAGTAAAAACGGAACTTTAGAATAAAATAAAATAAAACTTACTAGTTTGATCCATAAGTAAACATTTAAGTCGCCGACTTCTTTGAAATAAAGCTTTCATAGTAGATCCTGTAACTTTTGCACAAAAGTTTACCGCTAAGCATTCGAGCTGAAAATATAAGTATTATTTAAAATACATGGTGTACATTTAGTAGGTACATTTATTCAATGAGAATGAGTGCATCACGTAATGAGGTTCAGTGATCGTGTTCGTGCCTCTTAGGTAACCAAAGTGTGTTAACGTTTTTCTCCGTTTTAACTTTTCCTAGTTCATATCGAAGGTATTTGTATAAAAAGTATTGTGTTAGCACTAAAAACTCTAAACCGAGAGTTTGCCTTTTTATGTGTTCTTGAGACCCCTTAAGTGAATTTACCAACATGTATGTCTGTATGTGAGCGTGTATGCTATCATCATATAATTACTGAAGTGTGTAAGATACTGAGTTGATACTTGGCACAAAAGCCAATCTTTATGTGTAAATGTGATATCCAGAATATGATTTTTAAGACGTCATTAACTGTCAATAAAAACTCAGAAAAATTATTAGATCTATTTGATATTCAGCACACGTATAGGCCAATTTAAGTTTGGATTAGTTCAAATTTCATTGAATGACTTGAACTCGTTAACAACAACCAGAGGCTTTCGGTCACTTGTTGACTGCTACGCGGAGTCAGCGCTGAGGGCCACTTCTCGGCCGCTGCTCCTTCGTGTGGCCTTATTGACCCGCATAAATGACTTTGTAAAAATGCTGCAATCAATTTAAAATTTGATACGCATGTAGCCATGTATAAAATGTGCCAAGTTTCATTAGTTAGTGCCAAGCCTTCTTGTGGTATTATTAGTTAATATAAGAGGTATAGTGCCACGATATAGGCGAACTTTTATAATAGGCAAAATAAACGCAAAATTAAAAAAAAAAACTTTTTATTTTTTTATATTTGCTGCCTTAATTAAGACCACCAGTGAATCAGCTTTCGTGTTATCAGTAGTGATACTTCTTTTATAGTATTATTCTAATAATACTTTTGAACCAACTGTACTATAATTATTTTCCTTAAATTATATTTTTTCATTGTCATGTCAGCAAAAAATAAGAAATAGGTTTAAACAATTTATTATCATGGTGATAGTATGATATTAACATACCTGAATACAGTTAGAACTAAATGCGTCTATGTGACTGTCATCAACAAAATTGATACCGTAAAGATTAATAACTCTTAAATTAGGTGTGGCTTGTTTTAATTTATGTACATTAATTACTTCGTAGATTTCTTCTTCTTCCTCTTCCATTTTCTCGTACGTACCTGTAACAAGTGAAACCTGTGAAACTGCATTCACCAAAACTTAAAAATGATATATCTTTCGAAGTATAAACTTCCAATAATTTTAAATAATCATGCAAACGATTTCATAGGCTTTAACAAAAAAATAAATAACTCCAAGACATTAGTTCAACGCACCCTAGCACTAGATTATTTGTGAAAAATCGAGCACGGGGTGCCTCGAACTTTTTCTTATCATATCAGATTCGATACACTCATCCTTCTAGTTCGGACTCACTTCATTCGTCTTCAGAATATGCAAGACGTTAAATTTATTCTGTAACACATCTTCAAATCTAGTATGCTCGTCCTCAAATAGTAAATACATCCGTTTCAAACCCAGCGATGACCACCCTCGGCGCTGCTTTTATTTCGTATTAAAACGAAACTTAGTGTACTTATTTATTACGTAAAGGCATACACTTGTACTGAGTTTCAATCCAATTGGTTTATTTTCCGGGTTTAAACAAGTATTTAAAAACGTACTCAATTCATGTGATAAAAGTTAAACTAATGCTGATTATGAAATGAAACTTGGCACATTCTATGCATGGCTACATGCGTATCAAATTTTAAATTGATTGCAACATTTTTACAAAGTCATTAATGTGGGTCAATGACCTCATAAAATTATTTTATTAATAGCACAACTACATCTATAGTTATAGATTGGTTTTTGTATCAAGCTTCAATTCTCTAGCATAAATACACTGAAAGTTGTGATAATAAAAGACACACACACACACACACATCCAGACAGACAACTTTGTTAAAACCACTTAGGAAGTCTTAAAAACACCGGAAACAGATAATTCAGGTGACATCCCGGTATCGGATTTTTCGCAAACACAATAATTTTCCATGTACCTACTCGGTATTAAAGAGGAAAAGTGAAAAAGCTCTTTTTCTTTTAAAATCCAATGACAGAGTTCATAAAATTCATTTGTAGGTAAAATATCATAAATCGAAAGATGTAGAATGGTAATAAATCTATCCAGCCAACCTATGCCATAAACCTATGCCATATAAACCTATTATATGGCCAGTATTTGCGCACAAATTATTAATTTCAATAATATTAATTCATAGAAAGGAAAGTTTTTTTTTTAAATAATAGTATATTATGCTACTAGGCAGCAAAATGGAATTTTGCAGACGAGTTTTATAAATTTGCCCCCGAGCCGAAGGCGAGGGTGGGCAATGGAAATTACCTGCAGAGGCGTAAGCCGAGGCAGGTAATTAATTGCACGAGTCTGCAATGTTTCCTTTGCTGGATAGTAGCATATACTATTTTATCTACTAACGGCAGAAAAAATACACAAGTATTTTAAATACTTGCTGCGAGATTTTACAGGCAGTAAAGACTGCTTTGAAGTAGATGCAACGCTGACAATATCAGGTGGAGTGTGGTCCAATAACTCGTCAATGTCAACAATGGTTGTATCTTTATTCACTTCACTGTTGTTCTCACTCATTATGTTTTAGTAACTTAACTTTAGTTTACAGATTGTTTTTGATAACGTTCTATTTTTGTAACTTTATATACTTAAACTAAATATAACAACATGAAATACAAAATCTGACGACTTAAACATTAAAAATCTGTCGATTCATAAACAGCTGGTAATAATTTAATTTAATGCCAAAATTATCAGAGTTGCCAATTTGTTTCCAAAACATTATATATTATTAGATAAACAAATTTTAAATGTTAAACATTTAATAATAATATCGTAATTTTAAGTAACAATAAAGAAAGTTACATACGAGAAACAAGCTAGAATAAATCATAGTTCACAAAATAAAACAATACCGAAATTCACGCAATAATTTGTAAAATAATAACCTCCGCTCATTCATTTTCCCGCCTATGGAGTTTTGACTTGTTTCCCATGTTATTTAAATGAGCCATAACTCCCTAGTACTTTTTTCATTACCAACACATTTTGCGTACTGTTTTGAAACATTTTGCGTACTGTTTTGAAATATTTCCCGTATTGTTTGACAGTGTAGGTAAAATGGCATTTTGCAGCTTAAAAAAAGTCCAGTATTGGCTAATTTTGCTGCCGTGAGTAGATAAAAATAGTTTCTATTAGCACTTTCATAAAACCACTACATTTTCACGAGTATAATAATAGTAAATAAAAAAATACCAATTAAATGTAAAATTTCGAGGCCGTTGATAAAATTATAAATTTTCCTCATAAAACCTTCCATAAAAATAACTTCAGATAAGCAAATACACATGTATCTCAGCTTGGTCGGAAATGCCTGCAAAAGTAAAAAACACAATAATAATTTGAGGAATAATTTTAATCTAAGGCATAGCCGCTTAAGTTGTACGATGGATGATGATAAATCATTATTCTCTGGAGGATCTGCCGAGGAAAATAAATTAGTATACTCTTGAGGATTTGTCGAGTAAAATAAATCAATGAGCTTTCAAATCATGGCCGAAGAAGATAAATCATTACACACTAAAGTCACCACCGAAGTCAATCAGTAAACTTCGAGACATTCCATACAAAATTATATAATTGAACACCTATGCCGAAGCAAATAAATTAGCTAGCTATGAAAGTTCCTCTGAAATGTATCACAATAATCACTTAATTAATCACAGTAGTTAATTACTTTGATTAATCACATAACCTCTGATAATGACTATTTCAGGGAAAAAGACATAAATAATAATATTTATTAAAACTACATAGTTTTAGCAGAATTGTCAATTTAATTATTTAAAAAGTAGTCGAAATATTTATCTCTTATTGTAATTTTTTGGGATTAAATATCTTAACATTAACTAGAGTTTTGGATTAAAATGCAGATCAAAGATACGTTATGTAGATGTCTTACCCAGGTAAAGGAATGTTAACTTATATTGTCTTTGCAAAGAAAAACTTTATCTTTTCTCGTTATACACACAACATTCTCTGTTATACGACAACATTCCTTCTTATGCACATAATAATATATTCTCTTAGCTCTCCAAAAGCTCTTTTTCTAAGCCATTTTACATGTTTAGTCTACAAAACTTCTTAAATTTAAAATCAAACTTTTATTCCTAACTCAACAGAATAAATTTTATCTAAAACTTTTTACATAAATATAATATTATATTATGTAGCTAGGCAGTAAACTAGAATATTTTCGTTGCGGAAATTGACGAGTGGGTCACAACAACTATGTTGAATATACTATTTTTAGAGTAAATCGAACCATGTTGAAATTTATGCATTGAGCCTCTTAACCTAATTATTTCCACCTTGACATGGTATACCTTCTTCTTTCCGTCAATATTTTATATCGAAAGAATTATAAATAAACATAACTTCAGTGAGCGCCATGGAATGATCTACAATATTAACAACACCAACTTCGTCTTTCCACCAATAAGCTTTAATTTAACTCTGAGCAGAGCCGGCTTTCAATTCTTGGAGTCAGACTCCAAGAATTGAAAGACTCAACATCTCACCGGCACTGTAGATGGCATTATAGTCGAAAGCCGGCTCTGCTCAGTGTTAAATTAAAGCTTATTGGTGGAAAGATGAAGTTGGTGTTGTTAATATTATAAATAAACATTTTTGATTTTATGATGTAGTAGCCAAAGAATATAATACATATAGAATGTCAGAAAGAATACGAATCTTCAGACAAAAGGTGAGGATGAATGGTGCTGACATCTAGTGGCAGCTCTGGAACTAACTTTCCCTAACATAACATTCTTCCCACTTTTCTAATTTAGTATTATCTCGTTCTTTATTACCATTTTACCAAAACGAGTATATACTTGAAATTGGGCATTATTATATATAGTAAATATTTGGATTCAATCAGTTTTGTGCCAGAAGTAGTTTAGTAGAAGTAGCTGAAAATAAGACGACAGTAGCGCACTCTGGTAGTTGGTACGGTGAAACTACCAAATTAAACACTAGCTCTCCTGTTAACTGGTTACGGAACTAAGATTTTTTGTCCGAAATAATAAATCCTATGGCCATCATTCTTAATCTATATATTAATTGGTAGTAGCTTTTATAATGTTTTTATTTATCAGTTTGTCATAAACAAGAGCCGATTTTTGACTACTTCTGGCCATCATCAGTCATGCTAAAATAAATGGGAGCCATCAGCCTTGTATGAAGTTATACGTAGTTTTTAGAGACCTCGGTATTAAATCAAGTTGCCATTTATGGGACTTAGTACAACTCGAGTATTTGAGTAATAACAGTATCAGTAAAGTAGTGTTAAACTGCTAAAATTATGTAGCAGTTACAACTTTTAAACATTATCCCAAATTTTTAAATTCAGAGAAAATTTGCGGGGCACTGTTTTAGAAAAATTGAGAGAGTCACTAATGTGGTTAGGCATTATTTTTGTAAACCAATTTAAGCTTGCACTAAACATTATTTTTTAACAGAGATTGTTTAAAACCAATATAAGACGATAAGCTGATATTGTAAAGTCACTTCTTCCTTGAATATGATTTAATTATGTATTAAAGTTGATCTAAATCGGTTAAGCCGTCTAGCCTGTAGTACAAGAAGTGCTTATTTATCCATTCAGACTAACATTTACACACCTATGTTCATACAAACATTAAGTATAGGAGCTAAAAACGTGAATATTTGATCACTCTCAATATACAAATATTGGTATTGCGATGCTTCCTCTTCTATGGAAGAAGATAAAGAAGCAACAGGTAATTGCCATGGTATTCATAGGGTTTACAAAATAGTTAGACTTTCGATGAAATGTTTTTAATTTGTACTCCCTGGTCATAATTATAACCTAAATGATATCTAAGGTCGGCGGGAAAAAGCACATAAGTCATTATTATACTTATTATAATTATTATATCATATATCATCATATATCATCAATTATTATAATTATTATATCAAATTGATAAAAAGTTGGATTTAGTCATAATGTATTTTTACTCATTTATCTTATTTAACGATAGTTTTGACTTAAGTGGTGTTTACGTTTGGTTAAGTAAGGACTGAAAAAGACTTTAACCGTATAAAAAAATTGAAAAATTTAACTTATTTGCTTTTTCCCGCTTACCCTAGATTTCGAGTAATGGAATTTAAAAAGTTCATATTCTCTTTAAATACAATGTTATCCCTTCTTTAAGTTATTTAAATTACCTGAAGTTCATTGAAGTCATGAAGTTGCATGGCCGTTGAAAAATCCAACAACATATTAGTCAAATTCGGACATTTATTGGCCAACTCATGAAGAACTGTATGCGTTATTAGTTCTATTGGGAGTTCGATATAACGAAGACTTGGTCCAAAACGGATACTAAAAATGAAATTAATTAATAATATAAAATATAAATCATAAATATTGTATACAGGGTTGAACATGAATTATGGTAAAAATAATTATGATATAATCATAATTATGATAACAATGCAAATTATTGTCCAATGAACAAGATTAGAGTTTTGAGGTAATTGTTAGATAAAATAAAAACACAAATTTGAGCTTTCAGGAGTAAATCTTCTTCAGAAGTAGTTTTATTCCAAACTGAGGCAGATGTCACAAAAAATGATAATAATCACAATTAATAATGATATCATAATAATGAATCATTATATTATTATTATTTTGTTTATTCTCAGTGTTCCCACTGGTTAAAGGAAGGTACGGACTAAGTCAGCACTCTCCTTTTTTATTTCATTTATTTATTTTATTTTTATTTATTTATTTTAATTTTATTTTTTAACTGATGAATTTTTCTAACAATATGTGTTTGTGTTCAATTATCGCTGCTTTCTGTAATTGCTCATACAAACTAAGTTTTAGGTCAAGCTGGGATAGGTACGGTGAAGAGATTTGTAATGAACCTGTAGATGACAATACTATTGGGACTATTTCAACCTTGGATATTCCACATGGACTGTATTTCGAAGAGAGATCTATATATTTATGCATTTTTCTTGGATGGTTTTCTGTAAATTATTAGTATTAGGTATGGCAATGTCTATGAGCTGAGCTATGGCAAGTTGTGCTGAGCTGTTTATCTTGGAGTATTATATCGGGTCTATTGTGAGGTACGGATTTGTCTGTGATAACTGAACGGTCGTGTCGCAATATAATTTATAATTATTTGATTCTAAAACTGGAGATGTTTGGTATTTATAATAAGGACATTTGCTCTCGATAAGTTGGTACTTGAAAGCTAAGTCTTAGTATATTAGATTATTACTAATAATTATTATTATTAATTAGTAATAAATATAATTACTATTATTATTATAACTATAATTATTATTAAATTATTAATAATATTAACAAATTATCAAGGAACTAATTAAAAAGTTAGTAGTTTCAATTGGCTTTCATTTCGTTTAAAAGATCAGGTAAGGGTACCTCAGAACTTTTCCTCCTCTCATCTGATTCATTTCGCTCCGATACGTTGAAGGATTCGCTTGTACTAAATTTCAGCTCAATCGGATTATTTTTCGAATTTTTACAACACGTATACAAGTAATTCGATAAAAAATGAAAAAACAATTAAAATAAAATTACGCGTTTTATATTTTTTTTTATATTTTAGCTAAATCATTATTTCCTGTTAATGACGTCGTGGACTAACTAATCGGGAGGTCTTACAAACACCGATTACTAAACAGATAATAAAGGTGAAATCTCGGTTTCAGAGTTTTTGAAAACCCCCATAACCCGCACTAGAATTATATTACAGTTTTATATAGCGTAAATAAAACAATAAGCTTAACTGAGGATTTAGGATTTAAACGAGTTTCATTTGGGTTTGCGCCCCCAAAACATAGATAACATACCTTATTTATTTTTCACTCATCTCCTGTTCCGTGATTATTCCGGTTATTCCGCTGTTTCGGGTTTTGTTTTTTAAGATTGATCGTATGAGTTCAGTGCCGGTCACAAACTATCATCCAAAAACATAAATATAGAATATATCATTTGATACTACACTACCGAGTTTTGCAAAACATGAATAGTTGACAAAATATATTGTCTTATACAACATGTCTCTTGCACAATTACATTGTATAAATATAGAACTTTATCCCAGCGAAAAAAGTTTATCATTTAACCATTGTTTAAGAAATTTTCGCTGACTCACTTGTGTTATGACACCCGGTTACCATGAAAACCAGTTTATCATGATTAAGAAAACTGGCTAGATATTTGGAGCCTCTCAAATATTTCGAATACATTCCTGGGTCTAACTTCCGCCAAACGACACAGTTACTTTGTAGGCAAATATTTTTCAAATAAAATACGCTTTATTTAAGAAATTTTATGTCAGGCCACCGAATCGAACACTTTTATCATTTAACATTGACTTAGATTTTAAATTTATCTTATTATTAATTTCATCCCACTTAGTATCTTAAATTTCTGATACTTTATAATTCTTCCAATTAGGGTTACTGTAGCAATTTCAATTTTAATTAGTTCTACATTAATTTGTGCCGCATCATTGCAATTGAGTAAGCTTAAAACGGGACTAAATGTAATGTTTAAATTTAACTCAGTTAATTAAATCTAAAGGCTTAATTAAGCGTAATTGCCCATAGAGGGACGCTCAAGGTGTGCATGTTTTACATAGTTGTCTTCAACAAATACTAGCTTATCAGCTTTCATTACGTCACAGGTGATCAAGTTAAGATAACTTTTTTACGTTGGCTGTAAAGTAGTTTGTTTATTGATAATGACAGTATTTGTAAAGTTGGCACTTATTAGACAGTAAAGGATTATTTTATTGCTAAAGCATACATTTGTTTTTCAAAGACACCCAGGTTGTTTTTAGGCCCACTACGCAACTCTGAATGGAGTAATTAAGTAAAAAAGTCAATTTTTTATTCTTTCGCAACCTTAAAAAATATATTTATAAATATCGTTGTAAAATACCGATTACAGATTATTCTAATACTATTTAAACACATTGTACATTGTTAGGGATATACAATTTAAATTAATAATTAATTTTAACAAATACTTAAAAGGCATTTGTTCATGTAAAAAAAATAATCCTTTTTTTTTAAATTACTCATCTACCATACAATAAAATATAAACCATAAAGGATGTTTTCGTTGTCGATTTTTAGTGAATTTGCTGTTGTTGTTATCGTTATTGTAGGTTATAGACGGCATATATATTTCATAAACAAATAGGGTTCCGTACTTAAACGATATGATTGATTTTTGTGTAAAGTTTTATTCTGTTCCGAAAAAGCGTTCGAATTTTATCGTGGGACAAAAACAAAAGCCAATATTTTTGCTGTGCTGTGCAATGTTTTTAATGAAAAAAACATCAACTCTGTCTAATCCACAAAATTCGCTTTATTAGGGCAGAACCGGCTTTCAGCTTACGTCATCAGGGCCGGAGAGATGTCGAGCCGTCATCTGTCCAGGACCTCTGTTAAGAGATCGGAGACGACAGTCGTTAAAGTTTTCCCTTTTGAAAATTGTTCCCTTTGGAAAAAATACCGGTAATTTACCCTTTAAGTAAGTTAAAATTAACCTGATAAGTCCTAGAAGAGATTCCAAGGATCCTACATGAAGTCCAGATACTTCGGGTCTCAGAGACACGCATTTCCATAGTTTTGTGTCGTATGCTATTATCCTCCATTTCCTGCATACCCTTGCAAGGCGAGATATCTCGGCGTGTGAGAGATATGAAAATATATGCAGCAGTACCTTGTCCGGAAGCTTTTCAATTGTCTGAAAAACATGTAAGTATATTTAGAGTAGATACATGAAAAGGATCTAAAAATCTTTTAATTCATTTTGACATCTTTTAATTTATTTTTGACAATTGAGATACTTTCCTTGGAAAGTAACCTCATGTAATTTAATAAAAAAATAAATAAATAATTAAACAGAATTATGTCCACGTGGGCTGTTCTCTAAAGCATAAAAATAATAAAGGAAAGGGTATAAATGTATACATACAAAATGATGAACATAAAATGTACATCATTTTTATTTACATAAAATATTATTTGTATCTATACTAAGTCTGAAGGAAATATGGAACTTGGTGGGAAAAATGAAGAATGTTAAATAATGTACCTCTCGAATTTTGTCTTTTTCATCGTCATAGAAAGCAAAAATAGAGACTTAATTGAATTGAAAAAAGTCTACGATTTATTCAAATTGTAGAACTGAGGGTATTACCGTCTTTGAATATGGTCTCTACCTTTAGTAAATTTATCCCTGAGAGTTCTAATTCACCAGATAGTTTTTGGTAATTATAACCCCATTATGGAAATTGCTATACGACTTGGTAACTGAAAAGTTAAATCATAGCATACCACAGTATTAACTATTATGGAAAATAACATATAATAAAATAACTTTGACTCATTAGCAATATATTCCAATCGTTTTCACGAATCTTCTGTTAGAGGTATTTGTTACGAAAAAAGTATAACTATTTAGACGTGATCAAGTTTTCAAGATATTAAATTATGTGTATTAGTTACATTATGGATGTAATTTAAGGCCTGGCAGACCTCTTTTGGCAGAGGCTCCAGCAGCGATTGTTACCTTTGTTTCAGACCCGTAAACGGTGCAACATTTAATTTTTCGAAAGAAATATAGTTAATAATAAAATTTTTTATTTTATACATACAATAATGAAATAATATTCTTAACAGTTATAAATGAAATGTATATTTCTATTAAAGAATTTTTTTTCAAAAGTATGTGAGCTGGGGGCTCACATACTTTTGAAAAAAAAATTAATATTTTTTTTTTAAGTTGAATTAATATTTTTTCAAAGTAGGAAATAAGTCTCTCCACTGATGTTAATATTTCTTTAAAATTAAGCATTACGATTAAGAACTAAATCAGTCACTTAGTACGTTATTCATAATCTCAGAATGAAATTTCTCTACAAATAATACACGAGCAGTTGATGCACTAGATTGTAAACATACTTGGTACATAGTTGATACTTAGCCTGCTTGAAGTGTGTTCATGGGATATATTTGTAAAAAATGTTTTCTATTTCTTTTAATTCTACAGCAGGTTTATTGCTTATAGAATTGGAATTTCAAGGTAAAATGGTCTTCTACCTTTACCATGTTACTTAATTCTTCTTGAAGATTTGGGTCTTCAGGTGGTGAAGGCGTTAATGTAGATGAAGAATCTGACGCTTCGCTTTCACTGCGGGAGGCATCCTCAGAGATGTAGGACGTCATGGATGAAAACACAATGCTCTACAAAACTGAACAGTTAGGTTTTGTAGAGCATTGTGTTTTCATCCATGATGTCCTACATTAATAAAGATGCCGCCCACAGTGAAAGCGAAACGTCGGATTCTTCATTTACATTAACGCCTTCACCCCAGGAAGACGTATATTTTCATGACGATAACCGCGAAAACCTACGCCGTTTATTATTTCTTTTTAGTAGTCAAATTTTGTGACGAAATATGCGCGTGGACAAATAGTCAAGTGATGGACATTATAACCATTTACGCAGTTAAATAATGAAGGCTGTGGATTCTATGAGTATACTCACAGTGTTAGCAAAAGGACTACGTAAAACTCCGGTACCATCATCAATATACACTTGAGACCTTTCAACAGCTAGTTGACCCCAAACCTAGCCATTTTGAAACAAATGTTTAATAAAAACATGGTGACCAACGTCATTTAATAATATATTTAATAAATTTAACGCAGCAACAGTAATTAATTAGTTTATTTAAGTACTAAAATTTTGTCAATTGCTATCATACAAGTCAAACATTTATAGCTAATTATTATTTTTTATTCATTATAAGTATTAAATATATCCCTTTTGATATAATCATATTGTATCTCTCTTGACTCTCTTTTAATATTTTCATTAAAATATAATTTTAAAAATATCCATAAGCCTACAAATATCTTATGCAAATTTTTACAATTCTAAAATTCATGTTTTCAACAATTTTAAAATATGTTGGAGAAATAAATTTAAAGCTATTTATAACGTTTCCTTACAAATTTAGATCGAGCTTAAATTTCTGTGGTAATAATACTAAATGTTCATGTATTTAACGAAGAACCATACTAAAGATTTTCAACATATTCACCAAAAACAGTTCAAGATCATGCCAACAGCACAGTTTCAAGCCCAATATTTTTTGTAAGTTTACAAAACTTCATTTAAAATTATGAAAAAATACGCGACAGAAAAATTGCGCAAGCTATATCTTCATTTAAGTAACAATAAAAAAAAGTTGGTATATTTTCAAAAAAAAAATGCTGAAAGCAGTACTAAATGAGTCGCAATTTTAGTTCCGACTCTTGGACTATTTTTTTCAACTAACCTACTGTACAATTTTGAACCCTAATTTGTTTAGAGGTACTTAATAGTGGCAATAAGTGAAAAATAGATTAAACGTTAATATCGCCCTTCTCTTAACATGACTAATTTTGAGTATTTTAGTGCGACCCTTGTCAAGCTATGACAATAATTAAAGCCTAAAGGGTTGGCTGGTTATATTTGGGTTAACAATAGCAAACCTAAATTAGGCTGACCTACACGAGGGTAAGAAGGCTTTGTATTCAAGTAAATTATACGATAATGTCACGAGACTTGACGCATGAATCTCAATCCATTTGTTAGTTTTAATTTCTCTTTTTCTTATCTATATAAATATATATAAAAGTAAATATGTTTAAGAATACATTTTCTTATGTTTGTGTTTAAGAATATTATTTTATATTACACTTCCTAACTGCATTTGTTTTCAAGAACTTAATTTTCTAATACTTTACATGACTAATATTTGTTTTAAAGAATTTGATATTATTTTTCCTGTTATATTTTTGATAACTTTCTCAGCTTTGTGTTTAATTATTATTATAGTGTTTTCAGAGATGTTTACACAAGATACTTAAATAAATCAATTCAACTATTTTCTTTAATTTTTTACTTTTACACTTTGATTAGCATGCATCTTACAATGATTTTTTTAAACAATTTTTCTCATTACGTTCTACATATTTTTACACCTTTATTTGATTTTAAGAATGTTATTTTCTATAACTCGCTCTCACTTGTAGTTACTTTTAATACTGTTATTTCCATTGCATTCTACAATTTTATTTATTTTTACACATGTTATTGTCTTTAATTTTTTTTTCACTTTTAGTTAGTTTTAAGATATTTTCATTTTGCTCCACTACTTCTATTACATTCTTTATTTTTGACAATTTTTTCTCTACTTTAGTAGTTTTAAAACTATCTTCACACTTTTATTTATTTTTGACAATTTTTTCTCACTTTTAGTTCATTTTAAGAATGTTATCTTCTATTACATTCTATACTTTTTATTTATTTTTACAATTTTTTCTTACTTTAAATTAGTTATGTTATCTTCTATTACATTCTACACTTTTATTTATTTTTTACCATTTTTCTAACTTAAATTTTTTTTAAGAATTTTTTTTTTCTATTACATTCTACTCTTTTATTTATTTTTATAAATTTTATTATCTATTACCTTTTTCACATGTATTTTTCAATAATGTCAAGCTGCATGTTTTTCTTACATGTTTTGTTTAGTGCTTATCTTTAACATTTAAAACCGAGATTTTACCCAAAGTCGTGTCAAATAAAACACCTTAAACTATACCTCTTTAAAATGTTATATTTCACTCGACTTTACTAGACATTGATTGTTGTTGCGTGATTCCAATTTTTGCCCCAAATACAATTCTAAAAGGTAAAATATTTTTTAATTGCATTCTTGCTATTTTTTTATAAACATAATTCTTTGGCAAATAATATATTCGTTTAAAATAGTATATAGTATATAAATATATAATCTACTATAATTTATACAAAAAGGGGTATTACTGGACTGTAAAAAATTTAACTAGCGAAAAAGTTCATAAAAGAAGACAGCCGTCCAAATATAGTTGATATATATCGTATTAATCAAGGGCATTAAGCAAGGGTGATAAATTAGTTTAAAGATAAGTTTGACAGATTTGTATACATTTAACAGATCACCTAACACAGACAATTTAAAATAAGTTTGAAAGGCTAGTTAAAGGGCAACCAATTTGACCATTTAAATCTAAACGTAGGTATTGTGTAAATTTGACAAACTTGGTTTAAATGAGTGTAACATACTTATGTTTAAACATAGAAGATTGCAAGAAATCGTTAATAACTAATATTATTAGCTATAAAGTTTTCAATAATAAGTCAGAAAAAAGTTTGATAAAATGTTTAAAGTTTGAATATTAGCATCTCTCGCACAAAATTTACTAGTTTGACAAAGGTCCTTAATTCTATTCCATAAATTAGTCATCAGTTTCACTTTTTCATCAGGTTTCACTTTTTAAAAAATGTATATTGTCTGTAAATAAATAAATTTACTGTTGCTGCTTGTAAAAATAAATATATATAATATTTTACTGACGTCGTCACACATGTTTCTATATCTCTACTCCAAAACTACGAAATAACCAAAGAACAGTTTATAATTTTTCACTTTACGAATCACATTTATTTATGAAAACATTATTATTCTGCAGTCAATTTTTTAGTACAATTTTTTTAAACTATTGTATTAAATACAGAAATTTATTAATGAAAGATCACTTTGTAACACTATTATTAATTTGTATATTAATCTATAATGAATTAAAATTAAAGATAACAAATAAATAAACAGAGTAACCAAAATAAAAGAATCAAATAACGTTTAAAAAAGTAAATAATATGAGACGTTACACAAGCCGACGTATGCTAGCCGGCCGAGCGCTGCCCCCACAATTTTTTAAATTTAGTGTTGTCCCCACCCCATAAGGAATTATTATTAGATACGAGGGCGCTTGTAGTCTAGAGGTAGCCGATATTTAAAATATTTCTTTTCCTAAAAGTACTTTAAAGTTATTTAACTATTCTTATTTTATTATTTCATTTATACATTTTGTTCAACCTTTCAAGCTGTCAGCGAGTGTCAATCAAGAGTGAATGCAGTTATGTCAGTCATTTATGGCACTTTGTCAAATTGTTTCATTTTTTAAAACAATGAAACATATTCATTAGAAAGAATAAATATTTAATCGCTTAGAATATTTACTGGATCAGATTCGTTCTTCGTCTTGATATATATATATATATATATATAATATATTATATATATATATAATATATATATATATATATATATATATATATATTATATATATATATATATATATATATATATAATATGTATTATTCGTATATGTATACGACTTTCAAAAGTGAAGACTTTAAGTTCATTAGCATAAATAAATAAATACATTTATATTTTATAAATAGAATAAACAAATTGAAACTCCATTTACAATACGTATAAAAAAAATTACATTGATATGTCGTGGAGGAAAAAGAAAGAATTATTTCTCCTCTCTAATCACCCTCCGTTGCTAAGAAACATAATACTACAACGTCAACTGATACAAGCACGATGTTTGGTGCTGCAAACCCCGTTAAAACCCGCAACACGTTCTAGTATTGCAAATATTGCTGGTGCTTGCCTCTTTCCCTACTTCTTGTAAATTTGACGCTTTAACATCCAGTAATGTTAAACCTCCTCCTATTGATATAAGGAGGTAACAAACTTTGGGGACTTTACCCGATAGAAAACCGCATTCGATTCTGATAGCTTCCGATGCAAAGCTAGGTCTTGAGATGTAGATATTTATTGCGGCCACACAGTGACTATCAGAAAGAAGTTCGTCAATAATGATCAGAGGGCATCAGCTTCCACACATTTTAGTAGAAAGAAGACAAATTGAAAGATGACAGAATCATCAGATATTTATAACACTGCATACCCATTTACACCACTTCTCACCCACCGAGGAAATATACAGAATCTCACGGATATTCAGTCCAAAATGTCACTACGTGTACCTAGAGCAAATAATGTACTGTCCCTCTTTTTCTTTGACCTCGAACCAAATCTTAATAACAATAATTTTTCAGAATAATAACTCTATTGTACTCTAGGAATAAGATTGAGGACCCAAATCAGAGGGATGACATTACAAACCCTACAACGAGGTATCTTAATTACAAACAGCCCTGCGTAAAATGTGCTCAAGATTCATTACGGCTAACTCGGGAAACAGAAACGCTCTGTCGCTCTTAGCCGAGGAAAACACTCCACCATCTACAAAGGTTGCTCTGCTCACGGGAAACTTATATTCTACTTGTTTAGGAAAAATATCCGCCGGAATTTCACTTTTCCTATTATACATTAATTTAATTAATTTCCTCTTTACTAAGTGATGATTGTATTTGTAGACAACTCTGATTATATCATTGTAGACATCATATTCTCAAGCTTTGAGAAAAATAAATACTGCTTGGCCGTCTTTCTTGATGAAACGCATCGAGTGTTGCATGCTCGCTTGCTTCATAGTAATGTTTTTGGCCAGTCATTCTTAACCAATTCCTCAACCCTTACCCTCACACAATCCGCTACCTTGGTCAACACCTCGAGAGACGCATAACTTGACCCCACAACACAAAGTCTAAAATGAAATCACACATACCAAGACTTCTAGGCCGTTGCTACAAGCTGACTTTGAATTACAAGCTTTAAATTTATAATTCGATTCTAAATCCAGCTCTATGACATATAGGTCTGAGGTGGCGCAAAACGCTCCATTCAAATATCCTTAAAACAATGACAAATGCTCTCTTCTATGTTTCATCGATACCCTAAACGAGCATAGAGATATATACTAGAGGGAGCATACCCTATCTCAATACATTGAAAGGCCGAAACATCGTATTGGGGCTCTCAGGGACTCTATGTAACCTCCTTCAAGAGTGAGTTAAGATTATAATTAATCTATTGTTTTCGGTTTCCAACACATATTTTGTGTTTTGATTTGTATTTTAAACATTCTTCTGTATAAGTTACAGTAATTTCGTACTGACTATTTGATTACATTTTTACCGACGGTGGTCAGGTTACTTTTTCTATGTTTCAAAATTCAACCAATAGGGCCCCTCTAGTAATAATATGTCTATGTACACGATGATTTTAAAGTAACTTTTGACCACTTCCTATACATATCCCGTTATCAATACTTTCATTAATCTTTATCTGATCATTCTAATCCTTTTGTTTAGACACTATGCTCTTAATCCATTCCAGACAACCATCCTTTGTCTAAACAGACAAAGGATGGTTAATATCAACGGATATTTTCCTCTCCCATGTTATGCCACGACGATGTAATTTTTAACCTAAGTACTAATAATCGTATGTAACCGCGCTTTACTAAATAAAAAAAAAATGAGAATCGTGTTTTTTAGGTAAATACGAAGACTTGTCTCATTTTGTCGCTAAGTGCTATAAAGTTAAAAATAATTATAATAAAAAGCCTTAGCTTGCTACCCAAATTTAATATGACTAAAGCAATTTAAATAAATAAATAAATAACACCTTTATTATTTTCTTTTACAGAGGAATCAAAATATAAAAATTGGTAAATATAAAAATTGGTAAAAACAAAAATAGAAAATAAAAGGGGCATGGCTCAGTTTTTAAACTGGTCTTCCGCCTGACCAGTAATTTATGACCACGTAACAAAATACAAGTTTATAAACTTTGAACTTAGCTAATATTCAGGTCGTTAACAATAGAACTGTATTTATTACAGTACTCCAAGCCAACCTAGGAGTTGTCTTAGGTTGCGTAAGGTAAAATTTTTTTAAATCTCAGTAAGTATTTCTGTGAAAGTGAGAAAAAGAACACTTTCTTAAAAACTTATACACCTACCTAAAAGAAAACACGAAATAAAAACGTAATAAAACAAGTACACTCAATATTTCAAAACATTTTTCTAAGTTTTCCGCCATCTTTAAAAACTTTTTGACATTTAAAAATGTCTATTGAAAAGGAAGACTAAAAAAACTCCGCTCTATTTAAAACAAACATTTTTTAAAAATACATGAACTGAAATAACTTTAAAGTAAGTTTTAATATTATTATATGAGTATATTCACTTATAAAAAAATAATATTAAAATATTATGACAACAAAATTAAAATCAATTGCTCAACTCAAATAAGCGTAAGAACTAACATATAAGATTATAATTCGCTAAAATATTTTTTTAATGAAAAGCGATGTTTATACTTTGCATTACACGAGTGTTTATAAGTACACTTGACTTTAATGAGACTTTCATCGCTATGCTAGTCTAAAATACGAAGTCTCAAGTCATATATATGTCATGAGATAAATAAATTAATGAAAAGTCAAGCAACGTTTAAATTCGATAAATATGTTAAAATAACATAAATATTCTTTATTTTGTATTATATTTTGTATAAATTTATTTTCATTTACTACTTTAATGTGTGGTATATATCAAAAATGGAATAGTTGTGATTTAATATAGAGATGAAGCATCATGTTGTCTAGAGTGCATTCCGCTGGGATATGATATGAATTTTTTTGAATGAACGTCAGACAAACGATACGTGTATAATTTAAGTCCATATGAGGTCATTTGTTTCAGATTACTGATTTATTTATTTTTATGACCAGACAGTGTAAAACTTGAAACTTAACTAGATTTTTGGGGGTAAAATATTATATTATGTAACAAGAGTGTAAAGAGGGTCTTTTATTATAAGACCTGGTGACCGTGACGACTATATTTACAGTCGAGCGAAGCGAGACAGAAAAAGGAGGCGAGGTAAAAAAAAAGCCATTCCCAGTCGTGTAGCATATGCTATTTTTTTCGGGTGTAGTAATAGTAAACGACTATTTAAAAGAAAAACAGTATAATTTATAAAAATTTGCATGATTTGATGGCGAAATTGCAAATTGAATGAAAAAAAACTTATACTTTTGATGATAAATATATAAATAATAATAATAATAATAATTCATTATTTTGAAAAAAGTTTTACAAGCTTTATCCTATTAAAGCTTAACCTTATATTAGTGAAAAAGCCAAAAAATAATTTATAATACTCTATACTGGCGGCGTATTTTTAATCTTTGAAAACTATCCATGATTATTAAAACTTAATAATAAATAATTAATAACTGACTTTCCGATAATAAAAAAAACGTTCGATTATTTATTTGATAAATAAAAAATGTGAGAAGGGAAAGGAAGGTTATATTAGAACATTGTAATAAACTACTAGCGCCCATTTAATGGACATTTGAGGAACTTAGCCAGCAACAGTAAACAACTTTTTTTACGCACTAAGTTTTAACTCTGATAACTAACTAAATCTGATAATAACTTTGGTGATAACCACAGGGGGAGTATAAAAGCAAAAAAGAGTCGCCAACGTTTTCAAGAAAACTAGATAAGCATGGGACAACTTGTCTCATATAGAGTTTAAAAGTATTGGAAAAGCGTACGTATGAAGTTTATGTTTTTATCTTTTAAGATCTAATACGCTTAATGTCAACTGACTTTAATTGTAGTAATTCTTTATTTTCTTAAGATTCATAACTTTATAATCTTAAACATGGTAAGAATAGCATTAAATATGTATAATTAACTACTACACAACAATAAAGAACTAAAATTTTACTCGACGTGTTTATGAAGTGACGATAGGAAGGATGTATTAGTGGTACGAGTGCCGAATACATAGTTCCCTACTATAGAAAGAAAAATAGGTAAAGAAATAGGGCTTTTATCATTTGATACTACCGAGTTTTGCAACACATGAATAGTTGACACAATATAATTGTGCGAGAGACACCTAGGAAATGTAACAAGCAAAATGCAATGCTACATCTGGGAACTGTTCCATCATTCGACATTCGTCATCATTGATGGCTCGAATAATGTCATGTCCACTCTGTTTCGTTACGTCTAACTCATCAGGGCGCCGACAGAGCCTGAACTCACTCTGACCTTCAATTAATTCCGAAGAATATAATGTGAAGTACTTACCAGAGACGAGCGGTGCTCTCTTACCGCCATCGTGCTTGGCAAGCTAAACATAAATCATTTGATACTGATTAGTTAGACGTAACGAAACAGAGTGGGACATGACGTAATGTCGAGCCATTTGTGATAAAGATGTCAAATGATGGAAGGTTCCCAGATGTAGCATTGCATTTTGCTTGTTACATTTCCTAGGTGTCTCTCGCACATTTATATTGTGTCAACTATTCATGTGTTGCAAAACTCGGTAGTATCAAATGATATATGTTTTGCTTGCCATGCATGATGGCGGTAAGAGAGCACCGCTCGTCTCTGGTAAGTACTTCACATTATATTCTTCGGAATTAATTGAAGGTCAGAGTGAGTTCAGGCTCTGTCGGCGCCCTGATGAGTTAGACGTAACGAAACAGAGTGGGACATGACATTATGTCGAGCCATCAATGATGACGAATGTCGAATGATGGAACAGTTCCCAGATGTAGCATTGCATTTTGCTTGTTACATTTCCTAGGTGTCTCTCGCACAATTATATTGTGTCAAATAGGGCTTTACTTATTTCTAGGTAAAGCCGGGAGACATAACTCCCGGCTTTACCTCGGGAGTTAAACATATGAATCCCTCGGCTTCGCCTCGGGTGTTAAATACTAAGGTTCTCCCGGCTTACACCTTAAGAACCAACTGACTGCTCAGGGAAATAATAGCATTTTTTACTCCCTTGGTGCATATATAACTATTGCGTCCCTATCTTACCAAATGACTTGAATTTTCCAGTACTTAGTTGATGTAAAGTATCACTTCCCCCATTCTACCATTTTTATTATCGTATGCAATGCTTGACTCGAGGGCTTTGTCATGCTTAATAAGTATATATTTTATGAGGAAAGCATAATAAAGCTCTCGAAGTAAGACATTTTTAAGTAGTGTAACGTTTCGAAGTAGTTCTTTTTATTTTTTAAATAAATATACATGTAATTAACAATATTTGCTTATATTATTTTATAAGGTTAAAATTATCAAATTTTAAGGAATATATACTCTTTATTTTGTTCAAGAGAGTAGGTTATATTTTTAGAGTGTATAGTTTTTTGAGGGAGATTCCGTAGCGACATCGATGATCTCTAGCGGCCAAATTTAAAATACAATATCAAAAGATTACATTAAGAACACTCTGTCGGGCACTCTTTAAAGCTTCAGTTTTTTTTCATTTTCATATTCTTTACCGAGTAACAAGTATATCACAAAAGTAAAACCTACAACAAAGAAAACTAAAGATGAAAAATTCTGGCGCGGTAGTCCGCATGTTGGAATTTCCTTTGGAATGCGTGTTTCCGTGATTAAAAATCCATTTCGAGCTTTAAAATATGCTGGATCCGATATATGCTTTATAACTAGAGCAGTTACCAATTATCAAGCACTACTCGTACTCATTTATTCTGTATTTTTCTAAGGAAATCCGCAAAATTATGCCGTTTGTTATACAAAAATATGCCTCTAAAGTTGGCAGTACACACAATTATTCGCACTTGTTTAATGCTCAGTTAGTTTCATGGTTGGTTTCTTTAAAGGTTTTAGCACATTTCCTTTGAAAAATACAGAAAAAATGCATAAAGCATAAATCGGATCCTTAAGCAAAAAATGGATTTTTAAGCAAGGAAACTCATTCAAAGGAAATTGGCCCGACATGCAGACTACCGCGCCAGAATTATTTTGTAGTTATGAAAATTATCGTCCCTACCAGAATTCGAACCCAGGTGCTCTGGCTTTGACTGCTCTCATCGACTTCGGACCACTCTTATTCAACCCAAAAAACATCGAAAATTACTCCCCACTTGAAATGTGTTGTTTAAAAGTTGGGTCAACTTTATGGTGGAAAAAACGGCACCCTACTCAACATTTATTTTTTATCGACCAAAATTTTGGTTTCCAGTAATTTACTATGGTTTTTTCGATTTTTAATATTTTTTGTTTTGGTCACTTAGAGTGGTCGTATTTACTTCGGACCGATTTCATTCGATTAAGCACCCCAAAAACTATATGATATTTTTTCATACTATCATAATATAGGGCAAAAAAATATTAACCCTGAGTTTTGCTGAAATGTTGAAATGTTTGCTGACTCAGCAAACCGGGTTAATGACGTCACAAAAACCTGGTTTTCAGTAGAGTTCGTGTCCTCCCCAAGGTACATTTTTGTATTAAGTAAATCCGTTCAAACGATAGCGTGTTTACAAGAAAATGTCTGAAAAAATACATACAACACCACAGATATATATATATATATATATTAATATATATATATATATATATATATATATTATATATATATATATATATATATATATATATATATATTATATTTTTATTTATTTTTATTTTTATAAATTCGTTATATTTTGTTTTTATCATATATTGACGTTGTTTTAGGACGCCATGTTGGGTTATTCATAATCCTATGAGTTCTTTCTCTCATAAAGCATCCAGTATCATTCGGATCTCTTCAGCCGGGTATCCTGTATCTTGTTGTCCAGGAAGTACCTCTTCATGTCCGCGCATTTACATACATTCATACAGACACATTTTTCCCCGATTTTTAGGACCTGATTCTGCTGTGCACATTTAATAACAATGTTAGTGTCATTACTATGTTATTCTTTTATATTATATTAGGAGACAGGAAAGTAAATAATACAGTTTTAAAATGTGCTTACAAGATCTATAAGCACGATTAAGAGTGCTTAAGAAAAGGCTTTCATGTCTCAAGTTTTGGAATAACTTAAAAGGCTTTATAATGTAATAGGTTTTCGATAAACCTTAATGTTATTACTTACAAGTATATCTACTTGTATCTTTACTATACAAATTAAGTAATAAATAACAGTTATTTTATGATTAAAGAGGCCATTTTTACCTCTTAATTTGCTTATATTAAGAGTCAAAGAAGTAATTGATGAATCGACTGCCATCAATACTTGCTGTTAAGTGTAAATCCCAGTTCATATTTAGTTTACATTTGTTTATCTATGCCGTTTATCTATGCCGTTACATTTGTTTATCTATGCCGTTACATGCCGTTACATTTGTTTATTACCGTGTACTATACCGTTACATTGTTTATCTATGCGTTTATCTATGTCGTTACATTTGTTTATCTATGCCGTTTTTCATACGATAAAGAGATATTAATAGACTGCAAAAATAATAGAGCTAAGAGGCCTTGAGTTTCTTAGCCGCTCCGCAGTCACATGGTTGTTATACTTTATCAGTTCGTCATATTCCTGGTTAATATAAGTGGCATACTGCCACGATAAAAGCGAATTGTCAAATGTATAAGAGAAAATACTTGATTTCTTTACATTATGTCAATTAATGACAATGTTTTTGACATATATTTGTCAATCAATAAAATCAGAACTAATTCTGATAATAAAATGGAAATTGTATTTTATGAACCATACATATTAGTATATGTGTAAAAAGTTTCAGCCTAATCTAAACACGATATGAAGGTCCATATATTGTCTCTTTGGTAACAAACGATTAATATCACAGCCTAGTAGTATAATATATTATTTTATAACGCTTCCAATAAAGCAAGTTTATAAACTTGTTTGTTTACAATCAACAGGTTTCCAGAAACCCGTTGTATTATAGTACGACACACGGCTAAAATCAATTGACACCCCGCCAAATCTCAATGCTTTCAACCTCATTTTTAAATAAAAAAATTCCTTCTTTATAGTAACAAAAAAAAAATCCCTACTCTGGTAACACTGAAAGTCAGGTTATGTTTTGAATTTTATGATTTGTTTTATTTGATATCGTATTTTTATTTTTAAAAATTTATTTATTTACTTTTTAAGTAGGAATATCGTTGTATCTTATAAATTTACCTAAGTGTTGCATTAAATTTGTTCGGGAAGTATGAATTAAGTGAAGTTAAAGTTTTTGATTACGCAGTGCAATGGATCATAATAGTTCTATGATAAAGTTTGACGTTTTTAATAAATCGTCAGCTATAATTACTTTTTTCCAAAATAAACTGCTTTTTTTGTGTGTCATGTTTGTATAATTGAATGCGTATTTGTTTCATATTATAAAATAATATGACACAATATGCATTCATGACTTAAAAAAGTCAAGAATGTCATCTATTGAAAGACACTGGCATTTTCGAAAAAATGCTGTCTTTTGGTTGACAGACCCCAGACCCTGCGCTGTACTCTAATAGCAAGAAATGCTTGAAGAATACATCAATGTCCATGCGTCAAATATAGGCACTCAGATCATATTACAACTCTGCTATAATTGGATGAATTAAACAGATTGGAATGGAACGAAACGAACTCGAACAGATAAATATGCACAATGAGGGAAATAAAGCGACGCGAGGTTACAAATATTTTACAACCAGTGTTGCCTTTTTATGATTTTATTTACGAAAAAGGTATTTTTTTATACCGAGGTTGGCATAAAGTGGAGGGGGAAAGAGCGGGGTCGGTCTGAGCCAATAGAATTCTTTCCCTCACAGATTTTTGGCGGGGTGTCAATTGATTTTAGCCGTGTGTCGTATTATAGAAGGATTCTAATAGCAGCATAAAAACAAACATCAAACAAAACAATCTACCTAAAATTGACCAAAATGGAGAAACTTCATTTACATTTTTTTCAACTGACATGCGACCTG
The DNA here is from genome assembly GCA_018340805.1 of Microvelia longipes. Taxonomy (NCBI): domain Eukaryota; kingdom Metazoa; phylum Arthropoda; class Insecta; order Hemiptera; family Veliidae; genus Microvelia; species Microvelia longipes. The sequence continues at coordinate 23,114,037 of JACMZG010001913.1, forward strand.
CCTCATAAGCGTAATTCCCTATTAAAAATTCACTAAAACCAGTTAAAATTCCAGAAAAATTTTCCCAACTACAACAGTAGCTGAGATTTTGTTAGAACTTATTACCTTTATCCCCCAGATGTCTCTCCATCTCTCTAGAGAAATAAAAGCCATGCAGAAACCATTAATCCATCTCTCTAGAGAGAGATAAATGTTGATTTTGTTCAGAATCTTACTTTGTACTGAATGTAAGATATTTGATAAAATTGCATGTTGCTAAATGCCTTCTTTTACTTAAAAGTTGTGAAACAAAAAAAACATGCCAAATCCTAAAAGAAAAAGTCAAATTAAAACTCAATTTGTAACTTATTTGTACCGTTTTTAGTTTAAAATTTTTATCATGAGGACCTAGAAGACCTCCTACGGTCACTTCTACGGACAAAGCTCCCCAAGTATCCACCATATCTAGACAAAAACAAGTTATTCATTAGATTTACAAACATTTATTCCAAAGGTAAAAAGTTGGCGATGCCAACTTTTACAACAAAGTTTCTAAATTCATTCAACAAGTTCTAACTTGATATGAATGATATTGAAAATCGGCTTCGGGTTCGCTGGAATCAAACCATTTCGGACTCTCATCCTCAAAGTATGGAAATCACCTAATTTATATTGCACTACGTCTTTGGACTTGCTTCGCTCATCCTTAGTGAAAACTTCCGTTTTTTTCCTACCGTTCACCTATCGAAGTACTGACCTCGCTTGATGCAGTTTAACATTAGTGATCACACAAAAACCTTTGATATACAAGGTTTCTGTATATCACTTAGTAATCACTCAGGATTGTAATGAAACTTAAGTAAGTATAATTATTTATTACATAAAGAAATACATTATATATATTATATATATATATATATATTATATATATATATATATTATATATATATGCACTCAATTTACATTTCATTCAATAAAAATTCAAATAATGCTAACAATGAAATAAAACCAAGCACACTTGTTGGTATAAGGGCTACATGCGCCCCAAATTACAAAACCATCCAAACATTTTTTTCGAGTTATTATAGACGGTTAATGACGTTTTCCGAAAAGCACAGTCTTCAACTCTCAAGCATAAATACACTGGAAACTACGATAATAACTCATACAGTATGTATGAGTTGCCTGTCTTGGTTAAACACAAGACAGTATGTCTTGTGTTTAACCAAGACAGGCAACTTGGTTGAAATCATAGAGATATATTACTTGAGGAGGAGATATTTTACTAAAACATGTTTTTAGAGCCCTCATGGGCTCTGTGTAACCTCATTGAAACCACCTCTATGAGTATGTTAAGGTTATAATAAATCAATTGTCTTTTGCTTTTCACACATTGTTTGTGTTTTGTATTATAAACGTTCCAACTGAAAAAGTTACTGTTATATTTGTTATGTTTATTATTACAATATTACATTCATTATATTATCAGTCGAAGGAGTTCAGATTACTTTACTTTATCAGATTACTTAACGCGTTCTAAATAATCAGACCTTAAAAACTAGTGTGTTCAATAAAAATTACCTTGTAAAAAGTCGCTTTAATATAACTCCTTACTTGATCGGATTAGTCTAAAAACGCAAAACACATAGGCGTTGCCTTCAACGCTTAGTCTACTCTAGCCTATTTAAAACTATGATTTTAAGTTACTGTTATATTTGTTCTATTTATTATTTTAATATTATATCATATAATATTATTAGTTGAAGGAGTTCAGATTACTTTTTCGATGTTTCGAAATTCTACCAATTGGGCTCCTTTAATATATATCTTTATATATATATATCTTTATGGTTGAAATAAGGGGGTAAAAACCTGAAATCGATAACTCAGTAGAAATAATGAGACAATGAGTTTAAAAATGAATATTTTAATATTCATATTTCAAAGATTTTAAAAATAAATATTAATATAACACATGGCTAATATCAGTTGATAGCGTGAAAAAATAGTGTTGAGAAACCATTAAGGTTGGTCCGATCTGAAATTGTGAACGTGGTTTAACATCCAGGAATAACCTCACTGTCAAATGATTTTAGCCGTGTGTTACACTATAAATGAAATATTAAATATAAATATTAATTAAATATGCATATCTTAAATATTTCATAATGAATATTTTACTTGGTACTAATACTTGATAACTCAATAACTTATATTTTTAAGCAGTTAAGCATCTTTTTTTCATGTTCAATCGAATTCTAAATAATTAGACCTAACAAAACTAGTGTGTTCAATAAATTACCTCGTACAGTCTATCGTTTAGTTTAAAAATCCCCAAGGTCATAAGTATTTTGGGGATTGACCAATCAAAGAAGCCGCTGCCAACCTCTCACTTAAAAAGAGAAAAAAAATCCCTACCACAATAACCACTGTAGGGAAAAAACCTTCTTCCCGACAATCGTTAACTTTGTTTGTGGTTCTTCTTTTGATTACATCGTTTTGAAAACTACTCTCAAATTAATCTTAAAATGATATTTTAAAATATAACTACACAAAAGAAATGTAAAAAAACATCGCCAATAAAATACGGGTAAAATAACCTTATTTGTTTACATAGTTTTTTCCCGCTCGCTTCTTGCAGGGATTTTTTTCTTAAGAATCAGTGGTGTCTAAACTGACCTGTCAAGATTTTTAAAGTAAATGATAGACTGTAGTAAGTCGCTTTAATATAACCTCCTTACTTGATCAGATTAGTCTAAAAACGCAATACACATATGCGTTGAAGGTTTAGTCTACTCTAGCTTTAACTATGATTTATCAAAATTAATGTTGAATCTTTGCCAAAAATTCAACATACTAAATACCGAGCCCAATTATTTCGTGTTGATGTTTGATTATGTAATTATAAATGTATAATAAGTAATTATAAGTATACATATGTATATAAATGTGTATATATATTAAGTTTATGTATTTTGTTACATTACATTGTACAACATTATTTGTAACGTAGCTTTTGCAATGCTTTTGAGGCATATCTACCCTGGTTGTGGATTCCTTGCCACAAAACGCACAAACCAACTCTGCCATTTCTGTTTTTCGAATACCTTATCAACCTTAATTTTAGCGGAAAAGCGCAGCAAGCGTTTATATGTAGTCGATTTTAAGCATACAAATAAAGAGACATAATTGCGGATTTAATTTCAATTCCGCTCGTATTTAACCTGATAATAAAGGTACCCTAAAAATTATCTCTAGTAACGAAATTACTCACGGTAGGTAAGAAAGCCTAAAATTGGCTTAAGAATATGAATCACAGAAAAATTTACGCTAAGACTTATCTTAACAACCTATTAACGGTTTATATTTGTTTGGCTATTTATCATATTCTCTTTATTGAACCCTAAGATTATTAAGGTATACTACATAATCTTTGATTCAACCTTTGTTCAGAAACGAAGCGACCTTCAATTAGTGAACCCTCTAAAACTGATAAAATAGGGTCGTAATCCTAGGGATTAAAAATGAGTCATTGAAGGATTAAAATGACTAATGTTTGCCAAAACTATAAATTTCTTACAATAAATTAATTGAAAACAGTTTATTTTCAATGAATACATTGCTTTTTTGTCCAGAAAACAATTTCTTTTTTCTCCAGGAGTGATAATATTTAGAAAGAGGTGATATATCACCCGGCAAGAAGGCTAAGCTAGGCCCTATTTACTTACTCCATTAGAAAAATGATCGCGTTCATTGTTAGTCCAAAGTGCAGGCATTTACGGTCTACTTCACGTTATATTAAGTTTATGAAGCTTATATAACAAGTAACATGTGCTCTACTGCATATCTAAGCTTTTCTATTCTATTTTTCAGCGAATTTCCTCTGGAAAATTATTACTATTAGGTACTAATTAATTATAATTAGGTACTATTAAGGGTCCTAAATTTTGCCTTTAGGACGGTAAAAAAGAATATTTTCATCCGCCTCAAAAAATCTTAAGAGGCCCTGTCCAAGATAGAACCCAAGATAATGTAAATTGTAGCCAGCCACCTAGGCAGTCCCAATGGCAGACACCACTAGGACTTCGTTCTCTTCGTTCTGATTCTCAATGGCCTTAGTTGAACCCAATATAACTAATAAATTTGAGGCTAAGTTCCTTGTAAATCTTATATTGCGCAACTTAAATTGAGGTTAAAGAAAGAACAAGTCGTGCAACTCGACTGTGAAACAAATTAAAGTTAGATGTATTAAGTACCTAAAAATATTTTTACATAGACAATGACTTTTAATCTTGCTTAAGCGGGATTTTATTAGGAATGTCTTTACGATAAAAATTGATAACTCGGTATCATTCAACTAATAATTATTTTGCTACTTAGAGTACTTATCGCTGCTCAAGATACAGAAGAAGACTCGAATTCAGAAATATAATCTCGTGCTTCCGTCAGAAAAGCGTGCTTCCGTGCGTGACAATCAATTTCTTGCTTACGATTCCGGTTTATGCTTAATAACTTGAGCGGAAGTTTTGGAAACCGTTACTACATTTTTCTGGATTTTAAATTTTTAAAGAAAATGCACGTATTTATCTTACTGGTTATCAACTATTCAAAATTCAACTAATTTCTATTCCACTAATTTAATTCAAGCCAAATGTTTAAATAAATAGTAAAATATTACTATTTTCCTTACCACGCCAAGGAGTATCACCACAGGGTGATTCCTCCTATCAAGCATGTCAAGTTACTTTAACCAGTATGAGCACTATGTCAAATTTATTGTAGACAATAATCAATAAAGTTAAAAAATATACAAAACTATGCTCATCCTTCCAAAATTAGCAGAGCGCACCATTATTTACCCTAATTTAAAGCTTACATTTAAAAGATTTACCGCATTTCCTTTGAAATATCCAGAAAATTTTAAGTATAGAGTAGTGATACTGCTCAAGTTATGTAGCATCCGGAAAAATATACAAGAAATGGATTTTTATGTATAGAAGCATTAAATTTGAATTTAATTGCATGAATATTATTATAAATTTATTGTAAGTTTGTTTAATGGGTGTTAATAAATAAATGGGGCATGCAGAATGGGGTCCCTGTACTTATGTAATTAGGTCAGAGAAAACACACACACACACACACATACATACGCACACACATACAGACAAACAACTTTGTAAAAACTACTTAGAAGGCATTTAAAACGACTTAAACGGATAATTCCGGTTTCATCCTGGTTTCGTATGTTTTTGCAAACACAATAATTTTCCTATATACCTACGGTATAAATGAGGAAAAGTAAAAATAAGAAAATAAAAAAAAATATTTGCACAATAAACATTTTTTTCACAAAATATATAAATGTTCTTAGAGAGCTGGGAAAAAGGCCAGAAAATTCTAAATAAATAAATCGTCTTAAATATATTGGGTGTGTAACAGAATGACATTCAATCCAGATTATTACTTCACTCCATTGCATAGCTATTTGTATAAATATATATGTCATACAATAATAAGACATTAACAACAACTATCGAATCCTGATACCAAATGTTGTAAAGCAATATTAGTAAAACGCATAATTATGTCATTAGCTTATTTATAGTTGTATAACTTGTACTTCATATCATTGTTTGTATATAATGTTTTAAAATAATTTCGACAATAAATTAGTTGGTGGTAAATTAATCTTGTTGGTTTTTCATGTTTTAATTTAACAATTATTTAATGCAACAAGTATGTTCTTTCCCGATTAAAATTTATTCTTAAGGTGTCTTAGAATATTTTCGTCTAAATACTGTTTAATGTTTAATTTAAACGCGTGAAAGATCTGCAATACAATAGGGATGTAAATTCTTAGTAGATGCCAAAACCAAGTGCAATAATAAGCTGTTTCAGGTTTAATCTGACTGAAATATTCATTTAGTAGACGTAAATGTTCAAAGAAATTAAAATTTTACTCTAATTTAAGACATCAATATATAAAGAAATAATTTGCTACCCAATAAGACCTCATTACAAGCAGAATGTGGCTTTTAGAGATGTTTTTGTTTATTTCTTTAATCACAGAGATATATATATATATATATATATATATATATATTATATATATATATATATATATATATATATATATATATATATATATATTTGTGACCTATAGGACACAATAAATTGATAACATTAGATCGCTTTTTCGGATCTGAGATCTTGGCACAAAAGTCGATCTCATAAATTTCTTATTAAAAATAAGTACAACGTCAAAATGAACGAAAATGAATGAAGTAAAATAAACTCACAATGATGGCTTAGCAAAAAATTTAAAAATTCACAAAACCTTAAAAAGTCGTTTTATCGGATTAAAATTCAATACACATATTATACAATATAAATACATATTTGAACTTAAATTTTATTATCAGTATTAGCTCTGATTGGATCGTTTAACATGTATAACTTCATATAACAAATCGCGTTTTTCGACAAATACATTTTAAAATTTACTTATATTGTGGAAGTGTACGACTACTAACACAACAGACTGTAACAGGACAACAACTATAAGGCCGCTAAGTGGCCCACCCAATTGACGCTGCGTAGCGGCTGTTGTTTTATGTAATTGGATTGTAACTTCACACGATAATCAAATTTTAGGTTTAGTTGTGCTACCCTGAAAATAAATATCTGTAGACCATTTTTTCTGAATTTTTATGAACAAATATATATATTATATCAAGGCTGCTAAGTATAATAACAACTGTTTTCTTGAAGGAGGAAATTTTTACATTCTGAGATCGAGAGTTGCGAGTCAGTAGGTGTTGTTCATGACAGACAATGAAAGGCAGCTATTACATTAAAAATAAACAGAAGCAGAGGAAGCACGAGGCAACAGAGTTTTTGCTTTTGCTCGCTTTGCCGAGGAAGAGCGAAGTTCATTCAATTTGTTATGAGAAAAAATATCTGAAATCATTGTTCTACACAGTGAGTTACTTTTTATCCTGTGATCGAACATAGCAAGACCGAAATTAATGAAAGTAAATAAAATAATCAAGTTAACTGATACTTACTAGAAATTAATAATTCCTTAGTTTACGTAAACTTATTTTTAAAGTACTTAAATATCACTACACACATTCACACACGTATAAATAATATAGCTTATAGAAAAAACAAAAAAAAATTAAACGTACACAATAATAACACTATACTATTATAATTAAAGTTTTCACTAATGAATCAATGATTTTAAAATTAATTAACACTAAAATATATAAAAAATACAAATTGGTTTAAAATAAAAAAATACAATGACTGATTATTATAAAAAAGAAGACGACAAAGGCGGGACAGACAAGGAGTCAATAAGGTGCTGCGGTCTGTCTGTCTAATCACAAACTAATAAGACTCGATCACTTGACTGTTTCACAGTTACGTTTTGTTTGAAGAAAATTTATTTGTTTTTGTATAAATATTTCTAACAATTTATGTTAGAAAGGTATTTATTATTTATATTTATTGTTTAGATTAATAATAAATCAAGTATTTAAATTAAAATAATATAATACTATTGGATTAAATATATTGTATTGAAAAGTTGTAAATTGATTCACATTTGAACTTTTATTGATTAATATATATATTTTAGTTAATGCTTTTATTTAAAAACGTTTTAAAATTTTTCTAGTAGCTCTATACCGTCATCGATGAGAAATGAAGAATAGATCATGTTCTTTTCTAGCCTTAAACACAGGTAGGTATTGTTGTATAATGAAACCGCCGTTTTAGTTATAGGTGCCAATTTTTTACTTTTCTTTAGACTAAATAAATGTTTAATGTATTTAGAAACGAAATGAAAACGAGAAATACATCACTAGTAGACAGGTATAGGATGCCAGGTATAGACATATTTGACCTTATATAAATAGGGGCTCCCATAGTAATAAATTTACTTTTTATACATGACTGCATTCATGATTAAGTACGTTAATTATTTAAATAAGTTTATTTAAGTATAATTATTCATAATTTGATGACAAAATATAAACTTAAATTGTTTTGATGTCACTAGCCTAAAATGGCCGAGCACGGAGTTTTGATTTTAATTTATTATTCAATAAGTTAATTTTTAGTTAAGAGTTAATTAAATAAATTTAGCATTTAAGAATAAAACATATTTTCGGAATCAGAAAGCCGAATCACTTCCTCACTTCTCCTCCACTTCCGTCATCCTAACAACCTCATGGGTCTAATTTTTACCAAAAACGGGTAAAGTATCTAATCAGAGAAAAGGCAACCAGATATGCATCGGATTTTCGGAAATTCGGAACATATTCTTAAGAGAATCAAGAAACGCGGTCAGATTTCGCAAAATGAGACTTGTAACTTTCTTCTCCGTGTTTTAGTGAATAAGCAATAAAATCCGGAACTGGGATTTTACCAGAATTATCTGCTTGAGGTGTTCTTTAGACCTCCTAAGTAGTTTTAATGGGCCCTCCTAAGTGGATAGGTGACGTTGGAATAGGTACGTATTTATAAGTGAAGCTGGGGATAAACGTATGTTTTACAGTCGAAGTACGAACGATAAAGGTCTGAAGACGAACTCCAATTTAAATTAGACAGTTTCCATATTCTGAGACCAAGCGAAGTAAGTCTGAAGCGCTGAAGATGAGCGTAATAAATCTGATATGGTGAGGAAAAGTTCTGAGGTACCCCATTTCCGCTTTCTAATGCAGATTTATTAAAGACAAAATATCGCCTAATTTATACTGCAACACGTCTTCGGACTCGCATTGCTTTTCCTCAGATAGTAAATACATCTATTTTATTTTTAGCGGTCACCCATCCAGGCACTGACTACGCTCAATACTGCTTAACTTTTATGATCCACAAAAATCATGGATACACTTGATTTTCTATACTTTATATACTTTTAAATAGTAATTTAATAAAAATTGAACTAAAGCTAATAATGAGATAAAACTTAGCACATATGTGTCTAGTACAAGGCTAATCTTAATCTAATCACATTTTTCTGCTTTTTCGAAATCGAGTCATTACTGACATCATAAAAAAAATATAATAGCACAACAACACCTGCAGATTGATTTTTGCAAGTTTTATCTTTCTAGCATACATACACCGGTAGCTACGATGATTATTATCATCGTAGCTACCGGTGTATGTATGTAGACGCACACACACAAACACACATGCAGACAGACAACTTTGTGAAAACTACTCAGGAGGTCTTAAAACACCTGAAAATATAATTTCAGTGACATCCCGGTTTCGGATTTTTTTTTGGCAAACACAGTACTTTTCCTTTATACCTAGGGTATAAATGAAGAAAATTAAAAATATAAATAACATTAAAATAATAACTATTTATGTTATTCTTATTTATTTTTCTCTTTTTTGGCAAAAAAATAATGATGTGGTTAGATTGCTTCGTCGAATTTAACCTGCTGTCATGGAAATTGTTTTATATAAACTGACTTTTATCAATAGAAAATTGCATTTTGGTTTATTTCTTTGCAAATGAATACAACAATACACGATTTAGCTAAAAAGCATAAAATTTTGCCTTAAATTTTGAACAAATTAAATGTTATAACTTTCTGTCAAATCCCCATATATTTAGGGCATTGTATTAAAAATGAGCATTATTGCTCTTATTATCAGTCAGCGCTGCCAACAACAAGAATTTTTTCACAACTGTCTATTGACCATAATGCTTATTTCTGTAATCATAAAACTTATTTTTTCCTAATATAACTAACCTGGTAAGATCTTCTATGTTTAAATCTGATAGATTTTCTATTGTCTCGGTCATGATCTATTGTAGATACTCGTGATCTTAATGCACTCTGATCTGTGACTTCTGTCCACGATGACATCATTGGATATCTTTTTCTCAATCAAATTTAGGTTTCATCATAAACTACCTTGATAGCACTGAAACAAAATAAAAAAAACATTGATTTCGGGGTCCTCCATAGGCGATTCTAAGGGGAGGACTAGGGGGGCTGAAGCCCCCTTTATTTGATATTAGCCCCCCCCCCTAAGAAAAAATATCGCATTCTAAGCAACTGAAAAAATATCGCATTCTAAGCAACTAAAAATAAAAATAAATTTAACTTATTTAAAAAATATTAAAAAAATAAATAATGAAATTAAATATATTCATTTATTATATAAAAATTATATTTCATCAATAAATAATTAATTAGGACTTCATTTTTCCTAAGTTTAGTTAGCAAACAAACTAAGGAAAAAAACTCGCCTATGGGGTCCTCCATAGGCGATTCTAATGATTACATGCGTGCCAAGTCTAAAAACCGTCGAAATATGTTTCCATCTTTTCCGCAGTCATTATTGTCGGTTAATAACCGAAAATAAAATATTTTCTTGGATAATACAACTATTTATAAAGATTGATTTATTTAAGTTTAACTCTCTAACATAAATACACTGGTACCTACGGTTATAACATTAACACACACACATACAGACAAAAAACTTTTAAAAAACCCAACTCAGGAGGTCTAAAAACACATAAAAAGATGTTTCAGGTGAAATCTCGGTTTCGAATGTTTAGAACTAACAATACTTTTCCAAAATGAGAAATGCTTTCCCTTGGAAATTCGCTGAATTCACTATAAACATAAGTATGAATCAAATTTGATAACAATGTATAGGAATAAATAAATTGCCTAGATGCATGGGACCAATTATACTAAAATTTTACATACACTTCAATATTAACTTTTACTTTATCAACAAATTACTTTCCCGAAAAGAAAAAGCACAAAACTGATGTTAGATCTTAAATATTGGCAAGACTTCTTTACAAATACTTTTATATCATTTTTTTGTGAGTCCAAATTAAAACTTTACGTTCGCCAGCTTATTAGAGACCCCCTTTGTGAACCACCGGATCAGTAACACTCAAAGTGTTATCTATTAAATCAGCGATAATATATTCGAACATATATTATCGGATATATAATATATCCGAAACATAATAAGAGTGCAAGCTTGGACACCAGTCCTAGATGCCCAGCTCTTTGGTGTCAAAAGTTATTGTAATTACAGTAGTTGTTGTGTGGACAGGACTGAACACGGGGTTAAACCCTAAAATTGTCACGCCATACGCGGGGCATGACAGAGGATTTTACCATGTGTTCAACCCCTTTGGGGTTTTAACCCCAACTGTTCACATGGTATTTTTAATTTATAATGTAGACTCTAATTATATGCGGGGTTTGGCTGTGGGTTCAACCCCGTGTTCAACCCCCTTGGGGACTCAACCCTCCCGGCAGTTGTCGTGTGAACAATATCAAAGACTGGGTTGAAACCTGAAACTCATTTTTGTATAGGGGTAGAGTCTACATTAAATAATTTTTTTTAATTTTATTTAATGTAGACTCTACCCCTATACAAAAATGAGTTTCAGGTTTCAACCCAGTCTTTGATATTGTTCACACGACAACTGCCGGGAGGGTTGAGTCCCCAAGGGGGTTGAACACGGGGTTGAACCCACAGCCAAAACCTGCATATAAACAAAGGATATAGGTTAGAAAAGCAACCCCTTTCGTGTGTACTGTTGGAGTAAACCCCCAAAGAGGTTGAACACGGAGTTGAGACCCCTGCCGAAGTATGTACATATTGACATATTAACATCCTCAACTTATAAAATTTATTTTTGGTACACATATTTTTATGAGTGCTAATTTTGTATTAAAATTCTGCTTACCTTTTATCAAAATTTTCAGTGTATTATTTTTCTTAACATATAGCTGCTTCGCTCGGTCAGACACATTTTTCTTCATATCATGTCTTACTTTTGAATGATAACAAAACTATAAAACAAACTCAACAAAAGGTTGAACAATAAATTTCAAAGTTCTCTTTTGATAAATTTCAAAGTTAATTTTTCAATAACCAACAACAGACTATGTAAACAAACAACTTTTCAACTTCCTTATTAGTCAGTCTATTTTTATTGGTTATTAATTATGTTTGGAGTATAAATTGGACAGAGCGTGAAGACATTCATGATCGTTTTTGGTGATAATTTATTAATAACTCAAAATTGTAAGAAACATAAGTATTTATAAAAACTGGGCTCTCTTGTATATATAGTTCAAGTTAAGGTAAGAAAGGAGATTTGACCGGTAGCAATCGCTAAATGATCGTGAACGCTCCAATAATATCTCAGATAATTGAAAAAACTACTTCTATAATCTTAAATTAGCTATCACTATTTGAAGCAATTAACTCGGTACAAACAAGCGGAAAGTATATCACCTCAAAAATGTTGGACTAAAACCGGATAAAAATAATAGAACTGTGAAAAAAAGTTAAGATTTCCAGCGAATCTGAGATGAAACTGGTTAGAGAGAAACTAATGTTTATTTTGGTCTATTTTTACACATTACTTGCTTTATTATTATGTCTTTCTCTCTCCCTTAACTAAAGTTAGATATAAATACGTCATTTATCACTTAGAAAAAAGCTACAACTATTTATAGAAAATATTGCGGCTGGTAGGGAAATCAAAAGCAAATCAAACTTATCTCGCAATCTAAAACTTCTAGAAAATAATAATAAAAAACTTAAAAAAGATTACAATAAAGAAAAACAATAAAAAGAATACAATAGTATTCTAAGTGTTGTACTGCTGTTTCGAGTAAAGTATATTTTATATTTTACATTTAAGTCTATATTTAGATATAGACTTTTTAACATTATTTGTTTATTTTTAAAATATATAAATAAAAGGAATTTTAAATTAGTATTTGAAAGAAAAATGGCATTAGAGAGAAATATGCGTAGAATAATGAAACGTTTGTAGATGAAATAATCACGCCAATGAACTCAAAACAGTAATACAAATATTACTGTTATTGGGTTTTCACGCTGCAAATCAAAATTTGCAGCATGAAAACCCAGTTTAAATTAAATTTTTTTAGGAAAGCAATACAAGTTTCAACATTTTTACTTTTCTTCGTTTTTACTATAGGTTTGTACGAAAAGTAATGTGTTTGCACTAATTTTAACACCGGAATTTTACCTGAATTATTCGCTTCAGATGTTTTACCACCTCCTGAGTGGAATTCACCAAATTGTCTGTCTATATGTGTGTGTGTGAGTCTGTTTATATTGTAACTCCTCATGTGTTTATTACTGTTATTTATGAGTTTAGGTACAATAATAAGTTATAATAAGTTGTGTCGGTCGTGTGATCTATAGTATAACACGTGGTTATAATCAGTTGACAGCTTGAAAAAATAATGCGAGGGAGCCAATGAATTAAGTCCTGGATGTTAAACCAATTTCTACTATGCCTACCTCGTTGGTTCCTTGATGCTATTTCCCCCACGCTTTTAACTCATCACTATTGTGTGCTATACTTCAAAGAGTTCGAACTCAGAGTGGGACATGAAACTTCGTTCACACGGGGTGTTTTGCTGCCCTATGGGGGTTCAACCCAAACTATTCACACGAAACGAGTTAAACACGGAGTTTAACCCTCATCCACAAGAAACTTGTTATATTCTCACCTATTTAAGAGTTGTTTATGTTTTTATTTACGTCTATTCATTTTTCACTGTAAATTTACGAATTTATTTACACCTTATAACTTCTAAGAAGAGATAAAAAATGCGCCGTAATTTGATAACTCGTCTGATAAACATGCTGCCAACTGCAGGTTTTAGAGAAACAACAAGCCTTTGAAGATTTACGAATCTTTTTTTAGCTTAACGGTTACAATTAAAAAGAATAGTGGGATTAATTATTTTAATGCATAGAGGTATTATTACTAGTGGGGACCCGTATATTAAATTGTGAAATATCGAAAAAATAACCTGACCACCTTCGATTATAAATACGATCAAATAATCAGTACAAAATTACAATAACTTACAGGAGAATTTTAAAAATACAAATCAAAACACAAGAAATGTGCGGGAAGCCAAAATCAATTGATTTATTATAATCTTAACTCACTCTTGAAGGAGGTTTTATTGAGGTTACACAGAGGCCCTGAGAACCCCAAAAAGATGTTTCAGGCCTTTCAACATAGATATATATACTAGAGAGGTCATAGCTTGTCTAAATACATTGAAAAGCCTGAAACATCTTTTTGGGGCTCTTTGTAACTTTATTGAAACCTCCTCTTAAAGAGTGAGTTAAGGTTATAATAAATCAATTGTTTTCGTCTTCCCGCTCTTTGTTTGTGTATTGATTTGTATTTATAACGTTTTACTAAATAAGTTATTGTAATTCTGTACTGATTATTTGATTACATGTAAAAGCGAAGGTGGTCAGATTACTTTTTCGAGTCAGGTTACTTTTTCGATGTTTCAAAATGTAACCTATAGGGCCCCTCTAGTAATAATATCTCTATGCCTCACAATGTTTTGAGATAGGCTATGACCTCTCTAATATATCACTATGTTTTAATACATAACATTATAACCTCATAAATTAGTTAAATAAATAATACATCAGAGGTGATAATAACTAAACTCAAACCCTATAAGAGTTGAACCCAACTTGTTCACACGGTATTTTTAACGTATACTTTAGTTACTTTGTCCCGATAAAAAAGGGAGTTGTTTCAGATTTGAACCCCTGAAACTCAGGAAGAACTCCTGAGTTTAGAATAGAACATTCTATTAAGATTAGAACATTCCGCAGCTACTGTGAGGGATGAATCCCCCGCTAAACAACAAAGTAATTATGTCGAGCCATCAAATATAGCGAATGATGGAACAGTTTCCAGATGTAGCATTACATTTTCGTAGTTACATTTACTAGGTGTCTATCACACAATTGCATTGTGTCAGCAATACTTTCCTTACATACTTACGGTATAAATGAGGAGAAGAAAAAACTGTATTTGTGTGTATGAATGTATTTAAATGTAGCTATTTAAATTTTATTGTGCTATTTAAATATATTAGAACAAAACTTTAACAATCTTCTTCATTAAACTAGAGCTTGACGTGGTAATCATAGTTATATGGTCATATAAAATAAATTAATAATTTCCATATTGCAAAAAAGAATGTTTATGATAACATGTACTTTTCTTTAGATATTAAATTAATAAATATCTTACAGATTTTGCACAAGGGATTAAGATAATGGTTGCGATAGGACAAGGGATGGAGATAACGCTTGAGTCGTCCCCAGTGCAACGGAGAGATAAAGCAATTTCTAACTGTACCGAGTTGAGTCATGAGAGGTCAGACATTTTCTACTCATGAGTCATAGATAGAATGAATTAAATACTAACTGTTATACAATGACTCGTCTATAGGGGTCAACTCTATTACATATTACTCTAGAGTTGATTATATCTTATATTACTGCACCGACCATGAAGCCTATTTAAATAGATACACGGTATTCAACCTGAACTAAATAAAATTAAAACCTCGTAGACTCTGAGGAAAAACAAATAAAATATATCCTCAGCTGTGAAGCTAGTTTTTAATGAAATAGAAAAATTTAAAGATTGATAATATATTTACTTTTTTTTCTCATTTATACCGTATGAATATACGTACGAATATGTACGAAAAGTATTGTGTTTGCAAAAAATCTGAAACCAGGATCGCACTTGAATTATCCGTTTTAGGTGTTTTAAGACCTCTTTAGTGGTTTTTACAAAGTTGCCTGTCTGTGTCATTGTTATCAGTTATCATTGTACCTGTGTATTTATGCTAGAGAGTTAAAACTAGGCACCAAATCTAAAGTTCCAAGTACCCGGTTTTTTTTTTTTAAATTTCATTAAAATGGCACATCTGGAAAAACTATACTTCGAATGATTTACACAAAATAAAAATTGAATGGCAAGAAAATTTACCCAGTTTGTGGACCTTCGCGCCAGAATTTTTTACTAATGAGGTTTGTTGCAATATTTGTTCATGATTTTTTTAGTAGTAAGTAGAGAAAATGTATGCAATAAGGCACGAAAGAATACATTACATTACTGACGCATAAGATTTTTATCCTTCTCGGCTTCGCCTCGGCAGTCAAGTTGTAAATTACCTTCCTTGGCTTTTTTGATACCTTTACTGGCAATTTTGATAGCCTTATCTCGCCATCGGCTCGGGGTTAAATTTATGAATAGTCTGTACAATTCAAGTATCCTGCTAGCTTCATAAATAACTATTTGATCATACTTGTCAGTAAAAGATTAATAAAATTTCAAGAAGTGTAAAGATTACACTTCCTTATTCTGAACCCCTATATCCGGTTAAAAACTATTCAGTGAACAACAATATGGCCAACTCGCCCTTTACATTCTCATACATTGGTTGAAGATACACGTATGTCAAACAATTGCTTGTTAAATTAAAGTTTAATTTTCTTAACAACTTATTCACTATACAACAGCTATTCACTTCAACTAAAAATTATATGCATTTTGAATTTATTTACTCTTAAATAACAAGAAGTGCAATTATTTAGAAACAGATTTAATAAAATAAACTAACAGCTTTCAGTTAGAGAACTAAAAAGAACAAGTTCTCACTTGAAATCAATTGAAGGATAAATCGTCTCTTACGAAAGTATTAGAAACGGTTTACGAGAGGAAGTGCACAATCAATCTGTATTAAATAATTGAGCCACGTCAAAAACTATTTCTGATTCTAATTGAAACGGCTTTATTCTAATCTGAAGATGTTTGAAATGGAATCAATGTAAAAGCTTTAAATGTTCTCAGGATAGTCTAATAGATTTGGCACATTACTTCTTTCCAAAGTATAGGGAGACTAACATATAGTTCTTTTATTTACATTTGTTCTTATTATCAAACAAGGTTTTATGCATTTTAATCAAATTGTTAGAAAATGAGATTTTCTTTGATTAATTTTTACTTTTCCTTGCTTTTAGTTTTGTGTTTACCCTAAAAATCTGAAATCGAGGTTGCATCATAATTATCCTTTTCGAAATCAAGATTAGAGCTCATCTGGATCTTCTATTGATAATACCCAGGATAACGTCAAGGATCTTGAATAAAGGGGATGACGCATTAAGGAACATTTCTGACCCTATGGAAGTTGTATGAGATAGAGAAATAGGAGCAAACTTACCTTCCCCTTGGTTATAATGAAAAAAATGTGCCAAACGCAGGTTATGTAGCAAGATTGTTGAGTTTGCTTCTCAACTTTCTTCTGTGCTTCTCGTGATTGTTACATTTGTGAAGCTTGTTAAGTCATTTGTGCTTATTTAATTTTAAATTTTGGACTACACTTTGCCACTTCAATGAGTGATAATTTAAGCGTGTTTTGTTATAACCTTCTCAAGCAGAAACAATGGGAAACCATTGAGAGGTAAGTTTGCCTCTAAAATTTAAGACCCGCCCTGTTATGAGAATTATAAGCATGCGCAGTTTGAACCAAGCGTGTGTAGTTGGTTTTTGACGTGTGCTTCGTGTTGAATTCCCTCAATTATTTGGTTTTCGATGGGGTCACTTTTTTTTGTATCGCTAATCGACTTAGTGCGTCATCCCCTTTATTTAAGATCCTTGGATAACGTAGATTCTCAACTTCTTAACTTAAGAAATAGAGGTACTTCCACTCCATCGAAGACTCTTAAATACTAGTTGCCTTTGTCATAAAACTCAGTTTATATAAAAACTCCTATTACAAGGCAGTGAGTGCTAGGATTAAGGATTATGGACTGTATTATGGCAGTATAAAAGGGAGAATCTTTATAATTTTTGAGGTGGAATCCCGAAACTCCATAGAAATACATTACTAGAGGAGCCATATTGGTTGTATTTTGAAACATCGAAAAAATAACCACCTTTGATTATCAATATAATCAAATAAACAGAACCAAATTACAGTAACTCACATAGTAGAACGCTGACAATATAAATCAAAACATAAACAATGTGCAGGAAGCCGAAAACAATTATTCATTACAACTATAAATCACCCTGATATGCTCCTTCTCCTTTATATAAGTTCCTTGAGTTTCTCCTCAAAAATCTTAAGGCATTCTCTCTTAAAACTGGCACTCATTCAATCATATATAAGTATTTTCACCTAAGCTAAGACAATTTAAGACGAAGTCAGTCAGTCTTTAAGTTCATATATTAATTTTGAACGCATTAATTGAAAAAATTAAGAACACTCGTAAAAATTAAGAATTCATCGAAAAAAGTGTCACATTTTTATGTCACATTGTATCAAACAATGTAACAAAAATGCATAAAATCTTGCTTAATAATGCAAACAAATATAAATAAATCATCTGTTTGTTAGTCTTGCTATATTTTAGAAAGAAGAACCTAATATTACGATTCTATTAGACAATCATGAGAAAATTCTTACATTGATTACATTTAAAACTTTTTCAGATTTGAACAAAGTCATTTTGATTAACATTAGAAAGAAATTAAGCTCAGAGCTAGATAAACGAAGCATATAAGTATTTTACCAATTAACCAATAACAACACCAAAATCTCTCCAATAAACCTATAGCGGACTAGTCCGCTATATGACTGCCTAAAACGTCAGACGAGGATTCTCCTTCTTCAACCCTCCGGCACTGATGATGATCGTAAGGTCGAAAGCCGACTCTGGTTTTAGTAAAGATTTTGTGGAGAGATTTTGGTGTTGTTATTGGTTAGCTGTGTTTACTCCACTGCTCAGTTCTCTGTTAATATTTTATCAATATTATTTGGTTAATTTTTATTAACCAACGTCACTTGAATGCACTTTCTATGGAATCAAATACACGAATACTTCTGTTAAAAAACCCAGCCGCTCATCTACCTGTGTCTATTGTACCCGATGTACATATTTTTCTAACAAATTTGCCAATAATTTTAAATATTTTTGTTATGTCAATCTTAATAGTGATTCTAAATAAAAGTACGATAAATGAAACAGCATAGCCAGCTAAAAGGACGATGAAAGCGATTGTCACGGATTGTAGACCAATTGGAACTGCATTCAAAGTCCATATGCACTGCGGAGCTGG
This sequence comes from Microvelia longipes, assembly GCA_018340805.1. Taxonomy (NCBI): domain Eukaryota; kingdom Metazoa; phylum Arthropoda; class Insecta; order Hemiptera; family Veliidae; genus Microvelia; species Microvelia longipes. The sequence goes on from JACMZG010001913.1 coordinate 23,133,034, forward strand.
ATACCATAGTTCCAGATTTCTTTTCAGCAATCCCACTTCTCTCATTATTTGCAATCTGACAAAATAGATATTGATGTTATAAAGTTGTCATAATTAGAGCAAAGAATATAATAGATATAGAATGTCGGGACGCCATATGCCATTGATAAATGAAATATCTCATTAAATATGCCCTAAATTCATATTGATAGGTAAAAAAAGTAAGAGATTTTTATGTGTTAACAAACAAAGCTATAGGCGTTTTTCACAAAGCTGTGTTTCAGAGGAAACTTTTTTTTCATTTCTTATTTTAGGTTAAAAACATGCTTTAAAAGTTTCGAAATAACCCGTACCCGATTTTTTTAATTCTAAAAAAATGTAAGTTCGTTTTTCGAATTTAATATGAGATTTTTTTTAAAAAAAATACCGGCAAATTAAGTTATGACTGTCGAGTGAAAGAGTAATAATTGTAAAAGTTTTCTCTGAAACCCGACAACCTATAGCTTTGTTAGTTAACTTTCTGTAGCACATCAAAGATAATTCTGCTCTTTTAATTATTTTCCTGTGTCTAAAAATTTAGGGCATATTTTATGAAATAATAAATTTATTAATGACATTAATGGTTATGAAATTGTTTAAGCTTCCAACGATGCTTGAGCAGGTACTTTTCCCATCAAGAAGAACCTAATGATGGAAGAAGTACCTGCTCCCGAAACGTCTTTAACTGAAAACAACATTAAAAATTGATTACAACCAACTAATTTTGTTAATTTTTCAGGTGTCAATTTGTTATTTCAAAAAATCGCACTTATCAACTAGAAATGTGATTTTTAGAGCCACCAACCACAAATGCTACATTTGTGGCGCTAAAAAATTAACAAAATTAGTTAGACATAATCCATTTTCTATGTTATTTACAGTTAACGACGTTTCTGGAGCAGGTATTTCTTCCATCATCAGGTTCGTCTTGATGGGAGAGAAGTACCTGCTCCCGTACTTCGGTATTAATTGTAAACAACATTGACAATGGTACGTCCAACTAATTTTACTCCTAATTCACCATTGTCACAAACTATCACGTCTTAAATGCGAACGCTTAGGAATCTGAATAACAAGAGGTATATAAATCTATTTCAAATTATGTCTAGAATAGCTACCTTGCATTTTTTACCTATATCGCTTTACGCCCTGTATATTCTATTGTTTTCTTTTACATTTGTTAATATATAAACAGTTTCTGTTTGAGACGTAGAAATGAGCTTTATGTCTTTACATATAAATTTATGTTGAAGTATCTACAGTTTCTGGATTTTCTGTTTGGAAATGTAGAATGTAGCTTTAAGACTTTGTCAAAGTCATTAGTGTAACGACTTTGTCCATTATCTTAAGATTTTACCTTATCAGAGTAAAAACATGTTGTTGGAGCTATTCATATTACACATGTCGTGCTTGTCTTATAGTTCTTACTCAAACTTTAATGAGAGAAAACAAAAAGCTACTTTTAACCTGTTCAGGCAGATAGAACAGAATATTTAGATCCTTCAGGGAATAAGTGCATGTAAGGACAGAACTAATTTCTACCTCTTCATGCTAGAGATAGTAGTTCATTCTAAAAATAACAAGACCTTAAGCATCTTTTTTATTTACTACCTATAGTCCAGGAGCAGGACCTGAAAAAATACAAAATGAACCGGACTTATTTTGTACTACTTCAAAAACAAATGTTTCTTAAAATATATTTTAAATTATAAAGAAAAACATCTGCCTAAAAAAAACTCTCTAGATTAGAGTGGGGCCCTTCCATATGATTACACATGCTGAAAATTTTAGAAAATCGCTCACATTTCAGTTTATTGAAATAAGTGGTTTCTTGAGGGTGCAAAACATGAAGAGAACATTTTGTAGAGCTGATACAATTTTCAATAAACGATTGGAAATTGCATTTATTTATATTTAGTTAATTAATTATTTATAGAATAGAATAGAATACCTTTTATTAATTAATAATGTACATATAGATTACAGATACTAAACGAAATCTAAAGTTACTTTATTTATTATTTATTCATTTAATTATTTAAATATTTATTAATTCAATTGTAAATATATTACATTTATATTTGTGTTTATTTATATGTCAGGCGAAATATAGTCATTTAAAGAAGTAAGAAGTTGTTATAACAGTCCCATCCAGTGTCTTTCAATAAATATTACCTGCACAGCACAGATTATTTATTAATCTAAAGTGCAGGTCTAAATTTCTTATTAATATGTATTGTATTGAATTATTATTTTGTTAAAATAAAGAATTTATTAAAAAAATTAAAAACAATAAAACGATTGTTTAATCATAAAAATCGAATGATTTCATCAAATCTTATGGCTCTTTCAAAATCACCCAAAAATGGTTAATTTATTTAAAGTCACAGTAATTCTTTAAGAAAATATTGGCTTTTTGTGCATTTTTGTTCATTTAATAAATGTTATAACTTTAGTTGAAATTATTGGATTTTGATGAAAAAACTCATTTTATAGGACATTTTATCATCTTTAAATTTTTTTTATTATTAAAAAGGTTCTTTTTGTGGACTTATAAAAAATAAATAAAAACAGATTAATTACACAAAAATCCTATATTTTTTTAATAATAATTAACTAAGCTTTCGACTAAAATAGAGTCATCATCATAGTTTAACGAATATAAAATAAAAAAAAACAGTTTTACAAACTGCTTCATATTGCACCTTGGTATGGTTTGGTAAGCTATAGCTTGTTTTGTAGCTTTTTATGTTTTGCACACGACCTATAGGGAACCACTATTGCAACAATAACTGAAATTTGTGCGATTTTCAAATATTTTGAGCGAGCACATTTATATGAAGGGCTTTACTTTTTAGGGCTTTTTTAAAGGCATATTTTCAGAAAAATTTGGTTGGAATTAATACAAAATGAGCCACATTTTTTAGGCCTGACTCTTTTAAAAGATTAACTGCGAGTAGGAAAGGCTTGTACCAACTTTCTACTAAGTAATTCCTTGTACGGCGAATTCTTCTTTAACGTGATTCCAGTATGAAAAGTATTCTTCAATATAATATAAGAAGAACATATCTCGCTCTGTGTAAACATTTTTCTCATTAAAGGGAATAAAACTCCGTCGTCGATAAACAAAGCAAAGTGGCCTTTACGAACTTTACTAAGAGCTTCATCTAATTTGTAAAAGATTTTGTTATTTCTTAGTAACTTGTTAAACATTCTTTTAGTTGGTTCGTCGTGATGACCAAATAAACTTTCTTCACTCTGTAAAAAAATAAAAAAAATACCAAGTAGACTAAAAATTTCCCACTTTTCTTAAATTTTGAAACGTTTGACATAAATTAATGAAATTTGAGGCTACGTTTTTTGTGTAGAGGAAACTTAGGGAATAGAAGAAAAAAGGTGTAGTTAACTTCGGGTTGACTACTAGGTTAAGTAATACAAAATAGAAAGGTTAACTATTTGATGCAAAATCGAATTTTGCGAAAAAAGGCAATGAGAAGCTATACTTCTAATTAGACTTTTTAGGTTCTAGGGGTTAATACAAAACACTTCGCCCCTTGCCTTTTTTGTCTTAGACCGCTATTTTGGCGGGAATAAGTGCTGAAATGGCCAAAAAATAAACATTTTAACTTAAATTGAAGCTTAAGTATTCATATTTGAAATAATAAGAGCAAAAAAGGCGTATTTTTAGCTTATGAACAAAAATCATTCAATACCTTACTTTTATTTAAAGGTATTTACAGCCACTAATTCTGTTTAGTTTTTTGGGAAAATAGTAACCCGAATATTTTAAAATAAAGCATTTATATTCTTGTCGAATCCTTTCTAATTTCAATACTTACGCTCAAGATGATATAGTTTATAACGTGATTTAATTGGAGGTTTTTTATTAATGAAATCAATTTTTTTCGACATGTTAAGTTATAGTCCGGCGGTGACGTCATTGCAGGAATAAATATTAAATTTTCAGCGTTAAAGACCAATACCGATTCCTGCTATGACGTCACACGTAATTCATAACAACGTTAGGTTATAACCTCCGAATGCGTTTGGTTTGTTCACATTGAATTGAATCACCTTATAAATTTCAAACATCTTGACTTACGCTTCAATTTGAGTAAAATATCCTATTTTGACATTTTGGTACAATGACCAAATAGCGGTCATAAAGAAAAATGTCTTATATTTCTATAGAACCTAATAAAAGTATATCTTTCAATTTACTTATTCCTATTTTTCAGCAAATTACGATAATGCATGAGATACCTGAAGTTTTATACACCACCAAAAAGATTTACACCACAAATGAACCTTAAGTTTCATTAATTTATGTGTGATGGCACAAAACTTCAGAGAGGAAGGGAGACTTTTGGTCCAAGAATAACAAACAATTAAGCATTTTGTCAGAAATAAACCGATACATTTAAAATTAATGATTGACATGTCAATCATTAATGTATTCATTTGTATGCATACAAATGAAAAAAACATCAATGAAAGCAAACTGGAACTAAACATTTAAATGAAATTAATAATTTAATCATCGTATCAATCCCACAGAAATAGTCAGCAAAATGTTGATAGAGACTCCATTACTAATGGTGATATAGAGACTCCACTACTAATGGTGATATAGAGACCTACTAATGGTGATATAGAGACTCCACTACTAATGGTGATATAGAGACTCCATTACTAATGGTGATATAGAGACTCCATTACTAATGGTGATATAGAGACTCAATTACAAATGGTGATTGTCGTTACTTAATTGATTTATCGTATGGAGGATCGGATTCATGCAAAATGTTTGCCAAATCAAACTAACTTATTAATTATTTTTATCGTTTTAAATTATTAACTATTAACTCATCGTTTTATTTAACTGATCGTCTTGCAAATGTCCATACTTGTGATCATATTAGCTACACGATTGACATTATCAAGACATTTTTGGCGAAGTATATTGTATAAAATTTAAACAAGTGTATCAATCCTGTAGGATTGATACTATTACTATTACTGTAGTAATAGTCAGCAAAATGTTTTGGACGTAATATAGAGACTTCATTAATAATGGTGATTATTATATTATTCATTTATTAAATTTTTTTATAAGATAGTTTGCTCCACAAGTTTATAGGATAGACCACAGGTTATCAAATGTCTCATTTTCAGCTATAACCTACGTCAAAGTCGTGCATATAAGGAAGATCCAAGACGCCCAGTTCTAGACTGCTATCAACAAGTTGGTCCAATGTGGTTATCGTAGTCGTAGACCTACTCAGTAATCCATTCAAGACAGCAGCGTTGTAATAAAAACAGAGTAAGAATGTAAACAACAGCAACAACAAACTAGTTAATTTTGTCGAACTTAATCCGTTTTCCACGCTGTCAAACAAACCTGTCAAAACAAACAAAGGCAGTAATGATACGAGCATAATGCTTTTTAATCCAGTTACGTTCAGGTTATCGTATTTTTACACTTTGAGCACGTATTCTCACCAAAAGAGCGGTCTTAGACAAAAATATGCAAGGAGAAATATGTCTTGTACTTATCCCTGGAACCCAAAATGCCCAGTGCAATTACCTTCCTATTTGTTACATTTCCTCATTTATACCGTAGGTATATATGAAAAGTATTGTGTTTGCACAAAAAAAATCAAAAAATTGAGATGTCACCGGAATTATCCGTCTCAGGTTTAACAGGAGGGTTTTTAAGGCCTCCTGAGTTGTTTTCGCCAAGTTGTCTGTCTGTATATGTGAGTGCCTGCTATCATCGTAGCTCCCAGTGTATTTACGCTAGAGAGTTGAAACTTGGCACAAAAATCAGTCTACCGCTGTAATTGTGCTATTTGGATTTTTACGCAAATTACCCACAATAATGACACAGCAAAAATTTTAAAAAATCATAAAACACTGAAAAATTATGTGATCATCTCATTGAAATTTGTAACGCATGTAGCCATGTATAAAACTAACATATGTGCCAAGTTTCATCTCATTATCAACATTAGTTCAATTTTTATCAAATGAGTTGTGTACGTTTTTTCAAAAATTGAAAAAAAAAATCAGGAAATAAACCAATTAGGTATATACCTTTACGTAATAAGTAAGTACACCAAGTCTTGTTTTAATACAACAAGTATATCCATGATTTTTGTTGGATCATAAAAGTTAAGCAGCATTGAGCATAGTTACTGCGTGGATGGGTGACTGTTGGAATAATATGGATGTATTTAATATCTGAGGATGAGCGAAGCGAGTCCAAAGATTTATTGCAGTATAAATTTATTGTCTATTATATTCTAAGGACAAGCGAGGGTCCAGAGTAGGGAGGATGAGCGTAGCGAATCAAATCAAATTTTTGCCAAATTTGGTGTTGCATGCGTCATCTGAAGTTAACTACACCACCAAGTAGAAGTACCCTTTACAAAAAAGTACCCCAAGAGTCATTAATTTATATCTAACGGTTCAAAATTTAAGAGGAGAGGGGGACTTTTGATCCACCCTGTAGAATAATAAATAAGTACTTCAAGTTTCATTTCAAAATGGCTAATATATTTATGATTTTTGTTGGATCACTAATGTTAAGCCTGATCAATGATAGAACCTGGATGGGTGACCACTGAGAACGAGTGATACTAATCCAGACGTACTACAATATATATAATGTGATTTGCGTATTTTGAGGACGAGCGAAGCAAGTCTAAAGTGGTGAGGATGAACTCAGCGAAACCGGTGAGGTAAATAAAGCGATGTAAAAGTTCTGAGGTACTCTCTACCCCATATTTTAAATCAATTTTAGTATAAAGTCAGGATGACTCAATTTAAGGATTTATCGTTTCGAGATAAACGACTCTTATCAAAACGTCTTATCAGACACATAAATTATTATAACTTAAATCCTGCTAATCCTTCGTAATCTCTGCTTTCCATCTTTTAGAATTGAGTCACGTTTTACCTGGTATGACTTTTTACGGGGGTTTTCTGTAATATCTTTTTAATACCATTGTTAGAATGGTAGAGAAATTCTATAATAATTTTAAATTTCCAATTGCAAGACAGGCTCGTCTATTGTTTCTTAGCAAAACAAATAGGGAGTTATTTAAGATCTTTCTATGTAGAAATTTTTTATACATCGTCTTTTTACTTTTCCTCGTTTATACCGTAGGTATATAGGAAAAGTATTGTGTTTTCAAAAAAATCCGAAACCTGGATGAAACCGGAATTATCCGTTTCAGGCGTTTTAAGGCCTCTAGGGTGCTTTTCGCAAAGTTATGTTATCATCGTACTGCCCAGTGTATTTATGCTAGACTTGATTTTTTTTAAATCAGTCTACCGGTGTAGTTGTGCTATTTCTAAAGTAATTTTTTTATGACGTTATTAACCCAGAATAATGACTCAGCAAAAATTTCGAAAAATCATACAACGCGGAAAAATGATGTGATAAAAAATCTACCCTTACCCCGCTCTATGACATCATTTTTTCTAAAAAAAATACGCTACAAATAAATGAAACAGAGAATCTATGATGTTATCATTTAATCATAATGGCTTAGTTTAGTGTACGTAGTACTCACCTTGCTGAGCGACTGCGCTAGTAACATAAACTATCATAGAACTCCACGATTCAAAACTAAACGTTTCTTTATCATATTTGGCTAAGAATATGTAAGCAATAATTAAGAACAAACAAATAGCTCCTGAAGCAATCCACACTTTGAAAGTAAATGGCTTGGTTAGCGCTTTGTACGATCCAAAAGCTGGAGGCTGAAGAAATACGAATAATGTTCTGTAACGTATTTATACATTTTTTTATTAAACAGATTATAGTGGTTGTAGTAGAACTTATTTTACTGTCACAAATAAGAATGATTTTATTCCATAATAAATGTTATTTTATCTACTCATGGAAGCAAGATAAAACATTACTGAACTAGTTTTAGACTAGAATTTGATTGACAAAACGAGTCACATTGTTTTAAGTGTGGCTCTTACACTAATAGAGAGGGTATATCGCTTTGAGTCAACATCACTATGCATTACGGCTCTGAAGATGTTTGCAAAAATAGGAACAAATTTACAAGATCTACATAATCTTCATCGAATTTGTTTCCACGGGATTACTTTAGGCTTGTTTAGAGCCAACAAAAAATGACTTACTTGGCAATTTTATAAGTGTGGTGTATTTCAATAACATCAAGTCTATCTTTCCTGCACTTAGAGAATATAAGACCAAACTCGCATTCCTCTCTTTGTAGAATACCAACCAATCCTGTCCAGTTTCCAGGGGATTCTTCTACTCCCCAACCTTTCGTTATAGTAAACCTGTACCTGATTAAGAAATTATTCTGATAAAATTCATACGACCTGCTCTCTATTGCTTTCTTTAGGGCACAATAAAGCGTCAAAGAGCCATGTAAAAATTGCTTTATTTAATATAAAGCATTTTTTTGCTCTGAATATTGATTCAGAGCAAAAAATAAATAATATGTACATTAAAATTAACAATTTACACAATATAATTGTGGGAGAGACTTCTGTCATATTATATTGTGTCATCTTTTCATGTTTTGCTAAACTCGGTTGTATCAAATGGTATAAAAATTAACAATATTCAGTTTGAAGTTCATCATAGGCAAGCACAAAGTGTCATAGATGTCCAAACAAATTATTTAGAGTTGATAAAATTTTACCTTAACTACTTATTAAGTAGTTAAGGTATAATTTACCTAATTTTACTATTAGTAAAACAAAAATCTTTATTAATTGGTAAAATATAATAATAACTGGGTATATACCAAATTCTTATCCAAAAAATCATTTAGGAAACTTGATTTAACAATGAAATAAAAATAAATAAAAACAGATTAATTACACAAAAGTCCTATAATTTTTTAATATATAATAATTAACTAAGCTTTCGACTAAAAATTAGTCATCATCAGAGTGTAACAATATAAAATAAAAACACAATTTTACAAACTACTTCTTATTGCACCTAGGGATGGTTTGGTAAACCATACCAAGGTGCAATATGAAGTAGTTTGTATGGTTTGGTAAGCCATACCAGTTGCAATATGACGTACTTTGTAAAATTGATTTTTTGTTTTATTTTATAATTTATATTGTTAAACTTAGTTAATTATTATATATTAAAAAATATAGGGCTTTTGATTAATTTATCTGTCTTTATTTATTTTTTTATAAGTCCACAAAAAGAAACTTTTTAATGAAATAAAAAATTCACTTATTGTCTACCCCATCCTTCATAACAGGAGAGGTGGAAGAACAGGTAAGTACCTGAACCTCTCCTTTTATTTTTTTTCTTAGTTCCTCTTTTTTATGAACATATATATGTGATTTTTTTTGTAAGAAAAAAATAATAAACTTTTTATTTATTTATTTATTCATGTGATTTCAATACTAGGCAACTTCATAAAATCTTATGCCCACATCAAAGTAATTAATGCTATTATCCTAACGTGGATCTCTAACTGTTGTGAACTCTACAAGTTACTTACGTAAAATTAGACATATCATTTAGATGAAGGAACAGTGGGAAGGAGAATCGGTAAAACCTTGCACTCTCTGGATAAAACGAATCATCTAGTAAATTGAACAATGTTTCGTTTTCTTTCAACTCTATCTCCAGTAACTGAAATAAAATTTAAGTTACAATTAATATTAAAGAAATGCTGATTATATTTTTAGAGAACTCATTATTCAAAATATCGCTTTTTAGTATACTATAAGTCCAGAATATGTCAACTAAAATAGGCAAAAATTACTTCTTTATGTTTGTTTAAAGTTCTGAATCCAATGAATCCAAGACCTGAAGCAAAGAATATAATAGGCATAGAAATTCGGAAGGTATACGAGAGAGTCAGACAAAAAGAGGTTGTGAACTCGGTGCTGGCATCTGCCAGCACATTCTCGTAGTTTCCATAGTGAAACAACCAAATTATACACTAGCGCTCCCGTTAACAGGCAACGGAACTAACTTTTTCTTGTCCGAAATAATATATCCTAGGACTGTCTTTCTTTGTCTATATATTCTTTGAACAGAAGGTTTATTGTGGTGGCAACAATAATGAAACTTTTTCACCTACCACGCTAAGAAGACAAGCACAACAAAAAGGCGAGTATTGCCTTCTTTTCTCCATCCTTTTACCAACCCCAGACCCACCAAAGTCTAACCACCGGTGGATTCTCAAATTAATTGTGTAAAATTTAATAATAGTTTATTTATAGCCTTCCAGTTTAGCAGTGATTACCCTCGCAGGACACACCGTAGTTGGAACCGTTACACACAAAGGGTTAAAGGCAGTTGGTTAGTAATTAATTTTACCATTAATCTTGAGGCTATAACCTGAGATTCGAACCCAATGCCTTCAGGGACAGTAAGGCTTTCTGACAAATATTGAATTAATTATAATTACTCACATTAAAAGTAACATTCATGACAAAACCCATAAGATTATCTCTATTAGGCTTTACTCCAGTTTCACTGTAAATCCTGTTCTTATCAATTTTTCCAACATGATATGATAAAACCTGAGTTGATTCGTGTACTTTATATACTTCGTAGAGATCGTACTGGTTGTAAATCGACAAAGCCAGTGTTATATCTGAGTCTATCGATATTTTTAAGTTGTTGAGGATTGATATTGATTCGTCGTAAGATTTAGATTTCATTAACCAGCGATAGTTATTGCCAAATAATATTCTTGATTTTGAGCACTAAAACAGAAAAATATATCTTAATGTTTTTGATACACTTTACGATTAAAGCCTTAATATCATTATAATATAATAATAATAATGCCCGTTTAGAGCCTTGCGGCACATCAGGCTAGCCTCTACGAGAACACCTTTGGTGGCATTAGCAACCATTACGCTTAAAGTTTAATCCAAAACTAGCATTTCAATTATATTATCCAATTTAGGAGGTTTTTTACTCTTTAATGGTTTTTTACCAAATTATCTGTCCGTATGTTTATGAGCGTGTTATATCACCGTAGGTCCCAGTATGTTTATGCTAAAGAGTTAAAACTTTGATCCTCGAGATATACAAGTAAATAAGTAAGACGCCCTGTGGCTAGTGTTTTATAATTCATAATATGGACGCTTAACTCTTATTAGACAGCATGTTTTTCATTTGAATACTTTAGCATTCATTTTTTTAAACAGCTTGACTTGCGCAGTACCTCGCTTCACTACTTAATTATAAGAACTCTGCCGTATTATAAACCTATGTAAAACTGCCAGCTGGAGCAAAAGTTAATTCGTTTATGTAGAGAAAAGAACAAAACACTATCGATAAATTTTAAAGGACTGTTTAAATAACTTAATAATTATTTAATTATTTTTACAATTCATAACAGCTTAAAAAGCTCGAAAGTTATCTTATATTATTTTGCTTTTAAAGAGTTTTGTGAAAAATTTCCCCTAGAAAAAAAACTCCCTAATGCTAAAAAGCTCACTTTACCTGTTTAAGAAAATTGATTCCTTCTAAACAAGTCAGGTCAAGGTATACTCCGGTGTGTGGTATACTCCGAATTATATCGCAATCTCTTTGAAGCTTCTGCTCATCCCTGCTCGTAATATGAATAATTCTATAGCTTGATAGGACGCCAATGTTATTATGAAATATATCTGCTAAATCATAAATCACAACATTATTAGTATTATTGCTAGGAGGGGGAGCATAAAGTAAACATCAAGAAAATACAGGGATTCAATCATCATCATATTCTAACATCTTCATGTTACAGGGACCAACTAAAAATAGTACCCTCTTTCATACCTAAAAGAAAATCTTATATACTTTGTATTTTGAGTATAAGTACACTTTTATACTTATACATTTATTGCGCCCCATTCATAAGATTAAAAGGGGGTACAAATCAGAGCTATATAAAGCTTTACTTAGTTAAAGGGCCGTTATCAATATTCTACTTCCTCTTGAACCAGTGTAATGTTTTTTATTCATATCTAAACTTCTAGGGCTTGAGATAAACATAAGTAAGACAAAAGTAATGTCATTAATGTAGCCAATACATATAAAGAATATGTGTCAATAATAACATAATTGAAAAAGTAGAGGAGTATATATACCTAGGAAGTTTGATAAATATTAAGGAAAGGGAAAGTGAAAAGAAATTGGAAGGAGGATAGCATTAGGTTGGAGAGCTTTTAATAGGTATAGACACCTGTTTAGATCAAATGTAGGTTTAGAGTCAAAAAGAAAACTTTGGAATACATGTGTGCTACCAGTGTTAATATATGGCTGCGAAACATGGGCTATGCCTGAGAAAATAATTAAGAAAATGAGAGTGACTCAGCGTATGATGGAAAGGAGTATGATTAGAGTAAGCAGGAGGGAAAGAAAATCTAATAAATGGATTAGAGATCAGACCAAGCTGAAAGATATTGGAAGGAAATGATAGAAAGGAAGTGGAAATGGAGGGCATATTATTAGGTTGAAGATGAAAGATTCACTAAAGAGATGATATCATGGTATCCAAGAGACAAAAAGAGGAAGAGAGGCAGACCATGTATCAGGTGGGAAGAAGAAATGACTAAAGTTAGCGAGAGAAAGTGTGCATGGCACAGAATTGCGTATGATAGAAGTGAATGGAGAAGGCTTAGTACTGTTTACTGCCAAGCTTACTTGTATGAAAATTAACTAGTCTAAAATTATTTTGAATTAGTTATTAAACATTAAGTTAAAATTAAATAAATTACTCTTAAATAAAATAAATTTAATTATTAGGCCATTAGGAAATGGCATGTTTAGTATAGTCAGTGTATTGGAATAATAATTAATAGTATTATTTCATGTCAGAAAGATACACAAAGAAATTTACTTAGTATTAGGATAATTTTATGTTATGAGGATAGTTTAATTTAAGTTGAAAATAATTATAAAAAAATTGAATTAATAAAAATTACTAAACAAAATAACAATAACATTGTAAATATATTCTAATATATGTGTGTGTGTGTGTGTGTATGTGTGCGTGTGGTGTATGTATGTCTAATATCCATATGTAGGTGTGAATTAATTTAATTTACAACATAATGATATAAATAATATAATTCAATAAAATACTTATTTGATTAAATATTTGTTTTACTTATAAAAAAAAATAAATAAATAAAAATAGTAATATTTGTATTACATAATATAATGTCTACAAAAATATCTAATCATCTATTTATAGTTGATGTAACTCCAACCTTAAGGGTGCCTCGGCTTATTGCCGATTTAAAACTTATAAAATATTGTAAAATTAAATTTTATATTTAAGAATCAGTTGTAAAAAAAAAAGTTTAAATAAAAGGCTTATTATTATTATTATTAAACTTCTAGGAAATATAACGTGCTTTCGGTCCCTTAATCCTCAACCATGGACCTCATGGGATCTTTTTTTGATAGATTCTTATGTCGGATTCATACGGAATCTTTGTTTTGTTTATTTGTTCTCATATGTCCGTACCTCCTACTTGGTTTATGCTAGAGAGTTAAACCTTATTTCAAAAATTAACTAGTAAATTAGTGGCGAGGATGAGCATAGCAAATCCGATAAGGAATGAAAAACTATCGAGATACCCTGTTATTTTTTAAATATTTTATAGTATCGCATTTTGCATTGCATTGACAGCTTATGTGGCTGTTGCTACAAGTAGTTGGATGTCGAACACGGTAGGTAATAGTCAAGCTGATAGAATTTATAAGGTGATTCAATTGGAGGGTATTTTTTCCTTGACATGTTAGGTTATAGTCCGAAATAGACGTCATTGCAAGAATTAATAGTAAGTTTTCAATGTTAACCGCCTATACCGATTCCTGCAATGACGTCACACGTCATTCATAAAAATGTCAGTTTATAACCTCCGAATGCGTTTGGTTTGTTTACATCGAATTGAATCTTTTTATAAATTTCTAATATCTAGGGTAATATTCACCTTGCTGACAGTAGAAACAATACAAGCCAGATATGGTTTTCATATTAAAATGATTTTCAATTAGCAATCCCACATCATCATCTCCTTGTGTGCTCTTTATAAATATAGCCACTATAAATACTACAAATATTGGCATTTTTACGATTTCACAAGCAATGATATAAACAAAGAACTCTCGCGTACTTCCAATGTTTATTTATCACCGTCCTTCACTTATTAATTTTCTTAGTTATACCATAGGAATGTAGGAAAAGTCTTGTGTTTGCTTGATTGCTCTATAATCCCGAAAAAGACATTTTACCAGAGCCCCTTCTCCCTAAGTGTTTTTTTTTTCAAAGTTGTCTGTTTGTCAGAGAGGGAGTGTGTGTCTGTAATCATCGTAGCTCCTAGTGTATTTATGCTAGAGGATTGAAACTTTTACAGTTGAAACTATCAAATTTCAACTTGCTGCAAAAGACAATCTTCAGTTGTGCTAACCGGAAAATATTTTTTGATCAAGCAACAATAATGACAAAACTGTTTCGGTCAGTTTGATATTTGCCACGCTTGTCATGCCATGTCAAAAATGTATAGGGCCAAAATATGACCAAAGGTTCATCTCAGTATCAACACTGCTTTTTATGATGACTTGTATACATTTAAAAAAAATATTTAAAAATCGAAACAAAAATGTATTTGACTTAAACTTTGGTACAAGTGTATCCCAATAGGTAATGAATGATTATACTATAATTTAAATTAAGTTATACTAAGTAACTTAAATTTCGATTTAATACGACTAGTATATCCATTGTTTTTGTTGAATCATAAAAGTTAAGCCTCATCGAGCGAGGTCAGTACCTGGTTTGGTGACCAATGGAAATATAACTAATTTCAATAAATAACACCCGATTTTTATGAAATAATTTTAGTTAAAATTTAACTTTTTACTTAATTTTCTATTATATTTAATGAACTTAGTGTTTTAATTTAAAAACGTTATATTAGTAGGTCTAATTAATTTAATTTTAAATTAAATAACACAATTTTAGTAAATAATAATTTTCGTTTAATTAAATATAAAAGTTATTAGTAAAACAGAATGGAATAAAGTATGTTTGGGAAGAAAAAATCAAAAACTAAGAAAAATTTGATAAAACCAGAGCAATTTCAATTTCTGATAATACTACTGAGCCCTAAACTATGTATAACATAATGAATTAATAAGTAAGAAAATTAAAAATAAATTATAAAAATCACAAACCATTGCAACAAAAATATGTCCAAAGGAAAATGAATTAATAATAAGTAATAAATAATTTACACATGTGTGGTATATCTGAAATGAGAAATAACATGTAATAGGTAATAATATTATAATTGGTTAAACTGCTTTAATTGTACGCTTACATAAAAGATAATGGACTCATCAAAAGGCATTGTTAATTTATGGATATTAATATCCTAATATAAATAATATTAGGGATATTTATAAGACCAAAGCTAAAACGATATATAAACGATATATCTTATTATTATTTCATCAAATATAAATCAATTTTGAATAAATGCTTTATTACAATCTAAAGGTATAATAGCAATTTTAAGTTCAGATGAATGAACTGTGCATGTATCATGTGGGCAATTGTTATCAGACCCTAAAATATTTTTGATACAAAAGAGGACTTAAAGCATAGAGAAATTATTACAAGAGGGGCCATATAGTTTCAATTTTGAAACATCGAAAAAATAACCAATAAAATAAAATAATCAGTACAAAATTACAATAAATTATGTAGTAGAACGTTAGAAATACAAACAACACACAAAAATGTGCGGGAAGCTGAAATGAGTTGATTTATTATAACCGTGCCTCACCTTAAAAGGAAGTTGCAATGAGGTTACACAGAGCCCTTAAGTGCCCTAAAAAGATGTTTCAGGCCCCTGAATGTATTGTGATAGGCTATGCCCTCTCTAGTATATCTCTATGACTTTAAGTGCTTGGTTCTTAACTCCAGTATCAACTTGTTGAATACTACTAAGATTGTCAAACCAAGATAATAAAAACAAATTGGGTATAGGGTACCTCGGTACTCTTCCTCACGACTTCCTACTCGCTTCGCTCGTTCTCAGAGTGTCATGATCATCCCAAGGTTAAGGTATAATTACTTTGGTCTCACTGCGCAAGACCTCAAAATGAAAGGGTTATCTGGTTCTAGGGTGATATTTTATGATAGAGAGTTGAAATTTGGTACAAAAATCAACGTTATTCGCCTGCAAAAATTACTAAGCAAAAATTTCGAAAATTCATAAAAACGATCAGTTTATGGTTTGCCATGCATGTAGTCATATATAGTGCCAAGTTATGTTAAGTGCCAACATATGTGCCAAGTTCCATCACATTATTAGCATTATTATAATTTTTATCGAATATCTTGAATACGTTTTTTTTAATTTCAAAAAAATTCAAAAATAATCCAATTAAGCTGAAATTTAAATTTGGTATAGATTTATCCTTTTAAGTAATAAATAAGTATACAAAGTTTCGCTTCAATACGGCAAATATATTTATGATTTTTGTTGGATCATAAAAGTATAATTGAGCGAGGTCAGTGCCTGGATGGGTGACCGTTTGGAACAAAACTAATGTAATTATTGTCTAAGAACGAGCGAAGCGACTGTTACAGAATGGCGAATTGTAAATTCTGAGGAATTTCGAAACAATTCCGAAGTACGGAGGATGAGTGCAGCGAATCCTATGTGATGAGGAAAAGTTACGAGGTACCCCGAACCAATTTTTTTTTAAATTTACTTTAACCATAACATTATTCATTATTTATTTTTAGCAAATTATTAATCTATATTAATATATAATTAATTAAGTATTTATTATCTATCGAATTATTATTTTTTTACCATTTTATTTGATTTTTCTATTAGACATCTTTCCGATTACACTTAGCAGTCTGTTCTTTCTTTGTAAAAAAACAAAAATTAGAAAATAAATTATTTATCTACATAAAAATAGTTGGGATATTTAATAAGATAAAGTCAGAGAGATAAAGGGATCGATACAATAGTCAATAGCATACAATGAAACTATCTTGTAGATAACAGTCACCAAAATCTTTATCTTAAACATATAAGTACTCCTTATTAGTAACCAGTCAGTCAGTCAGTGTTGTAGTCTTAGCTAAATCGTAATGTCAATCAAGTCTAAGTAAAGTCTTTCTTTACTCCCGTGCAGCATTAAGTTGTTTAAATGTTGTTGTTTTACAATGAAGCATTCAAGACTTTTTTTAAACCTCCTTCAAGTTTTACGGTTCTTGACGTAAGAATAAATTTTGACAACGTGAGTACTCTTTTAATATTTAAATTAATTTAAATTTATATGTATTAAGAAAATATTAATAACTAAGTTCAGTCTTTTTAATTTTTAATGGTAAATCACCTCTCAAGAGCATTGTTAAAGAAGTATATGTTATATTTTGAATTGTCTAAGAGAGAGAAGTTGGTAAAAAATGTATACTTTCTTTAATCAGGGACTAAATCAAGGATCTTGAATAAAGGGGATGACGCATTAAGGAACATTTCTGACCCCATGGAAGTTGTATGAGATAGAGAAATAGGAGCAAACTTACTTTCCCCACGGTTATAATAAAAAAGGCACCGAACGCAGGTTATGTAGCAAGGTTGTCGAGTTTGCTTCTCAACTTTCTTCTGTTCTTCTCGTGATTGTTACATTTGTGGTGCTTGTTAAGTCACTTGTGTTTTTTTAATTTTAAATAGTGGACTATACTTAGCCACTTCAGTGAGTGATAATTTAAGCGTGTTTATAACCTTCTCAAGCAATAAACAATGGGAAACCATTCAGAAGTAAGTTTTCATCTAAAATTTAAGACCTGCGCTGTTATGAGAATTGTAAGCATACGCAGTTTGTTTTAAGCATGTACAGTTGGTTTGTGATGTGTGTTTCATGATGAATTCTCTCTATTTTTTTGTTTTTCGATAGTCACTTGTTTGTTTGGCAAATCGACTTAGTGCGTCATCCCCTTTATTCAAGATACTTAGAATAAATAGACCCTGATTTAGACTTTCACAGGGGGAAGGTTTCACCGTGTTATAATATGATACACAGTTAAAATCAGTTGACAGCGTAGGAAATTAGTGTTAGGGAAGTTGGCTCGATATAAACTGATATAAGCGAATTAACATCCAGGAAAAACACCATTAGCTCCCTCGCATTATTTTTTCCACGCTGTCAACTGATTTTAATCGTGTGTCATACTATAACATGGATCTTTAATTAAAGGGATGGCGGGATACGGGAACTCTACTGACCCCATAAACGTTTTAAGAGATACAGAAAAAGGAGCAAACTCAATTCATTTGATACAATATTGAACTAATGCTGATAATAAGATGGAGCTAGGCACATATTGGTCTGATACATTTTTTACGCTTTTTATGGATTAATGCGAGTTAATAACGTCATAACAAAAATATTTTACGGATAGCAGGTCTTGACCCTAAGATTGCTTTTTACAAAGTTTCAACTCTCTGGCATGAATGCGCTGGGAGCTACGATGCGAGGAACTACAGACATACGCGCTCGCGCACACAGGTAACTTTGTAAAAACTACTTAACTCAGTATGAAAGTAACCTTAAGTATGTAAATAAATACTCAGAAGGTCTTAAAATCAACTGAAACGGATAATTCACCTGAAATCCCGGTTTCGGTTTTTTTCCAACCACAATACTTTTCCTAATACCTACGGTATAAACGAAGAATTGAAAAAAATACCGCACAATTTTTAATTTTTGAATCTAACTTTTAATTGTTATGATTCCATGTAGGGTGTACGTTATTTTTAATCTAACTTGACCAAATTTAAATAGCTAATCATAATATGACTCATACTTATATTGTTTCAAATAAAAATATGAAATACATTCAATGTTGAGATGTTAATCGAATTTTTTTGTACTTAAGAAAAAATGAACTAATAATGAATAATGAATTATATATGAACAAATAATGAATGATAGATGGAAAAACGCTTTTCTTGCTTCCGAGGTAACTGTCAATAAATCCACAGGAAAGATGGCCCAATTTTCATTAGAATTTGAATTTGTGTAACGCCAATTGTCAGCAAACAAAAATAAATTTATTAATGGAGCCTCAAACCCATTCAAACAATGGAATTTAACTGTTCTGCTAAATGCATAAACTTGTTACCTTTTTGCATCCAAAACAACTTTATTGTTCCATCCAAAATAACTTTTTGTTCTGAACAAAACAATTTCAACCAAACTATGCCGAATTTTCTTTGATTGGGCCATCAGAAATAAATCTAAAAATTAAGATCAATGGGGCAACGAGCTTAATTTCTATAATATAATAACTAAGGAAAATGTTTAATAGTATATGTATTATGTTACTAGACTGTTAAGATGGTCGTTTTTTACTGTAACGACTATATTTACAGTCGAGCGAAGCGAGACAGTAAAAGGAGCCGAGATAAAAAAGTAATTTCCAGTATGTTATTTTTTCGGGCTTTGTTAACTAAATAGTTAACAACTATTTAGAAGAATAAGGGTAAAATGTATAAAAAATGTGCCAGTACATTTCTTTCGATCGCCTCGTTGGCCAAAAGTTTCAATTCTAGCGGCGTATTTACCATCCATGATTATAAAACACTTGATCATTAATAATTAATAACTAACTTTCCAAAATAACAAAACTTCGTTAACAAAAACGTTCGATTATTTTTTTGATAATCAAAAAAAAGTAAGAAGAACAAGGAAGGTAATATTATAAACTTGTAGTAAACTACTAGCGCCCGCCTAGTGGATATTTGAGGAACTTTAGCGACAGTAAAAAACTCGTTTACTATCGCTGTCAGTAAAAAACCACGGAGCTGACGATTAAAAAAACGCATTTCATCTACTTTTTGAAGATGTAAAATGCCTATTTTACAGCAGCCCGAAAAAAATATTTTCCTCTAAACTAAATTAAGTTTTCTCTTTGATCAAAGATTCATTATCTATTAACCATACATATAATGTTGGTAAAATGTGCCATATATGAACCTAAATGTCCAGTTTGGGTTGTACAATTGCTTTTTATATACATGATTTGAATAACTTTTGAGTTAAGATTGCATGTAAAGATCTATCGAAAATTATAAAATTTCTTTTTAAAAATAAGAAGAATCAGAACGCGCGAAAAATTCTGAAGTGTTGCATTCAGGTCTTCAATCGTTAACAACATTAAATCGTTTTTTGATCCATCAAGCCTTGTGGAATGTGGAATAAATTTTATATTCCTGCCATTAGAGTTTAAGCACTACCGTCGACACATTAATTATATTCATACTCCAATAACTTACATCGGATAAAGAAACAATTAAAATTGAATGTGGCACAAACTTACAAAGTCATGTGACTAACAATCTACCCTGTTCCTTGAGATATCTATTATAACCCAATAAGTAAAGGCATTGTTGCGAATCATTTAGCTCCCCCCCCCCTCGTATGTTTAATGAGGGTACAAATTTCACGATAGTATGAATAACGTAGGGATGCCGGTGCGCGTGACCATATGCTGAAGGGTGCCTTAATGTAACCCGCATTTTACTAATAAAGAAGGCCCTTTTAAAGATACATCCCCCTGTTCGAGTTTGTCTGAGACATATGACTATTATCATGATGAAGTCAATGGCCACGATTTATAAAGTTATTACCGTGTGCTGTGTTTTACAGTCTAATATCAGAAGCAACAACTACATTGTAATACTAAATATGTTACAAGAAATATACCTGTGACTTGTACAATTACACTCATGATTGATATCATTATTAATGCAATTATTACAATTTTCATGTTATAAGTAGTAATGCCTATTGCAGTCGATATTATTAACCACGAAGATAATACTACTAACAATAAAACAACTAAAATCACCACATTTACACCACTGCATTATTGGTAATATTAAAAAAGAGCTACCTATTGGTGTTTGTATTATAAATCATAAAAATATTGAGCTCATAAAAAAGCTGCACCATCTGCATATTTACCACACTGTATTGTAGGTTATGTTGTAAGTAGTGATACCTAATGTGGTTTTGTATAATTAACCACAATAAGTAATACTGACTATTAATAAAACTACTTCATCTACATATATCACTGTATTGTAGTTATGTTGAAAGTAGTAATACCTAATGTGGTTTGTATAATAACCCACATAAGTAATACTACTAATAATAAAACTACTTTTAATCTACATATATCACGGTATGTAGTTATGTTGAAAGTAGTAATACTAATGTGGTTTGTATATATAACCACATAAGTAATACTACTAATATAAAACTACTTTCATCTTCACATTTACAACACTGTATTGTAGTTATGTTGTAAGTAGTGATACCTAATGTGGTTTGTATAATTAACCACATAAGTAATACTACTATTAATAAAACTACTTAAATCTTCACATTTACAACACTGTATTGTAGTTATGTTGTAAGTAGTGATACCTAATGTGGTTTGTATAATAACCCACATAAGTAATACTACTAATAATAAAACTACTTAAATCTTCACATTTACAACACTGTATTGTAGTTATGTTGTAAGTAGTGATACCTAATGTGGTTTGTATAATAACCCACATAAGTAATACTAATAATAATAAACCTACTTTTATCTACATATTTACCACACTGTATTGTAGTTTATGTTTGAAAGTAGTGATACTAATGTGGTTTGTATAATAACCACATAAGTAATACTACTAATAATAAAACTACTTGAATCTTCACATTTACAACACTTGTATTGTAGTTATTTTATAAGTAGTGATACCTAAATGTGGTTTGGTATAATAACCACATAAGTAATACTACTAAAATAAACCACTTTTATCTACATATTTACCACCTGTATTGTAGTTATGTTGAAAGTAGTGATACCTAATGTGGTTTGTATAATAACCCACATAAGTACTACTAATAATAAAACTACTTGAATCTTCACATTTACAACACTGTATTGTAGTTATTTTATAAGTAGTGATACCTAAATGTGGTTTGTATAATAAACCACATAAGTAATACTACTAATATAAACCTACTTTAATCTCATATTTACACACTGTAATTGTAGTTATGTTGTAAGTAGTGGTACTAATGTGGTTTGTATAATTAACCACATAAGTAACTACTAATCAATAAAACTACTTGCATCTTCACATTTACAACACTGTATTGTAGTTATTTTATAAGTAGTGATACCTAATGTGGTTTGTATAATAAACCACATAAGTAATACTACTAATAATAAACCTACTTTTATCTACATATTTACCACACTGTATTGTAGTTATGTTGTAAGTAGTGGTACCTAATGTGGTTTGTATAATTAACCACATAAGTAATACTACTAATAATAAAACTACCTTGCATCTTCACATTTACAACACTGTATTGTAGTTATTTTTAAGTAGTGATACCTAATGTGGTTTGTATAATTAACCATAAGTACTACTATTAATAAAACTACTTTAATCTACATATTTACCACACTGTATTGTAGTTATGTTGAAAGTAGTAATACCTAATGTGGTTTGTATAATAACCCACATAAGTAATACTACTAATAATAAACTACTTTTATCTCTACATATTTACGACACTGTATTGTAGTTATGTTGTAAGTAGTGATACCTAATGTGGTTTGTATAATTAACCACATAAGTAATACTACTAATAATAAAACTACTTTTATCTACATATTTACCACACTGTATTGTAGTTTATGTTGTAAGTAGTGGTAAACCTAATGTGGGTTTGTATAATTAACCACAATAAGTAATACTACTAATAATAGACCTACTTTTATCTACATATTTACCACACTGTATTGTAGTTATGTTGTAAGTAGTGATACCTAATGTGGTTGGTATAATTAACCACATAAGTAATACTACTATAAATAAAACCTTTAATCTACATATTTACACACTGTATTGTAAGTTATGTTGTAAGTAGTAATACCTAATGTGGTTTGTATAATAACCCACATAAGTAATACTACTAATAATAAAACTACTTGAATCTTCACATTTACAACACTGTATTGTAGTTATTTTATAAGTAGTGATACCTAATGTGGTTTGTATAATTAACCACATAAGTAATACTACTAATAATAAAAACTACTTTCATCTTCACATTTACAACACTGTATTGTAGTTATGTTGTAAGTAGTGGTACCTAATGTGGTTGTATAATTAACCACATAAGTAATATCTACTAATATAAAACTACTTGCATCTTCACATTTAACAACACGTATTGTAGTTATTTTAATAAGTAGTGATACCTAATGTGGTTTGTATAATTAACCACATAAGGTAATACAACTAAATAATAAAACTACTTTCATCTTCACATTTAAAACACTGTATTGTAGTTATGTTGTAAGTAGTGGTACCTAATGTGGTTTGTATAATTAACCACATAAGTAATACTACTAATAATAGACCTACTTTTATCTACATATTTACCACACTGTATTGTAGTTATGTTGTAAGTAGTGATACCTAATGTGGTTTGGTAATAATTAACCACATAAGTAATACTAACTATTAATAAAACTACTTTAATCTACATATTTACAACACTGTATTGTAGTTATTTTATAAGTAGTGATACCTAATGTGGTTTGTATAATTAACCAATAAGTAAACTACTAATAATAAAACTACTTTCATCTTCACATTTACAACACTGTATTGTAGTTATGTTGTAAGTAGTGATACCTAATGTGGTTTGTATAATTAACCACATAAGTAATACTACTAATAATAAAACTACTTTCATCTTCACATTTAAAACACTGTATTGTAGTTATGTTGTAAGTTGTGGTACCTAATGTGGTTTGTATAATTAACCACATAAGTAATACTACCTAATAATAAACCTACTTTTTACTACATATTTACCACACTGTATTGTAGTTATGTTTGTAAGTAAGTGATACCTAATGTGGTTGGTATAATTAACCACATAAGTAATACTATTATAAAAAATACTTTAATCTACATATTTACCACACTGTATTGTTAGTTATGTTGTAAGTAGTAATACCTAATGTGTTTGTATAATAACCCACATAAGTAATACTACTAATAATAAAACCTACTTCATCTTCACATTTACAACACTGTATTGTAGTTATGTTGTAAGTAGTGGTACCTAATGTGGTTTGTATAATTAACCACATAAGTAATACTACTAATAATAAAACTACTTGCATCTTCACATTTACAACACTGTATTGTAGTTATTTTATAAGTAGTGATACCTAATGTGGTTTGTATAATTAACCACATAAGTAATACTACTAATAATAAAACCTACTTTCATCTTCACATTTACAACACTGTATTAGTTAGCTTGTGTAAGTATGGTACCTAATGTGGTTTGTATAATTAACCACATAAGTAATACTACTAATAATAAAACTACTTGCATCTTCACATTTACAACACTGTATTGTAGTTATTTTATAAGTAGTGATACCTAATGTGGTGTTGTATAATTAACCACATAAGTAATACTACTAATAATAAAACTACTTTCATCTTCACATTTACAACACCTGTATTGTAGTTATGTTGTAAGTAGTGATACTAATGTGGTTTTGTATAATTAACCACATAAGTTATACTACTAATAATAAACCTACTTTTATCTACATATTTACAACACTGTATTGTAGTTATGTTGTATGTAGTGATACCTAATGTGGTTTGTATAATCAACCACATAATTGATACTACTAACAATAAAACTACTTTCATCTTCAATTTACAACACTGTATTGGTATATTTGTAAGTAGTGATACCTAATGTGTTTGTATAATTAACCACATAACTAATACCTACTAATAATAAAACTACTTGCATCTTCACATTTACAACTCTGTATTGTAAGTTAATTTTATAAGATAGTGATACCTATGTGGTTTGGTATCATAACCACAGTAAGTTAATACTCAGACGAATAAAACTACTCCTTATCTTCACATTTACACGAACACTTTGTATTTATTTTATAAGTAGTGAACCTAATGTGGTTTTGGTATACATTAACCACATAAGTAATTACCTGACTATAATAAAGACTACTCTTATCTTCACATTTACAACACTTGTAGTTATTTTATAAGTAGTGATACCTAAATGTGGTTTGGTAATAATTAACCACATAAGTAACTACTACTAATAATAAAACTACTCTTATCTTCACATTTACAACACTTGTAGGTTATTTTATAAGTATGTGATACCTAATCGTGGTTTGTATAATTAACCACATAAGTAAAGTACTACTAATATAAAAACTACTCTTATCTTCACATTTAATAGCAACAAACTGTATTGTAGTTATGTTGTAATAGTTGTTTGATAACCTAATGTGTTTGTTAATTAACCACATAAGTATATACTTATACTAATAATTAAAATTACTCTCATGCTACCTCAACATTTAAACACTCGTATTGTAGTTATGTTGTAAGTAAGTGATACCTAAATGTGGTTTTGTATAATTAACCACATATAGTAATACTACTAATATTAAACTACCTCTCATCTGTCACCATTTACAACACTGTATTGTAGTTATGTTTTGTAATAGTGAAATACCTAATGTGGTTTTGTAGTAATTAACTCACATAAGTAATACTACTAATAATTAACTACTCTCAAATCTTCAACATTTAAACACTGTATTGTAGGTTATGTTGAAAGTAGTGATACCTAATGTGGTTTGTATAATTAACCGACATAAGTAATACTACTAATAATTAACTAGTTTCTTCTCCTCACATTTACAACACGTATTGTAGATTATGTGTAAGTATGATCCTAATGTGTTGTATAATTAACACACATAAGTAATACTACTATAATTTAAACTACTCTCATCTTCACATTTTACAACACTGATTGTAGTTATGTTGTAAGTATGATTAACCTAATGGGTTTTTATAATTAACCACATAAGTAATACCTACTAAGTAATTAAACTACTCTATCTTCACATTTGACAACACTGTATTGTAGTTATGTTGTAAGTAGTGATACCTAATGTGGTTTGTTATTAACCACATAAGTAATACTACTAATAATAAAACTACTCTCATCTTCACATTTACAACACTGTATTGTAGTTATGTTGTAAGTAGTGATACCTAATGTGGTTTGTAAATAACCTCATTAATAAGTTTTTGTTTACTAAAAATCAATTTACAACTTAACAATACGTATTTATCAGTTTTTAATTGTAATTAAACTATGTTTGATTTTAATCATAATGTATCAATATTTACATTAACTTTATATATTGTTTGGTGTATTATATTATTTTTGTCTAATTAATACTTTTTTTATAATATATTTAACTTTAAGCTATTGTTGATTTATTCCATTTTTATTTAATATGTAATGAATCCTAATTTTTTAATCACTGACATTATTACAAAAGTCATAGATAGATATAATATAGATTGGTTAATGTATATATTATTGTAAATATTTATATATTTATATATTATGCATAATGTCCAGCCATTTTGCATTCTATAACTATCATTTTTATCAAAGAGATATATAAAGCTCAATTTATTATTTTGTCTTATTTCTTTAAAAATATTAGCAAAAAGTACTATTAATATTACTGAAGTACAACGCACGGCTAATATCAGTTGACAGCGCGGAAAAATAGAGTTGACGAACCAATAAGGTTGGCCTGATTTGAAATTGAGGGCTCCCTGGCATTATTATCCCACGCTGTCACCTGATTTTAGCCGTGTGTCGTATTATATACTTGTCTAATCTCATATCAAGCACCACGTTATCAAATGACCCAGCGATGAAATGAAGGACCAATTTAGCGATACAGTTCTAAGTAGTAGTGCCGTAGTGATTTGCTATTATCCCTACTGTTTTGCTACTTTATATTGCATCGCTTTTAAGCTACTCACATGAAACAGTAATTCATGCGAAGAACTTCTTACTAATAATAGAACATACTCTACATCATAATATGTATTTTTATTTTTCCCACCTACTCATGTATGTACATAGGAAAAGTCATAGAGATATTAATACTAGAGGAGTCCCAAGATGTTAAAATTGATAAGGTAATTCAATTCGATAAAAACGAACCAAACGCATTCGGAGGTTATAACCTGACTTTTTTTATAAGGATGAAACCAAGGATTCATCATAATTTGCCGTTTCAAGCATGACCTTTGAATGGTTTTCATCAAACTGTATGTTTAAGTGTGTCTGTATGTCTGTGTCACATATAACTCCTGCTGTGTTTATGCTAGACATGAAACCTGGCACTAAAATCAGGCTTAAGGTCAAGGAAGGTTGGTAGAAAGATGAAATTAATTTGACAGAATTTAAAAAAAAATCTATCAATAAAAATTAAATTTGGAAAAAATGTACATCTGTTAATAGTAAATGTAATGTTAAAACTACCAATTATATATCAATACCATAAAATTGAATTAAATTTTACCTGCAGTTCTAAGTACTCATTTATAAGTAATGATGCGTGATGCAGTTTGTATCGCTAACCATATAATTTACTACTTCTAATGTAAGCACTACCATCTCTATATCAATACCTAAACATATTAAATTAAAACAACCACATTAAAGCTATACATTAGTGCAGAAATTATAAATAGTGATATCTAATATCATATTTGTTGTTAACTACATAAGATATACTGTTTGTAATGTAGCCACGACCTTCAGCATGTAAGTATGCTCCTAAATGGAGCATCAATGTATTAATATGTTTTCTGTTTAGTGTAGTTATGTTATACTAGGTAATAATACCTAAAATAGTTTGTATTGTTAACCACATAAGTATAACTAAAATTTAAGCCCATCAACTCTATTTGGATGTTAAAACAAATATTATACAAACATTTTTATTATACATTAGGTATTGATACCTAATGTGGTTTGTATAATTAACCACATAAGTAATACTACTAAAAATAAAACTACTCCTATCTTCATATTTACAACACTTTATTGTAGTTATTTTATAAGTAGTGATACCTAATGTGGTTTGTAAAATTAACCACATAAGTAATACTACAAAAAAATAAAACTACTCCTATCTACATAATTACGACACTGCATTGCAGTTGTGCGCAATTGTAATTTGTGTTGTTAACCACATAAAAAATACTAAAAATAATAAAACTACTCCTATCTACATAATTACGACACTGTATTGTAGTTATGTTATAAGTAGTGATACTTAATGTGGTTTGTATAATTAACCACATAAGTTATACTACTAATAATAAACCTACACCTATCTACATATTTACGACACTGTATTGTAGTTATGTTGTAAGTAGTGATACCTAATGTGGTTTGTATAATTAACCACATAAGTTATACTACTAATAATAAACCTACTCCTATCTACATATTTACAACACTGTATTGTAGTTATGTTGTAAGTAGTGATACCTAATGTGTTTGTATAATTAACCACATAAGTAATACTACTAATAATAAACCTACTCCTATCTACATATTTACGACACTGTATTGTAGTTATGTTGTAAGTAGTGATGGAACTAATGTGGTTTGTATAATTAACCACATAAGTAATACTATTAATAAACCTACTCCTATCTACATATTTACCACACTGTATTGTAGTTATGTTGTAAGTAGTGATACCTAATGTGGTTTGTATAATTAACCACATAAGTAATACTACTAATAATAAACCTACTCCTATCTACATATTTACAACACTGTATTGTAGTTATGTTGTAAGTAGTGATACTAATGTGGTTTGTATAAATTAACCACATAAGTATACTACTATTAATAACCTTACTCCTATCTACATATTTACAACACTGTATTGTAGTTATGTTGTAAGTAGTGATACCTAATGTGGTTTGTATAATTAACCACATAGGTTATACTACTAATAATAAACCTACTCCTATCTACATATTTACAACACTGTATTGTAGTTATGTTGTAAGTAGTGATACCTAATGTGGTTTGTATAATTAACCACATAAAGTTATACTACTAATAATAAACCTACTCCTATCTACATATTTACGACACTGTATTGTAGTTATGTTGTAAGTAGTGATACCTAATGTGGTTGGTTCCTATTCATACCGCAGTACGAGTAGGATTAACATGTTTCTGTGTGTAGGTTTCAAAATTCGATCTTTAGATCTAGTTATGCCATCCAGAAAACGTCAATAATCGACTAAATTGATGACCAAATCTTTCGAAATCATAAACGCAATAACCTTATGATTGATTTTAAATTAGACACTTTTGTATTCATAAATAAGAACAAATAATTTGCCAAATTTCATTACTTAAAGAAAAATACGCATATTTACCCTATAGATCATACAAAACTACAGCCAATATCTCAAAATTTAATAAATAAAATAAGAAATATATGCTCAGTTTCAGGGTTTTTGGGGCTATTTACAGCTAAGGCTATTTCAAAGCTAATCTTTATAAGAAGGAAGTACAAACAAATTATTTACTTTTAATTCTGATATAGGAGATATGCCAGATTCTTAGCAGTGACTCGAAAGTTCGAACCCCCTGATTTTAGGAATGAAAGGGGGTCTAATTAAAGATAACCAGTACTGCCTTCTTTTGGAGAATAAATAGTCTAATTGCATGAGGAGAAGCTCCCCAAATCATTGACAAAAATTAGCAAAATAAGCTACTTTAAAGATTTTGGCAGTGAGAGCATGAAACATTCTTAAGCATATAAATGAATGCTTTTGCTTAATCTTTTAGCTAAAGAGTAAATATAGCTTATACTAAATAGTAATTCAATTTTATATTATGATTAAATATTCTTTTTCTAATAAAAATATGATTAAAAAAATTTTTAGGTATTGTTACAACAAAAAATACAAGAGTTATTTCTGTTGTTCCTAAGCAAAACGTCTGCAAGGTACAACCGAAGATAAAGAAGATAAAGGATGGACAAGACAAAGTATTTCATCTAAAAGAAAAAATGTTAAAATAATCTAAGTAGTGAGACCGAAGATAGTTTTAATTTTAGTAACTACTTCAGTAATACTACTTTTATTAAATTACATTATGCATCAAGTAAAATAAGTTCTTTACTACCATAATGTTGTAAGTAGTGATACCTAATGTGGTTTTGTATAATTAACCACATAAGTAAGTACATATTTACAACACTGTATGTAGTTATGTTGTAAGTAGTGATACCTAATGTGGTTTGTATAATTAACCACATAAGTAATACTACTAATAATAAAACTACTTTCATCTTCACATTTACAACACTGTATTGTAGTTATGTTGTAAGTAGTGATACCTAATGTGGTTTGTATAATTAACCACATAAGTAATACTTCTAATAATAAAACTACTTTTATCCACATATTTACAACACTGTATTGTAGTTATTTTATAAGTAGTGATACCTAATGTGGTTTGTATAATTAACCACATAAGTAATATTACTAATAATAAAACTACTTTTATCCACATATTTACAACACTGTATTGTAGTTATGTTGTAAGTAGTGATACCTAATGTGGTTTGTATAATTAACCACATAAGTAATACTACTAATAATAAAACTACTTTTATCCACATATTTACAACACTGTATTGTAGTTATGTTGTAAGTAGTGATACCTAATGTGGTTTGTATAATTAACCACATAAGTAATACTTCTAATAATAAAACTACTTTTATCCACATATTTACAACACTGTATTGTAGTTATGTTGTAAGTAGTGATACCTATGGTTTGTATAATTAACCACATAAGTAATACTTCTAATGTACAATCTACATATTTACAGTAATGTATTATGCATCATCTATTTTAGAATAAGTATTAACTCTTGTCGTTTGTATTATTAACGCCGTGAGTAATTTAACATATTTTAGTTTTAAACTGGAAATTTGCATTTGAAATTTGTGCTTTCTTTATTAACAATTAATTTCTTGCTTAACTTTTCGGTGATCTTTTATAGATTGAACCAGTAGTGTAACTTTTACTACTCGTTAACATATTTCTTCAAGATTTTTCAAAGGAAATGCGTTAAAATACTATAATGCATACGTAGTAAAAGATGCGTAAAAATTAATTTGAATAATGTTGAAAAAAATATAAGTAACATGTTGTTGCTCTACTGAATAGGTAGTGAAACAAGCCGAATAAATTTGATCATGAGGTACCCCGAAACTTTTCCACATCACTTTGGAGTCGCTACGTGTATCCTCCCTGCTTCAAACTCGTTTCGGTCGTCTTCAAAATATTCAAGTCGTTAAATGTATACTGCAATACGTCTTTGGACTCTCTTCACTCGTCCTCAGATAGTAGATACGTCTGTTTTATTCCCCGCGGTTACCCATGCTGCCTAACTTTTATAATCCAACAAAATCATAGATATACTTGTCTTATTAAAACGAAACTTAGTATACTTATATATTACGTAATGGTATACTCCTATACCAAATTTTACTCAACTAAATTATTTTCGGATTTTTTACAATTTTTTAAAAACGTACACAAGTCGTCTAATAAAAATTGAAGTAATGCTGATAATGAGATACAACAACTGTCACATCAACCCAAGGGTGTTTCCTTGGGTGGTTGACCCTGATGAGCCGAGAGACCCTAAAACAGGCCTTTATTTTTATTTAAAAAAAAATTCGTAGCAATCTCCGGCTCTATGTCCTTTAGAGTAGTGAAAAAACACTGGCATTTAATGTTGCTTAGATATGCAATACAGGGATATATCTAATGCATACCCTTTAAAATGTAGAATGTACTTTAGGTGTAGTGCCTAGAGTTTGTGAACGTAATAATAGTCTAACGTAAGTGCTGTCCCCTTTTACATAGGATAATAAGGAAATGTCTAGTTATAGACCTAAACTCAGCGTTGCCAACCTCTTAGTGATAAACTGAGATATGACTCCATTGCTTTACTAATATTTCATGCACGTAATAATAGAGGTCTAGCAGTGGTAAGTTAGTCTCGTTACAAGAAATTTCATTTTTTAAAAGGAGCCGTAGTAAAAAGTATAACACACTTAGTACAAAAATTGTACAAAAATTAGCTCAATTCGTAAAAATTGTATAAATAGTACAAACATTGTGTACAAAAATTAGCTTATAAGATCATTTTTGTACAGCAGTTGAAAAAAATAAATATAGCTCGAACGTTACGCGTCCTACAAATCCAAAAAATGGATATTAGAAACAAGTAAGAGTAAGCAATTCTGATCTACTTCGCTAATAAACAACAAATAAATGGGTTTTAAAAGTGCAACTTTCGGTATTTTTGCTCCATTTGGCGTTAATGGTTATTATGGATAAACCTAGACACTATACACATGTCTGTCATTAGCATGTGTTAATACCTGCGTAATCATAATATTTTTTTCATTAACCTATACAAGTTTACGATTTTCAAACATTAGGCTTTAAAATAGAACCCATTAAAACCGACATGACAAGATATATCCACTAATATTAATATCGTTTCATTGTTACTTTTAAATATAATGTAAATAAATAAATAAAAAAATATATATAATATATATATATATATATATTATATAATATATACGAATCAAAAAAACTTAAAGTTGCCGTACCTTCGTAATGAAAATATAATAATACATAAGTATAGTTAAGGAGAATAAATAAGAAAAGTTGATCGATACACTATATCGATCATAAGCAACTTCACTAAGTGTTTTATTTTGAGTGTTAAAAATCCCGCCAGAAAGTAAAATTCTTTCGGTCAAGTTGATGCACAGCTGCTTTATTTTAGAACATTCTACATTGGTAAAATTCTTCTTTTTTTAAAAAAGAGCATTTTGACCATACTTGAATGTTGTTATTAAATATTATACTAAATGATAAGCTATTTTTGATTTTGACCTCAGATAAGAACTAACCTCTCTAGATTATAAAACCTCTTGCACTCTATCCGATGTAAGGAACCTTCCTATTCACCATAATCTCATCCTAATATTAGATGAAATTAAATATTATAAAATAACGGCAACGTTCATCTACTAACTAGATCCTATTTTCTAGTTGAGTTTTAGCCTGAATTTCAGAAAAATAATAGGCTGGAAGAGGAAGTTTTAAGGGATTGCAGAGCGTTTTACTAAGTATTAGTAAAACTTATTATTCTAAGTTTTGACTAAGTATTAGTCAAGTGTACGCGGATCTCAAAAAACATATTAGAGCCCACAGATCTCCCGCAATCCGTGCATCGAAAACTAAAATAAAGTATTATATTGTCATATCATAATATATAAATAATAGTAGTGTGGTATCCGTCACTATAATAAATCTAAATACTTGCATAAAAAAACAAATTACTTTATTGTTACTTATTTTATTCGTATACAACTTAATGATCAAAAGACCAACAGCAATCTTTTTGTAACCTCTTCCCTTTTATAACCTTCCACTCACTCCAGTCTTACCACAAGTAGCTTTATTGACACTTCTTTTAAGAAGCCAAAGCATCCTGTAACGGTTGAAATTGGTGCTCAAATTAACCTAAAGCTTTCCCACATTCTATACATAGTAATTTTATAATATCATCAATTATTATTATTTGTTAAGTCTAATATAGATTCCCAAATATTATGATTAGCGTCAGCTCTTTTACATACCAAGAGAGTAGTTAAAGACCAGAGGGAAGGCAGTTTTGCCTGCTTGAGTGGGGGCGACAAAAATTTGTAAACGGTGGGGCTCAGGGAAAATTATTCCGCCTCTGAGCAAAAATGTAAGTAACAGTCCATCCGTTGTTTTAGGTCTATCATATCAATATCTAATATCTTTTATCTTAATTAATTATTAAATAAATAATTATAAAACTTAATTTATCTTTTATTACGCGTTCATAGCATTAAGAATACCCTTAGTGGTAGCTTAGTTTCATGTCTTTCATAAATGAACCCGAAACCGATCAGTCACGATCCCTCAGATAAGAACTATGAAGGGTCCGGTATTACTGTTTGCTATACATTAATACAGTCTTTTCCCAGCTTATTCTATTTGTTGCTGATCTATGCCTAACACTCCACTAACTCGTCCCTCCATCTAGTAGCAGGTCTGACACTCCCATTTTATCCACAGGGCAAATCTCAACCTTTTTTACCAATCCCTTCCTTTTAAATTCTTAAATTTTACACCCCCCCCCCACCATTTCCTTTATTAATTGTGAAGGAGGCAAGGTACACATTTATAATAAAATAGCATGTCTGTGCACATACAGC
Source organism: Microvelia longipes (assembly GCA_018340805.1). Classification (NCBI taxonomy): domain Eukaryota; kingdom Metazoa; phylum Arthropoda; class Insecta; order Hemiptera; family Veliidae; genus Microvelia; species Microvelia longipes. Next base: position 23,167,417 of record JACMZG010001913.1, read on the forward strand.
ATTCCCGAAAACGGATAATTTAGGCGAAATTCCGGTATTGGACGTTCCCTAAATACCTACGGAATTATGGTGGTCATCCTAGCTTCTTATACTTGATTACCTGAGTGCTACTCTTGCTCGATGTAAAAAGTAATGATAGAATAGTTATAGTTATAGAATAGTTATAGTTATAGAATAGTTATAGTTATAGAATAGTTATAGTTATAGAATAGTTTTTCATTACATTTTACCTTTCCCGATTAAATCTCAGTCATCTAAGTCAGTTTATTAAAACACGACAATTAATACCGTTTTCATTTCCATATTAAACTTATGATGTCAAAAGGAAAAGGATGAAGGATTTTAAGTGTCTTAAAATTACACAAATTCGTGTTACTCATTCCTTCAATGTAATGTTGGAAAAAATTTAGAATGCATCTTTGTCATTCTTTTAAAAACAAGATCATTTTAGCGAATTTCCAAACGAAAAATAAGCAAATGAGATTAGGATCATGGAAAGTCGAGATGGTTCTTCTCGATCGTGGAGGGGACTCACTGATAAAGATATATATATATATATATATATATATATATATATATATATATATATATATATATATATATATAAAGATATATATTAAAGGATTTGGAGCCGGTCTGGTGAACCTCATAAATTTTGCAACCGATTCGGCTACCTCTCTGAATTTTATAACTGGCTTGCGAGAAAACCGGTCAAATATTATTTCTGATAAGAAGGGTCTTATCAGCCAAATAGGTTTTTTGTCTAGAAGATAAATCACAAACAAAGAGATCTCATGCACAAAATGCATGCAATTTGGAGACACTAATTCCATTCTATTCCGTTTGACTCTCCAGTAGTTTATGTGAATAGAGTAGGAGTTATAAATGAGACACCCTAGTTATAAAGGAGCCATGATAAAGTCTAATTGATGGACCGGGTTGATTCGTTCCCCACCACTAGGTCATATTAAACCTTGTTAAAGAAATACATGTAACGATGTGGGCTCAGTAACGTTCAACGTTTACAAAACGGAAAAACATGATTTCTTTTAATTTAGAACAGTTTAAACGATTCAACCATCAACATCAACTGTTGAATGTTTTCATTTTAAATTTAGTTCAGTTTAGTAACTAGAAGCTTCTAGTTTGAATAACTAAAAGTTTGTTGAAACATAATTGAAGAATTTTTAAATACTATAGTTACAAGAAGAATAGGATACAACGTTATATCTTGTGGTAAACCCAGCGAAGGTTAGTAGTACTCATTTGAACATATTTGCACCTTGAATTGAATTTTCTAATTCAATCTAAAGCTAAAATGTGACAAAAATTCAATGCCTATATTAGGGCCTAATTAGTTAAAGTAAATGTAAGTTTTGTTCTGCCACAAAAAGAACACACTTAGAGACTAAATTTAATAAAATTGATATTTATCTTTTAAATCGACCTTGGATAATTAAGTCCGTTATCTTGTCTCATTTTACCATTCTTTCTCTAAAGTAAAAGCTACTTTTCACTAAAGAGCTTCTACTTTTAACTAAAATAGATGTAATAAGAAAACATTTTAATAAAGAACCCCCCCCCCCCAAATATTTTGTCCTGCAAAATATATTTAGAACATGAACTTAGGACACGGTAAGCATTAGGCCTTTAAGTGGGGTATTTTTTAATACTTCAAGAGGAATTCCTATTTACCTTGTGATGTTAAACAGCTCAACTCTCATCAAGCAATAATTGTATTCTATTCCCTCAATTGCGCCTACAATTTTCATTATATCCGACCAAATTTGGTGGACGCCATATTGTAACCTGCTGAATGTATATATAAACTCCGTGTAGACGGGGATTCAACCCGGTGTTAAACACCGATATCGACACCGATCATTTTTAGGTTAAATGCTGATAATGTGCCGTGTAGACACTTATCGGGATTGAACCCGGTGTCCAAAGTCAGGTTATTTTAAATATTATTATTGCTTTAAATTTCTTTGGTTATTTAATAAACCAAAATAAAATGAATTTATTTACCTTTTCCTTGTGATATTTAATCAAAATATTGATATAGCAGAATTATGCTGTCTGTTGTGGAAACTTTATTGGTAAAATAAACTTATTATTCAGCTAAAATTTAAGTCGTGGTTCGTAGTAATAAACGCTGTTTATGGTCTGTAGTTCCGGGCCGCATTTGTGTCGTTCAATTAAAACACTAATTAGTTGATTAGATCAATTTTAATAATAAATTAACGCACATAAAATAAGGAAAGAATAATTCTTGTTTTTAAAAATATTCTAAATACTAAGTAGAACAGAAAAAAAACGAATAATTGCAAATCATGTTGATTTTGAAGAATGGCCAACCTAAACTAACAAATATCCCCTAAGAAAATTCATCTTTATTTAGATTTAAGTTATTATTTTGAATTATTTTACTGATAAACATCGTTATTAGCATAGAGATATTATTACTAGAGGGGCCCTATTGGTTTAATTTTGAAACATTGAAAAAGTAACCTGACCACCTTCGACTATCAATATAATCAAATAATCAGTACAAAATTACTAATACTCATATAGTAAAACGTTAAAAATACAAATCAAAACACAAACAATGTGCGGGATGCCAAAAACAATTGGTTTGTTATAACCTTTTACTCTCTCTCTTGAAGGAGGTTTCAATGAGGTTACACAGAGCCCCTGAGAGCCCCAAAACCGATGTTTCAGGCCTCTCAATGGATTCAGATAGGCTATGCCCCCTCTAGTATATATCTCTATGGTTATTAGTTCTATTTTATATAATCTACAGTTTTTACGAAAGTTTTATAAATAGAACTTTCTATCTATAAAACTTTGGTTTTTACTGTTCAGTGTTGTGTGTATTTTTATAAAACTTTTTGGTTTATTTATTCATTATCATTCTACTTAACGAATGTGATTCAATAAATCTCTGTCAATACTAATGAATTAATAAAATTATATAATGATATTTAAGATCTGGCTAGATTTAAATAAAACCAGAAAAAAATTTAGAGATACAATCGGAATATAGTATAACAACTGAGCAAAGGTTATAACTACTTTAGTTATAACTTTAAATTACAATATAGCTGTTGAATCCTGGGTTGAACCCCTACCGTGTAAACGTTTGCGTTCATCTATAACTGATTTCGGGTTCAAACCCGAAATCAGTTATAGATGTTCAACCCAGTGTTCAACTCCTAGTGCATACGAGGTAAATATTTTTATGATAATTCCCTTCACTGTTATTCTGATTCATTATATTTTATAGCAAAATTAGTTTACCTTGTATACAGTTTTAGTGATTCTTTTTAACATTTTATTTGCACATTTATTTAAACAGAATATATCAACAAATAATGAGAACAAAGAGAAGAAACAAACAATTAATATCTAACAAGTCATAAAGAACTGTTAAAAAATTAAAACAAGCTATAAATATCAGTGTTGCCAATATTTTATTTAAAATTATATTTATTAGGTATTTTAAAAAAATGTTTAATAATTTATTTAATATCCTATTTATAATAAATAATTTTGTTACAAGACTGAAAAAAATGTATTTTGGCGGTTATATTTACTGTTGAGCGAAGAAAGATAGTAAATGAAGCCGAGATAAAAAAAACCCAGCACCAATCTTGTTTTTTTTTCGGGCGTACTAATAGTAAACATCTATTTATAAGAAAAAAAGTATACTCTATTTGCCGGTACAATTCTTTCGATCGCCCTGTTGGCCAAAAGTTTTAATTCTGGCGGTGTATTTTCGATGTCTGAATTACTATCCATGATTATTTACCACTTGATAATAAATAATAAATAACTCACTTTCCAAAAATAACAAAACTTCGTTAACAAAAACGTTCGATTATTTATTTAATAAACAAAAAAAGTAAGAAGAACAAGGAAGGTAATATTATAACCTTGAAGTAAACTACTAGCGCCAACCTAGTGGACATTTGAGGAACTCAACCATCGACAGTAAAAAACTCTATTACAGTCGCAGACGGTAAAAACGCATTTCATTTACTATTTTGAGGATATAAATTGCATACTTCACAGCCGCCCGAAAAAAATATTATTATAAAGAATAATCATGTTAGGGTTAACATGATTATTCTTTATAGTAATCATGTTATCCCTGTGGGTACAGGGGAAGCATAAAAGCAAAAAAGTCTTGACACCATGTTCAAGAAAACTTGATGGGCATGGGACAACTTGTCCCTAATAGAGTTAAAAGTATTAGAGAAACATATAAAGTTTGTGTTTTTCACTTTTAAGATCTAACACGCTTAATGTCAACTGACTTTAATTCTAGTAATTCTTTATTTTCTTAGGATTCATAACTTTATAATTTTAAATATGTACCATTAACTACTACACAATAATAAAGAACTAAAACTTTACCCGACATGTGTATAACCTGATGATAATAGGAAGGATGTAGTAGTGCTACGAGCGCCCGTAGGAGTAGCGGTGGGGGTCGGCGACACCTTTTTACAATGTGAAGCCTGATATGTTCCTTCCCGTTTAAATAAGTTCCTTGTGAAATAAAACAGAGTCTCTCCACTAATGATATATATTTGACATAGCCAGCTTTCAATCTTAACAGATCATCATCAGTGCCGGCGAGCAGTGAAGAAAAGAGTTAGGAGACAGCGGTTACAGTTTTGTCTAGAGGTTTGTAGCTGACAAACCTCTCATCATCAGCAGTCAGCTACAAACCTCTAGACAAAACTGTAACCGCTGTCTCCTAACTCGTTTCTTCGCTGCTCGCCGGCACTGATGATGATCTGTTAAGATTGAAAGCTGGCTATGTCAAATATATATCATTAGTGGAGAGACTCTGTTTTATTTCATTACTTGAAACTCCACAACTCATTTTTCCTTATTAAGTTCCTTGTGTTAACCAGACAAAAAACACTGAAATTCACTCAATAACTAGCAACACCAACAACCTCACCTCATTTATTTCTACTCATAGGGTGTTTTAACTTTTTTACCATTATATTTAAATGTACCATAACTCCCTAGGAGGTAAAGTGTTACCAAGAAAATTTCCCGTACTGCCTTTAAATATTTTTTGACAGTGTTGGTAAAATAACATTTTGCAGCTTGAAACAGTTCAGTAATGATTTATTATGCATCAGAAAGTTAATAAAGAATTTTATAAAAACTTATTTTCTATTGGAGTAAAAATTTTGTTGTTTATGCCGTTTTTAAGTTTTTACTATGCCAAGCTTACATCACAAAATAGACAAATATTTTTACCTCAGTATACTTGGAGAAGAGAACATACAAATTCATGTAGAGTAAAGCGTTAATATAAGGAGTCAAAATGAATAGAGGTACTGTACTAGCCTGGTGGAATGATGTAATATACTGTGTTATGCACATTACTCATGTGAGAGTTAATTACTCTAGATGTGTCTCATATAGTATTTAACAATAGTACTTTTGTCTCGTACGCCACAGTTTAAATTGACGAGCTTATGCCAACAGAAACATAACTACTAAAAATTTTACAAAACAAGAAAATATCAGAAAATTAAGTTTATAAGGTTGCTCGGATAATAAGTTAAATTATTAATTCTGACGAAGACGGTTATCATAAAAGTTAGATAATATCTCCTAATGACAATCTGAATTTTGCAAAATATGAGTACTGATTAGATATCTCAATTTTATGAAAACTCCTTTCAACGTAACAAAATCTGTACTATCATTAAACATTCGTCACTATATCGATGACACAACATTGTTTTGTGTCTCTCTATGTCGTTACGAATTCCCTTGTACGATTATATTTTATTAATTCGCGTATTTAAAAATACATTATAAATTGTATACCTCAAGTACTTTTGCCATTATATATCATTCAAACAGGGATCGATAGGGTTGTACGCGTATTATATTATATATATATATATATATATATATATATATATATATATATATATATATATATATATATATATATATATATATATTATATATATATATACTCGTGTGTAAATGTAAGTAAGTGTTGCATGACGTTTCGTTGTCCGACCATAACTCTTAAAGAACCTATAAGATCGATATTTTGCAATTTATGTTTTTATGTCTTCTGCCATGCTGAGTCTTTGATAATCTTTATGAAATGATCTAGTTAAGTTAGCCATGTGAGTTACTAACAAAACACATTCAGATTTATTTACAAATTATTCGATAAAACAGTCAAACAAGATAATTATATTTAGTTTAGTACACCTGATATTAAAAATTGATCTTTTTGTCAGAATCACAAAGAAAGGTTGTACGCGTGGAAGCGCATAAACTCGATTCTTTCCAACAAATTATGAGGTTAAATAACGAGGTTAACTCAATGCAATAAGTCTTAATAAATGCTGTAAATTTGTTCTATATAAGTTTTTTTTGTATTGCTGACTTTTTCCTACCATATGAATTAACTTTTGCTCCGGGAGGCTGTTTTACATAAGATTGTTACACAGCAAAGTTCTTACAGTTAAGTAGTAGAGCGCGGGAAACGCGCGGGTCCTGATAAAGTATCCATTCTTTTACTTTCATAAGTCCTATATAAAAGACACGCCTACACACATATACGGGCAGATAACTTAGTAAAAATCATTCAGAAGGTTCTAAAACCACCTAAACTGAATATTTAAGTTGAAATCCCTGTTTTAAATTTTTACTGGGAAACTTAATACTTTTTCTGTTTGTCTAGAGTTAAATGAAGAAAACTACAAATAAAAGAGATCAAGAATGATTTTTAACTACAAACTATACATATCCACAAATAAACAAATTAATTATTTTCGAATTTTAGGATCCATATAGGTTCTGAAACGTAGACATTTAATGAATAAAGCGTGTTGCAGTTACAATGTTTTCCCATCTATATAGGAAATAAGAAAGTTAAATGTTCAGTAGTGAAATAAATATCGTTTATTATTGTAGCTTGGTACAGTGGAAAATTTGCCGTGTTTGAAATCCATTGAATAACAACCAGGTTTAACAACCTGGAGCAAAAATTGATTCGTACATCCAGACGCAAGTAGTACTGCGGTATCATAACGAGATGGGTTTTAACCGACATTTTATTGGTCTGTTAAAGTGAGGGCCGTAGACAAAGTCCCCTCTGTCGGAAAGGTACCCGAAAAGGCTGAATGACAGATATG